>JAMWYP010000265.1:0-659005 GCA_025563575.1 Acacia pycnantha | reverse complement strand
AGATCACAAATTTTCTAACTAAATCCTAACTTTATTTTTCTTATATAACCGTTCAAACAAAACTATAAACCATACAATTTCTACTCAAGTTTCATTAACTCCATTGAAAGCAAAATGATCATCATCTAAAAGCCTCAAAATTTCAAAATAAAACAAACCTTAAATTTTTCATAAAACAAAGTACATTCAACTAAAAGATAAGAAATTAGAAAGATAAACTATATCACTTACCTACAAACCCAAAAAAAATCCCCTTATTGTAATCTCCTTTTTCTCATTCTCTCAATCACTCTCTCGCACCGACTATGCCGACTATATCACCGTTCCTTCTTTTGTGCACTGTGCGCGAAGAATGAATTCGAAGGGGGAAGGGGTTTTATATTTGATACTTTTTAAATAAATATATGAGGGCACATTCTGCCGACTGTGCTCCCTGTAACCCCATTTCATTAATTCATTTAAGAGTAGGGGCGGAGCTTGGGACAAAAATTTGGGGGGCCAAATAGTGGTGAGGGATTCGGGGGTTCAGGGCAGCGCCCCCAAAAATTTTTTTAAGGAAAGTTTTATATGCATTGAAAAACAAAAAAATATAAATAAGAAAAAAAATACACCATAAACATTGGAAGCCAAGAGGCTTTAATTTATGTGATTGTGAATCTTTGGTTCAACCATAAACTTTATGTAATTGAACACCACAACATTAGCGCAAGAGGCTGAGGTTTAGAATGAAAAATCAATTAACTCCATCCATAGATGTAGTGTAAAATGAGTAAAAGCATACTAAAGAATACACCACAAAAGTAAATTTCACTGATAAGCTAAAAATTTCAGGTAATTAGAATGAAATATAGAAAAAAAATGACAAGATTAAAATAAATCATACAAGACCTCACATGAAACACAAATTGAATTATAAGCCCCAGAGATATAAAGAGGGGGGAAATTTAATTTTACATTATATTAAATTTTTTTACCAAAAAAATTCCAAACAATTTTTTTTGAGGCCATGGCCCCCACTAGTCCCTTAAAAGCTCCGCCACTGTTTAAGAGGCTTAAACTTCTGTTGCCATGATGAAGAAGAAGATTCTACACACACATAAATTGGTAGGACCCACATATATATATTATATTAAAATATATATAGGTGAGGCTCCACCATTTCATCGTATGTATTAGCACTTAATATACATCTCAACCTGTTTTTCTCATCATTTAATTGGTTTATTGATTCATTTAATTGGTGGGCTCCCCATTTCTCATACACACAGAAAGATGCATATATAATTTGGGGGCCCACCTTAGCCCCCGGTTCCGCCCTTGCCGTCCACATATTATATCACGCCCTTGCTGTCCACATATAATATCACTGTAATATATATATAAATCATAAGTAATTTCTATGAAAAAGAGGAGGGTTATATAAACTTATGATGAATTTTAATCACTTAAGTAGCTTAAAATATTTGGGTAATTTTGATATAATAGATAGCAATATAATATAATATAATCACGTATATAAACTTGAAATAATATTAAAACCAATATTAAAAAAATTAACAACTACATATCCATGAAAAATATCATTGCAATACATGAAAGTAGAATGAATAATAATTTTTATTTAATTATTCATCATTCATATAAAACACACATACGATATAAATAAACAAAATGACTTGAAATGGCTTATTATTAATGGAGTACAAATAGGAATACGAATGTTGAAATTAATTATTTGAAATTGTAAGAATCACAATTACAGAATCGTAATATTTGACGCTAATTATTTGAGGGTTAAAGAGGAAGCTATAAATAAATATAAAAAGTTGTTATGGCTCATTGAAAAAGTCAAGTCAATATTAACCGTTTCTACTTGTCACCTCCTGAGTCCTGACCCTATCCTCTTTTATTTTCATATAGGCACAGGTATTTTTTCATTCGAGAGAATATTATTTGAAGCACTGTTTGAGAAATATCCTTGTAATTTGAAAATTGTTTTATCAAGTTATGAGGGAGTTGGTGACTTTTTTTCTCTCCCTAAATCATATCAAACCTCCCTAAACTTTGAGTCAGTTACATATAACCTATAACATGTCAAAGTTTAAATTTAACCTAATAACCTTTCATTTTTTAACTATTAACCCACTACTGATAAATGATCGTTATCTTTTTAATGGAAATAACACATCAGATTATGGGATGATACATACGTGGTATCCTATGTAAATTACTAATCACAAAAAACCTCCTTGAACTTTGAAAAGTTGTAGAGAACCCCCCTGATTTTTGATTAGTTACAACTTACAAACAATTCCTGACATTTCCAAATTTAAATTTAACTCCATTCAAATTTTGATTTATAATATTAAATCACATCCCATTACTTTTTATCATTTTAATAAATTTATTAAAGCTACAAGAATATTATTTAGAAAAATATAAAAATAAATGTTAAAACTTTGATTCAAGAAAAAATATGTATTTGCTAATTAAAAATTAATGAGGGTAAAATTCATCCTCTAACACAAATGTAATATTTAAACTATTAATGCTCAATCATCCCAAGAATATATCTAACACAAATTATGACCTTTTTATACTATCATTGCTCAATTATCTTATAAAAATAAGTAAATGTTATATAAATTATGACATCTTTAGTTTTATATTTTTAAGTATCATTCTTCTAGTTTTTTCCATACAAGAAAACTATTTAAATTGACAAATGATAGTAAAAAATTTAATAAATTTATTAAAATGATAAAATTAAAAACATGAGGTTTAATATTATAAATCAAAATTTTAGAAAATTGAAATTTTTAAAATATTAAAGGAGTTATTTGTAATTGATCACAATTCAGGGGGCTATATGCAACTTTTTAAAGTTCAAGGGGGTTTTATGAAATTAGTAATTTACATAGGATACCATGTAAGATATCACGTGTTATTTTATCATTTGACGAAGTAATTTACGTTAAAAGCCTAACAGTTTAATAGTAGGGGGTTAATATATAGTTTTAAAAAAAAATAAAAGGTAAGGGGGTTAAATTTAAATTTTGAAAATGTCAGAAGGTTATATGCAACTGATCAAAGTTTAGAGAAGTTTTGTATAATTTAGCGTTTTTTTGCCAGAACCCCACTGGTGACTCTATCATCTATGTTTCTATTGTTTTTAATAAATACATATATTCTTTTATTGGAAGCAATCCTATTCAACGTTTTATAAGACATCTGACATTATTTCAAGGGAAAATTTCAATGCACCCCTCTATAGCTATTTAATATGATAATGTCAAAGAGCCTTAAAGCAAATTAAGTGTTTTTTTTTTTTGGGCTAAAAAGACATTTATGCCATTGTCTTGTACATGGACGAAATGATATTATAAATTCTCACATATATCTTGTAAATACTCATATTTGACTAGTAGGTTCTCACATGTATCTTGTAAAGAGCATGTATTCTTGTGAATATGCTCATTGTCTTGTACATGGTCAAGATGGTTTTGTAATTTCACTTATTTGTCTTATAAATAAGCATATTTGACTTATAAATTCCCATATATATGTATCTTGTAAATAATCATATATGACTCGTAAATAAAGGTCACTATTGTCTTTTCACCCACAAATTTTAATTCCAGTTTAGTCATAGGGGTGAAATGAAATTTCATACAGTTTTGTAGGTTGTTTGATTTTAAACTAATAGCTTTAGAAGTACCCTAACTTACTGATCCTAAACTTGAGGATCACTCAACAAATAAAATAGAAAGTATCTAAAATAACAAATAAATATTTATTCCTAATCATCCCTTATCTCATTATTCTATCAATTATTTTCTAGACTATTGCATAATCAATTATTGTTCATCTTAAGAATTCTCAAATAATTGTTGGGTTATTACAGGAAGGTTCTAGAGGCTTGTTTGTTGTGATAATCTTTGTAAAGTCTTCTCCTTTTTATTTATGTGGTAAGTTGTTGTGCATTGCCAATGTAGGGCTTATGTTGCATATTCTAATGTGATATTATGTTTTGGATTATACAGTTTTCTATCATATCATGGATAAATAACTCAAATGGATATTTGAGAAAGTTGTTGTTTAAGTATTTTGATGATTGAATTTAATATTATTATGGTCTTTGAGAAGCATGGTTATTATACCCGGACTGGACTGGTCGGTTCAGACCGGAAACCGACGAATCGGCCGTGGAACCGGTCCGATCTATTATAGAAACCGGGGTCACAGTCTTTTTTTTTTCAAAAACGTTGATTTAAGATGATTACAAAGAGAGAGAGAGAGAGAGATGGAAAGAAACCGAGGCTATGAGAAACAGATCTGATAACATTAGATCCAGCGAAAACGGACCCGGTGTGAGCAAATCCGATGAGCAGGAAAACGATCTGAAGATTGTGCCCGACTTCACATACATCAACAATGTTGTGAAAGGGTGCATGGGCGTTGGACATGATGGAGAAGAGCATTGGAGACGAGGGAAAGTAGCGATGGGTCTGAAGAAAGAGAGAAGGAAAAAAAAAGGAGGAACAGTGGCAAGAGAAAGGGCTATCGAATCAAGAAAGAAGAGAGAAGGAAATAGAAAAAGGAGGAAGAGAGTGAGAAGAAGCAAAGGAGTGACGCCTAGCCTCATAAGCCACTCATACTTGTTGATATTAATACTATAAGTTTTTATGAATATAAGCTATATTTACTTTCTTCTCCACCATACTCTATGGGTATAGACTATGACTATAGAGTAGTAGGAGCCTAATCGACTTTGGAATGCTCACAGCCTTGGAAATGACAATATGGTGGGGAAAAAATGAAAAAGTAAAATTTAAAATAGATTGAGTTAATATTAATATTTCAGAAGGTTATTAAAGATAATTATTTTTTTATAATTTCATATTAATAATTATGAAATTTTCATTTTCTCACCGGTTTGGTCCCGGTCCGACCCCGATCTGACCCACTGACCTTTAATCCAGTATCCCAACCGGTTTACTGACCGGTCCGGTTTTAATAACCTTGTTGAGAAGTCCAAGGCCTAAGTGTGTTGATTAATTAATGTTTAGTTTGTGAAATGATGGTAAGAGTTTTATTATCATGAAATATTTTAAATATTTGATTGATTTTAAATATTTGATTGGTGTATAGTTGAGTTTTGACATTTTATAAAATTTGAGAGAGAATATTATGCAAAAATATGGAAAAACATCTCCTTACTGGAATTCCCCTCTAGTTTTGTTCTGTCAATTGTTTGGTAACTTGGTACACATTCAGTATTGGATCCATTTAATTGATCACCACTACTTGCTAAGAGACCGTTTTCCTTTACATTATTAGACTTTACAAAAGAATAGGCTCTTCCTATGGGCAAAAGCATTCTATACACGTGTCTCAATGGTAGCCCCGTATAGAGGCTCCTCTTCTAGCTAAATAAGTCACCAAAGGAGTCTCGAAGAGCTTCCTCTCTCTACCCTTAGTATTGTCCAGCGAACATCTATCTAGATATTGATGAATTATTTCTAGTTTTGTTTTTTGACACCCTTTTTTCAATCGGTAGGCTACAATATGTTCATAATCCTTTGTTGAAGCCAGTGGTTCTAACGGGTTCTCTAGATATCTATAAATCGTGTGCTTATAAACCTCTACAAGCAGAGGCATCTCATCACTCTTCAAACAACATGCAGTGCCCAAAGCATGGCAAAGGTCTGTACAACAACCATACTTTAAAACTGGCACGGTATATGGCATTGGAAAGCCACTCCCATCACCATAGAAGACTGTGGCCTACTATCTGAGTTCTTCATTTCAATATAAGGCTTTTGTTTCACACAATTCAAATCTTCATGTAGCCTATCCAACAAAAAGTTAAGTAATTCCTGAGAATCATGCTAATTGTAACCACTAAATTGTGGAGCAAATCGACCCAATTTTCCCTTGAATGCACGAGGTGCAGCTGCAGTTCAACCAGAGAACCTTAGTTTTCTCAACAATTTACCAAATGCAAGGGCTAACTCGCCATGCATTCCCAAAGGATTATCCACATTGATCTCCTCATTGTAATCTTGCAAGAAATAATTGGCAAGAGGTGAAGTATGGACAAGATATTGAAGAGCACTATTCGTGAAGCATGTATTTCTCATGTTCTGCAATCCGGCCAATCCATTCCTTTCTCCTATTTAAGCATCATGTTTATGATTTATATCCATTATTGGTGTTAAGTTTAAAGAAGTTATTGGAGACAAATAGTTATTAGATCTAGTAGAATGACCATTTGTTATCGTAGGTCCCCCTGCAATTGACACAGATGGCTTTGAAGGTTCTAATGGTACTAAAGCTAAATCATTTCCCATTGAATCTATGCCAGAATGAGAAGACCGGTCCCTGTCAAGTGAAACTTCTAGAAGAATATCATGATCCATAAACAAATTTGCTTCCTCCAATGTCTGGTCTTAGACATTCAGTAATGAACTCTTTTCCTTATTGAAGTAGTCCTAAATATAGGCCTTTTGTTGCTTTACCCGTCTTAGTTTGCGCACTGTCTCATAAAGCTCACGTATGGTAGCCTTTTTGCTTATTTTTATTATTGACTTGTTATTATCTCTAGAATCTCTCACTATTAGACAAAGTGGATAAATCGTAACATTGTATTGCTTGTGTTCAACACCCAATGAAATCAACTTCCTTGGTAATGCTAGTCCACCTTTATACCATTTAAACAATTTCTCCCAAACATTTTGAGCAACCAAAACATAATCTAATCCCTCAACCAACATTCTACAGATATATGGACTATTCTCTGCACAACCATTGCTATCCAAAATAATATTGAAGTTATCAATTAGCCCAGGTCTATCAGCAGGCTCTAACCGAACCTAATTGGCTTCCTGACAAGTAGAAGGGTGATCCTAAGCCAAAAACATACCAGCACGAAACCCAATATACCTCTACCACACTAAAAACCACCAATTAGATATAACATAGTATATGTCGGCTTCTTTTAGATTGAACTCTGATTCTTTCATCATATCAGCTATAATTCGATTTTCTTCTTCCGGTGGAAGTGGTAAGCAGCCTGCCCCATTGTCCCTCAAAGGAGCATTTTGCAGCCACTTAATGGAGCGAACCTGCACATCTCTCTGTTCCCCACTTTTCTCTCCGCTTTGTTTTCAGAAAGTTCTACCTTAATGAAAGTTTCTAGCTAGTGATGCAACCATTTTATTGAACAGCTGCAGTGAAAAATCATGGGTCAAATTTTCACAAGGTCGTCCTCTATATGATATTCATTCTTGATTCAAGATTCAATGAGCATCCTAGGAAATTTTGAGTGATTTTGAATTCGATCTCATTAACCATATGCAATTTGGACACTTATGTTGAAATTGGTGTTATCATGAGAAAGGAGATGAAGGGAAGGCTTGAATGGATGTACTTGATCTGGGACAACATTATGGTTTATTGTGTTTGGGTTTCAATCTTTAGTTATAAAAAGAAGTAATGGTGTGAAGGTTATGAGTTTCAGATCTATAATATTAGTTAAGAAATGGGGGAAAAGGAAATAATTTTGACTGTGAGAAGACGATTCTGTTGCGTCCTTCATCTAATTTTTTAATTATTTGGAAGTACTCATCTCTAGTATTTTGGAAGGAGACCAAATATATTTCTCGTGATGCTATATAGAAGTTAGTGATAGAGAAGTGCATTCTTCAAAATCCTTGAGACATGATTGGGGAAGCTAGAGATCAAATTGAATACCCCCTCCAAGTACTTAAAAATGAAGTAGAAGATCATATTGAAGAAGTTGAGCAAAAGCAGCAAGAAGAAACTACTCTTAATGAGAATGATCACAAATCAAGATCTGTTAAATAATAAGAAGAGGTGTTCGAATGCGCATCATCGCATTGCTATGCTATCAGACACAATAGAAGTGCAAGCAAGTGTGATCACCAGATGGGAACCAGAGTTTGAGGAACATGGTGTATAAGACCATCAGACTTGTAAAGGGAAGAAAACCAGGTGGTCCAATAAGGATAGTCGACAAAAAATATTGGGAATGATCCTGAAACTCAAGGGCTGAAAGCTGAGCTTGTTGATATTAATAGAAGATTGCATGGAGACTTGGAATAATGGCAATACAGTGCAAACATGATTAAGAGAGACCATTTTGATACTGAAGAAACACTTCCAGGTTTAAGAAATTGGATGGCTAAATGTGCTCGGCCTTCAAGAAAATTGAATATATGATTTCATAGTTACTTGCAAAGGGAGACTATTGAAAAGTCTACTACCGAATTTGGAGAAGTCAATTAAAGAAGAATGAACTAGTTTGCACAATCTTCATTGTGGATGAGTATGATGATGATATCATGTTTTTGCAAATTGAAGAATGAAGTAAACAAGAACAAGATGTCTTTATGAAAGTTGAAGAGGAAGATGTCTACATGAATGTTAAAGAGGAAGATGTCTACATGAATGTTAAAGAGGAAGATGTCTCTTAAAGTTTTGTTTACAAGATCAAAAAATGATTAGATTCAACTCACTTCACTAAATGTTAACTTGGGAGAGTGTGTTGGAGATAGAGCTGTCAAAATGGGCTGGACCCTATGGGCCAGCCCATTAAGCTCCATGTTTGGCCCCCATATTTTTGGCCCCCATATGATGGGGTTATTTTTTGCCCTAACCCAAAATAAGCCCCACTCTTTGGGGTTATGTTGGGGCCAACCTGCGGGCCACCAATCAACCCCGTTTCCAACATTCAGAATATTGACTGAGGATTCTGACTGATACTTAAAAAATACTTCAGGATACTGACTGGTACTGAAAATATACTTAAGGATCTTTAAAAATTATTTTAGGATGTTGAAAAAATATTCAAGGTACTGACTGGTACTTAAAAAATACTTTAAGATACTGACTGATACTGAAAATATACTTAATGATCTTGAAAAATTATTTTAGGATACTAACAGGTACTTCATGATCTTGAAAAATTATTTTAGAATGTTAAAAAATATTTTAGGGTATTGATCGATACTCGAAAAATATTGGGATCGATGAGGATATCGCTTGCATCGAATTATTTAATGATCTTGAAAAATTATTTGCATCTAAAATAATTTTTCAAGATCATTAATTATTTTTTTCAAGACAACCAAGATCCTACCAAAGATTTGAAATATTTTTTAGTACCGCTAATACCTAAATATTTTTTCAACATTCTAAAATAATTTTTCAAGATCATGATGTATTTTTTCAGTACCTGGCAGTATCCTGAAGTTGATTATTTAAGTCTAAGTTGATTATTCTAAAATGAATTTGGCCACGGGCCGACCCTAACCCCGAGGGTTATAATTTTTGGCCTGCGGGCTTCTTAAGATGCGGGCTTTTGGCCTCAGGCTTTTGGCCCTAGCCCGCGCGGCTAGGGCCTAACGGGCCGGGTGTCCTTTTGACGCTCTAGTTGGAGATATAAAAT
This sequence comes from Acacia pycnantha, assembly GCA_025563575.1. Taxonomy (NCBI): domain Eukaryota; kingdom Viridiplantae; phylum Streptophyta; class Magnoliopsida; order Fabales; family Fabaceae; genus Acacia; species Acacia pycnantha. Next base: position 649,533 of record JAMWYP010000265.1, on the reverse strand, counting down.
CATTAGTTAGTTGAGATGCTTACTCTGATTAGTTAAGATCTTAATGAGGTAATTAATTATTATAAGATTCCATAAATAAATGTCTACTTGCATGGATCAAAGTGTAAAGAATGGTAAGATTCTCACCCAAAATGAAAGAGGTTAACTTAGATTCTCACCTCTCATTAATCCTAGAGTTTAGGGTTAACAGACTCACCAAAAAAGGGTTGATTGTTGTAATGCCATTACGACTTATAATTCTTAAGTGCATGTTTGGTCTAACTTATTTTTAGCTTATCTTCTACTTATAAGTATAAGCTAAGCCAAACAGGATTTTACATAAGCTCTTATAATTATAAGAGTTTATTTTATAATAAAGAAAAAAGAGCTTAAAAATAAGCTCCTCATAGGAGCTTATTTTTAAGCTCTTTTTTTTACAAGCTCTTTTTAAAAAAAATAATAATAAGAGAGAACTTGTAATCTCTTGATTGAACACTATTGCCGCCGCCGCTGCCACTGCACACCTCCGCCCCACCACCACCACCTCCGCCGCCGCCGCCACCCACCCTATTATAATATACCTTTTATGATAATTTTTATTAGAAAAAGTGCTTATGACAAAAATTTTGTCAAACAACTTATTTTTAATTTCAACTTTTAAGTAACTTTTAAGCTAAAAAATTTATATAATCACCAAACACATTTTAGTTTTTTTTTTAAAAGCTCTTTTTTTTAGTTTTAGCTTAAAATGAGCTTTTAGCTTAAAAATAAAAGGATCCAAACGGGTCCCAGAGACTCATGCAATTGATAACAAACTTGACCAAATTCTCCAAATAAAAATTAGACGCTGAGTCAGAGAACTAAATGATAATAATAAAACGAAATTGAGATTTAAACTAACTAACAACCAATATCTAAGGTTTGATTCTCTATCCTCTCAACTTGGGAGAAAAATAAATCACATTGCCATCTCTTGTCTCCTGTTTTATCCCCTGCAGCAGTCCTGTTCATCCTTAAAGTAACAAAGTTACCATCTTTATTTTCAAAGCCCATTCTCACATAATAATCTTTGATCAAAACCCCTAATTTCATCAGAAGCGTGAAGGATCGGCCCTTTTTACCAGTTCCAATTATATCTCATTTGTATTGACAAGAGAAAATAAAAATAGTTCCTAAATATTCCAATTCATTCCCATCCTTCCAAAAAAAATAGAATTTTATCATTAATGATATAAAAATAAAATAATTATTTCATTCAAAAATAAAGTGCTCATCTTTATCCTTAATATGAGATCTAATTAACTTTTATGGAGAGATTAAGCCAAATAAATTAAATATAAGTATTTAAAAAAAAAATTATTTAGCTTCCTTAATTTTTCAAAAAAAAAAAAATTAAATATTATATTAAAGAGCAGAGAAAGTATTTATTTAAACATTGAATATATAAGGCCCCACAAGGAGATTATAAAGTAAAGTAATTTTATAGGAATAAAGTAACCAATAAAACAAAAAATAATTTAATTATTTTTACCTTCACCTAATTTTTTTTCATGCAAAGGAAATTGTTTTAATAATCTCATATTAAAATGCTATGCTGATTTAATTGTTTTTCATTTAATTTTATAAGCTGATTTATTATTTTGGGCCGAAAGTCTACTCTGATTTCATAATTTGAGCAATAATATTAAGGAATATTGAAAGCGAGAAGACAAAGATGAAAGATTTTGAGCTAAAGCTTATATTTATAGCAAAGCTAAATCATCATTCTCTCTCCACTTGTTGCATTTAGATCATAAACAAATGTTATGATCATACCCTTAAAACTATGGTGTTCTAAGAATGCATTTGTTGTGAATACATTAATACTACTCTAACCATCCTTCTTTTTTACTTAATTACATAGACCTTTCCTCTATTTTGAAAATTCATATAGACCTCATTTAAAATTAAAATGTATGTCACATGAACCTTTCCCCATATTTTGAGATTCTATTTCCATCCATCAACCGTTAGTTGACTATTAAACTTTTGTTTTATCAAAATGCACTTCTTTTAATATTAGAATTATTTAAACACACACATATATATATATGCACGTGGGTAAAAAAAAAAAAAATTATACCACCAAATTTTTATCCTAATAGATTTTTTTTTTTTTTAAACTTTGTTAAAATTTTCTGAATTTTGAGATTATAAAATTTATAATTTAAATTTTTTACCATATTTATTGAAATTTATTTATTTTTAGTTTCTTAAATGACTAAAAATATATATCAAACACATTTTTTTCTATCAAATATAATAAACTATATATGTTTGAGAGATTGTATTAAGACATTTAAATTTAAATTTTGATAGTTTTTTCTACAAACATTTAAAAAACTTACTCAAATTAAAAGTTTGTTATATTTACAAGTTTTCAATTAAAATTTAGGATTTAGCATTAAGGGTAAATTAGTAAATAAATTATATATATAAACTTCAATTAAAAATATTTTTTTAGAATATTCTTAATGGAGTTAACGGTTTAAATTCAAGTGTATGTTTCCAAAGTAGAAGGGAGTTTGTATAATTAAAGCAAAATAGAAGTGTGGTTAAAGTATTTTTTTCGGTTGTCCATCCGGTATCCAAAGTTTCGCACTGACTAATCCAGATCCGACCCGGGTCGCGCACCTGGCTATGATGGGTGAGTCTCCCAGTGGTTAAAGTATTTTTTTTGGCTTTTGGTTGCCCAGGGTTCACCAAAGCTTCGCCCCGACTTATCCGTATCTGACCCGCGTTGCGCACCTAGCTATGGTGGAAGAGTCTCCCAATGGGTTTTTGCATTCACAAGGCTCGAACCCGAGACTAAGCTTATGCAACACAAACCGCTACCACTTGCGCTAACCCGTTGGTTTTTTTTTTTTTACTCATTAATAAAATGTCATTTTTGTGTGGGCCGGTTTCTCTTGTAAAAGCCCAGCCCATAATGAAAACGCAAAACCCTAGCCCCTTCTTTATCCCTCTCTTCCTTATAGTCTCAATTGTAGCAGAAAGCGGCAAAGGGTCCTCCTGCGCGAGAGAGAGAGGTTTGAGAGAGTGAGCGACGATGGTTTCTGGATCTGGTATTTGTGCCAAAAGGGTGGTGGTTGACGCTCGCCACCACATGTTGGGTCGTCTGGCCTCGATCGTGGCCAAGGAGCTCCTCAATGGCCAGAAGGTGGTCGTCTTGAGGTGCGAGGAGATTTGCATCTCCGGTGGCCTCGTGAGGCAGAAGATGAAGTACATGCGCTTCCTTCGTAAGCGCATGAACACCAAGCCTTCCCATGGACCGATACACTTCCGAGCTCCAAGCAAGATCTTCTGGCGCACTGTTAGGGGGTGAGTTTTCACTGAATAGACATTTGGTGTATTATTTGGATTGTTTCAAATGTTGGGATTCATTTTTGACTGATCTGATTTTTGTATTTTCGAATCGAATGTGGTTTCTTGTTGATACAGCAGTCTGGGTTGTTGTGCTTAGCTAATATTCTTGTCCTAATTCGGAATTCAAAGAATATTGATTTGCAGTGACAACTTTGAATGCCAAACTCCCTATGCGAAATTCAGGGAATGAACAAGTCCTTAGTGATGTGATTATGCATGGTTTGTTTTTAGCAATCAATATGTTTTTTAGGGCAGCAGCTCTACTGAGTGAGTTTTTTGCTATTAAATAGCATACACGGTCATATAATGGAAGCGTTTGCTATGAGCTACATTAGATGCTAAATTTGATTTGATAGTTGGGGTATTGTTGCTTTCTGCTTCGCGTTACACATCCTAGAATGATATCCCACAGTTACTCGTGTTTATGACAAATTACAGTTTTTTTTTTCTTTAGTTTATGATATGATATTAAATGGAAATGTCTCTATCTATAGAATGATACCCCACAAGACAAAGCGTGGCGCAGAAGCACTTGGTAGATTGAAGGTTTATGAGGGCATTCCCCCTCCATATGACAAGATGAAGAGGATGGTTGTTCCTGATGCTCTGAAGTAAGTTTTAGTTCTACCTATATCTTAACCTGCAATCAAGATTATATTTCAAGGTTCTAGATATTTGTCTGTACTTTTCTCTAATGAATTCTGAACTGAATGGAATCAGGGTGTTGAGGCTTCAGAAGGGCCACAAATTTTGTCTGGTAGGAAAATTGTCATCTGAGGTTGGATGGAACTACTATGACACCATCAAGGTAAGTGTTTTGTTTGAACTCCTTTCATGAGACTTCTTATTTTACATTCCACAAATGTTTAACTGCGCCTTCAAGCAAAATAGACTAATCATATTATGTCTTTTAATTATTTATTTCAATAATCTAATTGCAAAGACCATTTATGGGTAGATATGTGCATATATATATTTGATCATTTACAACTTGAAATTTTGGAAAAATTGAGGGAAACCTTTGTTGTGATTGCTGAAGTTTCTGATCATTCTATCACTCACAGGAGTTGGAGAAGAAGAGAAAGGAGAGGGCACAATTGGTTTATGAGAGGAAGAAGCAGCTCAACAAACTGAGGGCAAAGGCTGAGAAGATCGCGGAGGAAAAGCTTGGCCCCCAACTTGAAATCCTTGCTTCCGTTAAGTACTGAGTTGACTCTTTTAGGTAGTGTTTTTGAAGTTTTGACGAGAGTTATACCATATTGAACTCTTTCATTTTTGTTGCTTGTACCTGGTATTAGACCCCAAATCTGTTAAATCTTGAAAGCTGTTTTAATTTATATTTTAGAGTTGTATGTCATTTAGACTTTTTATTGTCTTCAAATGAGCTACTTGTGCCTTTGCTTCCAAGGAATCAATTTTTATTATCTGAATGCTTTTCAGCACAAATTTAATGGGCTGCGTGTATGATATTTGTGGGCATATATCAAGTTTTGCGTGTCTTGATATTGCAATTATGGCAAGAGGTTGAGTCGCCTTAAGTTTGAAACAAAATCTGTACCTCTTCTCTCAACCACCGGTATGATCAAATTATCATATTATAATTTGATGGTAATATTCTTTAATGGAGGTTTAATTGAAATCTGAGGTTGAGGTCAGGAAATTGGCATACAAAGGCTTGAAACTGAACAAATATGAGTCCTGTATTGACTAAGGTGTGTTGCTTTTATATTTTTGCCAACTCTAGACCCGTTGGTGAAAATTACGATTTTGTATGCCTGCCTGCAATAGAATGGAACAAAGATGTCATAAAAATTGAAAATAATTATTCAACAATAGTTTTGTTCTTGTTAAGTGGTAGTGTAGTACAACGATCCCAGAGTACCCCAATCTCACTTGATTTTGGTCCGGTTTGAGTGCCTCGTGTATACTCTAAATAACATTAGAAAAGTTGGTTCCACCACTAATCTAAATTATCTAAATTGACACTTTATGAGGTGCCTTGATTTTGGTCTTATTTGAGTTGCTGTTTAAAAAACATTTCATACAAGTTGAGATAAAACTCTCATATATTTATCTCATATACGTTATCTCATGTTGAAAAAAGAGGTTCTACCGCTAATTCAAATAGGTACAAGGTACCTTGCTACTTTTATTTAATTTATAGATTATAGAAGCAAGCTACAACTTGAACCTATTCCTAATTAGAGAGTCCAAGATGATAGAACCTCAAAAGGCTTGGACAACCAGGTGCCTTGTTGCTGTTTTTTTTTTTTTTTTGCCGATCCGGTATCTAGAGCTTCGTCCTGATCAATCCAAATCCGATCCATGTCGCGCACCTGGTGAATATGATGGAAGAACAAATTTTCACGGCATTTGGGTAAAATCTTAGGCCCTCTTTGTTACAAAGAAGATTGGAGAAGGAAAGGGAATATTCCAAAGTTTCAATGGCTTTTGACATTTGGTACACAGAAGATCTCAAATTCAACTTCCGGTGAGTGCTAATCTTCCCATGTTTAAGGGAAGATCATATCCCTCACAAATTAGTGGGATCTTGATCTTTCCTCCTACAAAATTCTCATTAGGTCTCTTTCTACTTCCTCTTTTCTCACCATCACTGGCTTCACCTTCTTCCTCTCACCTTCGACTCTCTCGTTGCTTAAGCAAAGACTTCCTCCTTCACCGTCGCCGAAGTAGCCGTGCATTGACAGAGCAATCGCTTCACCAAACCACCACCGTCACCGAAACCCACACTTGACAAGATCCGAAGCTTTTTGTTTTTGGTTCTGCTTCGGGACGTCAAGGATGAAGGAGGGATAGTAGAGCGAGAGGGAAAACGTCGGAACCCACAAATTCCACCACCACCAGTTGGAAACCGCGACAGTCCAAGCTTTTTTTTCGTTTTGGTCACAATCGGGCGTAGAGATGAAGAAGGAGGAGGGAGGTTTTCTTTTTTTATGTAAAGGGTATTTTGGACATTTTAAATGTTATATTTTAATTTTTAAAAAATTATCATCTACCATCTCAATTTCCATGTCTACCAAACAAAACCCCCTTTTAAGTTCCCTCCCAATCTTCCTTTCCTTTCCATTCCCTTCCTTTCCATTCCTTCTTCAAACTTTCCTTGTATCAAACATGGCCTTAATGTCAAATATCGCGAGAGTTTTCAAGTGATTACATATTTACATGGACTATACTATATGTATTTAATTATATATTTATTTTAAGTGAAGAACAATTAAATTATGTATGAAATTGAGCCAAACGAAAAAAAAAAAAAACTAGAAAAATGAGCTTGGAAATCAATTTTCTGCCTGGCGTTGGTAGGGATCAAAACTGAAGTACTAAACCCTATATATATTTGTGAATAATATGTCTTATTAGTAAATGTGTAACTGCTTATAATATTAGAAAGTTTAAGTGAACATTCTTGATTTAGCTTCTAACAATGGCGGCAGTATGTTTGAGTTTGGGTTCTTTGTCATTTTCTTTCTTCTTTTTTCTTGTCAGAATCATATGTTCATCTTTAGATTAAAAAATTAGATTGTTTAGATTAATATTTTATAAAATTATTGTTTTAAACCGTTGAAATCTAATCAACACAATTTATAATTGCAATCTGGGGAAAAAATTAATTTATAAAATATTATAATAATATTTTTATAAAATATTAAATATAAATCATCCATTTTTTAATCTAAAGGTGGAGATTATAACAAGAAAATGAGAAAAAGAATTCTGATGCTATCCTCTTATATTTTTCTTATATTTAAAGAAGAAAAAAAATTAAAGATTATCCTTTTAAAAACAAGTAAATGTTTAAAGATAAAATTACCTTCATGTCAAGTTTTGCGTGTCTTGATATTGCAATTATGGCAAGAGGTTAAGTCGCCTTAAGTTTGAAACAAAATCTGTACCTCTTCTCTCAACCACCGGTATGATCACATTATCATATTATAATTTGATGGTTAATATTTTTTAATGGAGGTTTAATTGAAATATGAGGTTGAGGTCAGGAAATTGGCATACAAAGGCTTGAAACTGAACAAATATGAGTTCTGTATTGACTAGGGTGTGTTGCTTTTATATTTTTGCAACTCTGGACTAGTTGGTGAAAATTACGATTTTGTATTCTGACCATCAAAGAACGATTTTGTATGCCTGCCTGCAATAGAATGGAACAATGTCATAACAAATGAAAATAATTATTCAACAATAGTTTTGTAGTTGTTAAGTGGTAGTGTAGTACAACGCTCCCAGAGTGCCCCAATCTCACTTGATTTTGGTCCGGTTTGAGTGCCTCGTATACCGTAAATGACATTAGAAAAGTAAGTTCCACCGCTAATCTAAATTGACACTTTATGAGGTGCCTTGATTTTGGTCTTATTTGAGTTACTGTTTAAAACACATTTTACGCAAGTTGAGATAAAACTCTATCACATACTTATCTCATATACGGCAACTCATGTTGAAAAAAGAGGTTTTACCAAACTCTAATTCAAACAAGTACGAGGTGCCTTGTTGCTATTTTTATTGAATTTATAGATTATAGAAGCAAATTAAAACTTGAAACCATTCCTAATTAGAGTCCAAGATGATATATCGAAGCTCAAAAGGGTTGGACAACCAGTTGCCTTGTTGCTGTTGAATGTGATGGAAGAACAAATTTTCAGGGCATTTGGGTAAAATCTTAGGACCCGTTTGTTATAAAGAATTGGTAGGGAGGGAAAGGAACTTTAGAGAAGGGAAAGGAAAGGAAAGGAAGATTTGAAAGATGAGGGAGGATGGCTTGAGTTGTTTGGTAGGAAGAAAATGAAGAGGTGCTAGTTGGTAAAGAATTAGGAAATGTCTATTTTACCCTCAAAAGAAATTAATTCAAAATAAAAAAGAAAAATATTTTTTCGCTAAAATATATTTTTTAAAAAAATATTATTGTTAAGTTCGAACTCGTGAAAAAAAAAATCGTCAAATTTGAACTTTCCCGCCAAATTTGAACTTTCCCGTCGAGTTCGAACTTCCCGCCAAATTTGAATTTCAGGGTAAATCGTCAAAAAACCATTTTCCGGGAAGATGGCAGCTTTCCTTCCATGGGAAGATGAGTACTTCCAGTGAGTTGCTGATTGGACTTTCTTTCTAACAAACACCTAAAATCCATGAGAAGATTGGGATCTTCCCTTTCCCTCCCTGAACTTTCTTTGTAACAAACGGGTCCTTAGGTCTTGTTTGTTACAAAGAAGTTTTTAGAAGGAAAGGGAATATTCCAAAGTTTCAATGGCTTTTGGCATTTGGTACACGGAAGATCTTAAATTCAACTTCCGTTGAGTGCTAATCTTCCCATGTTTAAGGGAAGATCAGATCCCTCACAAATTGGTGGGATCTTGATCTTCCCTCCTATAAAATTTCCATTAGGTCTTTTTCTTCTTCCTCTTTTCTCATCGTCACCGACTTCACCTTCTTCCTCTTACCTTCGACTCTCTTCGTCGCTGGCGAAGACTTCCTCCTTCACCATTGCCAAAGTAGCCATGCATTGACAGCAGTGATCTGACTTCACCAGACCACCACTATCGATCGAAACCCACACTGTTGACAAGATTTGAAGCTTTTTTTTTTTTTTTTTGGTTCTATTGGTCGGGACATCAGGGATGAAGAAGGAGGGATAGCAGAGCGAGAGAGGGAAAACGTCGGAACTCATGATCTCCACCACCACCGGTCAGAAACCGCGACATTTCTGAAGCTTTTTTTTCGTTTTGGCTGTCAATCGGGCGTAGAGAAGAAAAAGAAGAAGAAGAAGGAGGGGATTTTTTTGTTAATGTAAAGGGTATTTTGGACATTTTAAATGTTATATATATATATATTTTAAATTATCATCTTCCATCTCAATTTCCATGTCTACCAAACAACACCCTTTTAAGTTCCTCCCAATTTTCCTTTCCTTTTCATTCCATTCCTTTCCTTTCCTTCCTTCTTCAAACTTTCATTGTATTGAACAGGGCCTAATGTCAAATATCGCTAGAGTTTTCAAGTGATTACATGTACTATATACTATATGTATTTAATTATATATTTATTTTAAGTGAAGAACAATTAAATCATGTACGAAATTGAGCCAAACGAAAAAAAACTAGAAAAATGAGCTTGGAAATCAATTTTCTGCCTGGCGATGGTAGGGATCAAAACTGAAGTACTAAACCCTATATATATTTGTGAATAATATGTCTTGTTAGCAAATGTGTAACTGCTTATAATATTAGAAAGTTTAAGTGAATATTCTTGATTTAGCTTCTAACAATGGCAGCAGTATTTTTTGAGTTTGGGTTCTTTTTTCATTTTCTTTCTTCTTTTTTTTCTTGTCAGAATCATATGTTCATCATTAGATTAAAATAATAGATTGTTTAGATTAATATTTTATAAAATTATTATTTTAAACAGTTGAAATCTAATCAAAAATTATAATTGCAATATGGGGAAAAATTAATTTATAAAATATTATAATAATATTTTTATAAAATATTAAATATAAAAATAATCCATTTTTTAATCTAAAGGTGGAGATTTTAAGAAGAAAATAAGAAAAAGAATTTTGATGGTATCCTCTTCTATATTTTTCTTATATTTAAAGAAAAAAAATTAAAGATTATCCTTTTGAAAAATAAGTAAATGTTTAAAGATAAAATTACCTTCATCCAAAATCATCTATCATCATCCTTATTACTACTATTAATTTTTTATTTTATTTAAATCTAGATTTTAATTTTTTTTCCTAGCAAATCCAACTATTACTATATCTGTAAAAGTATATCATACCAAATCCAACTAAATCCTTTTCAAATTTTAATTCCATCACAATATGTGTATATTTTTTTAGGGAAAATCCCCCTCAAGACCCAAGTAAGCAATATATTATCAAAAAAAGTCTAAAGAAAAGTCACATGTCAGAAAAGGTCATATGACCTTTTTGGTATTATTTTAGAAACGTAAACAATTATATTAGTGCAACATTAACAACTAAATTGGTATACATTAATAACTATATCTTAACAATTAAATTAATACACGTTAACAATTAAATAGTACAAATGAACAACTAATGCCATTTCTGACTTTTTTTTGAACTTTTTTAAACATCTTACTCATTTGGGCCTGAGGGGATTTTCCCTTTACCCCTTTACAACGTGCCCCCAAAAGAAGAGTCCGCGTCTTTGACCCGTTATTGAACGCCAATTCAGTAAAACGACGCAGTTTTGTTCAGAACCAAAAGGTGCCAAAAGAAAAGGTCATTGGGATAATTGGAGGATCGAAGTAACATCGCAATTCCCAAAGACTTCAAATTTATTTCCCCTTTCTGTTCTGTTCTTCTGCCCTAAAATCACGACCTCCTTGAAATCTTTGATCATCCTGAGATCGAAAGCGAATTCGGTTCGCGGTTAAAGCTCTGAACTGCAATCAGTGCTCAATTTTAATCTTCAAAGGAGAAGACGATGTGGGCTGCTTCTTGCCTCGCATCATGCTGCGCGGCTTGCGCTTGTGATGCGTGCCGGACGGCGGTATCAAGTATCAGCCGGCGTTCCGCTAGGATTGCCTACTGTGGGCTATTTGCGTTGTCACTAATTGTTGCATGGATTCTTCGTGTGGTTGCTGCTCCCATGATGGAGAAAATCCCCTGTAAGCATTTGAATGTTTTGCTTCTTGATCTTGATCTGTTTCTTCGTGGGTCTTGTTGTTTCTCCTCTTGATTATGTGTTTTCTATTTGGATAGTTGATTTGTTCTGAGCCTCGACAATGATTTATATATTGGTAGTTTTATCACAGACTAGTTTGGATTTTCATAGATATTTCTGGAAAGCTCGAATAGACTATTGTTGCACGACTGAGCTGTGCAGACAATTGGATATCTTACTGATGATAGTCGGGGCTATAAAATCAATCGGCTATTTTCATAAGTTAAAACTCTATTGTTTATGCACTCTGTTGGGAAATTTCATTATTAAAATTTATCAATCTCAATCAATTAACATGTAAAATCTCTAGGAGTCAAATTATTCTTAAGCGTTTGAAGCTTCTTGAGCCCTGTTTTTTTTTTCATTCTCCAATCTTTACATATTTCATTGGATTCCGCATAATTTCTTTTATTCCTTCAATTTTTTCTATGTATTTTGACATGATTTACATGTTAGAAAAATTAGGTACGATTGTTAAAAGTTTTTATAAGTTGTTCTGTCTTTGGCATCACTTGGATAAATATATTTAGCTGTTGTAAGTATTTACACAGCCACAAGGATCATTTTTATCTATAGCGTTAATGCGAGCAAATTAGTGGCTGACTGAGTATAAAATATCTATAGATTATATACTGCAAATCAGTTGTGCTAGTATTTTACTGACCAAGTCAAGATGAGGATGACATTTTTATTTTAATGTTAGGATTAATCCTGTATACTTTTGTCATGGCTGCAGGGATTAATCACTTCGCACATACACCTAGCAAAGAATGGTTTGAAATAGATGCAGTTATGCGGGTTAGCTTGGGAAATTTTGTCTTTTTCACTATTCTAGCAATTATGATGATTGGTGTGAAAAGCCAAAAGGATCCTCGTGATGGTTTGCACCATGGAGGATGGATGATGAAAATCATATGTTGGTGCCTCTTGGTCATCTTCATGTTTTTCCTTCCAAATGAGATTATTGACTTATATGGTAAGTAGTTCTTATAATATAGTCTAATTTATTTGAGTTTTATTTGCTTTTCTACAGTAATGTCCCAAGCATATTAAGCTATGTGAATGTTAATTGGAGAGTGCTATGTGCCAGCACATTCTAAAGGGTGAAAGACAACTGCAGTTATAAAACTATCTAAACTCTTCTGTTTATAAAGTGTAAGGGTTTTATGTATTGTAAAACTATCTTATTGCTTCTTTCAAATGACTCGGGTAGTGATCAGTTTTTGAACACTCTGTCAACATGTACATTAGTTTGCTTGATAATGTTAAATTTAGTCTTTTAGTGGTTAGCGTCACAGGATATTTAGGCAAAACTTATTGTATGGAAGCTTTATATTGTAGAATGCTAAAAGGCTTAGAGTGCATCTTATGGAATATTTATACTGTGGAATGCTAAATGGGTTACTGCTCAATGATAAAGCAGATAATGAATTGAAGGAGTTCAATAAAGATAGGCTTTTTTATTGTATTCTTTTGACATGCCAATCTTCCTGTGTTTTGATTTTGCCCTAATATTTCTCTTGTTTGCAGAAACAACATCAAAGTTTGGCTCAGGTTTGTTTCTTCTTGTTCAAGTTGTGTTGTTGTTGGATTTTGTTCATAGATGGAATGACACATGGGTTGGATATGATGAGCAGTTCTGGTGAGCCTAGCCTTTGCTATAGTAATCTTCTCTGATGTAAATGTAATTTGCTTTACTTGACATGACAGTTTTTAAATTATCTTCTCATTGATTTTCTTTTATACAGGTACATTGCCCTGTTTGTGGTTTCACTTGTTTGTTATGTGGGTGCATTTGCATTCTCTGGAGTTCTCTTCCACTTCTTCACAGCGTCTGGACAGGACTGTGGCCTTAATACCTTCTTTATTACCATGACCCTGATTTTTGCATTTGTTTTTGCTATAGTCGTTTTGCATCCTGCAGTAAGTTCATTATTTGATTTTATTATAGCCAACCTCTATTCAATTTCCTTAGGTCAATGCAAATTTGTTGGTTGTGTTACCTTCTGGTGTCAGATTGCTATTTTTGTTTTGGTTTAAGCACCGATTGAATGTGTTAAATATTATCTCATCAACTTGTTTTCTTCTGTGCTATTTAGTTCATTTTATAATGGTTTATCGCAGGGCAACGAGCATTCAGATCTTTTTTTAATAACATGTTAAATCCTGTAAAATATTAGTTGGGGATTTGTTCTTGCTCCTAAAGGACGTGATCTGTATATTTTATAGTTTGTCTGGTCTTGTTTCTTTGGGAGAAGCTTCTTATTTTCAGAAATGTACTTTTAATTGTTTTGCGGTGGAGAAAATGTCAAAATGAGTAAAAATCTGTACAAACATTTCAGTCTTCAAGTTAATCTCTTTGCACGACATTGCTAAACCAAATTGTTTTTGAACAGGTAAATAGTAGCATCCTGCCAGCTTCAGTGATATCCTTGTATTGCACTTATCTCTGTTATAGCGCACTGGCCAGCGAACCAAGAGATTATGAGTGCAATGGTCTTCACAAGCACTCAAAAGCTGTTTCCACCGGCACCCTTACTTTAGGTTTAATCACAACTGTTCTTTCAGTTGTCTATTCTGCTGTACGAGCTGGCTCATCAGCCGCTGTGCTTTCTCCACCAAGTTCACCTCGTGCTGGTAATTGCTAAAATCCTAAGCTTGTAGTGCAATAAAAATGCTACATTCAAAAGTATCACTCCTTCATAACATTTTCAGAGACATTGATGCCATGATAGAAACCATGAATTGTCATATTGATACACATTAGAAATCGCATCGCATTTCTTGTAATAATTGGTAATCTGGCTTTTTGTCTGCAGGGAAGCCTTTGCTTCCTGTGGATGGCAAGGAGGAAGAAGAGGCAGAAAAGGCAAAGCCGGTGACCTATTCATACGCCTTTTTCCACTTAATTTTCTCTCTTGCTAGCATGTACTCTGCCATGCTTCTGACTGGGTGGACAACCTCCGTTGGGGAGGGTGGGAAGATAGTCGACGTAGGGTGGCCTTCCGTGTGGGTCCGCATCATCACTTGCTGGGCAACTGCTGCGCTGTACATATGGTCTCTTGCTGCTCCAATCCTCTTCCCAGATCGGGACTTCTAAGTGCCCTTCTCTACTCAGTTGCAATGTCCTGGAGGGAGGGTGGTTTTATATCATCTTATCAAGTAACTATATATATGTTTCGGTTGCCGTGGTGTGTTTCTTCTATCATGTGTCCCCTGGAATAAATGTTGTTTGACATAATGCAACATTCCGAGTGGCCAAACTTGCTTGCTTGTATAGTTAACTGTTTGATACCCAGAAGGACTTGTTCTCTATTATGATTATATGCTATTATCCTCAAGGACTAATTGAAGGCTATTGTGAGCTTTGTTACTTTACCATGAGGTTTGTCCTTGTTGAATTACGAGTATGAATTATGAGCTTTGTTTACTTTACCATGGCGCTTTTCCAAGTCGAATTTCGATGATCACATAAGTAATTGAAGCATGAAGTGTTTGCCCTTGCGTGAATGATAATCAATCATTGCGATATGAATTATGATGAATATATTCCTCTTCTGTTTTTTTTTTTTTTTTTTTTTGGAATTTTATACGAACTATATAAATTTGAAATATTTATTTAGTTATTTTACGCAAACTCATATTTCTAATGAAATATATTCTATTAAAAATAAAAATATGTACGAGGATAATGGGTTAAAAATGTTAGGAGGTTAATGGATTATATGTTTTAAAAATATACATTACAGTATAGGTTTAACAATGATTTAACATTTTTGGTTAAGAAGTTGTGAAAAGGGTAGAATTAAAATAATGTAATTGATAGTCCAGATATTCGTGTAAAGCCATTTATAAAAAGACTACTAATTTTGTGTAAGACATACTTGTAACTTATAAGGAAAAAGATATCAATGTTCTAAATAAGAAAAATAATGTCAGAAAGGTTTCATGGTTTTTTAATGATAAGTGAAAGAACCGTCATTAATAAATTATAAGATTTTTCTGATATTATTTTCCTTAATTGGAATCTTAATGTCATTTTCTCTAACTTATATAACCATGAGATAAGTAATGTAATGTAAGCAAGATACGCACATTTTTTTATACAATTTTCTAGTACATTTTGAGCATACTGTCACAGGGGTCCCATTCCCCACTCATCATGCTCATCCCCAAATTTTTGGGTCGTGACCATTTTTTATTATTTTGTTTAATTTTGTTTATATATTCTTATTCATTTAGATTAAATTGTATGTGTTACTTTAACCTGGTCTGGGCCCATTATCTCACTTATTAGTACAGGGGTAACCCACTATCCGTGGGACCAGCCATGACCTTGGACATGCACACACGATCTCGGACACGCACGGCACGATCCCGGGACATGTACGGTGTGGCGGCCAAGGAACTAACTAACCGTGTAGACTCTATATATACGAGAGGAGAGAGACGGCGCTGTGTACACAATCTCTTAGCCGTGATTAATCTACATACAAATCACCCGCACACACAAGACCCCTTAGGCGAAACGCCCGCTTGTGTACCGTGATCATACCTTCTCCCGAACGCTTGTCCTATAAGCATACAGGAGGAGCACACGAATCCTATATCAATCTCCGACCTTCAATAGGCCGACATCCGAGTTCCGAACTGTAACAGTGGCGCCACCGTGGGATCAATAAACTTCAATTCCCGTGACCATGAGGATAAGCACTCGTGCTTCGAGCCAAAGACAATCGGAGGCGGATCAAGCGGGGACAACCGTCAACCACCGCGTCAACCACCCCGTAACGAGCACTGATTAACCAATACGATGGAGACCATCGGGAAGGAGAAGATCGGCTATCTCACCTGAAGACCCTTTGATTCCCAACAATGAACGACATCAAGAGGACAACCCGTCCGACACGGAGTCCTCGGCTCCACGAAACCAAGACCGTGGACCACGGAATTCCACTTCGAGGCGGCGGGACATCCCACATGCCGAGCCGACTTTCGATCTCTTCAAGCCGGATGCTTGCGATAATGAGACGGGTGGACAACATAGACAAGCGCCATACCCTTCACTATCGGCGAGCGGAAGAGCGGGAGAAAAGACGGACCCACACCCTTTCCAAATGAGGACCGGGAAGATAAAACTTGGAGAGAGGACGACGATGACGAGCTCGGCTCATCGCACCGACAGTGTAAGGCGGAAACCGTCAACAAGCAGGAGGGCCAATAGGAGGAACCTAAACCGAGATGAAGAAGGTCGACCTCGGGAGGAACCATCGAGGTGACAGGACGATTCCTCCAAGCGGGTTCCAGCTGACGGAGATATGTCACCAAGTGCACAATAGCTTTTTCTCAAAGGAGATCCAGAACGCCCGATTCCCTGAAAAGCTGAATTTGGGTGAGTTGACAAAGTACGACGGCACACAAGACCCGACGACTCATTTAGAAGACTTTGACGTTCACATGTCGGTTAGAGGTCTCAAGGAACCAATCGAGCCGCAAATCTTCGCCGCGACGTTAAAAGGGCCGGCGTTGAAATGGCTTCACACTCTTCCTTTTGGGTCGATCCACAATTTTGAAGACCTGACCGAGGCCTTTGAGTTGCACTTCGCAACTAGCAAACGGCAACCAAAGTCCCAAGATTCTCTGTCCAAAATCGGGCAATGGCGGAGAGCGCTCCAAAGTTACCTTGACCGCTTCAATCATGCGGTACTACTGAGTGCGCGGACTCAACGAGGACGTATAACGTTCACTTATTGGTGGATGGCCTTGATAAAGAGTCCCTTTGCCCGGAATCTTTCTTAAAGGAGCGGGCAAAAATCTCAACGACTTCATAACCCGTTCAAAGAAATACTTGGACGTCGAGCGGATGCAAATGGCAAACAATCCCATTTCGAGGCGGGACCAAGATAGAACCTCCCTCCCGCAGGTCGAGACTTCTCACGATAACGAAATAGGATTCTGCAGAGGGGGAACGAAAACAAGAGCCGGGGTGGCAAGTCGATCAGCGGAGCAAGTACGAGAAATATTCACCTTGACGTTGCCTCGATCCCAAGTATGGAAGGAAGTGTCGCAGAATCGAGATGAAGAAGGTCGATCGACCTCGTCTGTCCTAGAAGATCCGGGGTAGACCAATCTAAATATTGCTCGTTCCATGATGGTCGGGTCATACAACCGATGAATGTTACGAGCTCCGTGATGCAATCGAACGATTTGTTCGCGAAGGCAAACTTCAACAAGATGTCATAGAGCATCAAGGAAAAGGTGGTAAACGAAAGACCAAGAACCGCAAAGCAGACCCCAAAAGTTCAAAAAGGTGAAGATAAGCGCAAGGCCCCGAAGTCGATGACGAATTTCCGAAGGCTGAATTCGGTAGAATGCAATAGGCGGAGGCGGAGATACTATGAGCCGCGAAGGAAATACCTTCGAGAAGTCCTATCCGTCGAGACCGACCAAAATTTAAGGAGCATCACACCGAGGTAGCACGATCGCTTTGTTTTTCACAAGTGACGACCTCGTGGACGTTGTCCCCGGCCATCAAGATGGGCTAGTGATAACCGGATAAATCGTCAACCGCCGAGTCGCGGATATTTGTGGATGCCGGAGCTCGGCGACATACTAAGTTGGGAGGCGTTTAAAAGAATGAGCTCGGACCGGACGACTTAAAGCCTTGCAAGACAACCCTCATCGTGTTTAACGGAGAACAATTGCGTCCGAAGGGGTTTATCGACCTCCTGGTTCACCCTGAGTCAAAAACGCATTCAAGTCCGAAAGAGTGCGGTTCATAGTGGCCGACTTCGTTTCACCCTACAACATAATCTTGGGAAGGCCAACCATTCACAAGTGGGACATGCTAGTATATACTAAGCATCAAAACTCAAGGTGATAGGCAACCAAGGAACCGTGGTCACGTGAACGGGCGATCAAAAGAGTCTCGACAGTGCTACTTGAAACCGTCGACTGGGGAGGGCGGATCTTCGTCCCGGCCCAAAGAAGCGCTTATCCGGACCGTTCGGACCGGGATTCACCAGACGACGAAGTTATCTGTGGAGTTAGACATCCGCGACGAGGAGATACGCCTGCAGCCGGCGAGAGACTCGGAAGATCTCGGTGGTAGGCGATCCTCTCCGGACCACTAAGATCGGCAAACACCTATCTCCCGAACTTAAAAGCGGTTTGGTGGAGTTCTCGAAGGAAAACCGGATATCTTCGCTTGGAATTCATCTCAGGTACGGGGATAGATCCGAAGTTTTGTTGTCACAAACTAGAAGTTTATCCGGGCTCAATCCCTGTGTCGCAGAGAAAGAGGAACCACGGACCAGAAAAAAGGAAAGCATTGGAGATTCACATCCAAGAATTGCTTGAAGCGGATTCATTCGGGAAATTCAGTATACAACCTGGTTATCAAATGTGGTGATGGTAAAAAAGCCAAACAGGAAGTGGAGAGTTTGTACAGATTATAAGAACTTGAACAAAGCGTGCCCAAAGGACTCCTACCCAATGCCAAACATCGACCAACTGGTGGACAACGCCTCGATTCCAAATCCTATCCTTTATGGACGCATATTCCTGGATATAATCGAGATAGCGATGTACCCAGAGGATCGGAAAGACGGCCTTCATCGAAAGAGCTAATTATTGCTACAATGTCATGCCCTTTGGATTGAAGAATGCTTGAGCTACATATCAAAGGATGATGAATAAGGTCTTTGGCACCGGATCGGTCGCAATGTGGAAGTGTATATAGATGACATGATCGTCAAAACTTTGGACCAAAGAACGCCATATACAAGACCCGGAGCGAGACATTTGCCAAACTCGAACCTACGAATCCGACCGAACCCGACCAAGTGTGCTTTGGCGTCCCCTGCAGAAAATTCCCGGGTTTCATGCCGACTAACCGAGGCATTGAGGCCAACCCGGACAAATGTAGGGCGGTGATGGAGATGAAGGCTCCGAGTAATAAAAAGAAGTCCAGCCAGCTTAACCGAAGGTTGGCCGCCCTAACTGTGTTTTTGCCAAAGTCGCAGAGAAGGCTTTGCCCATGTTCGAGCTCTTAAAGAAGGAGGCATCGGTGGAGTGGAATTCAAAGTGCGATGGCGCATTTGAAGAGATAAAGCAATGTCCGCCAATCCTCCAAATCCTCTCAAACCCCAACTGGCGAGAGTCTTTTCCTTTACTTATCCGTCGGCGAGGAGGCCGTCGCCGCGACCTTAGTAAGAGAGGCGGAACACGGACAAATTCCCGTATATTTTGTCAAAGCGATGAGGAAGGCCCAACGTTGGTCGACTTGGGAGGGCGGCGAGGCCGCTGTAGGGGGAGGCTCGGATAGACGACCGTCCCCGGCATCGCCATGGGGCTTCGAGGACTCTCCGCCTTGAGCTTCTTTGGCTCGGCTCCGCTTCGATGACTCTCCGACCTTCGACTTGCTCGCGTCCTGGGCCGACCTCTTTCTCCCCTTAGTGGTTGGCACCGGGATCCCGTAAAGATATTGCGGCTCTTTCATTTTGAGACCCGCACGAAACACGAACACCGTGTTAGCTACTAGGAAGGCAAAAACGATGAATACTTTACTAAGACGCTGAACAACGTCGATATTTAAATAGCAGAAATATCATACTCGGCCTTGACACCATCTCATCTCGAAGCTGAGCCTCGGCCCGATATTGTGTAATACCCGGATATTTATTATCTGGAAAATTATAAATAATGGATATTT
The DNA here is from genome assembly GCA_025563575.1 of Acacia pycnantha. NCBI lineage: Eukaryota > Viridiplantae > Streptophyta > Magnoliopsida > Fabales > Fabaceae > Acacia > Acacia pycnantha. Next base: position 629,721 of record JAMWYP010000265.1, on the reverse strand, counting down.
CGATAAGTGAAATTGGATAATTTGCAATTAGGTCCCTAAAACGTTTGGGAATTTGCAAATAGGTCCCTAAATACATTGTGGGTTATAAATACCCTGTGAAAGCTATAAAAGAAGCAAGTAAAAATCTATTTAAAATAGGGAAGGATATTGTCCCTAATTTAGGTAATTTATTAAGTTACAAACTTGGAGAAATTATAGAAGAATACTCAAAAAGTAAGGAAATGACCATAATACCCTTGCGATTATGGAAAATGCGAATAATGCGTAATGCATGAAAAATCTCATGTTGAAGCAAAGGTTAAGAGGTAATGTGGTATTCTAATTAAGAAAATTACTAAGCAGTGATAATCGAGTGATTAAGTATTTATTAGCAAATTACTTAAGCACAAGTATAGAAAATTCGGAGATAATTATGTAAAGCTCCAAAATTAGTGATAAATGGCTAAAAATTAGCATAAATATATTGGTTAATTAATTGGAAAATTTGAAGGAAAAAGGATGAGTTTAGGTATTTTTAAGCCTAAATGCAAGAATTGACCAATAGGAAAATGTTGTGAGAGATTATGTAAAAATAATTATTTAATTAATTAAATAATTAATTAAAAAAATTAAAAAGAAAGTGCAGAAAATAAAAGAAAAAAAAAACGAAAAAAAAAATAAATAAGAAATAAAAATAGGAAACTTAGTTGATAAGTTAAGTTTATTATTTTATTAATATAATTAATTAAAGTAAAATTATGTGAATAGTAAAATGGGAAATAGGAAACGGATCCTATCTAGAGATCTAGGAATGGGATTCCCAAAGTCAAGGTAAAATATTAATCAGTGAGTTTTTATCTTCCGTTAGACTCTTGCGGAAGTTAATTCAGCCGTTTGTGCTTTTTCCTAATAAGACGAAATAGGGAAATTCGAGAAAAGGCCGATAGCCAAAAGGACGAAAGGGTTATGTTGTGACATTTGGAAAAGAATTGGGAATTTTCATGAACATATTTGGATTCAAGTGGATTTTTCTGAAGAGATGGGTGTTTCCGAAAACAAGTTTCGACACCGGACGCGTTTGGACACGTTTTCGAGAAAGACTCAACTGGACTGTTGGAGCCCTATATGGAATCAAAATATAGGTTAACTTGGACATTTCTACTAAGTGAGGAAATGGTTTCAAAGTTGTAAATCCAGAATTTTGAGATTTTTCCGAAATCACGCGAATCGGGTACCGATCGGAGAAATCGGTCTGAAAGCTTCTGGAAGGTGACACATGGCCACCTCCCATTGGCCAAACCCCTTGAATTTCGGTCAAGTGTGAACACAAAAGGGGAAGAAAGGGTTTTTTTGAAAAGTTGCTTTGGACGGCCCGGATCGCTTCTCACAAAGTTGATCCGACTACCAAACCCTACCACCGTTTCTATAAATACCCCCCCCTCCTTCACTTTTCTTCACACCATTCCTTCTTGCCTATTTCGAAATTCTAGGGAGAGAAAGTAGAGAGAGAAGCTCGGGGAAGTTCTCAAAGTCTTCAACGGGTAAGTCTTTCTGGTCTTTAGTTTTTAGTCTTTAGTTCAATAGTTAGTAAGGCTAGAGTAGTCTTTATTTTTATGATTGGATATCATATGGGAGGACTATTTTAGTCTTTATTTTCGAAAATCATGATGGCGTCGAAGTTCTGGCAAAATTTCGGGAAGAAAATTTGCTAGAGTAACGAAGTGCTGGCGAAATTCCGCCAATTAGGGGCATAGGGGCAAAATGGTAATTTTTACCTAAAATGCCAGTTATAATGCCAAATCACTAATGAAAGTGATATTACTCTTATAGGACGTCAGAAATCCTAGTTTGCAGCCGTTACGCTGCCCAATGAGCCGTTTCACGTTTTTCCGTAGAAAAGAACGTTTTCCGAAGGAAGTACCGTATACCGTCAACGAAGGTACGTTCGCGTACTGTAACACTAATCTGATGATTATTGAATGATTATATGTGATAATATGTTGTGTGAATAGTTTGGTGCCGAAGGCAAGGCTAGTCTATGTGGGTGTGCCATTTAGTCGCCGTAAAGTCGGTGAGGCCCCCCATGATAGACACTTACCTGGCCATTCTGTTCGGTGCTAGATGCACCGTATCTATGGAACCGTACTTAGATACCCCGTGTCTAAGGAACCGTACTTAGATACCCCGTGTCTATGGAACCGTACTTAGATACCCCGTGTCTATGGAACCGTACTTAGATACTCCGTGTCTATGGAACCGTACTTAGATACTCCGTGCCTATGGAACCGTACTTAGACACACTGTGATTAAGGAATCGTACTTAGATCACTATTACGCTTTTATGTTGTTGTACCGGCTTGATCAATGCTGTGAAATTGGAAATACCTGTTGTACATATACTGTTTATAAGCATGAGGTTAACCGTTACCTGAGATCCAATGCGCTAAATTGGATCTCAGCTATAGCTTCAGGGTCCGAAGGACCGAGGGCCGAGGAGATAAGCAAGCAGGCCACGTAGATCGAGGACAAGGAAGGGAGCTAGCATGAAGATTTGTTGTACTTACATTAAATGTAAACACTCGGAGGAATGGACGGCCTTATGAACAGCCAGATACACTGTTAGCAATGTTATTCAGTTACTCTTTATTATGAAAAAAAAAAATTTGTCGCTCAAAACTCTGATCAAAACGCTATAAAAACAGTTGTGAAAACCGGGGTGTTACATTTTGGTATCAAAGCGTTTTTCCTGGCATCAGATCATTTTACTTGGCATGACTCTAACTATGTTATAAACAAACCGTTGGTGCCGAAGGAAGGGCTAGTCTATGTGGGTAAGTCATTCAGTCGCCGTGAACTCGGTGAGACTTCCCATGATAGACACCTACATGGCCAATAGGTTTGAGTAACGGAGTTAGGTTCAACGCCTTTCTATAAAAGAGCATATTTTGAAAATGAGTACTGAGATAACTCGGTGTTATGTTCTAGAGAGGACATGAATGATGTTCCCTCCGGCCAAAGAAAATGTACCAAAGCGTATGTCCGTAGTTCCCGAGTTAGTAGGGTTAGGATTGAACCCAAAGACGTATAGTTCCCGAGTTGGTGGGGTTAGGATTGAACCCAGATCCAGCATGAAAATCTCCAGCTTGTCCTGAACGGAAATTCTATCCTAGCGCAGAGCTTATATGTGAAGCTTGGCCACACCGGACAAAACTCTGAGATCGACAAAGATAAAGACATGCGGTATTTGACCCATGTTGAGAAATTTCTAGTATATTTCTGTACCCTCCGGAAGACTGGATCAGATCCACTCTTCATCCTTTTCCCCGTACCCATTGCTGAATGGAAAGAATCAACGAAATCCCGAGCGAGGGAAATGTTGCGGGTATCTAAACGTTTGTAGGGTCATTACTAGTTCGGTAAAGTCTGCAATAGACTAATCATCGTCTTCCTAAATCTAACGTTTTCCCTAAATGAAGGAATAAGAACGAGACATGGCAAAGTTAAGAGGAGCCGGAACTCCCAGAGGTCGAGGCAAAGGCCAAGGCAGGGGACGAGGTAGACAACCTCGGATAAATCCAATATCAGACACCAAATTTAAATAGTAACATCGATATGTAGTTTTGGGTCTAGCGGGATAGTACCGCCGATTCATGAAGAATTTTTCGTAACAAAGCTCACGAGTAAAATCATTTGTGTGGAGCAAGACTGTGAGACAAGAATTCATGAATTGGAAGAGAAGTTGGTCACAACACCAAGAAATTGGTTATCCCAAATCCAAGTAGATTGTATAATGGTACCAATAGGAATGGATCGGGATATGTCTAGCTGCAGCATGACAGTGTGATGACTTACCACTCTCAAGTCTCTTAAGGTCAAACCAATCCACACATAACATAGTAATAATCATTATCATAAAAATCCCGATAGTATCATTAAGTCTAAAGTATCTTATGTTACCACGGTGTATGGGAACCATGGGGACATAATATATCGAAGTACGACGTGATATCCATGAGTACGAGATATATGGTATTGCCGCGGTGTATGGGAACCACGGTGATACAAAGATATCGAAATACGACATGATGAATGTGTAGTACGCGGTATTATGGGTGCCACGGAAACACTTACGTACGCGGTGTTATGGGCGCCACGGAAACGCTAAAACACTAAAGTACGCGGTGTTATGGGCGCCACTAAGCAATATATATAAAGTACGTGGTATTGTGACACCACGGAAACACTATATATCAACCCAAAACATGATAAAAACTTTATAATCAAGCCGAAACGATTTCTGGATCACCGAAATAAATGATCTAAGAATGTTCGATAGAATAAGTATCCGTAGCGTATGGTTCAAGTCTGGTTAGTGCAACGGCTAGAGAGCACGAAGAATGGACATGTGAGTCCTGTATGTAACCGAAGTACCAGTTGGAATGTTGGGATGCATACTAAGTAAGTATGCATGGACAAGGGTTAGACAAAAGGTCTAAGTTATTTCTCTGAGGTGATACGCGTAAATTTCGAGGACGAAATTTTATTTAACGGGGGGAGAAATGTAATACCCGGATATTTATTATCTGGAAAATTATAAATAATGGATATTTCTGATAAGTGAAATTGGATAATTTGCAATTAGGTCCCTAAAACGTTTGGGAATTTGCAAATAGGTCCCTAAATACATTGTGGGTTATAAATACCCTGTGAAAGCTATAAAAGAAGCAAGTAAAAATCTATTTAAAATAGGGAAGGATATTGTCCCTAATTTAGGTAATTTATTAAGTTACAAACTTGGAGAAATTATAGAAGAATACTCAAAAAGTAAGGAAATGACCATAATACCCTTGCGATTATGGAAAAATGCAGAATAATGCATAATGCATGAAAAATCTCATGTTGAAGCAAAGGTTAAGAGGTAATGTGGTATTCTAATTAAGAAAATTACTAAGCAGTGATAACGAGTGATTAAGTATTTATTAGCAAATTACTTAAGCACAAGTATAGAAAATTCGGAGATAATTATGTAAAGCTCCAAAATTAGTGATAAATGGCTAAAAATTAGCATAAATATATTGGTTAATTAATTGGAAAATTTGAAGGAAAAAGGATGAGTTTAGGTATTTTTAAGCCTAAATGCAAGAATTGACCAATAGGAAAATGTTGTGAGAGATTATGTAAAAATAATTATTTAATTAATTAAATAATTAATTAAATAATTAATTAAAAAAGAAAGTGCAGAAAATAAAAGAAAAAAAAACGAAAAAAAAAATAAATAAGAAATAAAAATAGGAAACTTAGTTGATAAGTTAAGTTTATTATTTTATTAATATAATTAATTAAAGTAAAATTATGTGAATAGTAAAATGGGAAATAGGAAACGGATCCTATCTAGAGATCTAGGAATGGGATTCCCAAAGTCAAGGTAAAATATTAATCATTCATGAACATATTTGGATTCAAGTGGATTTTTCTCAAGAGATGGGTGTTCCAAAAACAAGTTTCGACACCGGACGCGTTTGGACACGTTTTTCGAGAAAGACTCAACTGGACTGTTGGAGCCCTATATGGAATCAAAATATAGGTTAACTTGGACATTTCTACTAAGTGAGGAAATGGTTTCAAAGTTGTAAATCCAGAATTTTGAGATTTTTCTGAAATCACGCGAATCGGTACCGATCGGAGAAATCGGTCTGAAAGCTTCTGGAAGGTGACACATGGCCACCTCCCATTGGCCAAACCCCTTGAATTTCGGTCAAGTGTGAACACAAAAGGGGAAGAAAGGGTTTTTGAAAAGTTGCTTTGGACGGCCCGGATCGCTTCTCACAAAGTTGATCCGACTACGAAACCCTACCACCGTTTCTATAAATACCCCCCCTCCTTCACTTTTCTTCACACCATTCCTTCTTGCCTATTTCGAAATTCTAGGGAGAGAAAGTAGAGAGAGAAGCTCGGGAAGTTCTCGCAAGTCTTCAACGGGTAAGTCTTTCGGTCTTTAGTTTTTAGTCTTTAGTTCAATAGTTAGTAAGGCTAGAGTAGTCTTTATTTTTATGATTGGATATCATATGGGAGGACTATTTTAGTCTTTATTTTCGAAAATCATGATGGCGTCGAAGTTCTGGCAAAATTTCGGGAAGAAAATTTGCTAGAGTAACGAAGTGCTGGCGAAATTCCGCCAATTAGGGGCATAGGGGCAAAATGGTAATTTTTACCTAAAATGCCAGTTATAATGCCAAATCACTAATGAAAGTGATATTACTCTTATAGGACGTCAGAAATCCTAGTTTGCAGCCGTTACGCCCTAATGAGCCGTTTCACGTTTTTCCGTAGAAAAGAACGTTTTAGAAGGAAGTACCGTATACCGTCAACGAAGGTACGTTCGCATACTGTAACACTAATCTGATGATTATTGAATGATTATATGTGATAATATGTTGTGTGAATAGTTTGGTGCCGAAGGCAAGGCTAGTCTATGTGGGTGTGCCATTTAGTCGCCGTAAAGTCGGTGAGGCCCCCATGATAGACACTTACCTGGCCATTCTGTTGGGTGCTAGATGCACCGTATCTATGGAACCGTACTTAGATACCCCGTGTCTAAGGAACCGTACTTAGATACCCCGTGTCTATGGAACCGTACTTAGATACCCCGTGTCTATGGAACCGTACTTAGATACTCCGTGTCTATGGAACCGTACTTAGATACTCCGTGCCTATGGAACCGTACTTAGACACACTGTGATTAAGGAATCGTACTTAGATCACTATTACGCTTTTATGTTGTTGTACCGGCTTGATCAATGCTTGTGAAATTGGAAATACCTGTTGTACATATACTTGTTTATAAGCATGAGGTTAACTGCTACTCGAGATCCAATGCGCTAAATTGGATCTCGCCTATAGCTTCAGTGGTCCGAAGGACCGAGGGCCGAGGAGATAAGCAAGCGAGCAGTTCTTCGGGGGTCATATCCTTTATGTCCTTCGACATTGGGAGCCACTCTCTTAAAGGTATTAACGATCAATGAACTGAAAAGGAAACGGCTCACTCGAAAAACAGGGGGATTTTTACACAAATGTGGGAACCGAAATGACTACGTGAAAACTCACTCAATAAAGAAATCTACCCGTAACTTCAACTAAATACGACGCAATCTTATAGGGAAACAAAGCAGATCGTAGCGAAGAACAAAAGAAAGAGGCAGGAAACAATAATACCTACCTAAAATATGGAGATGATCGATGAAAGTTGTGGAATGAAGATGGTTCACGAGACAGATTATCCTCCGGTAAGCGAAAATCGTCGGGAGAGAAGTTCTTCAAAACAACTTGGGTAAAATGGCACTGAAGGAGGCCTGGCGGGTATAAACCTTTCGAAACCCAATCGACGGGGGCAAAAGCGCCTTTTCATTCATTAGCAAGGATGACGTGACCTTTTCATTTAATGCGCATCTGTCAGGCATTAATTACGCCAAGGGCCGTATAGGCCAGCACCCCCTCAATTCGGCTTCACGACAGTCGAGGGACGCCAGCTGGCAGAGGCTAATGATGACCTAGAAGAGGAATCGACAGTAGAAAGCGCCCGGGCACAAGGGGCAGCGCTCACAGTCAAGTATCCCGGCTCACCGGTTAGGCTAATCACCCGAGAAAGGACCCACACTTAGAGGTTTCGACCGTGCAAGAGGCGAGTCCTGACTCCTGGATGGTCGAAGAACAACGAAATTTAAAAGCAAACATAACCCGACCACATGTCCTGGGGGCAACTCAACCGTAAGACTTATAACTCCGAGGTTGTTTGGAAGTTATGATAGACACCCTATCAAAGTAAAAGGGTGATACTCACTCTCCGATACAAAATCGTGATTCAAGAACATGTCCACCCTGTTGACCAGAGACTGACAACCCTACTGGGGGCAAGGATATCATGTTACTTCGCGATCAACAAAGACTCTGACTCTCCGTACTTCGCTCAAACGAACATCTAAACTCCTGGTAGTTCGAGACCCGAGCAACCGAGCTTGGGGGCAACTGTTACGTAACTAGTCTAGGCCCATTATCTCACCGGCTAGTACAGGGGGCAACCCACTATCCGTGGGACTCCAAATACATGACCTTGGACATGCACACACGATCCCGACACGCACAAGCACGATCCTGTGACATGCACGGTGTGGTAGCCAAGGAACTAACTAATCGTAGACTCTATATATACAGAGGAGGAGAGACGGCGCCGTGTACACAATCTCTTAGCCTTGATTAATCTACATACAAACACACGGCACACACAAGACCCTTAGGCGAAACGCCCGCTTGTGTACCGTGATCATACCTTCTCCGAACGCTTGTCCTATAAGCATACAGAGAGAGCACACACATCCTATATCAAATCACCTGACCTTCAATAGGTCGGACATCCGAGTTCCGAACCGAATGTATGTTATACCCTCGGAATATTTCGCATCCGATATATCAAATTAATTCATTTATAGTCCTACATTTAGAAATATTTTTCATGTAATACCAATATCTTGAAATATTTTTTTAATAGTACCCAATATCCGAAATAAATTTTCAACACCCAAGATATTCACTAATTAATTTTTAATGCATGTAGTATTTTTTTATATATATAAAAAGTTCTTTTATTTTATGAGCGAGGAATGTGGATTCCTTTTTGGATTCCTATCATAGGGGAGAGAGTCAAAAATGGTTAGTCCAATTAGGGTTAAGGTGCAAAAATAGACATGTGTTTTTCTCCAGGAGCGCCCAAAGAGCAAATGTTTTTTGCAAAAAGTAATCTATGTGGTTACAAATTAGTGCAAAAATAACGTTTGACCGTTAAGTTGACTTTTGATCGTTAAGTTTGACTTTTTTGCCGATCGGACGATGACGTGGCATTTCAAATATTTTTTCAGTATCCTTTTAGTACCGGTTAATACCTAAAATATTTTTTTCAAAATCCTAAAATAATTTTTCAACATTATGAAATAATTTTTTAGTACCAGTCAGTACCCTGAAATATTTTTTCAGTATCCTTTTAGTACCGATCAATACCTGAAATATTTTTTCAAGATCCTAAAATTATTTTTGCACCTTTGAAGTGCCACGTCATCGTCCAGCACATAGTTACTTTTGCACCTAAAAAATATTTGCTACTTGGGCGCTCTAAAAAAAGCATACGTCATTTTCGCACCTTAACCCGTCCAATTATTATTATTTTTTCAAAAACAAAAGGAGCAATCCAGCTTCAATTTAGGGCTTTAAGCACACCTGGGCTGGGAACATGGGGCTCAGACCCGGAATAGGCTTATCCAAGTTGCCAAACACGTCCACAATAGGCGGGGTCATCAAAGGGGAGAGAATTTGGAGAACAGAAACGAACAATCGATCTCGAGAGAGTGTGAGAGACAGAAAGTGTGGAAGTGAGAAGCAAAATCAGGGAAGATGGGCGGAGGAATGGAAACACACAAGAACAAGTTCATTGAGGATTGGAGTAGTGCTAGAGAGAATCTCGAGCACAATTTCCGATGGACTCGCCGCAACCTAGCCCTCGTTGGCATATTCGGCATCGCAATTCCCGTCCTTGTCTACAAGGGAATTGTCAGAGAATTTGTATGTCCCTCAATCTCTCTGTGATTTTCTACCATTTTTAATTTAAATGATTTCGTTTTCATGTCATTTGATGGCCTTTGCTGCTACTTTCGGATAGATCCGTCAATGCCCTAATCCCCCCCCTGGGGGCTTCTTTAGTTTACTTTCCATGTGGTGGAAACATATTTCTGTGAAAGATTATTTGTTGCAGCCTATGTTTAAAGATGCCAGCTTTCCCCTCTTGTATGTGAATTTATCATTTATGAAGTAACTTTCTGGAGAAAGGCAGAGGTAGAAATGTCGGATGCAGGATTTTATGGGGCTGCTTTGAGGGAAGTTAAGGATATTTGTCTGGAAAGGTCTAGAGTTGATTGGATAATGTGGCAAGACATAGTGGTAGTGTTGCTGGACTTATAAGCAATTGGTTAACTTCCCACTGTTTCTATCTTGAAAAGAATAGTTAGTTTGGAGTGGTAAGAATGCGGAATCATTATAGAATAAATATAGATGATGCACTAAATTGGTTTTTCATTTATTAGTATAGAATTCACTAAGCTACAATTAATTTCCTCACTTGGTCCTGATGACTTGGAGCTATTATTGTAGATTTAGCTGGTGTGTGGGTTTGGATTTTGGAATCTTGATCTTGATTTGGGTATTTGGCGCTACTCTTCCTTTTCTACCCTTCTCACGTCATTGCTTGATTAAAATTGAGCATCCAGTTTACAAACTCCTATTTTTTGATAGGAATGTTAACTGCCTCTGTTAGTTTACTCTAGACGTAAGAAGATAAGGAAGAGTAGTTATTAGAGGTAGTTGTTATAGGATTATCTCTGTTCAGCAGCTTATGCATTAGGTAGTTAAATAGTTATTTAGTCAAGTCTTTTTATATACATGTATTGTGTGTTTTAAGGTTCAGGAATGAAGATATATCTTTTCAGAATTGTGTTGTGTTGGCTAGGTTAGATCCTAACTCTAGAATTACCTTATATTCTCTAGTCCCATCAAATTTTGCCGATAAACCGACGATTCAAGTTGGGAACTCGCCGATTGTTGCGAAAAAGTAGGAGAATAATGGGAAGTTGCTGAATTTTGAGGGAGTCGGTTGTTGGAAATTCAAATTTTGTTGATTAACCGCAGATGCCGCACCGACCTAAAGTGAGTTGAAGTCGAGTTCGTGATTGGGTCCCGATTATGTGCGCCGAATGAATTAACGGGACGCCCGATTTCCCGGATTTGTGGAATTATAATTTCCGAACTAATGGGTGCGGGAGTTTTGTAATCGCGTCGTGATATTCGATGCCACGTGTATTAGTGTAGTGGTAATTGGAGCGCTGGGCACCCCGGGTTTGTATTTTCGCTTCAAACTCTAGCGCAAGACTCACCGCCTTATAAATGCTCCGCTGCTTTTGATTTTGACATCCGATTGCAACTCGTCTTTGAGGCCATTGATGAAAACTCCTAGAAGACAATGCTCCGGCCATCCTTGTACTTGGGCTTGACGGTGTACAAACTCTTGTTTATAATTCCAACAGAGCCTATTTGCTTGATGTTGCACAAATGTACATCCTGGATTTTGAAACTCAGTAGGCCCAAATTGTTCTTGAAAGACTTGTGTTAATTCTTCCCAATATCTTATTGTTCGTCCGTGATGAAACCCATGTAAAAGTGTCAAGCGCATCTCCTTCCGTATTTATTGCTGCAATATCCACCTTTAAATCTTCCGATGTTTGGTAATATCCAAGTACTTTTCAGCCTTTAAAATCCACCCTCGTGGATCCCCTCCCTCATACTTCAGGAATTCGACTTTTGAGTATGGTCTTTTGTTTGAATTTCTGTTCCATGAAGGATTGTCCATATTGATCTCCTCTTGTTCACCAAAGGGGTCTCTATACTGATGACTCATTTCTCCAGGATCATTACGGCGCCTTGCTTTCTTCTGCTGAATTGATTTCGATTCATAAAATTCAATTGCGCAAGGATAGCCAACAATTGTTGTGGTTAGAATCGTGGTGTGTTCTGGGATGGTTGCCGACTAAAATTACGACAGGATCATTTTGAGGATGGGAATTGGATGGGTTTTCGGGTTCTGGTTTGGGTGTAAGGGTGATTCATTCTCATAGGAAGAATGTCGTGTGTTAACCATGGTTTCAAATGTGCCTAAAGGATCAACCGCTCGATACCAATTGATAGGATTAGAAGAATTTGGGAAAAGAGAGAAAATCTAGAGTCGAATCTAACTCAAATTAACACAACACAATTCTGAAATATCATATCTTCATTCCTCCTTTCTGTCATTCACTTACATGATATATATAGATAACATATATAACACGTATATCATAACCGATAATAACTTACTTCCCTATAACTACCTAAAAGATAAGATACACTTAACTTCCTAAAGATAAAATATAACTTCCTAACTACCCTTCCTAACTAGAGGACACATGGAATACAAGAACCCTAACAATATTGATAGGATTAGAAGAATTTGGGAAAAGAGAGAAAATCTAGAGTCGAATCTAACTCCGAACACAACACAATTCTTAAATATCATATCTTCATTCCTCCTTTCGTCATTCACTTACATGATATATATAGATAACAAATATAACACGTATATCATAACCTATAATAACTTACTTCCCTATAACTACCTAAAAGATAAGATACACTTAACTTCCTAAAGATAAAATATAACTTCCTAACTACCCTTCCTAACTGAGGACATATGGAATACATGGAACCCTAACAATACCCTCCTTGAAATTCAAATTTGTCCTCAAGGCGGAATAAAGAAATCTCAAATAAATTTGCGTTGGCCACCGCTCAAATTCCGAGAATTCAGTGTCTTCACCGGTACTTATCTGTGAAGCTCCATTATTTGCAAAGTCGATGATCTACAACGATGTCCAGTGTAAATTTTTCTCCACAACGGAAACAGTAGACCCTTATCGCGTCTATGTTGTTTTTCGCTTCAAAGCCCTGGGCCTTGCGAGTTTGTCGAAATATCGAGTTGGTCGATCGGATCTGTTTTGGAAAATTCAATTATGGAGATTCAAATTTTTGATAAACCGACGATTCAAGTTGGGAACCGCCGATTGTTGCGAAAAAATAGGAGAATAATGGGAAGTTGCTGAATTTGAGGGAGTCTGCTTGTTGGAAATTCAAATTTTGTTGATTAACCGCAGATGCCGCACCGACCGGGTGAGTTGAAGTCGAGTTCGATTGGGTCCTCGATTATGTGCGCCGAATGAATTAACTGACGCCCGATTTCCTCGGATTTGTGGAATTATAATTTCCGAACGGAATGGGTGCGGAGTTTTGTAATCGCGCCGTGATATTCGATGCCACGTGTATTAGTGTAGTGGTAATTGAGCACTGGCACCCCCGGGTTTGTATTTTCGCTTCAAACTCTAGCGCAAGACTCACCGCCTTATAAACAAATTCGCTGCTTTGGATTTGGACATCCGATTGCAACTCGTCTTTGAGGCCATTGATGAAAACTCCTAGAAGACAATGCTCCGCCATCCTTGTACTTGGGCTTGACGGCGCACAAACTCTTGTTTATAATCTCCAACAGAGCCTATTTGCTTGACGTTGCACAAATGTACATCTGGATTTTGAAATTCTGTAGGCCCAAATTGTTCTTGAAAGACTTGTGTTAATTCTTCCCAATATCTTATTGTTCATTCGTGATGAAACCCATGTAAAAGTGTCAAGCGCATCTCCTTCCGCATTTATTGCTGCAATATCCACCTTTAAATCTTCCGATGTTTGCAATATTCAAGTACTTTTCAGCCTTTAAAATCCACCCTCGTGATCCTCCCTCATACTTCTCGGGAATTCGACTTTTGAGTATGGTCTTTTGTTTGAATTTCTGCTCCATGATGGACTGTCCATATCGGTCTCTTCTTGTTCTCCAAAGGGGTCTCTATATCGATGACTCATTTCTCCAGTGGATCATTATCGGCGCCTTTGCTTTCTTCAAAGTGTATTGATTTCGAATTCATAAAATTCAATTGCGCAAGGATAGCCGCCAATTGTTGCCGGTTAGAATCAAAGTGAAACTGGGGATGGTTGCCGCACTAAAATTACAAAGCAGGATCATTTTGAGGATGGGAATTGGATGGGTTTTCTGGTTCTGATTTGGCTGTATTTCAACAAGGTGACTTGGTTTTTCTTAAAATACAGCCATATCGCCAACATTCACTATCTCGCAAAGAAGTTTACCAAGCTATCAAGCACGCTATTTTGGTCCTTACCCCATCACCCGTTGCATCGGAGCTGTTGCTTATGAGCTTCAACTTCCTCCCGGAACACGGATACATCCAGCCTTCCATGTTTCATTGCTGAAACCCGCCCATGGTTGTGATAGACCACTGACAGATCAGCCGCTTCCCGTCAATGAACACTGGGAGTTCACCCTCCAACCAGAACAAGTGCTATCTTCCCGTATCACCACAACAAATGGGCTTCCCAACATTGACCTGCTGATTAAATGGTGTAACAGGCCTCAAGAGGAAGCTAGCTGGGAAAATTATGATCAGATTGCACTTCAGTTTCCTCACTTCAGCCTTGAGGACAAGGCTAATTTTCTAGGGGAGGGTATTGATAGGAATGTTAACTGCCCTCTGTTAGTTTACTCTAGACGTAAGAAGATAAGGAAGAGTAGTTATTAGAGGTAGTTGTTATAGGATTATCTGTTCAGCAGTTATGCATTAGGTAGTTAAACAGTTATTTAGTCAAGTCTTTTTATATACATGTATTGTGTGTTTTAAGGTTCAGGAATGAAGATATATCTTTTCAGAATTGTGTTGTGTTGGCTAGGGTTAGATCCTAACTCTAGAATTACCTTATATTCTCTAGTCCCATCATTTTTGCTCTTAGATTTGGATGAGAACCTTATGATCTTTCCTGTTAGATTGTTAAATGCTTTGATTTTGATTGGTTCAACTGAAGACTTTTAATTGTTGAAAACTTGAAATGGGGAATAAGCACAGGTTAGCATTTACGTCTTGTCTATGCAGTTTGGAAGTATGAGAGCTTATTTGAATTAATGGTTGTATTGCAATATTTTTCTGGATGAAAATGATGTGATTTTCAGTTTTCACATCCTACATAACTTCATCCTTGGGCATACTCATACTGCTAAACAAAATTTGAGCTTAAATTGGCTCTCTTTTGTTTCATCTCTATGTTGAGAATTGTGGTATTCCTTAGGTTCTATGTGATATGATATATATCTCAAAATTTCTTTAATGTTGTTTCCTATATGCTATGTGCATGAAAGTTTGTTCTGTGTCTTACAATCATTTTGTTACATTTACAGCATATGCAAGACGAAGATGCAGGTCGACCATATAGGAAGTTCCTGTGAGAGAGTATGACAAATGCTTTGTAATAATTGTGGGACTTGTGAAAATGAGACCACAAACATGTGCCTTTTCTTCCCTCCACTAGGCGTTTTTTCTAATTTCGCTCTTGGAATGAAAACCAAAGATCTTGTATGAAATCACTTGGTGTTGAACTTGATTACATTGCAATTTACATTATTGCTATTTTTATAAAAAAAAGGTATCGCTTGCTGTGTTGTTTCATTCATCAAGAAAACAGCCACACTGCACCAATAAACAGTCGTGGCTGTACTCTTTCTGAATCTTTAAGAAATGCTTTTGTTTTAGTTTGTTTTTTTTTTTTTTTTTTTTTTTTTTTTTTTTTTTTTTTGTTACAAAGTTTTTTAGATTCTCAGCTTAATCCTCACAGGGCTGAGGCACGGCCCGGCTCTAATTTTAGTTTGTTTTTCTTTACAAGGGCTAGCAATTAGAAACATTTTGCATCTTACACTGATCAGCAATTAATGGATCCTTAATTCTTAACAGGGTGACGTGGAGAAAATGAGGCTTTTATTCATATTTTAGGTATGTTGGGCTTATCAAACAAATGGAGATGACTGATCTGATAATTATGTTCATCTCATTGGGGTGTTTCTTCATGAGTGTTGGCTCACATGAATTCTTTTTCGGGTTTTGTTTGGGAATACAAGCCATCAGTCAAAGTCATGCAAAAGAAGCAAACTATTACTGAAGCATTAACACTTGTGCCCACTGAACATTCAGCCACCACTCATGGAGAAGAACCCCTCAATGAGATAAATTACATAAGCCAATCTAAGTCACCATCACTTCAGCCATTCCAGTAGGGACTTTAAGATTCATTAATTGTTTATGGGTTTCTACCACAATGTCACAAAAGTTGCCATAAAACTAAACTGTAGGCGAATTGAATGCTCTGCATAAAGTTCAAAAATTACACTGGAGATTCTTGGATAATTAGCCTTTACTACTTTAGCTTTTTCTAGTATTACCCAAAAAAATTTGGTTTTATTTATAAATCTTCTTTTAGGTAATAAATGATTATGACAATCTTGCGCATATTAATTGTATCGATGAAAATGAAGAGAGAAGATAGAGTTAAAAGATAACCATTTATAAATGAGGGTAAAGTTGAAGATTTACTTCATAATCATTGAGCTAAATATGTATAGTTAAAATGGACTTATAAATAGGACCAAAGTGATAAAAATTGTAGAGCAGCGACTTATCTCAGACTATGAATAATTCTTGCTCATCCCATATCATGAATGAAGGCTGAGCCATCATTTTATCAAAATAAAGGAGGAACAGATTCACTTGCCGTGTGGCAATCTGTCTTTATGGTTCACCCATTACAGCAATTTATTTAAAGAAGGCGGATTGCAGATACCAATCTGCTTCCAGTAATTTGTTTTTGCATAAATCAGAATATTTTTCATCTTCAAGAGTAAATAAGTTGCATATTATTTGTACGAGCAAACCATTCATCAAATCACTCAGATATTGCTTTGAAGCAATTGTGTGACAGGATATCCTTTCAATGCTGCTATCTAGAATAGAAAGAAGCATATTATTATTACAACATAAGAAATAAAGTAGATAGCTTCATTGAAAGGATATCCCTCACACAATTCTTATTTATAAGAGTTCAATCACCGAATTACGCGATTTAAAATAGCGGTTAAAGTTAGTTAAAAATAACATGTCCGAAATAGACAATTTTTTTTTAAAGTATGCCCTTCCTTATTTATTAGGGGTAAATAAAAAGAAAAATAGAGTAAGTATAACTATTACCAACATGTTAATTAAAACACTCTCTGTTCCTTTTATTAACTCCACTCATCATAATCGTAAGCTTCAAACTTCACTGGGAATAGAACCTAATATATCATAGTCTTTGGGTCCTTGTTTGTTGTTATCAGCAAGGAGAGTGCCAAGATAAACACCATCATCTCTAGGAGCAAGATAAGATTTGCGAAGAAAGAAAACACAAGAAAATCTTTTTTTTTCTTTTCTCAAGAAACTGAGTTTATTATTATCTATTATATTATTATACAATTTACATAGAGGGGCAAAGAGCTGAAAAAGCTTAACAAGGGAAGCGTCTTCATTCTTTCTGTCACAGATATAATGATAAATAGGTAAAGGAGCAAGGGCAATAGCACTAGGGTATAGTATAGTTTATGACCATACATACCAGAGGAGTTCATCAGGTATATGACCTTGAATGAACGGGGTAGTAGCATATGGGAAAGTAGAATTAAAATGTTGAGGTTTGGGAAAAATATTTGTCTTGACAAACAAAAGATGAAGCGAGAACATATCTTCTTCAGGATATTGTTGACATTCAGCAAAAGTATGAAGGTTGGTGTTTGGAGGGAAAAGATCAACTTTGTCGTAAAAAGACATGGTAATAAGGGGACGTCTCTCTGAGAGAGCGAGAACGTTTAGAGGTATGGATGAAAAATTTTAGGCTGAGGAGGAGGAGACTTCTGTTGTTTGGAGAGCATCTGTTGTTTGGAGAGGAAGTCTAGAAGGATATTCTGAGGACCTTTCAAATGTTTCACTATGAATTTATAGCAGGAGAACCAATCTTTCGACCGAAGTAACTAGGAATCTGGGAGTATCTTTTTCTTTGGGTATGAAATCTTTGGAAATAACGTGTTGTCCATTTCTACGATGTAATGGTAGGGGCTCAAATGAAAGTTGAATTTCTCAATTCCTCGCTTGATGAAAGGATTTCTTTATAGGCCGATAATACTTTTATGAGTCCTTGAATTGTCTAGCATGTCCACAATAATGTTGGAGGTCCCATTAACTTCTTCAAGAAGTATTGTACCCCAAAATCATCACTAACATCTGTCAATTTCGATCAAGGACAGAGGATTTTATAGACAGATACTAGCGATGATTTTTGGGGCACAATACTTCTTGAAGAAGTTAATGGAGTACAACATTACTGTGGGTATGCTAGTGGACAATTCAAAGACTCAAAAAAGAATTATCATGCTACCTATAAAGAAATCCTCGTCATTGGTGAGGAATTGAGAAATCCCTTTGTCCATTTCACATGGAAATGGACAACACATCATTCATTTCCAAGGATTTTAGACCCAAAGAAAAAGATATCGCCATACGCCCAATTACTTCGATGGAAATATTGGTTCTCCTCTATAAATTCATAGTGAAACATTTCAAAGATCCTCAGAATACCAGACCACAGAAGTCTCCTCCTCCTAAGTCTAAAATCCTTTCATCCAGACTCTATACATTCTCACTCTCTTAGATAGACATCCCCTTGTTACCATGTCTTTCTACCACAAAATTGATCTTTTCCCTTCAAACACCAACCTTCATACTTTTGCTAAATATCAACAATATGCCGATGAACATATGCTCTATTGGCTTCATCTTTTGTTTGTCAACCTCAACATTTTAGTTCTAATTTCCCTTATGCTATTATCTCATTCATTCAAGGTCATATACCTGATGAACTCCTTTGATACGTATGGTCTTTAACTATACTATATATCTAGTGCTATTGTCCTTACTCCTTTACCTGTTTATCATTAATATGTGACGAAAGAATGAAGATTCTTCCTTGTTAAGCTTCTCCACTCTTTGCCCATAGGTAAATTGTATAATATAATAGATAATAATAAACTCTAGGTTATCAAAAAAGAAAACAAAAATGATGGTGTTTATCTTGAGACTACCGCCCATTTATGGCCTTTACTACTGGATTGGGTTAAGCTGATTCTTACATCTAAAAGAACTTGGCACTCTCCTTGCTGATAACAACAAACAAGGACCCAAAGACTGTGACATCTTTAGTCCTATTTCCAGTGAAGTTGAAGCTTACAGTTATGATGAGTTATACTGACCCATGCCACACTACGTGTCTACCTACATTGCTACTTCCTCTAACATAGATGGACTTCACATAGACTCTCAATGAAATGTTCTCCAAGATTTACAAGACCCATATGTCTCCACTGGATCTTCAACTCACCCGGTGCTTCTCAATAACCATCATACTGCACTCAGCCTTCAGCTCAAGATCCAAATGATGTTGCAAACCCAGATCCATATTATGATGATTTTGATCCAATTGGTTTTCTCCAGATAATAGTGATTACAATAATCTCTCTCCGAGTCTTTAGCCTACTATCTGCAAAGGGTCTCCATAAAAAATAAAAATAAAAGTTGTCGGCAGTTTGTCTTGTAATTACTATTTTCACATGTTTTGTAAGGTCACTACGTGTCCCTTACTTTTATCATACGTGACCATGTTTTGTAAGGCTGCTACGTGTCCCTTACTTTTATCATACGTGATGTACTGTCTTACTTTGTGTCATAAGTGTACTGAGTGTCCTCCGTGTTTGTAGACTTTAATTTCCGTCCATAAATTTTTTGTAAGGCGTTTTACCTTCTAGTTCGAAGGTTTGTCATGTTGCACCTCTGCTACTCTATATAAGCAATGTTCTCCTTAGTTGTAAGATCATCGAGCAATCAACAATAAAATCCCAGTGTTTTTAATATGGCTTCCTTTAAGTTTCCTTCTTGCTTCGAAAGCCTAAGTTCTTAGTATATTGCTATTATTTGCTTCTTAGATTCCAAGTATGGTATGCACTTGCCTCTTCAAGAGGAATCTGCATCAAAATAGAATTGAGATAGTAGTGAAAATCGAATACGATTGTGCTAGTTTTGTATGTTTTGGATGAGGCTTGAATCCTAAAGTGTCTTTGAGCATGAGCATCGAGCAATCAACAATAAAATCCCAGTGTTTTTAATATGGCTTCCTTTTAAGTTTCCTTCTTGCTTCGAAAGCCTAAGTTCTTAGTATATTGCTATTATTTGCTTCTTAGATTCCAAGTATGCACTTGCCTCTTCAAGAGGAACTGTGCATCAAAATAGAATTGAGATAGTAGTGAAAATCGAATACCGATTGTGCTAGTTTTGTATGTTTTTGGGATGAGGCTTGAATCCTAAAGTGTCTTTGAGCATGAGCATGAGATGAGGCTTGAGAAGTTTGAATTGTCCACCGGATTCAATGCTCTTCCTAAGTTTTCCTCTACTGGCATGGCGTCATAATTTTTAGTTTATCCGGGTTCTCCAATCGTTAGATAAGATAGATCAAGGTCCTAATGGCTTTGTTGGTGTTCATGTCCTTGCTTCCTTTAGCTCTTTGGTGTCTTTGACATGACATTGCCGTTAGATGTTTTCACCTTGTCTTCACCTCTTTAGTGTAATCTTAGGTTGTCTTCCCTGAGGCAACTACGGTACTTGGCATGCTATGTTTTGTCTCTAAGGATCATCATTGCCACTTTGATCTTCATAATGATCCCCCACTATCATTATTGTTATTCCCATTCTCACTATGACCCTCGTACCAACACTCTGCCCTTGAAATAGATCATTGGTACTTGTACGAAGGATATAAGAATCATGGGAAGGAGTTTGAAGCATCACTAATATGTTGGTATGTGAATGAAGGGCCTCAAAATTATCGAAATATTGGTACTAGGGGTGATAAACATCTCTCCTAAGATTCATCAAAAGGTGGAACAATGATCTCAGGATTTTCAGCAACAACGACATTATACGTCTCATTATGCATCTCTGAATGTGACTTTCTATGCTCAATTTCAGAGCACCTTCGCTGGCCTTTTTGCAATCAAGTGGAACATCATGAAGATGTGACAACCAATCCTCATCTAATTCAAGCTCTCCATCAAAATATTGTTAAGTTGCTACTTGCGGGAGGTGGTATACAACATGATCCAAGAACAAAGTAGTGGTGCATAATCTCCTTAATTCGAGATAGGGATCATCATCGAGCACGAGAAAAGGAAAAAAAAAACCAACAATTGTAAATATTTTTTTCAGAGCACTTGAAATTTTAGTGGCAAGTTTCAAGGGACAAGAACGTAGATTTTACCTCACTAGGATCTAGCTCGGAAAAGATCTTCCATAGCTCTTCCATTGAAGGCTAACGCTTCCCATAAAAAATCCAGCATTAGCCATTGCAAACACCCATGGCTTGATAAGTGGAAAGGATGCTAGCCCTATCAGAGGGTCAAGATTCTTGAAGCAAATTGTCACTAACATTAGAAAAATATCTACAAAAAGAAAAACAGAACAAAGTAAAACATTCATAAAAATACATAAATACCTTTTTTAAAAATATAAGTTAAAAAAGAGATTGCCTCTAACCCAAACACAACCAAATTAGGTGTATGCTTTCAAGCTAGTGTGAAGATTCACCGATCTTGTAGCCCCAATGCATATGCACTTATTTCTCCCACGTCCTTAAGGAAATTAACAAGTTTCATGTAGATTTGCCCATGTTCGGGGAGACCATGCATGCTATGCCGAAGAGGGCAGCAACTCTAACATGTCTTCATTAGCATTCAGTCCATCAAAAGAATTGATAAATTCAACCAATGCCATCACGCCAACAAATTTACCCTTAAACAAGTTTAAAAACTTCTTGATCGATTAGATCTAGGGTGGGTGTTACCCTAAAAAATAACTGGTTTACCGTCAATTGGTAAACCGATTATCACCAACACGTCTTCGAGTCCAAAATATATTGAAAGGCCTAAAAAATAACTGTTTACTGTCAATTGGCAAACCAGTTATCATCAACACATCTTCGAGTCCAAAATATATTGAAAGGCCCCAGTTTTGATATCATATGCCTATCAATGCAAAGGATTTAACATGAGTGATTTTATGATCAAGTTCAAAAATGAGCTCAAATTTCGACCCCTTCAACTTTTGCTTGACTCGTTCGTGGAGTCTAGCTTTAGAATAATAGGAAACCAACTCTCAAGGGTTGAACCCCGCCACCACCACCTAGAAATTGTATCAATAATCAATAATAATTCAACAATAATAACAACACTTTCAACATTTCAAACTAACCAACCACTCTTCCGGGATGTTGTAGTTGCTCTATAAGATGTTGCTCCATAGGTTGTTGCTCGTCATATGCTAAACTTTTGTAGAATGTAAGATAGAAAAGGAAAAAGAATATGACATCTCCTCTAGTCCAAAAACAACACTTTCAACATTTCAAACTAACCAACCACTCTTCCGGGATGTTGTAGTTGCTCTATAAGATGTTGCTCCATAGGTTGTTGCTCACATATGCTAAACTTTTGTAGAATGTAAGATAGAAAAGGAAAAAGAATATGACATCTCCTCTAGTCCAAAAACTTACTTATGAAGATTGCCAACAAATTACTATAATTGACAGCCAAAAACTAAATATGAATAACATAACAAGCATCTAAAGGAACAAAACATGATTATTTTCATCGTGAGTAATTAAGGAAGCTGATTAAATTACTTTAGAATTTTTTTTCTCCAAACTAATTAGTTTGACTAATAAACGAATATATATAAAGCATATAACAATTAGATAACTTATTTAACTTCTTTAATCTCCCTCAAAAAAGTCAACTTTGTCTTATATTTAGGACTGGAGGAAGTATAACATATTTTATAAACAAAATGTATAATTAATCATCCATTTGACATGTTCCCTTTGGATGCCGAATGAATGAAAATTCAAGTCCTAATGGAAGACAAGCAATACCAACACCACCAAAAATCTGAATTGAATGGTGAGGAAATACTGGTTAATATGAATTTTTCCATATGATGAAGTGGTACTTCACACTAGAGACTACTGTTGTATGCAGTGATTTATTTATTATCGATTTCATAACTTTCATCCTTTTTAGTGCCAAGTTTAACAACTGCCGATATCCTATGAGTACAGATGATCTAATTCACACACTGACCCCAAAAAAAAAGTCCAAGTAACCTACATTACCCAGAGTCGAGATTAAATAGAATTTATTACTTTAAATAATAAAATTTAATGCATATTGATCTCACAGTAAGAAGAATAGATCCGACAATTGTAGCAAGAGCAACAACATATTTAGGAGATGTTGTGCGCAAGGTCCATGTTTTCTCTGATGAAGGACTCGCAGAATATGCAGAGCACTTTTATAGAACATTGGAGCAAGAGACTACTAGTAAAATAACACCAAACTATCACTGCTCCCAATACATTGATGACTACTAGTAAATTCCCATGTGCCAGGAAATGAGACTCTGGAAGAAGAGAGATGCCTAACACAAAATTCAACCTTCCCCACAAGCATTAATATATCACTCAAAGAATCGAAATACAGTGAGACAAAGGACAAAACTCACATCGCGACAAAGTGGATTTGAAATGTCAATTTAACATTAAGAATGGTTACCATTGAATAGTCTGAGTTTACACTTAGTGACAGAAATCTTCATTTGGACTCAAATAAGCTCTTTGTGGGGAAAAACATGATGAATATAAATAAGCACTATCTTCCAATATACATTAAAATTGACACCATGTATGGCAATGTGAGAGTCAAAGGTGTTTTCATAAAGCATTTGGTATTGACCCATGAGTAAATAGGACATGGTAGTACATCTACAGTTTTGATATAGTTTGGTGAATCTTGTTTTACATATATGTCACAATATCGTATTAAAAAAGAGGGATCAGATCCTGTGAGATGGTGAAAGACATGAAAGAAAATTAAGCTTTAAGATATTCGAACAAAAATAACCACAGCAGCAGGGTTGCCTATAAAGCGCAAAAAAAATATCTGCCAGATAGGTACTTCATTAAAAACTCAAAAAAATTTATTCAAGACTGAGATCCTTGAGAAAGAGACGTTTCCACTTTTCTACTTCAAGTTGTGTCACACATAAAGAAAGTTGTAAGAAAACCGTACTTTACGTTAATTGGCTGTTCCACCAAATTGGTCGTTAAAAAAAAACAATTAACCCAATATCACAACTCAGGTATATAGATACGACTGAATTGCTATTAGTCCTGAACCTTCTGTTAAATTGACGCACGAAGTATATCTTAGCCCCACCCTACTAATATTGAGGAGGGGGAGAGAATCTAAATGGAAGAGTCGAGTAGTAAACAGGGGCATACCGTATAAAATACCCAGAAGCAGAGCGCTCACGATAGCTGTAGTCATCCACGACAATGTGTTCTTTATCCGATTGCTACACTACTGCATGCATATTCCGGAACCACGACCATAAATATTGATAATTAATCACTAATTAACCACTTACGAATAAACGCAGTTTAAAAACAACACTTATATATTCAGAAACTGCTTACTTGTTTTAGTCTCCTTCGTAGCAGAACATAGCGAAGGGGATGACGAAAAACAAGAAGACAGCATCAAATGTTGTAAACAGCAAGCTACAAATCATTTATCGGCAATGTGCGACGTTGGCGAAAACGACGACGATTTTATGGAATTAGGCCTAGTTGGCGGCATTTGGTTGCTGGTAATTGACGAGCAGGCTTATTAGTTAAGCTCTCGATTCTAATTTCCTATTATATCAGAATAAAAAGTTACGGCCTCATTTCAGGGTTAAAGCAATCCGAGAAGATGATAGAAGAGAGGTAGGGTTTTCTGGGTTTGGCTCGACGGACAGTGAAATAAAAGTACCGTCCCAGCGTCCAACATGGAGAGAAAGGGAAGTGGTGAAAATGTAAAGGGAGTTACAACATGGAGTTACATTCCGCGGCCAAAAACTAGCCGTTAGCGATGCATTGATAAGGAATGTAGGCTGTTTAGTACCGTTGTGAAATATGAAGCATGAAGGGACCTCCCAGTTTGATTCCGCAGCCAAAAACTAGCCGTTAGCGATGAGGATAAGGTACGGAGCTTTGATGTGAGCTGTTTTCATTTTTTCTAAGAAAAGAAAAATGACATGCATCTCTACCTTGTAAGCAAATTATTTTGGGAAAGTTTTAGAAAAATCTTTAAAATTTAAAAATCTCAAACAAGTTATTTCTTATTATTAAATGGAATTGTGAATTACTAAAGTGCAACAAATACCAGAATATTGGGTGAAACAAAAGTAATTTGGGATTGTGATATTTTGAAAATATTTTTAAGGAAATCTCCCAATTATTGATCTCAAATAGGGTGATCTTATTGTCGGGCACTAAATATGGACATCTCTCCTAAAAATTCAAACCGTAGTTTAAGAAACTAGCTTATTTCGCTGGACAAAACCCGTTAGTATCTTACACATTAATTTACTTTTAGAGATCGGGATGTAATTGTCATTTTAGGTCCAAGTTGGATTGCAGGCTTGCCGTGAAAAAGCAAACAAAATCCTCACTTGGGCTGCAAAGAAGAGAAGACCCCAATTAATTCTTTTCTTTTCCTTTTTTTTTTTGCCAAAAGGACCCACATTAATTCATAACCTTTTTTTTATACAATTCATAACCTTTTTTTAAGAAGATGTGAGACGCCATTAAACTAATAAATTCAGCCACCCACGAGATAAACCACTTATTTTATAAGCATTTCAGTTATTATATTCTTTTATTTTTATAAAAAAATATTCATCTTATAAATTTCAGAAACATACTTCCTTCATTCCAAAATATAAAGCAAAGTTGATTTTTTTTATAGAGATTAAGGAATCTAAATAAGTTATTTAATTATATTATATGTTGTGTATAATTACATTATATATCATTTTATGTTAGACAAAATCGTCTAAAAAAATAATAAATATAAATATTTTAAAGTATTTTAATTAGTTTCCTTAATATCTCTAAAAAAGTTAACTTATATATATATATATGAAAATTTTAGGAGAGGGGTTTGGCTCACCCATAGTCAAAGGGCAAGGCACTTGGAGTCCACTCCGCAAGGAATTTAGGACTAAGAGTACACATGTCTCTCTCAACGCCTTGATCAACTCCAGGATTGAACTACCTCCCTTTTGGTGAGAGTGTCCGACCCCTTTGCCGTTAAACCCAAAAACAAGGGGTAAGTCAACTTTATCTTATATTTAAAAGTAACGTGTTTATCTATAAATAACTTGTTTTTTTGTCGTTGGGCCTGATTTTTTTTTTCTAAGAAAAAACTCGGCCCCAATCACCCAACAGAAAGCAATATTTTCCAGTAGGTTTCACGAAAATGGACAGAATGCAACATTTCAAATCGTAAATGAACACTTATTGTCGTGTCACTTTGTTCCATGTTCTTGTGTGCATGTTCCATGTTCATGCCTCGCAAGTCTATTTTTCCGTGGCACAGAGCGGCAAATTTAGTATCATCACTGATTTTGAAATGGACAAGTTCTTTGCCATTATTTCATGAATTGTAGCTAGTGTTTGTCTATTTTGCTACGGTAGTGAGTGCATCTTTTTCAATTTTCGTTGTGGTTGCAACTTGCAACTTACCAGGATTGGGGTTTTCAAGTGGGTACGGGAAAGATCCACAAGTTATATTAACTTGGTTCCAAAAGAAAGATGATTAAGAAATTAGGTCAACCACTAGGACCAGAATGCCATCTTCCTTGAGATATTATAACAAGCTGAATTATAATTCAGTGATTACTGTGCTTCCGACGAAATGAAGTAATTGAAATGAGGAGAAAAATCACTAGTGTACTTTGTGGTCTACCTAGTTAAACCCAATACAATCTTGCTTCTAGACACGTATCTAATCATTGAACTGTTAAATAGAAGTGAGATTCAAACTCGTGCTTGCTCTAATATCAAACCTTATAAATAAAGTGCTAGCCATCATGATAAAAGCTCAAACAAATAGCATAAGTGCGCCCAATTCCATTCAATCTAGATCAAACATGGGCCTATCAGTCTCCTACGATGTTGTGGTCTACATGATTGAACTCGATGTTCCAGACCCAAGAGTGAGGACATATCATTCCCTCCTTTAAAAGGAGGTTCTAACTCTGTAGGCTTCAATACCAAATCTTAGAAACGAAAAGCTAACCATCCTACCAAAAGCATAAGTGCATCACAATTCTTTCAACATGAATCAAACGCAGGTCAACCAGTCTCCTACAACTTTGTGCTCCACCTTGGCCGTTATTATTTCCTCCATCGTAATGGAGGTTACTCCTCGAACCGATTAGGTTAAAATTAAAAAAAACTTGATTGTTTAAAAAATAAATATAAGTTTGATTTTTAAAAAATAATGAATAAAGCTGGATTTTTGCTAACCATAATTTATAATCATCCATGAAAATGTAATAAGGATTAAATAGCTATGGTCAATACGGAACACTTCTTTATTTTCTAATAAGAATGAACCATTTAATACATAGGAATATGTTTCACATATATGCATGAACAAACCAAACCCGTTCACAAAACTTTTTCTTTTTCTTTTTGAGAAGTGTTAAGTTTGATTTTTAAAAAAAAAAATAAATAAATTTGGATTTTTGCTAACCGTAATTTATAATTATCCATGACAATGCAACAAGGTTAAAAATAGCTATAACCAATACTCATCTCCAAAGCACTTCATTATTTCTTAAAGAAAAAAAAAAAACCTGCACAACAACATACATCTTTTTGGGAAGGGTTCCTGAGGCCCAGTTATTTTGTGTGATAACTTCAATTACAAACCCATAAAATTATGTAAATATAAATCAAATAAAAGAAAAAAAAATAGGGGAAGAAAGAAGCATAGACCATTCACCATAAGGGTGGTTCCAGCACCAATATCAAATGATCCTATTGCAAGAATCACAACCTTAGATTCCTACAGAACCCATCAAATGATCCCACTGCAGGAATATGATGCTATCTAGGATAATAATAATCTTCAAAATACAACATCCCCACTAAATTTATCCTTAAAACTAGGGGTGGTCATGAAGCCCAAGAGCCCGGTGCATCCAAAGAAAAATCACCCTAGCTACTTACTACACACACAAAAAGCAAACTAGAAAAATTTGGGCACATTCGGTCAAGGCATTTTTGAGGGCAAGGTCGAGCATCGAGCAGGACATGCCACCCTGCCCATTTGGCCCTACCTAGTAAGTATATATATTATTATACTTTATATAAATATTTCGTATAGTTCCAGTGATATGTTTCCTTTGCCCTTCCCTTCTTATAAATATTTTATATAAGTAGGTGGCATAAATCACACATTATTCCTGG
Source organism: Acacia pycnantha (assembly GCA_025563575.1). Classification (NCBI taxonomy): domain Eukaryota; kingdom Viridiplantae; phylum Streptophyta; class Magnoliopsida; order Fabales; family Fabaceae; genus Acacia; species Acacia pycnantha. The sequence goes on along the minus strand of JAMWYP010000265.1, from coordinate 601,743 downwards.
ATTGGATTGAGTTTGTTGCACTTGAGTTCTTATTATTTGAGCATTTAATACAGTATGTAGTACAGTGTTATGATTGTTGACAAAACCTGTTCACAAATTTTAATTACAATCATTTTGTTGCCTTATTTATAAGAGATTATGAATGTTGTTTAATTCTTGAAGTATGGATTTTTTTTAAGACATGATAGTTTTTAAATTTCAAGACTCAAGTTGTAAACTTATTTTGAAACATCCCAAGATGTGGAATCATTGAATGTATTTGAAGTTTATATTACTTGGCAAAGTTAAGACATATATGATAACTACATGAATGTTTATAAAATTTAAATGTAATTTTTTTTTCACATGTTGACAAGACAGGGCATTACCACTTGGGCAAGGAAGCCCACCCTTGCCCAACTCGAAATGATTAGAGCTTTTACCTGGTAGAGCCGGGCATCAGGCTGTAAAATAGAGCCCGTTCATCCTTCGGGCGGGCATCGGGTTGGGGTCTCGCCACCCTACTTAAAACCTTAGGGTGTGTTTGGTGTGAGGGGAGGGAATGGGAGGGGATGAATCCCTAGGGAAGATAATGACCAAATTGTCATTAATGAGAAGAATATTCCTTTTTGTTGAAAGTGTATTTTTGGAATATTGAAAATTTTCTATGGGCTATTTAATAAAGATGAAAGAAAAAAAAATTTCTCTCCTCTTTCCCTCCCCCTCCCTCCCATCTAACCAAACAAGCTCTTATAATAACTGGTTCATAAGAAAACAAGTTTGAAACCGTTAATCAATAAACACAAGTTATTATTGATAATTTCTTACTTTTCTTTTTTTATATTTCTTTCTAAGTCACTGAAGTAATCATAATTCACTGATTAGGTCATTATAATTCCTTCTAGTAGCATATCCCTCAATTTTAACAGATGTAATTTATTTCCATCTTAGACTACATTACTTTCTTTTGTGTGATTTTTCTTTCGATTGGGAGTGTTACAAAATATTCTTCCATTTTTTCCATCTTTAAATTATATTCATCTCGCACAACAATGCTCTGGAAACACTTGTTTGGAAAGTAAGAAATACAGGCTTATATGCTATCCCACCTGCCATAATTGAGTTCCATGGAGTAAGCAAACAGTATAGGACCAGGAGTAACTTAAAGCAATAAAAATAAATTGGACTGCATGGTATATTATTTCATGGGATGTACGATACTACCTCTATTCCTTAATATAAGAGCTAGTTGACTTTTTTTGGAGAGATTAATGAAGCACAATACTTAATCATATTATATGTTGTGTATTATTGGACTATAACAATTTGTAAGTTAGGTAGATTAGTTTAGAGAAAAATGATAAATATAAATACTTTAATCTAACTAATTTAGCTTCTTTAATCTCTCCAACAAAATCAACTGGGTCTTATACTAACGACTGGAGGGAGTAATAAAAACTAATCTCAGCCCAAGCATCATGGCACCACACTACTACAGAAAACAGATATGGCGTCCCCAAAAGGCATCCTTTTTTAAGAAAGGGAAGAAAAAAAAAGACGGTGGCATTTTTGTAATTATGTGAGGTTTTTGGCGTCCCAATTCAGTAAAAGGGCCCCAAAAGTAACTTTTGGCGTCCTATTTTAAATTTAGGACGCCAAAAGTAGTATTTTTGGCGTCCTAATTTAAATTTAGGTCGTCAAAAATGTACTCGACGCCACTGTAGCGCTAAAAGTAGTGTTTTTGGCGTCCTAAAATAAATTAGGACGCCAAAATATTTCTTTTAGTGTCCTAAAAATATTTAGGACGCCATATCGCCCCCATACTTGGCTGGTTTCAAACAACTTTTCATTCTCAGTTCATTTCATACCCCGTGACCCACTCTCATTTTTCTCTCGCCTCTCACTCTGTACTCAACCCCAGCCCCCTCTGCCTTCGATTCCTTCGTCGTCGCCCCGTAAGTTGCTCCTCTTCATCATCGACGATTCCTTCAGACGCGTGCTCTAGAAAGCTCCAGAATCTCATCCACGTTCACGCGCTCCAGTTCGTAGCGTCCACGACCCACTGACCCACCAAAGAATCGCGGCAGGCAATAGCGGCCTCCATCTCCATCCCTTACAGCGACGGCGTCTCTGGGTTGCATCTTGGACTTTCCTTTGTTTTGAAATCTTCATTGTTCTATCCCTTTGCATTTGATTCTGTTTTAGTTTCCTGCTAGCTGATGTTGTTGTCTATGTTTCGACTACTTTGAACGTTGCTTCAAACATTGAGCAATGCCGGCGTTGGGGTTTCAGGAGCGTTCCTCGTTGGGGTTTTAGGAACTTAGACCTCGCGATTGTAGCCCAGATTTTGTTATCTCGCGATTGAAATTAGGTTAATAAAACACAGAAGCAATAACTTGTTTAATTTCCAATGCTATTTTGTGTATTTAAGGGATCTTTGTCTTTCTATTTCTCATTTGTTGCTTTTGGCCCAGGATATAAGTTTTTCTTCCAAATTTTTTTTGAGGTGCATGATTAGAACCTAACCTCTTATCATCCACAAATAGTGGCATGTTCTTTCTTTATTTTGTTTTATTTTGTATTCCTAACCAATGAAAAAGTGAATGATATGCATTTTCATTGAAATCAGGATTGCATGGGTTAAGTTCAATGTTTCCATTTATTGGCTATGATCTTTACTCTTGAATCTAACTTGATCGGTGTCGGTCACTATTCCTTTGCATCTGACTTCGGTTTTTTTTTAAAGGGTTTAGGACGCCACAGCTCCTGACTTATGGCATCCTAAACAATTTAGGACGCCGTAGCTCTTGACTTATTACGCCCCTGAATAGGCATCCCTAACAAAAAGGACGTAAAAAGGCTAAAAAATAAGACATTATAAAACTTTTTTTTAGTAGCGCCAGCAATAACAGCTAAGAGAAGAAAGAAGCAGAAAAATGCAAATGTTGTTGTACCCGTAAGACCTAATGAAGGAACATAGTATGAATCATTACTACATAGAATAGATGAATAACAACTAGGAAAAATTGTGCTTGTCCACTTGATTTTTCCTACCAATTGTTATGTCCCCCCTTAATCATAAGAAATTGCAATCAACCTCCTAACTTTGAAACTTTTAACTATTACAAGAATTCTTGTCCATGGAATATATATCCAACAAATATGGAACATATAGAAGCAGCCATGAATTATATACACTTTACAAACAAATGCATATTCATTGTTTGTGCCACTTGCCAAATAGAAACACCATTAGGTATGCAATTTTTGGTGAATTCATGCATGAAAAGCCAGATTTTACAGACCTAATAACAAATTGAAAGACTATCATGCAGAGCTTAATTAAAGCAACAATAAGAATGAATAAGGGCTTATTATTATGAGGGCTTATTGCAACGAGACTAACAGATGAAGCAGTTGATTCCAACATTCTTTTAAGATTACAGGGGGCATTGTAATTTAAGACAAAAGCTAAATATAACTTATCTATCATTGAAAATAGCTAGTCGAAAAAGAGAGGAAGCATGATGATTCAAATATATCCCTAATATCATCTAGCTTGATGAAAACTTCATTGAGGAAAGAAGAAAGAGTAAGGTCAATTAACAGATAGATAACGATATGAGCAAGCCATGCAACTAAAACAATCAACCCGTTACAGTTGTCCCACATCAAATTAGAACTTAGCAATCTTCATTATTTTGAGATAGAATGAAGAACTCCTTCAGTAGAATTTGACAAGCAAGGGACAGAAGCACAAGGCACATTATGTAACACCCCTTTCTTGAACGTAAGGAATTCGGTCTCCTTTGCTACTCTGATGGGAAGTAGGGAAATAATACTTCTTGAACTTTTCCCTAAACTCCTCCCGAGTCATCTCAGCATCATCATTGATTTGTATGCTTTCCCCCCATTCTTGGGCTACTTTCTGAAATAATTGCTCCGCAACTAACACCTTTTCTTGAGAGCTGATCTCAATAACTTTGAATATTTTCCAGACGCTTCAGTCATTCTAGAGCTTCTACTGGGTCTAGCTTCCCTTCGAACGTTGGAGGAGAAAACTTCTGAAATTTTTCCCAAACCTCAGCAATGGGTGGGGTACAATATTGAGAATGAGAACTGCTACCATCTTTATATTTGGTGCAAGTACGGCTGCCACTTCTTGATTGAAGATCCGTAGGAGTTTCATCCCTATTGGGATTCTTCTTCTCACGATCATCACCTTGACCTCTTCTTTCTGCTAGTTCATCTTCATGCTTGTTCACTTTCGCTCACACGTCCAAGATTGCATCCTGTAACTCCGCTAAAATGGCATTGTTATCCTGAGGAGGGGGACCATTTTTTAGAGGAGCAGGGGTTGAATTAGTCCTTCGAGTTCTCGTCATCCTCCCCTCCTATGATTTAAACCATAAGGGCACTAGGTAAGAAACTACCCCTAGAAATTCTAAATCTAAATAAAGGGAAGTGCACGTGTTATGATATTTATTTTGCCACAACCTCTGAAATATTTTAAGAAAACAAACACTTAGAAATTTCACGAAGAACCACGGAATGTTTAGCTCTGATACCAAAAATGTAACACCAAATCCAACACTCGAAAACTTGGCCAAAACATTTGAAATATCTCCAACAAGGATGTTGATAATCTTGTCATTAAATTACATAAATAATTCAAACCAAGATCCATTATAGAGTCAATATAAATACCCAAAATATTTCATATTAAAATACAAAGCGTAAGTCTTAAGGTCATGACAAATAAAGATAACATAACGTAAACTAGAGGAGTACAAAAAATCCTTCAAAACTCACTCTATAGGTGTCTTTCCTTGCTCCCTACTAATACATACACCTGAAAAATGTTAATATGGGATGAGATTTCACGTCTCAGTAACATATGACAAAAAGCAGGAACGAATTACATATATATTTGTATATAGCATAATTCCTCATACTAAATTAATCAACATTGTCAATCTGTGAACTGTAAAATTATACTATAGGCAATATGTAGTCTCCCTTATAACATCGTCCATCTTTGTACCGCTGAGACTGGAGCCATAAGCTAACACATAGTCCAACAGAAACTCATTCATTTATTGGATGGTTCCAAACTAACCAAAACCTAAGATACACCGGGCCAAGATATAGAGTTTAAGTATGGACTTTGGAGGTGTCACATGTCCACGGCCCGGTGGCGGACCAGAATTTTAATGACGGGGGGCGAAAAAAGTATTATATCATAAATAAAAGTACTTGAAATACAATACAAACCTAATATACAAAAAATTGAAAGAAATCTATTACAAAAATTAAGATTACTTCACTTGACTCTTACTCTACATGTTTTCATATTGTTCAACTCATCTATAATTGAATCCGTGTTAAAAATCAAAACAATTTCTATTTCAACGTAATCAAAGAATCATCAAGAAATTGGTCTTTCATTCTATTAAGTCATTATTGATTGTCTTCATAGCAAAGAAAGATCACGGTCTTGTTGGTATTTCTTCAATTGTGACACATGGAAAACATCGTGGAGATTACTCAGGTTTGGGGGTAGGGCTAGCCGATAGCGGCGGTTCTCGCTCTGCCAAAATTTCAAATGGTCCCACATAACGTGGACTGAGTTTCTTTCTCTTAAGCATTCTGCCAACACCAGTTACTGGAGATAATCTCATAAACACATGGTCGCCGACATAGAATTTCAGAGGTCTCCTCCTTTTGTCAGCATAGCTCTTCTGTCTGCTTTGTGCTGCAAGGAGTCTTTTCTTGATTAACGCGATCTTCTCGGAGGTTTGTTCTATCATATCAAGCCCAAGTAATTGCCTTTCAGAAGATTCTGTCCAGCATAGTGGTGATTGACACTTCCGCCCGTACAATGCCTCAAACGGGGCCATTTGTATACTTGCATGATTACTGTTGTTATATGCAAATTCTGCTAGCGAAAGATGTCCAAACTTCCTTTGAAATCTAGGGCACATACATATCCTCCAACGTTTGTATCGTTCTTTCAGACTGACCGTCGGTCTGAGGGTGATAAGTCGAGCTGAACTTCAACTTGGTACCCAAACCTTCATGTAATGCCTGCCAGAAACGGGATTGGAATCGTGTATCCCTGTCAGAGATAATACTCTTTGGTACACCGTGTAGTCTCACGATCTCCTTGATATAAATCTCTGCCAATCGTTCGGAGAATAATGGATCCGATGGAATGAAGTGTCGACTTGGTTAATCGGTCAACAATTACCCAGATCGTATCATGATTCCGGATCTTGGGCAAACCCACAACGAGATCCATGGTTACGTTCTCCCATTTCCAGTCCTTGAAGAAGACCAAGGGGTCCAACCACTAGGTGATAGGTCATGATCTTGGGTCTCACCCTGAGAGATCTTCTCCCGTATGGAAATAGCCCAATCATCTTGCTTCTGAGCTTCCTCAACTTCATCCCTCATATCGTATTCCCCCTGACTAACAAGGAGAGTTGCAAGATAGGCATCATTTGGTGTGTTGAGACCCATGCAAATCTGATTTGATAGATTCAGATCTCTGAAATCTTCAAGTAATTTCTGCTCTTGCATCATCATGTATGCCACCTACACCGTCTTTCTACTGAGAGCATCTGCAACGACGTTTGCTTTACCCGGATGATATTTGATCTCCAGGTTGTAGTCTTTCAGCAACTCCATCCAGCGAGACGTTGTCTCATGTTGAGTTCCCTTTGATCAAGCAGTATTTCGGGCTCTTGTGGTCGCAGCACAATACTACGGCCGCACCGTGCGGGTAATGCCTCCATATCTTCAAAGCGAACACGATAGCCGCAAGCTCTAAATCGTGTGTAGGATAATTTGACTCGTGAGGCTTCAGCTGACGAGAGGCATAAGACACCACCCTGCCCTGTTGCATTAGGACACATCTCAATTCATGCCCACTGGCATCACTATAGACAACATAAGTCTCACTCGGATATGGGATAATCAACACCGGTGCTGTAGTCAACCTCTCCCTCAGTCTCTGAAGCTACCTCGCGTCTTCATCCCATACAAAGGGTTGGTTCTTCCTCGTAAGCTTTGTCAATGGTAAGGCAAGACGTGAGAAATCCGTATGAATCTGCGGTAGTATCCCGCCAGACCCAGAAAACTACGTATCTCCATCACTGTTTCTGGTCGTTTCCAGTCCAGAACTGCTTCCACCTTGCCTGGATCAACTGCAACTCCGCCGCTCGATATCACATGGCCCAGAAATCTAACTTCCGGCAGCCAAAATTCGCATTTGCTAAACTTAGCATAGAGTCGCTTCTCCCTGAGTATACTCAACACAAGTCGCAGATGTTCTTCATGCTCTTCTTTGCTCTTAGAATACACGAGAATGTCATCAATGAACACCACTACAAATTTGTCTAGGTGTTGACGAAAAATTCTGTTCATATAATCCATGAACACAGCAGGTGCATTGGTCAAACCGAAAGGCATCACAAGGAATTCGTAATGCCCATACCTGGTCCTGAAAGCCGTCTTGGGAACATCACCATCTTTCACTCGCAACTGATGATATCCCGAACGCAGATCAATTTTAGAAAAGACAGTAGAACCAGATAACTGATCCAAAAGATCATCAATCCGGCGAAGTGGGTACTTGTTCTTGACAGTCACCATGTTCAGTTCACGATAGTCGATACAGAGTCGAAAACTTCCGTCTTTCTTCTTCACTAATAGCATTGGGGCTCTCCCCATGGTGATACGCTAGGTCGAATGAACCCCTTCTTTAGAAGTTCTTCTAATTGCTTCTTCAACTCCTGCATCTCGTTCGGTGCCATGCGGTAGGACGCTTTTGATATTGACCCTGTGCCATGCATCAATTCAATAGTGAACTCCACTTCCCTGGTAGGAGGTAGCTCAGTGAGATCCTCCTGAAATACGTCAGGAAACTCATTCACCACAGGATATCCTTGAGTGAAAGTTCAAACTTCGCCTCAACCGAGAAGAATACCATATATGCTTGGCATCCTTGCTTCATGCATCTATCGACTTAGTAGCGAGAGAGAAAATTTAGGCTCACGTCAATCTTTTCTCTCGCTAGGTGAATTAGGAAAAGATGTACTCTTATTGCCACAATCGATCATCGCACCGTTGGTAGTCGGCCAATTTAGGCCGAGTATGACGTCGATGTTATGGAGTGGTAATCGGATAAGGTCCACTTTAGAAACTCGTCCATCCATCCACATTTGCAGTACAATTAAAACATGCATCAGAAGCTAAAGATTTCACGCCAAGTCATAAGGTAACTTATAGGCATGCATTCCTAAGCGATTTGCACAATCATAGGAAATAAACGAATAACTGGCACCCGAATCATATAATGCCTGAAGTAGATTCCCATTAGCGAGCGCAAAGATCCGTCCTGAGTTCTGTGGTCTTGTCTCTGCAGCCTTCTCAGTACAGTTCCGACTGATATGTCCAGGCTTCTGGCATCTGTAGCAGATTTGCTTCCCATCACAATTGACTCCTGGATGATACTTTTTGCACTTTGGACACGATTGGGATCCCGTCTGTCTGGGATAGTTCTGTTTCCCGGCCTGGTATAGTCTCTTGTCTTATTCCAAGGCGCCTTCCTCTTTTGTGAGGAATTTCCGCGGTTAGACCCGCCACGACCTGTACTGTTACCGTCGGAGTTCCGGAATCTATGCAGCTCTTTCAAATTGCGCTCAGTCAATCTGCAAGATTCCACAGCTTGGGCCATGTCAGGAAACTGCTGAGATACCAGTCTTGCTCTTATATCGTACTTCAGCCCGTAAATCAGCATGTTCTCCTTCCAGCTCTCGTTATCAGTACTCTTCAGGTACGATGAATATCGTGACAGGTTGGTGAACCGGGCAAAGTAATCGTCAAAAGATTCCTCGGGACCTTGCTGGATGTGAAGGAACTCCTCCTCCTTAATCACTTGTGTCGAAGGATGGAAATATTGTTCGTTGAATTTCTCCAGAAACTTCTCCCAAGTGACAGGGCAATACCAGGTCTGCAAGGTCGTAGTAACGCTCTTCCACCATCAATGCGCATCCCCTTCAAGTTTATATATTGCAAGTTGGGCTTTACGGTTTTCTGGGCAGTCCATAACGTCAAAGATTTTGTCCAGACTCATCAGCCAGTCTTCATCCAAATCATTCTTCCCACAGAAAGCGGGTGGCTTGAGTTTGCAGAATTGATTGACCCAGCTTTGTGTGGTCTTCTTTACTCTCCTTCGTCGAGGAGGTGATTGGGAGACTATCGACCCCTCTCGATTCCTCGGCATGTCCATCACTTTGGTCGTTCTCCTCTTCTTCTTCTTCTTCATTATCTTGCTCGTCCACGTTTTGTCGTTCTTCTAATGAAGAAGAAGAAGAAGAGGAGAACGACCAAAGTGATGGACATGCGAGGAATCAGAGGGGTCTGATAGATCCCAATCACCTCCTCGACGAAGGAGAGTAAAGAAGACCACACAAAGCTGGGTCAATCAATTCTGCAAACTCAAGCCACCCGCTTTCTGTGGGAAGAATGATTTGGATGAAGACTGGCTGATGAGTCCTGACAAAATCTTGACGCATGGACTCGCCCGTGAAACCGTAAAGCCCAACTGCAATATATAAACTTGAAGGGGATGCGCATCGATGGTGGAAGAGCGTTACTACGACCTTGCTACTTATTGCCCCGTCACTGAGAAGTTTCTGGAGAAATTCAACGAACAATATTTCCCTCCTTCGACACAAGTGATTAAGGAGGAGGAGTTCCTTCACATCCAGCAAGGTCCCAAGGAATCTTTTGACGATTACTTTTCCCGGTTCACCAACCTGTCACGATATTCATCGTACCTGAAGAGTACTGATAACGAGAGCTGGAAGGCGAACAGGTTGATTTACGGGCTGAAGTACGATATAAGAGCAAGGCTGGTATCTCAGCGGTTTCCTGACATGGCCCAAGCTGTGGAATCTTGCCGATTGACTGAGTGCAATTTGAAAGAGCTGCGTAGATTCTGGAACTCACTGCAACGATGCAGTGCGTGGTGGTGTCTAACAGCGAAATTCCTCACAAAAGAGGAAGGCGCTTGGAATAACCCCGAGGCGGGACAAGAGACCATACCAGTAGGGCAATGTAACTATCCCAGACAGACGGGATCCCAATCGTGTCCAAAGTGCAAAAATTACCATCCAGGAGTCAATTGTGACGGGAAGCAAATCTGCTACAGATGCCAAAAGCCTGGACATATCAGTCGGACTTGCGAGAAGGTCATGCAGAGACAAGACCACAGAACTCAGGACGGATCTTTGCGCTCACTAATGAAGAGGCCAGAAAATCTTCGGAGATGGTCCAAGGTACTATCTATCTTAATGGGAATCTACTTCAGGCATTATATGATTCGGGTGCCAGTCATTCGTTTATTTCCTATGATTGTGCAAATCGCTTAGGAATGCATGCCTATAGGTTACCTTATGACTTGGCGTGAAATCTTTAGCTTCTGATGCATGTTTTAATTGTACTGCAAATGTGGATGGACGAGTTTCTAAAGTGGACCTTATCCGATTACCACTCCATAGCATCGACGTCATACTCGGTCTAAATTGGCTGACGGCCAACAGTGCGATGATCGATTGTGGCAATAAGAGTACATCTTTTCCTAATTCACCTAGCAGAGAAAATATTGACGTGAGCCTAAATTTTCTCTCTGCTACGGAAGCTGATAGATGCATGAAGCAAGGATGCCAAGCATATATGGTATTCTTCTCAGTCGAGCGCGTAGTTTTAACTTTCACTCAAGGATATTCCCGTGGTGAATGAGTTTCCCGACGTATTTCGGGAGGATCTCACCGAGCTACCTCCTACCGTGGAAGTGGAGTTCACTATTGAATTGATGCATGGCACAAGGTCAATATCAAAAGCGTCTACCGCATGGCACCGAACGAGATGCAGGAGTTGAAGAAGCAATTAGAAGAACTTCTAAAGAAGGGGTTCATTCGACCTAGCGTATCACCATGGGGAGCCCCAATGCTATTAGTGAAGAAGAAAGACGGAAGTTTTCGACTGTGTATCGACTATCGTGAACTGAACATGGTGACTGTCAAGAACAAGTACCCACTTCGCCGGATTCAATTATAGATCAGTTATCTGGTTCTACTGTCTTTTCTAAAATTGATCTGCGTTCGGGATATCATCAGTTGCGAGTGAAAGATGGTGATGTTCCCAGGACGGCTTTCAGGAGCACGTATGTGCATTACGAATTCCTTGTGATGCCTTTCGGTTTGACCAATGCACCTGCTGTGTTCATGGATTATATGAACAGAATTTTTCGTCAACACCTAGACAAATTTGTAGTGGTGTTCATTGATGACATTCTCGTCTATTCTAAGAGCAGAGAAGAGCATGAAGAACATCTGCGACTTGTGTTGAATATACTCAGGGAGAAGCGACTCTATGCTAAGTTTAGCAAATGCGAATTTTGGCTACCGGAAGTTAGATTTCTGGGCCATGTTATATCGAGCGGCGGAGTTGCGGTTGATCCAGGCATGGTGGAAGCAGTTCTAGACTGGAAAAGACTACCGCAGATTCATACGGGATTTCTCACGTCTTGCCTTACCATTGACAAAGCTTACAAGGAAGAACCAACCCTTTGTATGGGATGAAGACTGTGAGGGTAGCTTTCAGAGACTGAGGGAGAGGTTGACTACAGCACCGGTGTTGATTATCCCAGATCCAAGTGAGACTTATGTTGTCTATAGTGATGCTAGTGGGCATGGATTGGGATGTGTCCTAATGCAACAGGGCAGGGTGGTGGCTTATGCCTCTCGTCAGCTGAAGCCTCACGAGTCAAATTATCCTACACACGATTTAGAGCTTGCGGCTATTGTGTTCGCTTTGAAGATATGGAGGCATTACCTGTACGGTACGACCGTAGTATTGTACTGCGACCACAAGAGCCTGAAATACCTGTTTGATCAAAGGGAACTCAACATGAGACAACGTCGCTGGATGGAGTTGCTGAAAGACTACAACCTGGAGATCAAATATCATCCGGGTAAAGCAAACGTCGTTGCAGATGCTCTCAGTAGAAAGACGGTGCAGGTGGCATACATGATGATGCAAGAGCAGAAATTACTTGAAGATTTCAGATATTTGAATCTATCAAATCAAATTTGCATGGGTCTCAACACACCAAATGATGCCTATCTTGCAACTCTCCTTGTTAGTCAGGGGGAATACGATCTGAGGGATGAAGTTGAGGAAGCTCAGAAGCAAGATGATTGGGCTATTTCCATACGGGAGAAGATCTCTCAGGGTGAGACCCAAGATCATGACCTTAGCACCTAGTGGTTCGGTCAGATACAAGAAGCGAATATACATACCACCAGTTGATGAATTGAGGCGGAAGATATTGGATGAGGCTCATAAGAGTAAATATACTCTACATCCAGGCATAGTCAAGATGTACCAGAACATGAAGTCTGAACTCTGGTGGCCCGGGTTGAAGAAAGATGTAGCTCAGTACGTGGCCGGATGCTTGACATGTCAAAAGTGAAGATCGAACACCGACGACCCCCTGGTCTTCTTCAAGGACTGGAAATGTCGGAGTGGAAATGGGAGAACGTAACCATGGATCTCGTGGTAGGTTTGCCCAAGATCCAGAATCATGATACGATCTGGGTAATTGTTGACTGATTAACCAAGTCAGCACACTTCATTCCCATCAGTATCCATTATTCTCCGGAACGATTGGTGGAGATTTATATCAAGGAGATCGTGAGACTACACGGTGTACCAAAGAGTATTATCTCTGACAGGGATACATGATTCCAATCCCGTTTCTGGCAGGCATTACATGAAGGTTTGGGTACCAAACTGAAGTTCAGCTCGGCTTATCACCCTCAGGCCGACGGTCAGTCTGAAAGAACGATACAAACGTTGGAGGATATGTTACGAGCATGTGCCCTAGATTTCAAAGGAAGTTGGGATCGACATCTTTCGCTAGCAGAATTTGCATATAACAACAGTTATCATGCAAGTATACAAATGGCCCCGTTTGAGGCATTGTACGGGCGGAAGTGTCAATCACCACTATGCTGGACAGAATCTTCTGAAAGGCAATTACTTGGGCCTGATATGATAGAACAAACCTCCGAGTAGATCGCGTTAATCAAGAAAAGACTCCTTGCAGCACAAAGCAGATAGAAGAGCTATGCTGAAGTTCTATGTCGGCGACCATGTGTTTCTGAGATTATCTCCAGTAACTGGTGTCGGCAGAACGCTTAAGAGAAATAAACTCAGTCCACGTTATGTGGGACCATTTGAAATTTTGGCAGAGCGAGGACCAGTCGCTTATCAGTTAGCCCTACCCCCAAACCTGAGTAATCTCCACGATGTTTTCCATGTCACAATTGAAGAAATACCAACCAGACCGTGATCATGTCATTGAATATGAAGACATTGAAGTACGACATGATAATACCTTCGTAGTCGAGCCGGAGCGAATTCTCGAACACCAGGAGAAACGGCTTAGAAATAAGACCATACCGATAGTGAAGGTAGTCTGGAGGGGTTTGACACCTAATGAAGCGACTTGGGAAACGGAGAGAGACATGATGGAGAAATACCCAGAGTTCATGACCCGAAGTTTAGTTGCGATAGATTAAATTTTGAGAGCGAAATTTTGTTTAACGGGGGGAGAAATGTAATACCCGGATATTTATTTATCTGAAATATTTTATTGAGATAAATAAATGGCTATTGTTGATAGGTGAATATATGGTCTCAAATATTGGGTTATAAATATCTTATTTTTCTAAGGAAAATCTCTTGAGAATTAGGAGGAATAATGTGTTAAAATTCCTAAAATACCCTTATGGAACATAAAATAGCCTGAGGAAATTATGATAATTATTAAAAATTAGAGAGTATATTGTCTCTAATTTTGGTAATTTATTAAATTATACCTTGGAAAAATTAAGGGGCAAAAATCAAAAAGTATTTTGAGGACCAAAATAACCCCATGATTTTTAATATAATGCATGGGACATAAAATACCAATGTCAGTAAAATAGTTGTGAGAAAATGATTAATCCTAATTAAGAAAATTATCAACAATTAGTAGGTGATTAATTAAGTAATTAATGGATAATTGTTTAAACTTGAACAAGGGAATATCCAAGGTAAATTATGTAAAACCCTTTAATTAAATGTTTATGGCTAAAATTAGCATAAAATATACTTGCTAATTAATTAGAAAAGGTTAAGAAAAATTGGTGAGAATAAGTACATGAAAGCCCTAAATCTTAAAAAGTTGCTAATCATGTGATTAGGGCACAAATTAAACTTATTAATCAATTTCTACAAATTAAACATTAATCAAGGGTTAGGATGTAATCTCCTAAAGCAAGATCAAGGGCTACAAGAATTTCTAACAATTTTAAAAGCCTAAATCCATGTAATTAAAAATGGACCAATGGGAGAATTTGGGGTAAATTAAAGATAAGATAAATAAAATAAAATATTTATTAATTAAAAATAAATAAAAATAAAATAGGGTGTTGGCCGAAATTTGGGTGTGAAAAAGGGTTAAGGTTTTTTCAAAAATAATATCATGATATTTTGTATTATAATAATAATATAAAATGTGATATTTTGTAAAAAAGCAAATAGGATAAATGAGAACTGATAGAAATTAAATCCTATCTAGAAAACTATGAACTAGGTTTCTAAGATTAGGACATATTATAAACAAGTGAATTTTTATCTCGGAGTGGGTTATCTCCGAAGTCATTTCCGTAACCGGCGGAATAATTAAGAGATAAGACGAAAGAAATATTTTGTGAAGAAGGACATATTATAAATGTGAACCAATGGAAAATAAATCATATCTCAAAATCCTTGAACTAGGTGCCTAACATATGGACATATTATGAATCAGTGAATTTTTGTCCAGAAGTTGGTGTTACCCGAAGTGATTTCCGTAACCGACGACAGTTAACCGAAAATCTTCAGCAGGTTAGGAAATACCCTTAGTGGGATCAAAAATTTAGTTAAACCAAATATTTCTAAAGAGGATGAATAGGCCTTCGAGGCTATGTTGTCGGATTTTTGAGATTTTCTAAGATTACGCGATTAGAACACCGAACAGGGAACTTTATCGGATGAAACCCCATAAAGCAAGGATGACATCACTTGTGTGACATCATCCTTGGGGGGATTACATCACAAAGAGGTCGGCCAAGCCATCCAAGGGCCAAGAAGAAGCCATGCAATTGAAGCAAGATCCAATGGTTGTAAAGCAATATGATAAAGGGTGAATAGTGCACCAAAATTTTCCTATAAATAGCCTTCACTCTTGTCTATTTCAAAAATTTGGAGGAGAAGAGAGGAGGAGGAGCTTGGAGAAAGTTATAGCGGAGCCCTGGGTAATTCCTTCGGTCCTTAGTCTTAAGTTTTAGTTGTTATTTCAGTAGTTATAGTAGGAATGCTAGTTAGATCTTTAGTCTTTCAAGTATGATTTAGATATAATGTTTTAGGGTTAAATATGATATGTATTTCAAAAGTATGTTGGAGTAAGAGATATGTCAAAATTTTGGAAGATTAGAGTCAAAGTAGCGAAGCTCTGGCGAAATTTCGCCGATTAGTCAAACTAGGGGAAAAATGGTAATTTGTACCTAAAATGCCCGTTATAATGTTGGACATTAATAAATGTGATATTATCCTTATAGGATATCTGTGATCACGTACCGCTGTCGTACCGTCAAACGTACCAGAATATCGTCAACGAAGGTACGGACGCGTACTGTAACCCTAACTCTACTTATATGTGATAGATACATTCATAGACTGAGGCTCTGTTTAGGGTCGTCATACAGCTTTACATGGGTTATAGTCATAATAATGACGTTTGAGTTTTCCTAGCGCTGAGGACACGTGTTGTGGCACTGGGTATGTACAGACTGTTATTGTGGGACTTTACGTACTGCTCTGTGCTTATGTTCTGTCATGGTTATGATCATGCATCTGCTCTGTGCTTATGTTGCTTATGTACTGATATGCTGCTGTACTGTTATGATTATTTGTCATCCATATAATGTTTTATTTGAGCATAAGGTTAACTGTTACCTGAGATCCAAATTGGAATTGGATCTCAGCTGTAGCTTCAGGGTCGAGAGGACCGAGGATTGGTGATAGAGGCAAGCAGCAAGAGTAGGCTTCCGGACAGAGATTTACTTATCGTTTATGTATTTACTTTTGAACACTAGGATGACTGTATCATTACTATTACACCATGGTTATTAATGTTTTAATATAGTTCAGCTTACTCACTCGCTCCAATGCTCTACTCTGATTGAAATAATAATAAAAAATCACTTTTAAAATGGGATGTTACACTTAGGATGAGGAGATCAGTGGACAGTCCGAGCCTATTAAGGATCCTCTTGAAGAGGCAAGTGCAGAGCATACTTGGTATCTATGGAGCAGATAGAACTAACATACTAGAACATTGGCTTTCAGAAGCAAGAGAGGGAACTTAGAAAGATTTCATAGAAAACACACTAGGATTTTTATTCGAAGTCTGGTTCTGCCTTACAACTGAGAATTGAGCCTGCTTATATAGACGAGCAGGGTAACTACTAGACAAACTCAAAAGAAAATACTCATACAAAAGTAGTGAACGAGAATTAAAGATAACAGACAGCCATCAGACAATAGTATGTCAACATACAGACACCTAGTAAAGTAAAAACACATGATAAAGAACTTGAAACTTGTTGCAACAGTCTGCCGACACTGATTATGGGGACCATCCTTTGCAAATAGGCTCATGGCTTGGAGAGAGATTGTTGTTATCACTGTCACTGTCTAGGTGTTTGGCCTAAGTACAGTGACTTTGGATACCTAGACCCAGAGAATGACTTAGCCCCGATCCATATTGCAACATCATGGATCCGCTCAGCTATCTCAGTCCAATTATGACAGTGACAGTGATAACAACAATCTCTCTCCAAGCCATCAGCCCATTTGCAAAGGATGATCCCCATAATCAGTGTCGGCAGACTGTTGCAACAAGTTTCCAGTTCTTTAAGTCATGTATTTTGTGTGTGCCATGCTTTTTGCTTTTACTTTACTAGGTGTATGTACGTTAACGTACTATTGTCTGATGTCTGTCTGTTATCTTTAATTCTCGTTCATTACTTTTGTATGAGTGTTTTCTTTTGAGTTTGTCCCCATAATCAGTGTCGGCAGACTGTTGCAACAAGTTTCCAGTTCTTTAAGTCATGTATTTTGTGTGTGCCTACTACTTTTACACGCATGCCATGCTTTTTCCTTTTACTTTACTAGGTGTATGTACGTTGACGTACTATTGTCTGATGTCTGTCTGTTATCTTTAATTCTCGTTCATTACTTTTGTATGAGTGTTTTCTTTTGAGTTTGTCTAGTAGTTACCCTACTTGTCTATATAAGCAGGCTCAATTCTCAGTTGTAAGGCAGAACCAGACTTCGAATAAAAATCCCAGTGTGTTTTCTATGAAATCTTTCTAAGTTCCCTCTCTTGCTTCTGAAAGCCAGTGTTCTAGTATGTTAGTACTATCTGCTCCATAGATTCCAAGTATGCTCTGCACTTGCCTCTTTAAGAGGATCCTATGCATGCAGAACAAAATCAAGATTACGATCCAGTATGAGAAAGTACTGAAAATCAGGATACTGAATGTGCCAGTATTGTATGTCTTGGGATGATGCCTGAATCCTAAAGTGTCCTTGAGTAGGAGCAAGGAGGCTCAATAGGCTCGGACTGTCCACTGGATTCTCTCCTCATCCTAAGATCTCCTCTGCTGACATGATTTCAGTATCATAATTTTCAGTTTATCAGATTTCCTGGATTCTTCCAGGTGTCAGATAGGGTAGATCAAGGTCCCAATGACTTTGTTGGTGTCTGTGTCTGAGATCTTCTAGCTCTCTGTGAAATTCGTCCAAAAATAAAAAAATTCTCAACCGATGTAAATCTTTTCACTTTTTCATCCATACATACGAATGAAATACTCAAATCAATCAAAGATACACAACAAAATCACCCAATAAAAGCACAAAACGCAAAAACGCAAATGAAGGTTAGCATAAACGCGAGACGGCGGAAATTCAAAATGGAGATGAGAACATACCAAAATCGACGCAAATGACACTAGAATGAAGTTTCCTTCGCTACCCACCAACGGATTCAGCAAGGATTTGGTGAAAAAAACAGAGCGAGAGAGGTTTGGGGAGGTTTTTTAGTCGATTAGGGTTCCAAATGCCGCGATTGGGGTTTTTAAAAAACCCCTCTGTCGTGATTTAGTCGACTAAGCCTTGTAACTTAGTCGACTTAATCATGGGGATATTCAAAAAGAAAAATTGCCTCGCGTTTTAGTCGACTAAACAGGGGCATATCGTTGAATAGTTTCCAAACACGGGCATTTTGGTAAATAGTTATTTAATAAGGGGCAAATTGGTCAAAAAGCCCCACAATTCAGCCGTCAACCCGGATTTAGAAATGCTAACAAGATCTTCATTTTTATCATTCTAGTTTGAGGTCTACTATAGAAAGGACTTTTGGAGTGTGGAAGAATCAATTTGAATTGTTACATAAAATGCGCAAGCACAACTACCCAACACAATTGCATTGTTTGTGCAACAATGGCCCAACATAATTTTATTAGGAGAAATTCTATTACTGATATTAATTTTCGGCAAGCTGAAGCTAGGAATATAGGTCATGTAGATAATAATATTGTAAATGTGTTGCGACAAATTATGGTAGGCAAGCTTTCTCCAAAATGAATCATATTCGTGACTCAATTAGAGAGTGGACTTTTGGAGTGTGGAAGAATCAATTTGAATTGTTATATAAAATGCGCAAGTACAACTACCCAACACAATCGCATTGTTTGTGCAACAATGGCCCAACATAATTTTATTAGGAGAAATTCTATTACTGATATTAATTTTCGGCAAGCTGAAGCTAGGAATATAGGTCATGTAGATAATAATATTGTAAATGTGTTGCGACAAATTATGGTAGGCAAGCTTCCTCCAAAATGAATCATATTCGTGACTCAATTAGAGAGTGGACTTTTGGAGTGTGGAAGAATCAATTTGAATTGTTACATAAAATGCACAAGTACAACTACCCAACACAACTCGCATTGTTTGTGCAACAATGACCCTACATAATTTTATTAGGAGAAATCCTATCACTGATATTAATTTTCGGCAAGCTAAAGTTAGGAATATAGGTCATGTAGATAATAATATTGTAAATGTGTCGCGACAAATTATGGTAGGCAATCTTCCTCCAAAATGAATCATATTCGTGACTCAATTAGAGACCAAATTATAGGACATATGATCCAATTAGTTATGTAGTATTATTTTATCAAAAATTATGTATTTTTTAATTGCCAAATTTTGCCAACTTTAACTTTAATAATTTTTTAATTTAATTTATCTCATATCATTATCACAAAAACTACTTATGTTACCGTCAATCCAAACAAGTTCTTAACTTATACAATAACCAATCCAAACATAAATCACTTTATATAATCTCACTTTTACCCAAAAGTAAGATTTCAAAAGTTAGATTGAAAAAAAAGTCATTTTTATAACCGTTGTTCCAGACACACAGTCGCAAGTGACAATTGCACGATTGGGCCTATGCCAAACACACACAATCATTCTTTAATTGGACTACTTGTGAGACTTCTGTCCAGCATCTAAATCTAAATACCTAAATAATGTATTCATAAAAAGAAGAAAATGCAGCATCTTATCAAATTTTTGTCATCTACAGTTTTGATAGAGTCTAACAACATAAATACATTTATTTGTCATCAGTTTAGTGAATCTTGTTTTTCATATATGTCCTAAGTTGCCTATAAAGCGCAAAAAAATCTGCTAGAAATTTACTTCATTAAAAACCCAAAAAAATTTATTCAAGACTGAGATCCTTGAGAAAGAGACGTTTCCACTTTTCTACTTCAATTCACCTAATATGACAACTCAAGTTTATAGATACGACTGAGTTCCTCCTAGTCCTGAACCTTCGGTTAAATTGACGCACGAAGTATATCTTAGCCCCACACTACTAATACTGAGGATGGGGAGAAGATCTAAATGAAAGAGTCGAGTAGTAAACAGGGGCATACCATAACAGTCCAAAAACAGGGGCATACCGTATAAAATACCCAGAATCAGAACGCACAAGATAGCTGTGGTCATCCACAGCAATGAGTTCCTCCTAGTCCTGAACCTTCTGTTAAATTGACGCACGAAGTATATCTTAGCCCCACACTACTAATACTGAGGATGGGGAGAAGATCTAAATGAAAGAGTCGAGTAGTAAACAGGGGCATACCATAACAGTCCAAAAAAACAGGGGCATACCGTATAAAATACCCAGAATCAGAATGCACACGATAGCTGTAGTCATCCACAGCAATGTGTTCTTTATCCGATTACCAACACTACTGCACGCATATTCTGGAACAACCACCATAAATATTGATAATTAATCAATAATTAGCCACTTACGAATAAACGCAGTTTAAAAACAACACTTATATATATTCAGAAACTGCTTACTTGTCTTAGTCTCCTTCGTAGCAGAACATAGTGAAGGGGATGATGAAAAACACGAGGACAGCATCAAATGATGTAAACAGCAAGCCACAAATCATTTATCGGCAATGTGAGATTAAACGCGCCATTGTATATTGAGTTGCGACGTTGTCGAAAACGACGACGAGTTTAGGGAATTAGGCCTGGTTGGCGGCATATATTTGGGTGCTGGTAATTGACGAGCAGGCTTATTAGTTGAGCTCTCAATTCTAATTTCCTATAATATCAGAATGAAAAGTTACGGCCTCATTTCAGGGTTAAAGCAATCCGAGAAGATGACAGAAGAGAGGTAGGGTTTTCTGGGTTTGGCTCGACGATGGACTGTGAAATAACAGTACCGTCCCAGCGTACAACATGGAGAGAAAGGGAAGTGGTGAAAATGTAAAGGGACCGAGTTAGATTCCGCGGCCAAAAACTAGTCGTTAGCGATGCATTTATAAGGAATGTGAACTGTTTAGTACCGTTGTGAAATGTGAAGCATGAAGGGACCAAGTCCAAGTTTGATTCCGCGGCCGAAAACTAGCCGTTAGCGATGAGGATAAGGTACGGAGCTTTGATGTGAGCTGTTTTTCATTTTTTTCTACTAAGAAAAGGAAAATGGCATGTATCTCTGTACCTTGTAAGCAAATTATTTTGGGAAAAATTTTAGAAAAATACCTTTAAAATTTAAAAATCTCAAATAAGTAATTTATTATTATTAAATGGAGTTGTGAATTACTAAAGTCCAATAAATACTACAATATTGTGTGAAACAAAATTAATTTGGGATTGTGATATTTTGAAAATATTTTAAAGGAATTTTCCCAATTATTGATCTCAAATAGAATGATTTTGCTGTCGATCACTAAATATGGATACCTCTCCTAAAAATTTGAACCATGGTTCTCACATTGTGGGGGATTAACCCATTTCACCATACCTAACCTGTTAGTATCTTACAAATTTATATTACTTATAGGGATCAGGACTTAATTGTCATTTTAGGTCCAAGTTGGATAGTGGGCTTGCAGCGAAAAAAGCAAACAAAATCCTCACTTGGGTTGCAAAGAAGAGAAAACCCTCATTAATATTTTCCTTTTCTTTCTTTTTTTGCCAGAAAGACCCACATTAATTTATAACCTTTTTTTAAGAAGCTGTGAGATGCCATTAAACTAATCAATTCAGCTAGCCACGAGATAAATCACTTATTTTATAACCATTTCAGTTATTATATTCTTTTATTTTCATAAAAAAATATTCATCTTATAAAATAATTTCAGAAATGTGCTCCCCCAATTTCTAAATATAAGGCATAATTGATTTTTTTTTTAGAGATTAAAGAATCTAAATGAATTATTTAATCATATTATATGTTGTGTACTATTAGATTATATAGCAGTTTATTAGACAAAATTGTCTGAAGAAAAAATAATAAATATAAATATTTTAAAGTAATCTAATTACCTTCTTTACTGTCTCTAAAAAGTTAACTTTATTTTATAGGATAAATGTGCAAAAATGCACATGGACTTTTACTCAAAGTGCACCCAACACCAAATGTTTTTCGGAGGTGCAAAAATACTTATGAACTCTCAAAATGGGTGCAAAAATACCATAACCATTAGATTCTCTTAACTGACATTACTTTTTGATGCAGGGCCCACACTATTAAAAAAATAAAAATGCCTTAGTTTTCTAATTTCCTTTAATGCCCTTATCTTCTTCGATCTGTCGCTTCCTCTCCATTTCTCATTTTCATCTCAGATTCCGGTGGCAACTTCACCCACCAACAGTGGCATAGCCAACTCACTTCAGTCTCCCTGCAACCCTTCCTTTCCCCTTCTTTCAGTCAATAAACAAATTTTGATGTAATCCCAACCATCATCTTGTGATTCGGATCGCTGTCCCAAGACGACCGCCCCAGTGAACCACCTTGACACCCCACTGGACTTTTCTCAATTTCACATTTGAATCTGCATCTACTGCCACCGCCTTCACTCCTGATTCACTCTCTCTCTCTCTCTCTCTCTCTCTCTGATTCTGTGAGCTTCAGCTTCAGCTTTCCCTCAAGTTAGAGACGCGGAGATTCTAGAATGGAGTGAAGATCATTGATGTTAGGGTTTTGGTAGATCCAATTTCAACATTCCCGTCGCATAGAATTCGAGGAAGGGAAAATTGTCAAGTACTCTATGTTTGAATTGTTGTCTGGAACCGTTTTCTAAGGACATCCATTGATTTTCTTGCTGCTTCGTATTTTTTGAACTCGGAAGGGGGTAAGGGTCGTGTTAGGATCTCAGAGGATTCAACTGATTTATACTTAGCTAAAGTCGATTAAATTTAAGGGCGATGGCAAATGCTTTCGTCTGGAAAATCATAGAGGAACACAGAATAATGAAAGGGATTATGCGAGACGAAGAGGAAGAGAGGTTTCATATCTATGGATTTTTTTTTTCTTCAGTAAAACTTTGATCTGTTTATTTGATTCACAAACCCGAAATCTCCACACACAAAAAGTACAGCAAAATCTAATGGCGTTCAAAGAGTACGACAGGGATTACAGGGAAGACGACGATTGGGATAATTAGAGAAGACAATCTATTAGCCCTGTGTGGTTGTTCTAGGGTAGGAACTGAAGATGGTATGAGCCTTGGCATTTGTTTGAGATTGCTTTGTTTGTGCAGTACTAGATTTGTTGATTCCTCATATTTGTACTGGTTCTCGTTACTCCAATGGATGAAGAGTATGGTCTAAAAGCAGAGGAAGAGCACTCCAATCAAAACCTCTTCATTTGCAAGGTAAAAGCAGAGGATGAATCCATTGTGAGATTCTCATCCAAGATCTTCATCCGAGTAAAGATAAGAAGCCTTAGAAGGCCTCTCTTGACTCAGATTGAAAGTTTCCTTTTGTCGATTGAGAATAATCTCTTCACAAAGGTTAACTATTTCTATTTCGAGATTGGGTGAGTGTTCAGTAGGTAGATGAAGATCCTTTGTTAACAGATCAATCGGATTCTATTTCGCATGAAACAATTATAGGAATCCTAAGTCGGAAATCTCATAAGATAAGAATGGTCGATTTCATCTAATTCATTGATTTGTCATTTGAGTAATGCTAAAGCTGCCTCGAATGTTTTGGGATCTTAACCCTTCTTCTTGTTTAGAAGCAACTAAGCTAGTTAGTCAATTCATACCTTTGGTGTGACTTTTTTTTTTTTTAGTTTAGGGGCATTTTGGTATTTTCACATTGTAAGTAACTTCAGTTAAAGGAATCTAATAGTCATGTTATTTTTACACCAATTTTGAGAGTGCATGGGTATTTTTGCACCTCTGAAAAGCATTTGATGTGATGTGTTTGGTTTGAGAGGAGGGAAGGGAAGGGGATGAATCCCTAAGGAAGATATTGATCAAATTGTCATTAATAAGAAGAATATTCTTTTTTTGTTAAAAGTATATTTTTGGAATATTGAAAATTTTCTATGGGCTATATTAGTAAAGATAAGAGAAAAAAATTTATACTTGGGAGTAACATGTTTATCTATAGAAGAATATTCCTTTTTGTTCGTTGGGCTTGATTACTTTTTTTTGTAAGAAAAACCAGGACTTAATCAGTCAACAGAATACGATATTTTCTTGTAGAGTGGACTTCAAGTGAGCTCAATTGTAAGTAAGTAAGCTCAATTTCTCTCCTAAAATTTTTATATCAAAGAAACAGAAAACGATATTTACCAGTAGGTTTACCGGCAACGGAGTGGTATTTCACTTCGACGAAACTAGCTGTCCCGATTTCTGCCTCCTACTACCTGACGAAAGAGAATGGACATAGCTCTCTTCTCTCCATCTTCGCTCTTTTCCGAGGGAGACGGAGAGGAAGATCACATTTGCACTGGTAGTTCCCCTATTTTCATTTCTTTCTTCTCCTTCTATATGCTCCTTCCATCTTCTGCTACTATTTGCTTTACTCTCTCTCTCTCTCTTCTTTTACGATGCAGGCGAGGAAAACACTTATATTCAAGATAGCCATGTAGAGAGGAGGCACCAGTTTCCTGGAATGGTAAGGCTTTCTTTTTGGTTATGGTCAATACGTGGTTTAACATAATTATATTATGAAGAATTATCTATCGATTTGCTCACCAGGATTAGTAAGTGTGAGTTAGAACTTGAAAGTAACAAAATTTTTATACCTAAATCACTTGGGCATCATAGGTTGCTTCACAAATGGCTAGTTCTATTTTGAGATTAAAGCTCAATGAGCCTAAAAATTTAATGACTAAACTTTTAGTTCGGTCGTTCAAATATATATATATATAGTTTTGCTTACTAATGCAAAAGGAGTTTATTTGTTTAGCTGGGATTGTGTTTGAATGGTGCGCCCTTTAGCTTGGATGAGAACCTTATGATCTTTCCTGTTAGATCATTAAATGCTTGGATTTTGATTGGTACAACTGAAGAATTTTAATTGTTGGAATGGGGAATAAGCACAGGTTAGCATTTACAACTGTCTTGTCTATGCAGTTTGGAAGTATGAGAGCTTATCTGAATTAATGGTTGTGTTGCAATATTTTTCTATACTGGATTTTTCTGGGTGAAAATGGTGTGATTTTCAGTTTTCACATCCTCCATAACTTCATCCTTGGGCATATTCATACTGCTAAACAAAATTTGAGCTTAAATTGGCTCTCTTTTGTTTCATCTCTATGTTGCGAATTGTGGTATTCCTTAGGTTCTATGTGATATGATATATATCTCAAAATTTCTTTAATGTTGTTTCCCATATGCTATGTGCATGAAAGTTTGTTCTGTGTCTTACAATCATTTTGTTAAGTTTACAGCATATGCAAGACGAAGATGCAGGTCGACCATATAGGAAGTTCCTGTGAGAGAGTATGACAAATGCTTTGTAATAATTGTGAGACTTGTGAAAATGAGACCACAAACATGTGCCTTTTCTTCCCTCCACTAGGCGTTTTTTCTAATTTCGCTGTTGGAATGAAAACCAAAGATCTTGTATGAAATCACTTGGTGTTGAACTTGATTACATTGCAATTTACATTATTGCTAGTTTTATAAAAAAGGTATCGCTTGCTGTGTTGTTTCACTCATCATGAAAACAACCACACCGCACCAATAAACAATTGTAGCTGCACTCTTCATCATCTGAATCTATAAGAAATGCTTTTGTTTTAGTTGGTTTTTGTTTAAAAGGGCTAGCAATTAGAAACATTTTGCATGTTACACTGCTCAGCAATTAATAGATCCTTAAATCTTAATAGGGTGACATGGAGAAAAATGAGGTTTTTATTCATATTTTAGGTATGTTTTGCTTAACCATTATACATACTTATCCAAACACTTGGCTACAGATGACTGATCTGATATTTATGTTCTTTATCTCATTGAGGGTGTCTCTTCATGAGTGTTGGCTCAGATATTTTGTGGCGATATGCTTCAACTGATTTAGCACATGCATAACTTTTTTGTATAATTGCTCACATAAATTCTTTTTTCGGTTTTGTTTGGGAATACGAGCCATCAGTCAAAGTCATGCAAAAAGAAGCAAACTATTACTGAAGCATTAACACTTGTGCCCACTGAACATTCAGGCACCACTCATGGAGAAGAACCCCTTAATGAGATAAATGACATAAGCGGTGATAAGCCAATATAAGTCACCATCGATTCAGCCATTCCAGAAGAGACTTCAAGATTCATTAATGGCTGATGGGTTTTATCACAATGTTTCAAAACATTGCTATAACACTACTGTAGGCGAATTGAATGCTCTGCTTCATAAAATTCAAAAATTACACACGAGATTCTTGGATACTTAGCCTTTACTACGAACTATATGAATAATTATTGCTCATCCCATATCATGAATGAAGGCTGAGGCATCATTTTATCAAAATAAAGGAGGGTCTTGTGCCAATCTGTCTTTATGGTACACCATTACAGCAATTTCTTTAAAGAAGGCGGATTGCAGATACCAATCTGCTTCCAGTAATTTGTTTTTGCATAAATCAGAATATTTTTCATCTTCAAGGGTAAATAAGTTGGCATATTATTTGTATAAGCAAACAATTCATCAAATATCAATCACTCATATTGCTTTGAAGCATATTGTGTGACAGGATATCCCTTCAATGCTATCTACTTTCTCTAATATGCTTCTTTCTATTATCATACACCGTTGTTTTTTTATTTATAAGAGTTCGATAACTGAATTATGCAGTTTAAGAAAACGGTTAAAATTAGTTAAAAATAATAAGTATGTCTGAAATAAACCTTTTTTTTCAAAGTATTCCCTTATTTATTAGGGAGGAAGTAAGAAAGAGAAATCGATTAAATATAAATATCACTAACTTTTCAATTAATATACTACCTCGGGTCCTTTTTGTTAAGCAACTTTTATCTTGATTGCGCATAATGAACTATCAATTAAGATTAGTTAAAAATAATAAATTTGTTAAAAATGTCATGTTTGTTTCAAATATGTCCATATTTATTAAAAGAACATAGTAGAGAGAATGAGTAAAAAATATGAGAGAGAATGAGTGTAAAATATGAGAGAATGAGAAATAAATGATTAAATGAAAAAGAATTAATAGTGAATGGAGGATAATTAATATAAAGATATGTATTTAATGGGGTAAAAAAGGAAAAGTAGTTTAAATTGAAACACAAGAAAAAAGTTGCTTATAAAAAAGATCGGAGGGAGTATTATATATAATTAATGAGGGGATCGGGAAAAATGGAAAAAGTTCATTAAATATTCAGACAACTCTTGTCGGACTCTTATAAAAATGACTAAGGCAATTTAAATTTTAGACTTTTATAAAAGAATTGGAGGGACCATCACTATGTCTTTCTATTAAAAAACAAAATAATACTCCCTATGGTCTTTAATATAAGACATATTTAGAGAGTTGATATTAGTTCTAAATATAAGACATACTTTTCACATTTGTCAATCTTTTCCTAATTCCCCCTATTACACTCCCTTGATAATAATCAATGAGGAGAAGGAATTAAGGAATAAAGAAAGATGACTTTGGTATTTTAAAAAATACGTGTCATATTAACTAGCTCAACTAATTTTCTTAATCTAATCAAATTATATAAATATATTTTATATTAAGTACGAGAAGACTCATATTTTCTATTCAACTTCTACATATAGATCACAACTCTCTTAAAAAAGGGACACCTTAAAAAAATAAAAATAAAATAAAAAAAAAGCTCTTTTGATTCCAACTTGTGATGACAAAAAGAACTTCCGGAGGTTATTTAATTGCAACGTGCAAGTGATCATTTTTTACTTTTGAGTTTTAAGGGCAGACCACCATTTTTCAGGATCCTCCACATGAACCTCTGGATTTTGAACAGAATAAGCCTCTTTCAGATATGTTTCCAAGCTAGTTTTGCTTGAGTGCTCTGCCCATTTTTTTCCGTATCAATGTGTCATGTTCATCAATCATTGGAAATCATTTGGGTCCATACCCCATACTAATCATGTTAGGTTAGAATTCTATCTTTCTTTAATGATACTACATTGGAACATGTTATGGAATGATTTCCTATAACAAACCACTGCAATAATCAAAGCCTGTAGGTGCATTCATCAGTTTCCCTACTTGGCCAAAGGCACTCGTCCCTTAGGCGGTTTATTTTTTTTAGGATTTTTTTAAAAATTTTTTATTTTTTTTTTCAATACTAGTCAGTATCTTGAAGTATATTTTTACTACCATTCAGTACCTTAAAATATATTTTTAAAATCCTCAAATAATTTTTCAAGATCATGAAATATTTTTGAGTAGCAGTCAGTACCCTAAAGTATCTCTTTAGTACCAGTTGATACCCTGAAATATTTTTTTAGGAATATTTCAGGGTACCAACTAGTATTAAAGAGATACTTCATGATCTTGAAAAATTATTTTAGGATCTTGAAAAAAATATTTTAGAGTAATGACTGGTACTAAAAAGATACTTCAGGATGTACTGAAAAAAAAAAAAAAAGAAGTTAATACGCTGAAGTATCTTTTTAGTACCAGTCGGTACCCTAAAATATTTTTTTAGGATCTTAAAAAAATATTTTAGGGTACTAGATGGTACTCAGAAGATACTTTAGGGTACCGACTACTACTCAAAAATATTTCATGATCTTAAAAAAATTATTTGAGGATCTTGAAAAAATATTTGAAAGTATTGACTAGTATTAAAAATATATTTCAAGATGCTAACTGATATTGAGAAGAAGAAGAAAAAAAAAAAAAAAAACCTTCAAAATTTTTCAAAAAATAAAAATCCTTAAAAAATAAATAAATATAAACTGTCCAAATCTCCAAAGAAGATCTAGACCATCAGACGCTTGCCCCATAAGGGACGAGCGCCCTTTGGCCTAACAAGAAAACTGATTCCCGTGCATTCACAAGTAGTGTCACATGAATAGTCAGCCTTCCCATTTGGATTCACATGCAGTGTAGTATGAAATTACACACACACAGACACAGTTGCTTCCCATGTTGCTGTTTTGATTATGAATTCTCACCATATAGTGTCTACGTCATTATCATGGCTTGCCTAGGTGGCTAGGTCTCATGATCATGTCTTCTTTCATTGCAAGTTTGCTTTGTAGTAATCACTGTCCAATCAAAAATGGAGATCACGCTTCTGTACTTTGGTGGGTGAGAGGCACTGTCACCAATACTGGGTTTCATTAATGTTTTTTTGTTAATTTTCTCTTATGTTTGTATTGGCAAAATTTCATAAAAATATCTTTAAAATATCAAAATCCCAAATCCATTTTTTTTTTTCACAATAACTTAGGTATTAATTACACTTAATTAGCAATTCACAACTTATTTTAATAAGAAAATACTGATTTGAGATTTTTCAAATTTTGAAGGTATGTTTCTAAAAAAAATTCCTTTTTTATTTTCGACTAATTTATTATTGTTGTCAAACTCGCGAATTGACTCTCCGAGTTTACCGTTTTTACGTTTCTACCTTATAAAAACGAGTCGAGTTAGTAGTAAACTCGTGTTAGTCATAAACTCGGTTAAACTCACGAGTTTATACACCGAGTTTATCGTTTTTACGTTTCTAGCTTACAAAACCGTGTTAACTTACTATCAAATTCATGTTAACTTTTTAAATTTGATTATGTTCAACGACTTTATATTAAATATGATAAATAATAAATGTTGATGGATTTAATTTCAATTATTTGGATTTAAAATATATTTAAATCAAATTATTGTCATTTTTAAATTTTAATTATTTAATTATACACTAGTAATACCTATTCAATAATAAAAGTAAACTCTTACGAATTTACAATTCGAGTTCACGATACGAATTTATGTCATTATCACAAGTTTGTTTAAACTCATAAATTTGACAACCTTAGATGTACCATGACAAGAAATGAAATGCGAGTGCATTCGTACAAGAAGACCATTGGTAGGCGGTAGCCATGGGACGAATGTATATGGGGAAATCACACATACGAGTAGCTCTTAAGAAACGAGTTTAATGACAGTTAAAATAGTTGTAAATCAGGTATTTCAATCTTACAATTATGTTTAGGTTTTTTGTTTTTTTGGAACCTTACTTTTTAGACCCTACTATCATGGAATCATTATATTCTTCCTATTATAAATTATTAACTCTAATTAAAAAAATCACCACTCATATCCGTACATATAGTTAAATTTACACTACGAAATTTATACAAGTTCCTTTTTAAATTAAAGGGGCCTACTCATATGTCCGTACATACAGTTAAATTTACACCACAAAGTTTATACAAATAGATTAAAGCGGAATCAAATTTACAATTTCCCACTTAGTGTAGGTTTGGGTTAACTTTTGGAGAATAATTTTTATGATTTATCACTCTGATCTTATTTATAAGTCCATTTTATTCAAATCTCAAATACCAAGGAAATGTAGTTAACTCAATAATTATGGGGTAAATTTTCAACTTTGTCATCATTTATGATTGAGTATTTTTCAACTGTTTCTTCTCTCTTCATGAGTACAATTAATATGGATAAAATTGTTACAATCTTATTTATTACATCAAACTAGACTTACAAATAGGACCAAATTTTTTAATCAAAATGAACTTATAAATAAGACTTACTCCCTCTAGTCGTTATTATAAGGCATCAACTGGCAAGTGCATTTAGTTCTTTTTATAAGAAGCTTGCTTGTTCACAAGGAGCATTAATTATTTTTTTCCATATACGCCCATAATTAATAAAGGTAGTGGATGAGAGTAATAATCAATCTAATATTAAAGTTTAGTGCAATTAGTAGGGGTAATATTAAAAATTACTTAAATTATACCACTCTGATCCTATTTATAAGTCTAGTTTGACCAAATCTCATATACCAAGGAAAGTTAGGTATCTCAATGATTATAGAGCAAATTTCCAACTTTACCCTCATTTATGAATGGATACCTTTTAAAATTTATTGTCAAATCTCTCTCATCTTTTTCTCTTCCCAACATAGCTAGTCAATCTCTCTCATCATCATTAATATGAGCAAAATTGTCACACTTTCATTTATTTGGTTAAAATGGACTTATAAATAGGATCAAATTTTTTAGTCAAACTGGACTTATAAATAGGACCAAAGTGGTATGACAACTTTATTGACTTTAACTGTTTTATTGGTTTATATGAATTAGTAGTTGGTGTCTTATAATAAAGATCAGAGAGAATACAAGATAAGTATGCGAGCAATCTCTCACTCAGTCAAAGTCATGCAAAAAGAAGCAAACTATTACTAGACATTGACACTTGTGTATGGTAGTTAAAAACTCGATTTATCATTGTGATTTTACGTTTTTACGATTTTTTTATTAAAACGATTTTACTAATTTTCCAAACACTTTTATGTTTTTACGATTTTTTTACATTACAATTTTACGTTTTATGATTGTTTATCCCTCTTCCGATTTTACATAAAATCTCGATTTTAACTACCTTACTTGTGCCCACTGAACATAGCCACCACTCACGGAGAAAAACCCCTCAATGAGACAAATGACATAAGCCAATCTAAGTCACCATCGGTTCAGCAATTCCAGAAGAGAGTTTAAGATTCATTAATTGCTTATGGGGTTTCTATCACAATGTTACAAAACATTGCCATAAGTCCATAACACTAAACTGTAGGCGAACTGAATGCTCTGTTTCATAAAATTCAAAAATTACACGGGAGATTCTTGGATTGTTGGCCTTTACTACTTTAGCCTTCTCTAATAAAAAATTGCAGAGCAGCGACTTATCTCAAAGTATGAATAATGCTTGCTCATCTCATATCATGAATGAAGGCTGAGCCTTCATTTTATCAAAATAAAGAAGGAACAGATTCACTTCTTGTCGTGTGGCAATCTGTCTTTATGGTTCACCATTACAGCAATTTATTTAAAGAAGGCAGATTGCAGATACCAATCTGCTTCCAATAGTTTGTTTTTGCATAAATCAGAATATTTTTCACCTTCAAGGGTAAATAAGTTGCATATTATTTGTATAGGCAAACAATTCATCAAACATCAATCACTCAGATATTGCTTTGAAGCATATTGTGTGACAGGATATCCTTTCAATGCCATCTACTTTCTCAGGTTTCTCTATATTGTAATAATAATAAGCTTCTTTCTATTCTTATACTTCCTCGGTTCCTATTTATAAGGATTCGATACCTGAATTGAATTACGTGGTTTAACAAATCAGTTAAAATTATTTAAAAATAATAACTATGTCTGAAATGATCTTTTCCCCAAAGCCTGCCTTATTCATTAGAAGGCAAATAAGAAAGAGAAATAGAGTAAATATAAGTATCACCAACATTTTAATTAATATACTCCCTCATGTCCTTTTTATAAACAACTTTTCTTTTGATTGCGTAAAACGAACTGGCAATTAATATTAGTTAAAAACACTAAATGTATAAAAAATGTCATGTTTCTTCTAAATATGTCTTTATTTATGAAAAGAGCACATGAGAGAATAAGTAAAAAATATGAGAGAGGATGAGTAATAATTGATTAAATGAAAGAGAATTAGTGATGAGTAAAGGATAATTAATATAATTAAAGATATGTATTTAATGGGAATAGAAAAGGAAAAAGTAATTTAAATTTTGAGGCACAAGAAAAAAGTTGGTTATATTAAGGAGCAATCCAAAGAAAGATAAAATTGCTAATAAGAGGGACCCGAGGGAGTAATATATATAAATGAGGGGCAAAAATGGAAAAATTATTCATTAAATGTTCAAATAACTCTTGTCAGACTTTTATGAAAATAATTAGGACAATTCAAATTTTGGGCTATTGTAAAAAGACTATAGGGAGTATCACTTTGTCTTTCTATTAAAAAACAAAATATACTCCTTGTAGTCTTTATTTAAACATATTTGGGGAGTTGATAATGATTATAAATATAAGATTTTTTTTTTTTTTATATCTGTCAACCTTTTTCTAATTTACCCTCTATTGACACTCCCTTCATAATAATCAATGAGGAGAGAGAATTAACGAATCAAGAAATATAACTATGGTATTTTAAAAAATACGTGTTATGTTAGTTAACTTAACTAACTTTCCAAAGTCATAATTAAAAAAACTCATCTCTTTTCTCCAACCTCTCTCCTCTCTGCACTTTCCGTCTCACTGCTTTTGCTCCCTCGCCGGCGGTTTGTGCCTTATGCATAAGCCACCGGCGAGCACTGTTTTTGTGCCACAGACGAGTCCGAGTGGTAGTTTGGTGTCTAGATCTTGGATCTGCGGTTCTGATATTTTGGAGTCCAGATCTTTGAGCTATGGTCCTCTCCCTCAGAGTTTTGTCAGATGTGGCATTCCCTCGTCCTTGTGGCGAGTCCTCTCCTCTCCTTCTCCGGATCTCGATCTGTAGAGGTGAGATTTATCTGCTTTTGTGTTCTTGGGTTTTGTGGAGGTGTTTTGGCTCGGAAATAAACAGATCTGTCAGATCTGCGTTCAAATCCTCTTGGTTGGTTGGCTGTTTGAACGTTATGAGATCCGACTATCATTTGGTAGCTCAGATCTGCGTTCTTGGGGGAAGATCTAAAGAGGCGTTGTTTAGTGTGTGGTTGAGGTCACTAGGATATGTTTGATCGGAGGAGTAGAAGTGTTCTTCAGACATCAATGGTCTTCTTTCTTTTGAGGTTGGGTTTTCGTGTTCTTTACCCCGGGATGGGGTACCTATTTAAATGACTTAATTGCATTTATTGCTTATAAGATTGTGTGCCCTTTAGGGTGGGTTTTCCAACCAACACTTTCTTGCTCGTCACTTCTAACCTTGGATATCGAGGAGTCCGATTTTGTCCATGATTCTACTTCCATTCTTATATATTTAATGTACGGTGCTTGGCTAATATTATATTCAGTTTATTTTGTTGTATTTGTTTTAGTTGTGTTTCTGTCTTTGCTTTGATTAGTTGTAACCTTTGTTATCCTCAGTAATGAAATACTCTAGAATTGTTCAAAAAAAAAAAACTAACTTTCTTAGTTAAATTAAGATACTTTATATCAAGGTGCATAGGAGTAATATTTTCTATTCAACTTCTATATATAGATCACAACTCTCTTGAAAAGAACTTGCGGAGGTTACTTAATTGCAACGTGCAAGTGATCATTTTTTACTTTTAAGGGCACACTAGCATTTTTCAAGATCCTCCACATAGACAACTGGATTTTGAACAGAATATGCCACCTTCAGATATGTTTCCAAGCTAGTTTTGCTTGAGTCCCAATTTTTTCCCGTATCAACGTGTCATGTTCATCAATCATTGGAAATCATATGGGTCCATACTAATCATATTAGGTTAGAATTCCATCTTTCTTTAATGAGACTACATTGGAACATGTTATGGAATCATATCCATAACAAACCACCTGCAATAATCGAAGCCTGTAGGTGCATTCACAAGTGTCACATGAATAGTCAGCCTTCCCATTTGGATTCACATGCACTAGCTAGTATGAAATACTACACACTCACACTCACACGTGTGTGAGTGTATATATGTGTGTGCGCACACGCACCCGTGCACACACGTGTGTGTGTTCCTTGCTTCCCATGTTCAGCGTGTTTGACATAGCGATGAGGGAGGGAAAAAACACAGCGCATAGTGATTTAAACCCAGTGGAGGAAAATGAACCGTTTGGGATAGTGTTTGTCTTATATAGGCTTATTAAAAAAAAGTGACTTCTGATAGAAGTCACTATTAAAATTCAATTTTTTTAGCTTTTGGAGAAAAATGTTAGGGATAGATAGGTGATTCAATAAGTAAATATACAATTAAATATACATTTGTGTGTATTCTAATTTATCCATTAGAATATATTTAATAAAGTACTTTAGAGTTTTTAAATATTTTTAATAATAATTCAATTTTTTAATCAAATTTAATTTTTTATCTTCAATTATCACAATATATAGAACTATTATATATATGTAATATTTAATAACATTCATGTTCTTTTCAGTCATTACTTTTTAAATGTTATTTCAAACAAGAGCCCATTTAAAAAAAAAAAATCATTTCTCCCACCACTATCCCAAATATAAATCACATTTACAATATGATTTTTATCCTATCTTACTTCCACAAAAATCATATTTTTAAATAAATCATTCCCCCACCGCTATCCAACCAGCAGACATTGCTGGCTGTTTTGATTATGAATCCTCACCATATAGTATATGCGTCATTTCATGGTTTGCATAGGTCTCATCATCATGTATTCTTTCATTGCAAGTTTGCTTTGTAGTAATTATTGCCCCATCAAAAATGGAGTTATCATGGAATCACGGTTCCTATTATAAATTATTAATTCTAATTAAAAAAAAAAAAACACCACTCATATCCGTACATATAGTTAAATTTACACTATAAAAAATTTATACAAGTTTCTTTTTAAATTGAAGGGGGCCTACTCATATGTCCGTACATACAGTTAAATTTACACCACCAAGTTTCTACAAATAAATTAAGGTGGAATCAAATTTACAATTTCCTACTTAATGCATATTTAAATTAACTTTTAGAGATGAACCTTTATGATTTATAAAATAAGGGTGTGAAAGGATTTTATCTCGACTTATGGTAAAAAGCTTTTGAAACAACAATTTTGTGTTTATTGAAACATTCTTTGCGGTAAGTGTTTGGAAAATCACAAAATTATAGTTTTAAAAGCTGTTTTTTTTAAGTCGAGATAATTTTTTTTCATATACTTATCTTGTAAATTATAAAAGTTATTTTTAACCCAAAATGCACTAAGTTTTGCGAGTTTGCTGAATCCAGGATTCAATTTTTAATCTAACAAGGTCCAGAATCCCACTTTATAAATGGGACAAGGTGCTCGTTTTTTGTGATCTCCGATTATTCAATACGATAGTGGCAGTGATACTATTACCAACACCCAACGAATGGGACCACCTAATACCGATACACATTACACACGCCCATAGATACCGAAAGTAGGTGGGTCATGAACTCATGAGTCATGATTCATGAATGGCCACTACGGTCCAGAACCAGCTGGGTGGTTATAGAGAGAGGAGAGAGATAGAAAGATATTGTAATGTTGTTATTGTGGTACAGCTTTGCCCTGCCTTTCCCTCCTCACTTGATCTTCTTCTACCTCATCTCTCTCCCACCGCCATGTCGGTGGAATCATTTATCCTCTTTCACTTCCCGCTCTTTTTTGGCTTCTGGGGTTCTTTATTAATAAGCCTTTCTCTATTCAACTATGTTCACCACCCCAGTTCATTACTATATAAGGCCATTTCTTGTGATTCATTCCAGTTTTGCTTTGTGAATCTGCGGGTTTTGTTCATTTGCATTTACTTTTTGTCACCTTGGAGAGGACTTATTTATTTATTATTGCCTTTTGTCTTTTTGAACCTTCATTTTCATCTCACTGCACTTGGTTATCCTCCGAAAGAATCAAACTTGAGCACATTCCCTTCAGACCCAGAGTTTAGGATTCTGGGGAAGCTCTCTATTTTGTTTTGCCATTGTCTTTTATATAGGTTTCTATAGAGACCTGGGAATGTGGAAAACAAGCAAGAGCTCGTGGGGTATGAAACTATGGTGGGTGGTTGGGTTTGTAGGATTGGTGATTATCAAAGTAGTCGAAGGTTTCGACAATGTTAATGTGACAGACATGGATTATGTCAAGAGAAGGGGTTTCAATAACAGACCCTTAATGGTGGGTATCACTCTAATTAATGGAGCTGATGCCAAAGGCGCAGGTATTTCTTCTTCCTATCTACCCTTTTTCCCTGCATTTATTTTCCATTGCAAATGAGCTTCCTTTTTTGTTTTCTTTCTCTCTCTTTTTGTTCTTACCAGAATTTGTTTTTGGTTCTCTTCTTTTTTTAATTTTTTATACATATACTTCTAAAATCTGCTTGTTCAAGTTGACGGGGGCACCAATAATTATCTTGTACTTATGGTGGGTTTTCTTATGAGTTTCTGGATGCACTCGAGCAATGTTGCCTGTGCTATCATCATATGCACATGAAGAACTATGGAGATATAAGTATAACCATTAAGAATATGGGCAACGTATTCCCTATTATTAACAGTAACATAGTTGTAAGTTGATTTTCTCATTTGGGATTACTTTAGCTGAGAGTCTGAGACTGGAGACTAGGACATCTTAACAAACTTTTTTGGAATTAACTTGTTTAATTTAATTGAGATATTGCGTTTGATGCATCAACTTTCAAAACCTTAAAAGCACTATGCATGTCACTGCTTTGAATAAATCAAACTTTATCAGATAATGTACCCGGTATCATATAGCTTGACTTGCATTCTCTATGTGCAGTTTGCCTGGATGGATCTTTACCAGCTTACCATCTTCACCGTGGTTATGGTTCTGGATCAAATAGTTGGCTTATACAATTGGAGGTATGTGTTTTGCTGTTCAATTTATTGCCATGTTTTATTTTTTAATCCTAAAATAGGGTAAAAGCGAGTGATCATGCCTTGATCAGCCGGTAGTGCGTTTAAGCTAATGCGTTCTTGATTGACTCTTCAGAAATCAAAAGCAGTTAATGAACTTGAAAAAGCTTTTGCTTCATTACATTAGAAGGAGGCCTTCTTTGCCCTCCACCTTAACTACACATATTATTTTAGTCAATTAGGGTATGATTTGTATGGACAGGATCTAACGTTGTTAAAATAGGTATTTTGTAATGATTTAACTTGTTCCATCTTAATTGATAACTTCAGCTAGCTTTTTTATGACAGGGAGGAGGCTGGTGTGGAAATATCAAAACTTGTGAGTACAGTAAGAGAGCACGTCACGGTTCATCCAATTTCATGGAAAAGCAGATTGCATTTGTTGGAATATTGAGCAACAAGGCTGAAGAAAACCCTGGTCAGAGAACACGAACTCAGCATCACTAGGTTTCCCATTGTTCACATGCTGTTCTATGTTCACCGGAAATCAACTTCATCATTCTGCTTGATGAATCTATTTGCAGATTTTTTCAACTGGAACAGAGTAAAAATTCGTTACTGTGATGGTTCATCCTTTAGTGGGAACAGTCAAAATAAAGTGAGTGGCAAAACAGGTTTATTTTCAATATTTTCTTTTCCATGAGCCATGCATTGTGTGAAGCAGATTTGCAACATCTAGTCAAATACCGTATCTGTAATAGCATAAAGTTTTTTCAAGTTGTCATTTGTGGAAGCTAGTGCTTTTCCTTCTAATTTTTGTTCTGTTCTATAATTTTTATTTGTTTATAGTTATGGTGGGTGGCCTAGCTATCTACTCTTAAGGCATGACATTCTTTATGTTTGTCATAATTTGTTGAAAGTAATATTGAACTGTCAAGTGAAGACAACTAATTGAAGGGTTTGATCTCACAGTATTATGATAGTTAAGAAAGTTGTTGAGTTATCACTAATCTCATCTTTGTTCCATAGGCTGCAAATCTGTACTTCCGAGGACAACGCATTTGGGAAGCTGCGATGGAGGATTTAAGGTCAAAGGGCATGCGCTATGCTAAACAGGTTTACATGACTGCTCCAACAAAGAAATAGATAATTAGCTTCTTGAACTTCTGTTTGACTTTCATTGATTTGTTCAATTAGGCTCTTCTATCTGGATGTTCTGCTGGAGGTTTAGCATCTATTCTTCATTGTGACGAATTTAGGGGACTGTTTCCTGCAACTGCAAAAGTCAAATGCTTAAGTGATGCTGGATTGTTCCTTGATAGGTGAAAAAAACTAAAAATTCATTGCATGGACTTTCAATTCTAATCCTTATTTCATTGGATATAAGCTCATAAGGTCAAAGTGTTTATATGTGGGCATGCAATAACAAAATATGTATTCTTCTTGAGTTGCAGTGTTGATGTATCTGGCAGTCGCACTTTGAGGAGGACATTCAGAGATGTGGTTGCCCTACATGTATTTTCTTCTTTTATACTTTCTTATTGATGCCTCTTTGTTTCTAATTTCATGACAGATCAAGTTAAAATATGACAAACCAGTGAAGAGCAGAGAACCAATTTCTTGTGTTATACTCCCGCTGGTTCTTAATATAAGAGCTACTTAACTAATTTGGGTAGATTAAAGATATAAAATAAATTAGTTTATCATAATAAATGTGATTTGATTTCCCTAAAATACACCATGCGTAACATTTGATTATATAAGTTAGGTAAATGAGTTTCTGGGAAAATGATAAATATGGGAGATAAAATGGATTTGAATCTTATATTTTGGACCGAATCTAACTCCCAACTAGCTCTTATATTAGGGACCAAAAGTAATGTTAAAGTAGTTTGTTGTCTCAATATCCTGAAGCATAAGATTAAGAGACTGTTTCAACTTGTTTGAGTAGTGAGTTAACAGTGAACAATTATATTAGGATTTTAAGTTGCATTGTATCCACTGAATCTTTTGTGGCAGGGAGCGACAGGGAGCCTTCCTAGGAGTTGTACCAGTCACTTCAATCCAACTTTGGTAAGTATTGTTTTAGGTTTTTCAATATTAGTATATTATATTGTACATGAAAGTGTTAATTGTGATAGTAGTACATACAGAGACATATAATATTAGGTAGTATCATTATCAAAATATGTTTACAGGGAGGTTTATAAGTACACTAAAAGTTAAATGACATTAATTTGATTGTTGTTATGGGAAAAAATGTCTGCAATTGTGTTCTGGTTATGAAGGGAAAAAGTTGACCCTCTTTTGTTTATAGTATTATCCGGTATCGAATTCAGGGTTTAGGGCTCCCCCTCCCAACACAAGGATCTTCTCGGGATTCAAACTCGAGACTCAGAGGGATATAGCGTGGCCTTACACCGCTAGACCAACTCTATGTTGGTAAAAAAAAATTGACAATATTATAATATAGTCAGTAAAGGAAAAACTCTAAAAGGCAATTAAGAAATTTAAGAAACAATAAAATCATTCTCAAATATGATTGCTTAATCAATCAAATATGAACAACCGTAACTTAAGGAAATCTGAAAATATTATGAAATAATCATTAATATTGTGTATTTATTGATTGTTGGATCTGAATTGACCCGTTTTTCACTAAACCAAGTATTACAAGTTTTCACTAATATAATTTGATTGATTGATGCTAGTACCTGAAGCTCAAGCAGTATGAGAAAATATTCTATTATTTGTTCTGTTATGTGATTGCGAATTCATTATCTGAGAGTTAGGGTTTTTAATTGATAACTCGTACTCCCTCTGGTCCTTATTATAAGGCACCAACTACCATTTCTCGCAGACCAAGGAATGGAGGTTAAGTCATTAATGAGGTCTAAAAGTAATAAATGTTTCCAACTTTACCCCTACTTTAATGATGTAGGTTTAAATGAGTTAGTTAAAAATGAGGGCATAATGGAAAAATAGTAATAAATGAGTTAGTTAAAGTAAGTTGGTGCCTTATAATAATGACCAAAAAATGTTGGTGGTTGGTGCCTTATAATAAGGACCAGAGGCAGAGGGAGTAGTAATTAGAGCTTTGAACAAAGATTTTTGGACCTATGCTTTTGCAAGCCCATAGTTAATTTGAAAACTTAGTATCACCCCTTATTTTTAACTAGACCTTACCCCATGCAATGGACATGCAAAAGTTATAGATTTTATGTTGTTCCATAGTTGTCTAACCATAACATAAATTTGAGTGTTTTTTTTATATATTAAAAAATTTATATGGAAATTACTTTGAAAATATTAGTAACACAGAAATTTAAAGGGGAAAAAAGTGGTACTTGAGCACATACAAAAGTGTACATTACAAAAGGAATGATTATATGTATGACTCATTATCTCTGTTCACACTTTCTATGTGGCAACTTAAAAGGAAAAATGTAATTAATCTTCAAAATTTTTGAATTGATCTATATAGAAGTATTCTCACATTTCTTTTTATTTGTTTATTTTGTTCTTAGTGCTTCTTCCCTCAGTATCTAATTTCCAGTGTAAGGACGCCACTATTTATTCTCAATGCAGCTTATGATACTTGGCAGGTAAATCCCTACCCTGTAACCCTGTCTCTTTTGATTGATTACTTATGAGAAAAAAACCATCATAGTCTTTATAAAACTTCACAGTGGTGATGTTGAAAGATGCTACTGTAAAATTTATTCAAAAGCAAATTCCTTTACATAGAAGACTCTCATAATTTTGTTGGATATTTAGGATGAAGTAGGAACGTGCAATCTCTTAGCACACGAACATTATGATCCCTATCGTGTAATTTTCCTTTCACTTTCATCAGATTCAGGCCAGCCTAGCACCGCCAACAGTGGATCGTCGTTGGAATTGG
The DNA here is from genome assembly GCA_025563575.1 of Acacia pycnantha. NCBI lineage: Eukaryota > Viridiplantae > Streptophyta > Magnoliopsida > Fabales > Fabaceae > Acacia > Acacia pycnantha. The sequence continues at coordinate 560,283 of JAMWYP010000265.1, read as the reverse complement.
GCTGCGTGCAGGAAGAATTATGCACGTTGCAGTGCATCACAGATTCATTATCTTCAAGGTAGTTAAGTTGAACATTTAAGAATATTTATTTCTTTTAAGATAAGTTGTAGTTTGAAGTTGTTAGTTCCTCTTTTCACACTTCAACTGTTGTTCTCTTTAATTAATGTCGTCAAACCTTGTACAATGTAGGATTCCGGAACCAAATGCTTAATTCTGTAAGGGGGTTTTCGAGGGCTCGCAAAAATGGATTCTTCATAAATTCATGTTTTGCTCATTGTCAGACCGAAAGACAGGATACTTGGTTTGCCTACAATTCTCCTCATATTGGAAACAGAGTATGTGCATTCTGAATCATTTGTTCTGATTTATAATTAATCCAAACTTACTGGAGTACTATACTTTTCTCTCTCAATGTGCTATATGCATTCACAATTTGTATTCATAGAGAATCCGGATTAGATGAAATTGCTTCTAAGTAAATAAATCCTAAATTGCTTCAATTCAATCATATAATTACAATTATTTAAATTAGAATTAAGATGTAGTTTTAGTGAAGAAGTTTTTCGCCAAGAGTGTCTAGCACAAATAAGTTTTCAAGAGTGCAAAAGTAGACTCCAATCTTTTAAAAATGGTGCAATTTTAGTAATTTCGTTACATTGGCCCAAACGTCTCTTATAAAGGTAGGAGAATAAGCAGATCCTACATAAAAAAAGAGATGGATGGTTGGGCAAATCTATCGGAATTGCTATAATTGCTCTATTTTTAAAAGATTCTGTCTATTTTTGTAGCTTTCAAAACTTAATTGTGCTAGACGCTCTTAGCGAAAAGATTTGTGGCTAAAATTGCACTTTAACCCTTTAAATTACAGCCAAGGGCCTAAAAGCCCAGTGGCATAAAAACTCTTCTGTAAGTGGGAGGTCACGAGCTTGATTCCACTTGTAACCTCATGCTGTTAGTGCCTATCTCCTAAATGTTTTTGAAAAAATAAATCACAGATCCTTAGGACATCTTGTTTATATTTTTTTCTTTAATTTTCAGATATTTGCTTTGTTGGCTTAAGAGGTTATTTCTTTCTCTAATACATGGCTAAAACAAATGCAGGGGATTGCACAGTCTGTTGGCAACTGGTTTTTTGACAGAGTTGGAATGCAGGCTATTGGATGTGCTTACCCTTGTGACAAAACCTGCCATAATTTGGTTTTTGAGTGAAAAATAAAACTGCCTAAAAATATCATTTTTTTAAAGAATTTTTGTTTTTACTCTACCATTACTTGCCAATATATCATTGGAATGTTTTAAAGTTAGGACCTTGTTAGAAGAAGAAAGCTGCGTTATAAAAACCAGATTACAACCATAGAAGCATTTCTAATACTCATTCATTCATGTGAACCTGTTGGTTGAGATTTTAAAGTTTGATTATACATTAAATTATTCTAAGCTTGTAAATCAGAATTTCTGTCTCTGGATCTTCATTGTTATGACTTGTATTCTGTTATCCTTGGATTGTGTTGCCAGGAGGAAATATTGCCTTCGTTATGATAGTTTTTTTTCCTGATTATAATATCTCTGTTGTATTTCTTTTTGGGTTTTCCTTATAATAATAATAGGCTTTCTTATTTATGTAATTTTTTTTATATATATATATTTTTTTTTTTTTTATGTAGAGTTATTTTTTTAATTGGAGTTTTCCTTTGCAATTATCCATATTCAGAAATTTTGAACCCACAGTATTCAATAAACTGATTAGAGTTGGGTGGGGGTGTTTAAGAGAGTCCATATTATGTCCACATAATTATGTGCTTCTTATGTGCTCATACCTCTAATTAGAGGTATGAGCTTTTTTTAAAAAAAAAATTTCAATTTTTTTATGTATTGTATTTATATAAATTTAAATCATATGTTGCTTTTTGGATTTTTTTACATCCAATATCTCAAATTAATTAGTTTCCAGTTTTGCATCTACCTGTAACCAATATTATGGAAATTAATTAATTAAAGATACTGGATGCAAAATACATCCTAGAAAGCAGTATATAATTTAAATATATATAAATGTAATATATAAAAAAATTAAAAAAAAAATATGCACATAATTATATGCACATAATGTGAACTCTGTTTAAGAGGGCCTTAATATCTTATTTTATTCTTGCGCACACACACATATATATCGGGAAAGGAGATGTAACAAGAGAACAAAGTTACATATGAATATCACCTGTCATAATTATATTAGCTTATTTCTTTTCCCTCTATATTCATTAGTGAAATGTGAGTGATTGGCAAATACTAAAATTATGGTTTCATAAGTATTTTTTCGTAAGTTGAGATAAAATTCATTTTACATACATACCACGTAAATCGTAAAAACTATTATTCAAAAGTTAATTCAAACACACAATCACGTGTGTATGTTTAAGTAAGGGAGAGCGAAAGGTAAAGAATATGTTCAGGTTAAAAAAAAAAATGAATATGTATTCTCATTTAAGTGTGATTTTTTTTTTTTTTAACAAAAAAAGTATATTCACATAGTTGCACTAAATCCTTCATCTTCATCCATCACTCTCCTATTTTTCAATTTTAGATTTTAGCCTTAATTTTTTGTCCCCCCAATTTTTATTGTTTCTATAAAAAGCTCATCTTGACTGAAAAATTTGTATAAATAAAATACGGATAAAAAATAATATAATTAAGAGTATTAAAGTAATGAAAAGTGAATGTTTTGCAATTTTGGGATTTTAATGCATATGAGACATTATTCATATAGCGTCATCTTATGTCTTGCTATATTAGTTACAACAATGGAAAGAGTTAATTTTCATTATCTTCAATAACTACAATGTCTTTACAAGTCTTATAATCATTACTCAACAATATCTATTTTATTTTTCTAGCTTCTTAAAAATAGAACAATATATTATTTCTCATCCCCAAGATATTTTTTTAATTCTATTTTCTATTACATTCCTCTCTATTTGGTGCTCTAAATAAATCCTTTGTTAAGGCCAAAATTTTGTCATTAGTGAACTCAACAAATTCTAAAATGCATCTTACTTGTCAATAATGTATGGGATAAAGGCAATATTTTTTAACATTTCTCAACATATCTTAATAGAGTTTAACTGTTAGAAAGATTAATACAATCTTTGAGAAACATTGAGTTATTATCTTAAAAAAGATATGCACTTCCTCAAATACTCATTCAGTCCTAAATATAAGACATAGTTTGTAGTGCAAATCATATAGAACCAAAGGTAGTACAACACTTGTTCCCATGCTAAGCTCATTTATTTTCTCATCAATGTCTAAATAGTGATCCATTCAACACAGCAAAAAATAACTTTGCCATCTCAACGCTCTTAATGAGACATCTCAGCTAATTCCAAGAAGCCCTGGAATATAGAATGGAGAAATTACAATTGCCAATTTTCAGATATGGCCAAACACTCGAACCACCAAAAACCTTTTCTCCTGGTTTTGAATGTTACACCCAGCACCCTTGGCTTAAGTTATCATCAATGTTTCCTAGAATCTTTGCTATCAGGTTTTCCAATAAAAACATAACATGAGGAGCAAACTTTTTCAAAGATCCAACTATGTGATGTTAAGTTGGAGGAAAAAAGAATATCTACTTGTCATGTTTTTGAATAAGAACCTGAGAGCAAACATACCTAAAAACTGTACCTAACTTTTGGCGTTCAAAACTTGTGAATCTTCCTCTGGGAGTGTAGATGTGGATGGTTGGTTCTGGTTGGCATGGAAATTTTCTAGTTGACGTGCGGCAGAAATTTTTTCTGCTTCAACTTGCTCAAGCAAAGCATGTTGCTCCATCGCTTTTAGCATGTCTTCTGAAGTTTTCTCTTTCCCTTCTAGCTGCATTTTCATTATAATCTCAGCTTCCTCGTCAATTGGTTTGAAGTATTCTTCGACAGCTGCTTCCTGAATGGAAGTTAAAACAAATTTGAGTTCCCAATATCAATGAATCAAAGAGGAAAATTAATTAAAGACAATCAAACATGGTCGAACTTTTTTCACAAAATAGAAAAACTGGAAATATCTCATCAAAGACAATCATGATGGAATGCAAGTGATGCAGCATTGGGAAAACAAGGATCAAGTTTTCTTTCAAATAGCAAGCGTAGGTCCTGAAATATAAGAGCACTAAAATGTAAATCCTACATAAGAAGTTCAGGAAAGCATATAGCACAAATTTTTTTTTTTCAAAAAATAATTCTTTCCAGATTTGATACTGTGCCAATCAAATTGATGAACAGAAGATAAGGATCACATTTACTTCTTAGTTCAGTTTCCATAATTTAAAATGCAAGAGATTTAGCTTACTGTCTCTTCTAACTTCTTGTTTAAAGCCTGCATTTCTTCAACCATACGGCGAACCTCAGATATAATAATCTGCTCAGGTACTTTGTTCAAAGTTGCCTTCCTCTCTTGTGCCTTTCATAAACAAAAGTCACAACAGATTGGGAGTAAATATACCAAATATCAGAAAGAAATCAAGGTCAAGAAGTAGCTGATAGTTCACATCAGATAAAAATTCACATGGGTGCAAAAAGAATGAAGATTAAAAACATTTCAGTCTCTTCTGATAAGGAGCTTAGCAGCAATGAAAAATATTTAAAATTTTAAAGTCAAATCTTTTTATATTGTTTTCCCTATATTATAAGATTCTCATATTTTTATTTTGAAAAATAGTAAGATGTGGCTTCTTCACAGATGAACATGAAAATTCCTATTAATTCAGGTACCATTTAAAAAAAGAAACAAATGACCCAGCACCTCATATTTGGTACATTTTAAATAATTTGAGCCTAGGATTTTTGGAGACTATCGCACTTAACAGAAATAGTAGCCTTTTTTCCTACATAAACAATGTTCACACATTTTTCTTAAATGGTGAATGCATACCAAAATCCTGACACATAAAAAATTTGTCTTCTGTTGATTGAATTGGGATTTTATCCCTGCTGCTTTCTATAAACAGAGGTGTAGTTCGTACTTTGTCACATTTCAGATTAGGCAAGATTCACTGGATTTTTAAAATTTGAACCTCACTTCTTTCCCTTGCATAGAAACATAGCTCCATTTGAATATCATTTCTCTATTTTATCTTCTCACTTAGCTTCTAAAAGGGAACAGTTACTGATTCAAAAACATGATTGTTGTTGTTGAGAAAAGAGAAGATGTCATACCTGTTTAAGATGGTTCTCCAGCTTAAGCCTAAAAGTTCGTATTCTTCGCTCCTCATATCCAGAAAGCACCCGTACATAAAATAGAGCTTTTCTTCCGAAGTCTAAAAACTTATTCATGTTAACCAATGATCACCAACTAAACTTTTTATTTTTTCCTGCAATAAAAAGATTTTCCGTCTCATAGATGCCATAATCAAAGTTTGATCAGAATTAATTTACATGAAAGCTTTGAACGAATGCATTCACAAAGTTTTACATGGCTGCCCCAAGGAATCAAACATAGACAAACTATCACCAAGTGAAAGATATAAGTTACAGGAAAAAATGCTAAATCCAAGGCTTTTTATTTCAATTTTGATTGTCTAATATAAATTGTATAGCAATATGTACCTCTCACCTCTCCCTGATGATATTAAAACACTATTTACTACTAAGAAAATTCGGTTTGATCAATCCTCACAAAACATATCAATTTTTGTTCTCTTTGACGCACATTTCTTTAGCGCAGAAGCCAAATAAAAAATTGCAAATGAACAACAGAGTGGAAAGTTGTCTGGAGAAGAATCTGAAGGTAAAATGCATGTCAACATAATTAGAAATTAATGTCCTTAACGGAGGTAGCTACTTAAAATAATGAAGAACAAAGCTAGGATACTTAACATGACAAGGCACGGGTACTGTTCTCCGAGGATAATATCAAAATGGCCGAGTTGCAATTTCTCGAATTTAAGGGAGCCCTAGAATTTCCCGTCACTCTAAAATGGTATGACAAAATTTTAAAAAAAAAAAAAAAAAAAGATCAGTCCAGTTTTAAAGCAACCGTTTCATGATTCAAATGAATATTTCCAACTCCAACAGATCGGGAATTCAAAGAAGAAAATTAAAAAGATCGAAGAGGAACTTTACCAGTGCCGAATGGAACAACAACCATCTGACGACTGAACCGCAGACGATCGGCGGCGGCGGTGAATGGTGTCTGGGTAGGAGAGATTCGATGATCTCCGACCTATGTGTGGGGCGATGAAGCTCACTGGCGCTTCAGCAAGAGTCAGACACTCAGACTCAAATGATAAATCCTAAAATAGGCCCCCCAAAAAAAAAAAAAAAAGGAAAATGATAAACGACGTCGTTTATTCCTTTGCAATTTCCTACCCCTCGTGTATTTAATGTAAGATATTGCTTAATATAAGACATATATATTTAGAGAGTTAATCTTAATCTTAAATATAAAGCATAATTTTTATATTTATCAATTTTTTCCTAATTTACCCCTATTGATTCTCACTCACCAATATTCAATGAGAAGAGAAAAGTAAGGGAGATTTCTAAAGCGTTTTAGAAAATACATGTCATATTAACTGATTCAACTACCTTACTTAATCTAACTAGATTAGATAAATATGTCTCATGTTAAGGAACAGAGGAGTATTTACCTAATTTTGATTAGATTAAAGAAGTTAATTAATATGACATTTTTTTAAAAAACAATGTTTTAATTATCTTCATTAATTCATTCATCTATCTTACTTCATTATTATTGAGGGGTATCAATATGGTAAGTTAGGAAGATATTGACAAATATAAGAAATAAGTCTTCCATTAATATTAAAATTAGGAAAATTCTCAATTAAATCCAGCTGAAATATAAAATTCCAAATCCAGGCATACATATTCATCAAATTCCTAATAAGGTCAAGAGCATGGTTTGTGAAACTGGACCGGCCGGTTCAGACCGGAAACCGACCAACCGGTCCTGTTTAGGGTTAAACCAGACTGGCCCGGTAAACCCGGTTTGACCCGGACGGGTTACAAGGGTCACCGGGTCAAACAAATTTAAAATAAAAATAAAAATTTTTGCCTCCCACTACCTTTTATTTCTTCAGGTGAAATCGTGAAAGAGCTTTGTTCATCTCGATTTAGAGCTTCGTTCCATTGTGCAGAGCTTCAGGTTTATTATTGTTGAATGTTTTATTTTATTTTTAGTTCTTTGTTCTTCGTGTTCTCACCGGTGCTCGATGTTTATTTTTTCACTTTTGGATGTCATATTGGTTTGATTTGGGTTCGTTTTTTGGTTTTCCTGCCGCCGTGGTTGCTCTATTTTTGGTTGGCTCTGCTTATTTTTGAATATTGGTTTTGATTTGCCTATTGGTTTCTGTTGTGCTTCGGTTTGGTTTGGATTTCTGAAGGTTTGGTTTGCTCGATTTGTGAGATTCTGTGTTTGATTATTTTCCTGAAGTTGTGTTAATGGAGGGAAATATTAATAATGAAGGTGCCCAGAATACTACCACTCCCAATCCCGAGTCTAGCAATCCTCCCACACATTCTGGTGTTAAAAAAGATCCTGCTTGAGAATATTTTGTCATCATATATTTGTTTTTGATATTTTGCTACCATGAATATATTGTCTCAAATGTAGGTTGTAAAGAAAATTGCTAGGAATATCTGAATATGTCATAAGTATTGAAGTATATGGTTATTTTGCTACTGATCTAAGATATTGAAATGTTATATAGTATGTCAAATTTAGGTTGGTGCGATGAGAAATTAATTATTTTCCAATTTTTTATACCTCACCGGTCTGGCCCGGGTTGACTCCGGGCTGACTCCGGTCTGACCCACTAACCCTTAACCCAGTACCCCGACCGGTTCAGTGACCGGTCCGGGTTTTAGAACCTTGGTCAATAGGCCTCATTAAGGATTTTTTTTTTTTTTTTAATATTGTTAACAGAGCATAATACCCATGTAAAATCCTTTCCTCATAACCATAATTAATAACAAAATCCTTTAACTAAACAGTAACATAGTCATGAAAGATTATTAAATATTGAAATATGTTAACCATGATAGAAAAGTTTAAAAACTAAATTCTCACACGAACTATCATGGTAAGAAAAACTTTTCCCTCAATAGAAACTCAAGCATATAATTAGGCTTTGTATTTTACTAAGCCGAAACAAACATTCACTATCAAGCCCAACTCTTAAACTAAATAATACTTCATCATGTAACAAAATATCCAAATCAAATCAAGATGTGAAAAGCCAATTGACACAGTTGGCTAAGGCGTCGGCCTTCACCTCAAAAGGGAGGAGATTCGATACCCGTTGGTCGATGTGAGGGCCTCACTGGTGGGCGATCTGTAAGTATCTCTGTAAGCGCTCTTTGAGCCTGGAGGCATACCCTGGCCCTGGTGGGGTACTGGTGTCTACCCCCACCTAAACTTTTATGTAGCAAAAAAAAATCAAGATGTGAATCGACAAGTTTAAAACATAATCATAAGGCCTCTAAGTCACCCAAAATCATCAAGAGTTATCCAGTTGTAGAGAAATAAAAAGTATATAGTTAATGCATCAAATCCTTAAAATAAATTAGAGTATGCATGATGAGCCCTAATGTTGCAATTTACAATAACTCAATATATACCAAAAAGATAAAAGCATTACTATTTGCAGAAGTAGCTTAAACTTCTAGAGTTTTTTCTGATAGACCTACACAAGAACTATCACCTGGAAAAATATTAAATCAATGGGGGAGACAAAAGCTTCAGCAACCAACAATCCATCTCATCGGGCATGCAAGTAAGTGCTTGTGAGGTGTCAAGTGAGGCAATTATAAAATCATAGTATTATTAAAAATATCACATGACTCTTCTCTCTCTCTCTCTCTCTCTCTCTCTATATATATATATATATATATTAATCTCATTCTCATATTTATCACATATGTGCACAAAAATCAATACACAAGAATTTATTTTATTTCCTCCATTATTTCGTCTGACTAGACCTATAGGCTACTACTCACCTATTTGACTGGTAGTTCAACTTAACAAGTTCATCGATCAAGTGATATGGACCGGCCAAAATCCACAGAGCACAAGACCGAACCATGGTTTCCCCCTCTTATACATTAGTAGGGTGTCCACTACAAGAAAAATCAATTTTTGCGACGGACTTTGCGAGGGACAAAATTTCCGTCGCAAATTTGGGATAATTTGCGAGGGAACCATAATTCCCTCGCAAAAATGTCATTTTTGCGAGGGAAACCAAATTCCCTCGCAAAATGGTGCCAAGCTCTTTATTTTTGCGAGGGAAACCTAGTTCCCTCGCAAAAGGGCCCCGGTTTTGTGAGGGATTTAGTATGCCCCTCGTAAAAAGAGTGATTTTTTGTGAGGGATCCCTCTTTCCCTCGCAAAATGGTGTAAGTTTGCGAGGGATTATTCTGTCCGCCACAAAAAGCCCTAATGTTTATCCCCAATTCGTGTCTCTTGTCATTCCGCCATTTCCTTCAACTCTTCATCAAGTCCGCGTCTCTCCCCTTCGATCGGCCTTAGATCCGCCGCTTCTTCTCCGTCAGGCCACCGTGAGTCCGGCGACCTCCGTCTAGTCCTCCCCCTCAGTCCGGCGCTCTTCTCCCCTACTCCGGCGTATCTTGTGTTTGTGGTGGCTGGTGGAGGTTTGTCCTAGATCGGAGAAGGTCGTCGGTGCAGCGGGGTGAATCAACCTACGGAGAGAATTTCTGGTAGGATTTCTTTTATTTGTCCTGTTCATTTCTTAAATTTGTCCCACCAGCAGCTTTTTCCGGTGGAGATCGCAGATCGGAGAAGGTTCACGGGTTCGTTACTTGGGCGCTAGTCCCCACTGCTGTCTTTTTTCTTTACTGCCCCATCTTCACTTTTCAGCTTTCCTCTCCTTCTCTGTTTCTTTTTTTTTTTTTAAAAAAAAACAATAACTGAAACTCTTCTCTTTGTCTACTCCAGGAGCAGGAGTACCCCTTCAACCGGATTTATATGCTTGCTTTTTTCACTTGGATTTCTTGCGTGGTGAACGAATCCTTGATTTATGGGTTCGTATATTTTTGCAATTCGCACCAATTTGGGTCTAGTATGTTATTTGCCTAAGATATGAAATTGATGTTGAAGACCAGAGTGTTAGGCTTCTAAGGTGTTCCTTAAATATTCTTCCATCTAGAACTAATCCTTGATGCAATTCGCTTCTATTATTGTGATGGTTCCAATAAATTGCAAACTGTAGAAAATTGCATAGAACATCAAGCACTTGGTTTGTCGTTGCCCTAATTTTCTATTTGGAGTTTGAAATCTTTGTTGTATATCAACTTTTGCTACAACTGCTAGCTTGTATGATAGATTGGTGCCTTTCTTCCTGTAGGAAGGTGCATAACATCCTTGTGTTGGCGTCCTGATGGTAAAGCAATAGCTGTTGGACTTGAAGATGGAACAGTGTCACTGCATGATGTTGAAGTGGGTACTGGGTAGTAGTTTTGTTGCTCGGATTTGATTTTTTTTACTTACTCATTTGTTCCTCATTAGTTTACTTATGCAGCTAAGGCTGTTTAATGAAGCTTTTATCTCATAAATTTCCCGGATATTAAAAAAAAAAGCCTATCTGGAGGTTTGAAGGAGTTCCTAGAATGGTTATTTTTATTATGAAATATATCAGAGTAAATAAGCTAACGCATGTATTGTCCCAAATAAGATTTTGTTTCTTATTTCTCAGTCTAGAGAGGTACATGGTTCTGAGTCTCTTATTTCTTTGTATTTTTAACAATGATTGTAAGATATATGAAAAATGGTTAGTCTAACAAGTAACTGATACTATAGTTCTTCACTGTAAAACTGGTCCTTGATTTTTAATCTGATATTCAATTTCTTGATCATTGTTTCACTTATTGCAGTTGGATGGAAACAGTCATGTGATATATGCAGAGGAAGAGGCACTGAACTCGTCTTCTAATAGATGGAAGAACTTGCTTGCTTCAGGTTAAATGAGTTCATTTCTACCCAAAGGTCTGCAATTTGTTTGGGCCGAGGTTGACCTCAAAACCTTATTTACTTGCGTAATGATCATGATCCATCGAAACTAGTTGCGAGACACCGTGCAAGCTTCGAGATATTTGGTTACAGATGATAGTCATATTGATGCGACTCACCATATGCAGAGGTTGAGGTCATGAAGATGTGTATGCCTCTTCTCTCACCGCTTCGAATCATTTTAAAATGACTCAAGGTCAAGCAATGCACGTATTTACCACCCCATAACAAAAATATGTGTTTGAACTACTATGAAGTTTAAGAAAGCATTTTCTTTTTAGGGTCAGTGAACTTATAGCAAGGCCGACTTAGACGATCCTTCTGCCGTAAGAAAAGCGTAACCTTTTCATGGGAGCCTCCCAGCTTTGGGTCCTCCAACCGCAATTTCGGCAAAGTTCATCGAAATGTGCCGCAAGTTTAAATGCGCACGCATGATTCTCGGGCGGCTATGAGCATAATATTGAGGAAGTGAGTGTCTTCTTGACCTTGATGTCTTAATAATGAATTTTGACTTTTTGACACTAATGCATTTTTAGCTTCACGTAAGTGATCCGTCTTGGCTTTATAACTTCTCGCATGTAACATTGTCTTTGATATGCTTGCCTATTTATTAAATTTGATGGTCAGATACAGGTTATGCAAAGTTTACTCTATTGCCTTGATAGTCCTGAATGGCCTTTCCTTCAATGGCAAGAGTGCCTGGCTGTTTTGGTGACTCGTCTTCCCAAAGATCTCAAAAATGAGGTAAGGTTACCCCTTATGGCTTTGCCATCTGTCTTAAAATCTGAAGAGTGATTTAACCTGGCCTTGACTATTTTATTTCTCAGTTGGAATCAAAATTCAAAGAGTTTGAGAGGATTTCAAATTCCCAAAATGTTGACTTCCCCGCCAAGTTATTGAAGGGAATCCTCTATGTGAGCTCCTCTTTTTTTTTTTAAAAAAATATATTATTATTTTTTAATATATATTCTGATTTTCCTCCTCCAATGCGAGCAAACTCATGGGCAATGCTATTAAGTTTATTTTTATGCATTGGTCAGACTTTTGCGTGCTTTGAATGCAAAATAAACATATGCTGGTTAATATATTTTGAGATGAGGAAAAAAGAAAGAAGCTTAGCTATACAAAGTAGCTGTGATAATATATTATCTTTAGCATCATATCACCTAGATTATTATCCGATTAGTCTCGTGGCTTTGTTTTATGTTTTGTATGCTATCATGATTAAGTTTGAACAAAACGTATTCAAGTGCACCCCGCACCTTTTTGTAGTATAGTGTGCTTGTTATTTTATTGGTCTTCCAGGGATTATTTGGACAATACCTAGGTGCAAGTAATCATGAAGAATTGCACAATTTGATTAAGGCAACAGTGATGATTCAAAGGCTTAAAAAGGATGTTCTTTCTCAACCTCTTGTAAAGCACAGGCACAACTTCTGTGTACGATATTAGAAATGGAACCATGAATTATTCTCGGTGTACGATATTAGAATTCGAACCATGAATTATTTTTTTCCTTTTTGAATGCATAAGTGTGAAGCACAACTTCTCTGTATATATATCTGGTATGTAGAGGGATCTACTTTGGCTTTGATATACAAGTTTTTTTATTTTCTAATTTTTAGTATTTCTTTTTGTAATTATTTTATTTTTTCTGATTTTTTATTTTATTTTTTTAAAAATAAATTGAAATTTGCGAGGGAAAAGTGTTTCCCTCGCAAAATCCAGGATTTTGTGAGGGAAAAATTTTCCCTCACAAATCCTTGAAATTTGCGAGGGAACAATTTTCCCTCGCAAAATCCTTGAAATTTGCGAGGGAAAAATTTTCCCTCGCAAAATCCTGAAAATTTGCGAGGGAACAACTTTTCCCTCGCAAATTTCATGATTTGCGAGGGAAAATTTTTTCCTCGCAAAATCTAGAATTTGCGAGGGAAAAAGTCATTTTTGCGACGGAAAAATGATTTGCGAGGTCCATTTTTGTGACGGACCTTATTCCGCCGCAAACTAGTTTTGCGACGGAAAATAGCTTTTTTGCGAGGGAATTTTTCCGCCGCAAAAATCAGTTTTTTTTGTAGTGGTCAAGGCCCTAGTAGACACAAATGGGCCAAATGACTAACCAATGTATACCTGAAAGCCCACTACCTTATTTCTTTTTTTGTATATGAATTCACCCCCTTATTTCCTCTTTAAATAACTTCCCATCAAATCCACATCCACCCTCCCTTCTCCTATCAATACTCAAAAGATATAATCACAATGGATTATCACATGTCATTATCAATTTACAAGTTTTCAGGAGAATCTTTCCAATCTCATAAATCAACACCAATTCATATAGGGTTAAGGTGCAATTTTGCACATGAAGTTTACTCCCGGGAGCGTCCAGCACCACGAAGTTTTTTCAGGAACAAAAGTACACACGACGTTACATTTTGGGAGCAAAAATACCACGGCCGTTAGTTGACCGTTAGTTGACCGTTAACTTGGATGGAAGTGAACAGTAACGCGGGTAAAATTACACTTTTGCCCTTAGTTTTAGTTGAAATTACCCTTTACCCTAAGTTTTTTTTAAAAAAAAATTAAAACAAAAATTAGCCCCCCGGTGGGCCCCCACCGGCCCCCCACCGCCGGCCGACCACCGCCGCCGGCAGTGGTGGTCGGCCGCCAGTGGTGGGGCCGACCGGGCGGAGGGGGTATTTTTAGTTAAAACTAAGGGCAAAAGTGTAATTTTTACTTAAAACTAAGGGCAAAAGTGCAATTTTTACTTAAAACTAAGGGCAAAATGGTAATTTTCTCTTTTTACTTACCATCAGCGTCCACGTCATCGTCCACGTCAGCATCCACGTCATCGTCCACGTTAGCATGTCAGTCCAAATAAGCGCCACGTCACGCCATGTCAGCGTTCCAACCAAGTTAACGGTCAACTGATAGTCAACTAACGGCCCGTGGTATTTTTGCTCCCAAAACGTAACGTCATGTGTACTTTTGCTACTGAAAAAACTTCGTGGTGCTGGGCGCTCCCGGGGGCAAACTTCATGTGTAAAATTGCTCCTTAACCCATTCATATAATCTAACATCACTAACCATTTCTCAAAGAAAATAAGTCTCACAAGACAATTTCATTAACAACATAGTTTAATAGTGTATACCACATGCCAATAGAAAATTTATAGTTCTATACAGTTAAAAAACACTCATAAACATCAAACAAGCATGTACAATAAGAGAAAAGTGGTTACCTCTCACTAAAGCATATTATTACCACAATGTTCTTAATCCAAGAGCTCAAACACAAACCATAATCAATTTACAACATTCAATTTACTACAAATTAATAACTCTTTGAGTTATTTGAAAATTTATCTTAATTAAATTAATTCTATAAATTTAAATTTTTGAATTAATTATTCAAAAATTCCAATTTCACATTAAAATCTCAATTATTTATTTTAATATTAATTCAAATATTTTTTTTAACCCAAAAATTCATTTCAATAATTGATTATCATCAATTTCATTCCATTACATAAAAATTCCAATTTAAATTTTAGGGTTTAAAGTTGTTAAAATATAAATCTTCACTTTAATAAAAAATCTAAACCGATTAAAACTTTAAAAATACCTCTAATAATCCAAATAAACCATTAACCCAAATTTAATCAGTTAAAAAATGTCCAATATCAAATTATTATAGATTGGTTATAAAAAAATTCAGTATAAAATCTTATAACAACTAAGTAACAAAAGCAAACTAATTAAAATTATTTATTAATCATTCTCAACCTTCATATAACCATATATTTTTTTTTTTGATAAATAAATTTTAAGAAAGGGGTTGGGCTCACCCACAATCCAAGGGCAGGGCGCTTGGAGCCCAATCCACAGGGCATATTGGACAGAGAGTACACATGCCCAAAGGCGGAGCCACCTTATGGAGAAGGGGGGCACGTGCCCCCCCTTGATTTTTTTTTAAACATTAAAAAAAAAAGTACTATGTTCCTTATGATTGCTTGCATTCTCAATGACATGAAAATACTTATAGACAGTAATCAGTGTCTTGCTACACACAGTTCTTCTTTCCCCCGTAAAAATACTTCCGGACATATTTTAGCATTGTGACGTCAACTGAGAAAGATTTGCTTCCTTTTTTGAGATACTTTTCTAGCATTTTGTTGTCTTTTCTCTGTATTTTAGGTGGATATGCCCAAAGACAAAAATTGCTTGGAGCATGTAGGTTGCTAATTTTTTGCCATGGGCATTTTATGACTAACACTTGTTCTTTTTCTTATTGATGATGATCAAACTTGCAACTGATGACAAGTGAAAACCTTCTTAATCTTTTTTTTTTTTTTTTTGCTTTTGATGACAAGTGAAAAAATTTGGGGCGCGCCCCGACCCCCGCACCCTCCAACCAAAAGTGCCCCCCTTCCATAAATTTCTGGATCCGCCCCTGCACATGTCTCCGCCTCTACTAGCGTTTCCACTGCTTCCTAGACCCCTAGGATGCCTCCCCCAGCGCCTTGACCAACGCAGGGATCGAACCCCCTCCCTTGAGGTGAGGAAGTCCACCCTTTTGCCAGTTGAACCCAAAGACGAGGGGTATATAACCATATATTAACAAAATTACTTTATTGATATTCAAAATTTGCCAAAAAGCCCAATAAGGGCGGAGAGGGTAGGAAGAAGGAGAGTCTCAACGGCCTCTAGTTATTCACCGTTCACCATGAACAATGACTGATGGGATGGGTCATGGGCATTAGTAAATCCTCCCATGTGATCTCTTCAAGGGGCCACGTGCCCTCCCTAAAATTTTAGGAAAATCCATCTTAGGGTTTAAATTAGCAAAAAAATGTCAAAAAATGACTAAAAAAAGTCACATATCAAAAAAGGTCTCAGGGTTTTTTCTGGTATTATTTCATAAAAATTTAGTTGTTAACGTCTACTGATATAGTTGTTAACGGGTAATGATTTAGTTGCTATCATCCAAATGATGCACCCCGACCCTCCCTTCGATTGATCCAACCTATAATGGCCATATCATCATATTCAAGTTCAATCTCAATCAATCAATCAATGGATAGTTGCCTAATACATAACTCTGATTTTTAATAGGCTTTTATGTCTTCATTCCTAGTATAGGTGTTCAATTTACCTTTTGGGCCCTGTCCTATAGTTTAGGGCTGCCTATTTGTTAGCAACAAAGTTGTAAATTTAGTACATCTTCAAATAAAATATATGAAATATTTAAGAAACGAGTTTTTCAATACATCCTAAATTGGAAAAAGTGAAAAGATAATTGAAAATAAGTCTTCCAAGATACTAACAGGAGCCACAAAAATGGGGAAAAGCATTTAAACAAAAATTATACATAATTGGAGTATTTTTGATTTTTTTTTTCTAAAATAAGGTAATCAAAGGTGTCAGTTGACTGACACCTCTGACGGCGTCAGAAAACCGACGCCTTTGACCACAAGTGTCAGTCAACTGACGCCTGTGGCCCCCACCCCCCACCCCCACACACACACCCCCACCCCCCAAACACACACACACATTGACACATGTCCCCCCACCCCCCAAAAAAAATAATTTAATAATTATAATTAAATTTATAAATAATAATTTTAATTAATTATAAATTATAAAAAGAGTAAATAATAATTTTAATTAATAATTAGTGAATTAATAAAAATATTTTGTGAAATATGTTGTACATTATTATTTAGAGTAAATACCCTTTTTGGTCCCTGACAAAAAACACGGACGCCATTTTAGTCCCTAAAAAGGACGAATAAGGATCGATTTTTTTGTTAGGGACTAAAATGGGGTCCGAGTTTTTTGTCAGGGACCAAAAAGGGTATTTACTCTAAATAATAATGTACAACATATTTCAAAAAATATTTTTATTAATTCACTAATTATTAATTAAAATTATTATTTACTCTTTTTATAATTTATAATTAATTAAAATTATTATTTATAATTTTAAATATTATTTATAAATTTAAATATAATTATTAAATTATTTTTTTTTGGAGGGGGGACGTGTGATGTGTGTATGTGGGGGTGGGGGGTGGAGGGACATGTATGGGTGGGGGGTTGGACGTGTGTGTGTGTTGGGGGGTGGGGGCCACAGGCGTCAGTCAACTACCCATATTAACTACTTTTGAGACCTCCATACTTCCCAATTCCTATGAACTTTATTTACAATTTTAGTATCTATATCAACAACCCAACTACCCATATTAACTACTTTTGCTTGAGAATTGTTTTTAAAAAAAATATTAGGCTGTCATATCAAAGCTTTGGTGACCCCAGAGCTCCGGTGGATGGCGGCCAACAAAGGGTATTGAGGATTTTTAATTTTAAAAAAATTTAAGGGTAGTTAAATATGTCCCTCTAGAATTATTAAAATTCAACCTACTTAATTATCTTTTACCAATTTTGACTGTATTTTTCTTTCTTTTTCCTTAAAACTATAAATAAAAGAAATATTACAGGAGTATATAAACCAGTCACTTTTAAATTATTGAAATTTAACATACTTACCTGTCTTATATCAATTTGATTATATCTTAGCCTTTACCTTCCTTGGATTGGTGTTTCCTTGTAATTGGACTTCTAGACATATGGGCGAGATCAAACTTAGTTTGGCACAATCTTTAGTAATTCTGAGGCTTCCAACTTTGAGTGTTTTAAGACTAATTCATTTAGACTCTTCATATGCGGTCTCCAAGCATCAGAACTTGGGCTCTCTTTGCTTCTTTAACTTTTCTTCAAATAAATAAATGAACTTTTCTTCAAATAAATAAATGAAGTCCAAGTGTCCAACTAAGGATCATCCACAAAAAAGTAAGTCAAATCTATAATTTTCTCCTATAGGCAAATTAACAAAGAAATGACGATAGAATGTAAGAAATTTTTTTTAAATAGACAAGTCTTTATTCGATGTTATGATAATGCATATAAAATTGAGACTTCGCAGCTAGTGCATATTATTGTATAGCATACCAAATCCCAATTTGTGTAGGAAAGGACATGAAATCTAAATTGAATATTATTAATCTTAGGGTCTACCTTATGACTATTGAACTTCATTAGTTCAATTTTAAACCTCATGTCTAAAGATGAAATAGATACAAAGGTAGGAGTGATTTCAAACCTTCACAAACATTTAAGATTATCTCAGCTTGAGTCCTCCTATACAAAGCTAGAACTCAAAAACTCATCTACTTTAGTTATCATCATGAACTATACTGTCTATTATATTATTCCTAAATCTTGTGACTAATCGCTGGTTATTACTATAATTAGATCTACTTTCTAATTCATGATGATGATATTCTAAGGCCTCTTGCTCCTCCTCTGGCTGTATAAAAGACTGATTTTTTGCTCCTCCTCTATCATATGTTACAACTTTTGCTGTCTCCCAAGCTTATGCTTGACAGTTGACATCAACTGACATTTAGAGATTTTGTTTTTGGTACAACTGGCCTTTAAAGATGATTATATAAATTGATGAAGCAAAAGTTGCCTATCGTATGTCATATGATCCATCATTGATTTTAATTTTTTTTTCGGGTGTGTTCTTGCTTCAATTTTCACCTAATCAGCATAAGGTTTCAACTGCTTGAAACCAATTTCAAGCTCGTATCTATAATCATCTAACTATTTGTTGGGACTTTTTCCCCCCCTTTTTGCTCAAATCTGAATTGTTTTTTCTATGCCTGGGAGCTTTATAGTAATAATATAACTGGAAAAGTCCCTGACAAATTTGGTGAACTTGGATCTATTCACCAATCACATATCTGGTAGCATCCCAGCTACATTGGGCAATCTTAAAAAGTATGTTTCCTGTAAGACATACTCTTCTTAAATGTGCAGTTTATATTTAAATATTTTTCTATTCTCTCTCTTGATTAAAGTGTCTTGGTCTGTTAAGCACTCATACTGCTCTGCATTTTGCTTGTTTTTCCTAACGTCAAACTATCATTAGTCATATAGTTAAGGCCTTTAAGCATGCCTGGTTGAGGGCATGCAATATATTAAAGTTGAATAAAGCAACTGTTGTCTTCCTGGTTTTTTCCATGTAAATTTATCATTATAAAGTACATTTTAAATGGGAAGGATGGGAGTTATTGTTTCACTGTCTAAAATATTCTCAGAAAAACTGAATAGTAAGCTTGCAATGAAATGATTAATAATTTCTTCTTTGAAATGTATACTGTATATTAATTATGAGATAGATTTTTGCTTGGATTCCAAGGTCTATTATTTGTTATTCTCAATGGCAAACAAGGAGACAGTGCTTTGGATACCTTGTGTGGAAATTGGGATACTACTGGAATCTTTTGTGTTGCTCTCTGAGAATGAAGTGGAAGCATATCGAATGAATGGATTAATCGTCTTCTACCTACTTTCATTCCATTCCATAAGTCTACGAGTTGCTTTTGTATAAATAAAAAATACAAGTGAATGTAGCATAAACAACTTTGGATCAATGCCAAATTTTGTGAGATATATGATAATAACTTCAAATCCAACAGTGGGTTTTTGTTAAAAAAAAGTACTTTCATAAACAGTTTTTCAATAATGTAAGATTGTTTTTTTATTGACACCAGTGTCTATAAGCAAGGATTCGCATATTGATATTGATTTGGCTTATTGCCTATTGCTATCCATTAATCTTCATTGCAAGTAATCTAGCTTTAGAAATTAGGTTGTGATAGCTTAGATTCCGTCACGTTGACAGCAGTACCTCTTAAGCTGAAAAGTCTATATTCATCTTTAATGGTCTATACTCTACAGTGTGTTCTTATGTGCCATTACATGATCATTAGGTCAAAGGGCCAAAAAAAAAAAAACAGAAAATATTTTAGACATATTTAGTTCTTAACAAATTTACATTTCCAAGTACAAGTTTGTGTTATCTGCATTGAAGTTATACATTCTATTTATTTATCAAATTACTGTGGTCTGTCCATTATTTTCATATTGCTCTCTACCTTAGCTTACTATTATATGCAAACTAATCCTTCTTGCTATCTGAAATAGGCGTCTCAACAATAACACCTTGAGTGGAGCCATTCCCATGACCTTGACTACTGTTAATTCACTGCAAGCCGTGTGAGTATTTTTACTAAGTTTCAAGGATGTTAAGAAAATGTAGATATTAAGTTATAAGTCTATAATGAAGTGTAAGCTCATGGTCATTATGGAATCTAGTGATCTTTCAGCAAACAAACTACAAGGAGACATCCCAACCAATGGTTCATTTCAATCGCGCAAGTGGTTTTGTTTAATTCTGTTGATTATTGAGGAGGAACATATCAAAGTTTTTCTAATCATTCTACTCCACTTAACAGTTTTGTCAATAATCCTGATTTGAAATCAATAAACATTACACCTCGACCAATCTCACCAACGCCGCCGCCATCATCTCCTTCAGGTTTGTTGATGTCTTTTTCAATAATAACTTAAATTGTTGAAAGAACTACTCTACCTCTTATCTTTAGTTGGAGACCAGACTCTCTCATGTACAAACCTATTGATCTTGAAAAGTAGACAATATAGGTTTGCATTATAAATATAAATTTTTTATTACAAGAATGATTAGCTGGACTTAGACATGTTACCCAATTATGTGTTTTCATATTCATATTATATTACTTTATGAATAACGAAAGAAGAGTGTGGGTTAAACAACCCACATCACTATCTGCTCCTAATTTCCCTGAAGAAAAGTGTGCAAGGTGGGATAATTGTGGCAGGGCAGAATGAAATAATATGCTCACCATTTCTGGACAGAAGTGTGGGGGCATAATGAAATGACATTTTTGTTTATCAAATCTTTAATTCATAGAAAAAGAAGAGATTATACTGTATTCATGATTAAATCCTTTGAATGTAATTATGATTTGCTTTCTACTTGTAATTTTTAAACTGTTTTGGGGCAAGAGTGCAACTAGAGCTATTTCTGCAGCCGCTGGAAAAGGAGACTGTCAGGTTATGCCTTTGATGTTTCTGGTTAATTGAATAATAGAAAAGATGGTGTATCTATAATGATTGATGATCTATGTGACAGCGGTAATTGATTTATCAGAATTTTTCCCTTTCACTGGTAGCTAAGGAGGACCTATTGAACGGTTCTCTTTGTATGTTTCACATAAACTAAGAAAAAAAAGTTAAACTTCGTTAACTCTACCATATAATTCAATACCTTTCCAACTTTATCCCTACTTAATATATATTATATATATATATATTGGCTAATTGAGTTTTGAAAGACAATTTAAATTAGTTCAAGAATATATATATAAAGACAGCCAAATTGACAAAAGCATATCGTATCATACTTATATTTTTCCATGCACCTTTATCTTATCACATTAATAATTTAAATTGTTGAAAGAAGTACTTTAACTTATAGCTAGAGTTAGAGAACAAACCCTCTCATGTCATGCATAAAACTATTGAGCTTGAAAACTAAGACAGTATAGGTTTAGATTACAACTATACCTTAATTAAATTGTGGCTAAATACAACTTTGTTTGAATTTTCTTATTACAAGACTGATTATTCCTTTATTCTATCCACACCATTACTTCCTTTATGCCCTTCACTGATAAAAAGGGTGCAGAATGAAAGAATATGCTCGCCAGTTCTTGACAGAAATGTGGGGGTAAGGAAAGATGAAAGAGTTGGCAACTCAAAGACTGCATAGCTATTTTAAATTTCTTTCATGTAATCATAGATGATGCTTTTGTGTGATTCTATGACTCAAATTTATCTTTATTAAATCTTTAATTCATGGGAGAATAAGGGCTTTTTTCCAACTATAACCTATTCATGATTAAATTCTTTGAACGTAATGTATTGCTGAATTGGAGGAGTTTTTGTTGCTGCTGCGATACTCTAATTTTAATTACTCTATGTATATTCCATATAATTCGTTTTTGATATCTTATTGCTTTAACAGTATAAGGTTATGCCAAACTTGACTTGTAAACTATAAAGATTTTGTTGTGGACAAATGTCATCAGTTGCAAGAAATTAAACATATGGCAAACATCAAATCTAGACTTTGTGGCAAATCCAAGTTTCATCATCTGAGGCGCCTTGCAAACATAGAGCCAAATCTCCTAGCTTTTTACAAGATTATTTGCATATCTTGAGTCACTAAATGCTGGAGTGAGATGTCATTGAAAGGAATGGCTAATGGCTGATTGGAAGATAAAAGCCTTTGAGACACTTGGTGCATTGATGGTCGAGATTTGGGAGATGAATTCAAGCATGCTAATGCTATCGTAACCAAAAAAGTCACATCATGTGCTTCTTTCTGTGATGGCAGTGGGAGACGTGGGTCTAAGACATCTATTAGCAAAATGCTTTCACTACAAGCCTTTGAAAATGACAATATCAACTCTCCAGGATGTCTTCCCATGAATGTTTCTAATGTCAACACTCCAAAACTATAAACATCACATTTTGCAGTCACAACTAAGGTGTATGCAAGTTCTGCAACAAATCAAATTAAAAAAAAATACGTATTTATCCCAAGGTAAGTAATGGCTAAAATAAAATACAATACAACAAGAGAAGTAGTAGAGAATTGGAAAAGCTAACCTGGAGCAACATAACCATAAGTACCAACTAAAAGAGTTTGATTAGATGAATCTGGATCAAGAATTCTAGCTGTGCCAAAGTCAGACATAAAAGCCTCCATCTTTGAGTTCAACAATACATTATTACTTGTTACGTCTCGATGGATAATTGGAGGAGTACAATCATGATGCATGTAGAACAAAGCATTTGCTATTCCTTTGATGGTATTCACCCTCATTCTCCAATCCAACTCTTTAGCCTCATCATCATTATTCAATACATAAAAAAGGCTTCCTCTTTCCATGTATTCATATATGAGAAACATGCATTGATTATGCAAACAAAAACCATGGAGCTTTATAATATTGCGGTGTCGAATTTCACTTAACATCTTCACTTCATTGTGAAAACTCTTGGCAAAAGCTGCATTTCCATATTCTCTTCTATGAAGTTTTTTCAATGCTACAATTCTGCCACTAGGAAGTTGTGCTCTATAAACACTTCCATAGGCACCGGTTCCAATACAATATTTGATGTCAAAGCCCTCTGTTGCTTCAATGATGTCTTCATATGCAATTTTTCCATCATAATTCCATATGGAAAACAAATCCCCATTTTTTGATTCTCTTGTTTCAATTATAGATTTCTTGTTCTTTTTGAAAGATTCAAATAAGATGAAACCCACAAGAAATATAATGACAAGAAAAATGGTCAAAGGAATAATGATTTTTAAAAACAACTTTAACCCTTTAGAAAAACCTTGTTTTTTCTCTAGACCATGTAATTCTTTGTCACTTAGAAGATTGTATGATAAGTTGATGATGTACTGCATCATAAAAAGATCTCCAGGTATACTACCGGAGATTTTATTGTAGCTCAAGTTAATACTGCACAATGGTGGAACACTGCAAATACTAGATGGTAATATTCCGTTGAATTTGTTGTGACTAAAGTCACCTTGAAAATGAAAATAATCGTTCAAAATGTAGGGCATGTTTCCACTCAGATTATTTTGGGAGATATTTAAATAAAAAGTACTTAAGAAATTTCCAATCTGTCTTGGTATGCCACCACTTAATTGATTATGAGAAACATCAAAGTCTTGTAAATTTTTCAAATTGAAAATCGAAGATGGTATATCACCTGCAACAAATAAATTTGAGGACAAAAATAAATTATTGAGATATGTCATAAAACCTAAAGTAAAAGGAATGACTCCAACTACATTGTTTCTACTCAATTCCATCAATTATAAATAAGGTTGGGAAGGGTGCTTGGTAACACATATGTAAGTTTGTTGTAAGACAAGTTCAAATGAATGAGATTTTGAAGAGCTACAAACTAAGTTAGACTGATACTTGTGAACCCCATTTATGAAGATTCAAATACTAGATTTTGTAATTCAATGAATAACTTTGTGCTTAACTAAAAGTCTTTGATTATGTGGAGGAAAATAAAATATTTTTAAATTGAGTAACTCTACAAGGTAAGAAAGGAAGGTCCATAACTCACCAATGAGATTGTTAGAAGACAAGTTCAGATAATTTAGATTATAAAGAGTTCCAATTTCAATTGGAATAGTACCTACCAAAGTAAGAATTGATGTAGATTATTTTTATCAAGTAAAAATTGAGGGTTAACCTACTCTATTAAATTATAGACGTAAATACAACATTTTTAATTTACATGAATTTACAAGGTATAGTAAAAGAAGGTATATAACTCACCAGTAAGTTTGTTATAAGACAAGTCTAGATAGATTAGATTATGAAGAGCTCCAATTTCAATTGGAATGGTACCTGCCAAAGCCAGTCATATGAGTTACAAATATGTTTGTAGGTTATTTCTTATCAAATAAGAATAGAGGATTTGACGACTCTATTAAGTTTTAGAGGTAAATACAACATTTCTAAATTGGGTGAATTTGTAAGGTAAGAGGCGAAGGTAAATTCACCATTAAGATTGTTATAAGATAAGTCCAAATTGGTGAGATTATGAAGAGCTCCAATTTGAGTTGAAATAGTACCTGTAAAAGCCAATCATTTGAGTTATATTGATGTAGATTATTTTTATCATGTAAGAATTGAGGGTTAACTTACTCCATTAAATTATAGACGTCAATACAACATTTTGAAATTAAATGAATTTGCAAGGTATAGTAGAAGAAGGTACATAACTCACCAATAAGTTTGTTATAAGACAAGTCCAGATAGATTAGATTATGAAGAGTCCCAATTTCAGTTGGAATGGTACACACCAAAGCCAGTCATATGAGTTACAAATATGATGGTAGGTTATTTCTTATCAAATAAGAATAGAGGATTTAACGACTCTATTAAGTTTTAGAGGTAAATACAACATTTCTAAATTGGGTGAATTTGGAAGGTAAGAGGCGAAGGTAAACTCACTATTAAGATTGTTATAAGATAAGTCCAAATAGGTGAGATTATGAAGAGCTCCAATTTGAGTTGAAATAGTACTAGTAAAAGCCAATCATTTGAGTTATATTGATGTAGATTTTTTTTTTTTGATATACGATTTTTTTATCAAGTAAGAATTGAGGGTTAACCTACTCTATTAAATTATATATGTAAATACATTTTTAAATTAAGTGAATTTGCAAGGTATAGTAGAGGAAGGTACATAACTCACCAATAAGTTTGTTAGAAGACAAGTCCAGATAGATTAGATTATGAAGAGTTCCAATTTCAGTTGGAATGGTACCTGCCAAAGCCAGTCATATGAGTTACAAATATGTTTGTAGGTTATTTCTTATCAAATAAGAATAGAGGATTTGATGACTCTATTAAGTTTTAAAGGTAAATACAACATTTCTAAATTGGGTGAATTTGCAAGGTAAGAGGCGAAGATAAACTCACCATTAAGATTGTTATAAGATAAGAACAAATATTTGAGATTATGAAGAGCTCCAATTTGAGTTGAAATAGTACCTGTAAAAGCCAATCATTTGAGTTATATTGATGTAGATTTTTTTTTTTTGATATACGATTTTTTTTATCAAGTAAGAATTGAGGGTTAACCTACTCTATTAAATTATAGATGTAAATACATTTTTAAATTAAGTGAATTTGCAAGGTATAGTAGAGGAAGGTACATAACTCACCAATAAGTTTGTTAGAAGACAAGTCCAGATAGATTAGATTATGAAGAGTTCCAATTTCAGTTGGAATGGTACCTTCCAAAGCCAGTCATATGAGTTACAAATATGTTTGTAGGTTATTTCTTATCAAATAAGAATAGAGGATTTGATGACTCTATTAAGTTTAAAAGGTAAATACAACATTTCTAAATTGGGTGAATTTGCAAGGTAAGAGGCGAAGATAAACTCACCATTAAGATTGTTATAAGATAAGAACAAATATTTGAGATTATGAAGAGCTCCAATTTGAGTTGAAATAGTACCTGTAAAAGCCAATCATTTGAGTTATATTGATGTAAATTATTTTTATCAAGTAAGAATTGAGGGTTAACCTACTCTATTAAATTATAGATGTAAATACATTTTTAAATTAAGTGAATTTATTAACCAAGTCAGCACACTTCATTCCCATCAGTATCCATTACTCTCCAGAACGATTGGCGGAGATTTACCTTAAAGAGATTGTGAGACTCCATGGTATACCAAAGAGTATTATCTCTGACAGGGATACACGGTTCCAGTCCCATTTAAGTAGGCATTACACGAAGGTATGGGTACAAAGCTGAGGTTCAGTTCGGCTTATCATCCTCGGGCCGACGGTCAATCTGAAAGAACTATACAGACGCTGGAGGATATGTTGCGAGCATGTGCCCTAGATTTCAAAGGAAGTTGGGATCGACATCTTTCGCTGGCAGAATTTGCATATAACAACAGTTATCATGAAAGTATTCAAATGGCCCCGTTTGAGGCATTGTACGGGCGGAAGTGTCAATCACCGCTATGCTGGACAGAATCATCTGAAAGGCAACTGCTTGGACCTGATATGATCGAACAGACCTTCGAGCAGGTCGCATTGATCAAGAAAAGACTCCTTGCACCACAAAGCAGACAGAAGAGCTATGCTGACAAAAGGAGGAGACCTCTGAAGTTCTATGTCGGCGACCATATGTTTCTGAAATTATCTCCGGTAACTGGTGTCGGCAGAACACTTAAGAGGAAGAAACTCAGTCCACGATATGTTGGACCATTTGAAATTTTGGCAGAATGAGGACCAGTCGCTTATCAGTTAGCCTTACCCCCGAACCTGAGTAATCTCCACGATGTTTTCCATGTGTCACAACTGAAGAAATACCAACCAGACCGTGATCATGTCATCGAATATGAAGATGTTGAAGTATGACATGACAATACCTTCGTAGTCGAACCGGAGCGAATTCTCGAACACCAGGAGAAACGGCTTAGAAATAAGACCATACCGATAGTGAAGGTAGTCTGGAAGGGTTTATCACCCGAAGAGGCAACTTGGGAAACAGAGAGGGACATGAAGGAGAAATACCCAGATTTCATGGCCCGAAGTTTAGTTAGGATAGATTAAATTTCGAGGGCGAAATTTTGTTTAACGGGGGGAGAAATGTAATACCCGGATATTTATTTATCTGGAATATTGTATTGAGATAAATAAATGGCTATTTTTGATAGGTGAATATGTGGTCTCAAATATTGGGTTATAAATACCTTATTTTTCTAAGGAAAATCTCTTGAAAATTAGGAAAAATAATATGCCAAATTCCTAAAATACCCTTGTGGGGCATAAAATAGCCTAAGAAAATTATGATAAATTTCAAGAAGCAGTAAAATAATTATTTAAAATTAGAGAGTATGTTGTCTCTAATTTTAGTAATTTATTAAATTATAACCTTGGAAAAATTGAAAGGGAAAAATCAAAAGTATTGTGAGGGCCATAATTGACCCCATGATTTTTAATATTTTACATGAGACATAAAATACCAATGTAAGTCAAATAGTTGTGAGAAAATGATTAATTATAAATAAGAAAATTGTCAACAATTAGTAAGTGATTAAATAAATAATTATGGGTTAATTATTTAAGCGTGATTAAGAGAAAATCCAAGGGTAAATATGTAAAACCCTTTAAGTAAATGTTAATGATTAAAATTAGCATAAATTATATTTGCTAATTAATTGGAAAAGATTAAGAAAAATGAATGAGGTTAAGTATATGAAAATCCCTAATCTTAAAAGATTACTAATCTCATGATTAGAGCACTAATTAAACTTGTAAATCAAATTAGATAAATTAAATAATTACTAATGGTCAAGATTGAATCTTGGAAATCAAAATCAAAGGTCTAGGATTTATTCTAGTAATTTTAAATGCCTAAATCCTTGTTAATAGCTATTAACCAATCGTAGAATTTTAGGAAAAATAAATATAAGATAATTGGAGTATTATAAATTAATTAAAACAGAATATATATATATATATATAAATATATATATATATATATATATATATATATATATATATATATATATATATATATATATATATATATATATATGTGGCTGGCCAAAAATTGGAGGGAAAAGGGATAAGAATTGGTCAAAATAATATCATGATATTATTGATTATAATATTAATATAATTGTGATATTTTGTGTAAAAAGAAAATAGGATAAATGACCACCGATAGAAATTAAATCTTATCTAGAAAACCATGAACTAAGTTTCTAAAGTCAGAACATATTATAAACAAGTGAATTTTTATCTCGGAGTAAGCTGTCTCCGAAGTCATTTCCGTAACCGGCGGAACAATTAGGGAATAAGACGAAAAAGAAATAAGGCAGTTAATATAAATGAAAATAAATCATAACTTGAAATCCAGGGATGAGTTGGTAAACATCTGGACATACTATGAATCAATGAATTTTTGTCCCGAAGATGTTGTTACCCGAAGTGATTTCTGTAACACGTTTATCCGAAAATGTTCGGCAGGCAGCGAAATGTACTGGATGAGATCAAAAATTTAGTTAACCCAAACATTTCTAAAGATGAAGTATAGACCTTCAGGGCTTTGTAGCCGGATTTTTGAGATTTTCTAAGATTACGCGATTAGGGCACCGAACAGAGAACTTTATTGGTGCAAGCTCATAAAGCAATTGCATGACATCACTTTTGATGATGAAAATTCTGAAAGGGGGGGGGGGAGGTCGGAAAGCATATGTGGAGGGCTAGGATTTTGCCATTTCATGAAGGTAAGATCCAACGGTCAAGATTTCTTAAGATAAAGCATGAATAGTACCCACATTTTGCCTATAAATAGATGGAACCTCCAGGCATAATTCTCACATCCAAGAACACTTGCTAGTTCAAAAATTTGGAGGAGCAAAGGAAGAAGGAGGAGTTCGGAGAAATTTGTAGCAAAGCCCTGAGTAAGTTCTTCGATCCTTAGCTTTTAAGTTCTAGTCTTTTGATCTATAGTTTTTAGTAAAAATGTTAGTTAGATCTAGGAAGTAGGAAATGAAATTCCTATTCTTGTTTTTAAGCCTCATTGCATTGAAAGATGCCTGACGAGGTAAAAACATAGTAGGGATTGAGTTTCTGAAAGTTAGGAGTCAAAGTAGCGAAGCTTTGGCAAAATTTTGGAAATTAGTAAAGGTAGGGGCAAAATGGTAATTTGTACCTAAAATGTCTGTTATGATGTTGGATATTGATAAACGTGATATTATCCTTATAGGATATCTGTGATCACCAACCGCTTACACGGGTTATAGTCATAATAATGCCGTTATGTTTTCCTAGCGCTGAGGACACGTGTTGTGATCGTGGCACTGGATATGTGCAGACTGTTGTTGTTGGACTTTACATACTGCTCTGTGCTTATGTTCTGTTTAAAATGGGATGTTACAGAATACTTGGCTTATAATTCTTCACACATGCTAGACACAAAAGTGGACTTTTGGGAAGATATCATGATGTCATTAGATGACTCAATTAAGGATTTAAATATCCCATGTGCTAAATCTAATCTTACATCATCTTATCTTCTTCCACAAAATGTCTTGGATATTTATTGTAAAATCCTATCCAATCTTTTCCCATGTGCTCTTATTAAATAATATAATAAATATTATTAATTCATCTTTTATCCTCTCATCTTGATCCTTCACCATTGAATCAATTTGTGTTTGTTCAAAACAAATCCTCACCATTTATCCATAGCTTAATTTTCCCATTGGTCCATTTAATTTTATGAGGATTAAGCTCAATTCTTTGATTTCTCATTGGCTAACTCAATTACAAGAGGATTATGGTTAATTAATTAATTAGGACCATTGGATTGAATTAAGTGTGCAACAATCTTAACCATTGATCTTAGTTGCAATTGTTGACTTTTCAAAGCTTGATTAAAGTTTAATTAACATCTTAATCAAGTGCTTATATGTCCCTTGATTATAAGTGCCATTGTCTAATTGTCTTGCTACTTAATCAAGACCATTAATACTTAATTATTCAAGCTTTAATTCTTCATCTTTGGCCCTTAATTATTTTGAAATAATTACCCCTTCTTTGATGATCCTAATTTGCCTCTAATCATCTTGAAGGATTATGCAACTAATATCAATTAGTGCAAGCTAAATTGTTAATCTATTGTTGCTAATTTCCATTAATTTGTTTATGTGTTTACATAACACTTTCTTGCTCTTTATGGTTTATATAAGAACCATGATTTAATATGATAATTATATCATATTTTATAATCCTTAAATGTGGTCTTTAAATTTATCCTTTGGTTTATTTAATTCCAAGGAAAAATTGCCTAAAATTATAATTAACAAACCACAAAATTTTGAGACACATATCCACCCTTATTTTAATATGTGTTGTTTATCAAAATATAATATTTATGATAAATAGGAATTTTATGGTATTACATTTAAATTAAGTGAATTTGCAAGGTATAGTAGAAGAAGGTACATAACTCACCGGTAAGTTTGTTATAAGACAAGGCCAGATAGATTAGATTATGAAGAGTTCCAATTTCAGTTGGAATGGTACTTGCCAAAGCCAGTCATATGAGTTACAACTATGTTTGTAGGTTATTTCTTATCAAATAAGAATAGAGGATTTAACGACTCTATTAAGTTATAGAGGTAAATACAACATTTCTAAATTGGGTGAATTTGTAAGGTAAGAGCCGAATGTAAACTCACCATTAAGATTGTTATGAGATAAGGACAAATAGGTGAGATTATGAAGATCACCAATTTGAGATGGAATGGTACCTGTCAAAGCCAATCATTTCAGTTACAAATATGTTTGTAGGTTATTTCTTATTAAATAATAATTGAGGATATACCTACTCTATTGAGTTATAGACATAAATACAACATTTCTTTATTGGGTGAATTTGTAAGGTAAGAGGCAAAGGTAAACTCACCATTAAGATTGTTATGAGATAAGAGCAAATAGGTGAGATTATGAAGAGCTCCAATTTGAGTTGGAATAGTACTGTAAAATCCAATCATTTGAGTTATATTGATGTAGATTATCTTTATCAAGTAAGAATTGAAGGTTAACCCTTCTTTGTTAAATTATAGACCTAAATACAACATTTTTAAATTAAGTGAAGAGTAAATACCCTTTTTGGTCCCTGACAAAAAACACGGACCCCATTTTGGTCACTGAAAAAAAAAAACCGACCCTTATTCATTCTTTTTATGGACTAAAAAGGATATTTTAAAAATTTGTGAGGGATCAAAATGTCCACAAATCGACCCTTATTTATCCTTTTTATGGATTAAAAATGACATTTTTTTGTCAGGGACCAAAATGGGATCCGTTTTTTTTTTGTCAGGGATCAGAAAAAGGTATTTACTCTTAAGTGAATTTGCAAGGTATAGTTGAAGATGGTACATAACATACCAATAATATTGTTATAAGACAAGTACAAAGAGGTTAAATTATGAAGAGTTCCAATTTCAATTGGAATCGTACCTGCAAAGGCCAATTGTCTGAGTTACAAATATGTTTGTAGGTTATTTCTTATCAAATAAGAATTGAGGATTTACCTACTCTGTTAAGTTATACAGATAAATACAACATTTCTAAATTAGGTGAATTTGTAAGGTAAGAGGGAAGGTAAATTCACCACTCAGTTGTTATTAGAGAAGTCCAAATAGGTGAGATTATGAAGAGCCCCAATTTGAGATGGAATGGTACCTGTCAAAGCCAATCATTTGAGTTATAATTAAATGTGATGTAGATTATTTTTATCAAATAAGAATTGAGGGTTAACCTACTTTATTAAATTATAGACGTAAATACAATATTTTTAAATTGAGTTAATTTGCACGGGATTGTGGAAAAAGGTACATAATCACGAGTAAGATTGTTATGACACAAGTACGGATGGATTAGATTATGAAGAGTTTCAATTTGAGGTTGAATTGTACCTACCAAAGGCAGTCATCTGAGTTACAAATGTGTTTGCAGGTTATTTCTTATCAAATAAGAATTAAGGATTTATCTACTCTATTAAGTTATAGAGATAAATACAAAATTTCTAAATTGAGTGAATTTGTAACGTAAGAGGGGAAGGTAAACTCACCACTAATATTGTTATAAGATAAGTCCAAATAGGTGAGATTATGAAGAGCTCCAATTTGATTTGGAATGGTGCCTATCAAATCCAATCATTTGAGTTATAAATGTCTTGTGGGTTATTTTTATCAAATAAGAATTGCGGAGTAACCTCCTCTATTAAATTATCGATGTAAATAAAATATTTTTAAATATAATTGAGTGAATTTGCATACATAAATCACTTGTAACATTGTCATGAGACAATTAAAAATAGATTATATTTTGAGGAGTTCCAATTTCATTTGGAATGGTACATGTCAAAGCTAGTCATCTGAGTTACAAATATGTTTGTATGTTATTTCTTATCAAAAAAGAATTGAGGATTTACCTGCTCTATTAAGTTATAGAGGTAAATGCAACATTTCTAAATTGAGTGAATTTGTAAGGTAAGAGGGGAAGGTAAACTCACCACTGAGATTGTTATCAAAGAAGTTCAAATAGTTGAGATCATGAAGAGCTCCAATTTGAGATGGAATGGTGCTGTCAAAGCCAAAGCCAATCATTTGAGTTATAATTAAATGTGTTGTTGATTATTTTTATCAAATAAGATTTGAGGGTTTATCTACTCTATTGTATTATATATGTAAATGCTACATTTTTAAATTGACTGAAATTGCAAGGTATGGTAGAAGAAGGTATATAACTCACCAGTAAGATTGTTATGAGACAAGTACAGATGGATTAGATTGTAAAGAGTTCCAATTTGAATTGTAATGGTACTTGCGAAAGCCAATCATTTGAGTTATAAATGTGTTGTTGGTTATTTTTATCAAATAGAAATTGAGGTTAACCTACTCTATTAAATTATAAATGCAAATACAATATTTATAAATTGAGTGAGTATGCAAGGTATAGCAGAAGAATTTACATAACTCACCAGTGAAATTGTTATAAGACAAGTCCAAATGGATTAGGTTATGAAGAGTTCCAATTTTTGTTGGAATGGTACCTGTCAAAGCCAATCATCTGAGTTACAAATATGTTTGTAGGTTATTTAATTTCTTATCAAATAAGAATTGAGGATTTATCTACTCTATTAAGTTATAGAGGTTAATACAACAATTCTAAATTAGGTGAATTTGTAAGGTAAAAGGGGAAGGTAAACTCACCATTAAGATTGTTATCAGATAAATCCAAATAAGTGAGATTATGAAAAGCTCCTATTTGAGTTGAAATGGTACCTGTCAAAACCAATCATTTGAGTTATATAAATATGATGTTGGTTATTTTTATCAAATAAAATTTGAGGGTTTATCTACTCTATTGGATTATAGATGAAAATGGTACATTTTTAAATTGATTGAAATTGCAAGGTATAGTAAAAAAAGTTACAACATTTTAAAAGCGAGTTACAAATGCGATGTGGTTGTTTCTTACCAAATAGAGGAAATTTAAAAATTTAGTGTGGAAAAGAGCTACAAATTTTCTTTGGAATATAACAACTTTCCCAGTTTTCTAGGGATACTTTCATAGATGTAATTGCAGCTAAAATTGATGTGAAAAATTGACGGAGAAAAGCATGAGGGTGGTAACTCCCTATGTTATACTACCTCCAATCCTTGGTAACAAAATCAATTGATTAATTTGGAGAAATCAAAGAAACTAAACAAATTACTTTGATATAGTATATAGTATATGTAACATGATTTTTCTGAAATACTTATATGTATTATTAGATTATATATCATTTTATAAGTCAAACAAACTATATTAGAGAAAAATAATAAATATAAATATTTTGAAGTAATTTATTTAACTTTTTTACTTTTCCTAAATTAGTCAATTAAGTTTTATATTAAGAATTAGAGGTAGTAACTAGAGTTAATTACCATAAAAAAGTATGAGGTTATCCACTTTTCCACTTAGCTGATTTAGGGAACGTCAAGCACTCATAATTTTGTCAAATTTAGAATTGAACAAGTAATGGCTCCATCCAACTAATCAGTAATATTACTCAAATTCAAGAATTTCAAATAATTGAGAGTTGCGAGAGAAAAGGTACTTTACCAAACAATCCTGTTTCATTAAGAACCAAACGTTCAAGATTGGGAAACGCAGTGAAGTTGAGATCTGCTAGCCAAGGTTGGTCTGAAATGAGTCGATATGGGCTTATGGAAATAATGCTTCGAAAATCGTTGCAAGATATGCCAACCCATTCACAAGGGTCCTCTGAAAAGTTATGGCCATTCCACCACTTGCTTTGAAACAGAGCTAGTTTCTCTTCAGCTATTGTGGCAATAGCAATATTGGGGAAGAAACTAATGGAAGGGAATAATAATAATATCATCACAGTGCTTGTTGTTGGAGGAGTACGCATAACAATGGAGAGTGCCATTGGTTGGTTCATGCAAAGTGATAGGAAAGGAAGAATGCAGAGGCTGAGACTTCATGGTTCAAATATATAGGAAGATCAATTAACTGTAATGAAAAAATTTACTCTCAATTCTCAAACTCTCCCTATTCACACCTAACATGTTAAGGAATATTTTCTTCGTAAGTAATTTTTAATACAAATGATTACAAAGTATTTTTAAAAAGCCTAGCATATAGCTTCTACAAATATACTTACTCAGATATTTAAGATAAGGCCAATTAACTGTTTTTTAAAAGATTAAAGAAATTAAATAAGTAATTTAATCACCACATGTGTTGTATATTACTATTAAATTATATATTGGTTTTATAAATTAGATAAATTAATTTGATATAAAAATAATAAATATAAATACTTTAAAATAATTTTATTTATTTATTTATTTCATCTCTATAAAAAAAAGTCAACTAAATCTTACACTAATTTGGGTAGTGTAATTTAATTAATTATGTTAATGTCAGTTAATTAACTGACTTTTACATTTTTAGAAAAAGTAGACACCGACGCGTTGTACGTTGGGATAAATAAGGATGAGTAGTAAAGTTGGTAACTTCTTCTAAGGATTGATATTTGAATGACGAAAGTGGAACGAGTTTGTCCCCTAACAACCAAACAAACGTGTGAACGTGTTGCTGAACGTTGGCAAATAAATGAATATTCTCTAATTGGTTCTAATTATAAGATAAAATTTATAGTGTAATTTACATTATAAAACTTTAACCTATAATTAAAACGTGAGATATTAAATAAAACGCGTTGTATTACTTGTTAGAGTCAAGCAGGCCTTCATCATTTAAGTCTTCACTTTTTTCGACCAGAAGTCTCCGCTTGTACTATTATGTGAGAAAAATTTACTTATCCAGGTCAAAATTTATAATTACTTAGAAGGACCGAAAATCATAATATAAATTTATAATTACTAAGTTGTCCTTAATCAAACCTTCTGTATTATCTCTTATATTCATAATTAAAAGATAACTAAAATTCAAATTAAAACTACCCATCATGATATGATCAAATCTTTTATTTATTTATTTTCAATATATTATTCAATTAACAACTGTTAAACTCATACTTTTTTATTTTTTATTTTTCACCAATTTATATCATCAAATTGCCCGATTTATATTATCAATGTTGCTATCAATTAAGTTATTTTTATAAAAATAAAAAAAATAAACTTATTTCATATTTTTTAGGATATAATAGGTTAATTAGAATTTTTATTTTATTTTATTTTATTTTATTAACATTACATGAATTTTTTAATCCACATAAATTGCTTCTAAAACAAATAAATCATACAAACTTTCCTGGTTTAACATATGATAAATATAAAAGACCTTGAATTTAATTAAAATTTTTTGTTGATTTTAAAAAATTATAATTTTTATAAATTGAAGAATGCATTATTTTTTTTAATAGATATATATTCAAGTTTTAAAAAATGAAAATTGAGAAACCTATTATTTAATTTAATGAAACTTAGAATTTTGTATTAGTTCTAAAAATAAAATGAGGAAGAGAAGGTAAAAGGGAATGTAGAAGATTTTGTTAGGGGCATTTTAATATTTTTAATTTTATATTTTTATATTTGGTCCTTCTAAATAATTACAATTTTTATGGTCCTTCTCCATAAATATCTTTTTCTCTAGGTCCTTCATTCTAATTTTCCTTTTTATTTTTTGAGAATTTGAATACCAAACCTTTGTAAAACAGAATTTTGAAAACAGCTACAGTAAAAAATAAAAAAGAAAGAAAGAAAAAGACAAAAAAAAAACATTGGAGCCGTGAAAGGGCTTTTATAATCAAGTGATTCTTTAATATATATATATATATATATATATATATAAAAGAAAGTTGTTATTTTAATTATTTCTATTTCAAAGTTTAAATTTTGAATTATTGTTATTTCCATTCTTTTAGGTATTTCAAATAAGTAGCAGGTTGTTAGGGTTGTTTCCTACTTCCTAGCTAGTAGTTGTTGATTTAAGATTATTTCTTACTTTATTGTTAGTTGTTATTAATTTTTCATCTGTATTATACCTCATTTAAAAGGAATAAATCACGGATGAATAAAGAAATTCTTTATTGGAGTTCAATTTCTAACTATATATATATATATATATATATATATATATATATATATAAAGAATCACTTGATTATATTTAATTAATTGTTAGTATCTCCTGCAAAATAAAGAATAGCTTATTTTTCCTCCTTTCTCTTCATTAAATCTGGAAGTTAATTTTTATGTCAGTGCATAGATCTCAAAAAGTTATGTGGAATCAAAAAAAGAATAACTTGATTCGGACTCCCGAGCTAGAATTTATGGCCTTCCAAAGTTTTAACTTTTTTTTAATGATTTAGTAGACTAAATGGGTGTTTTAGTCGACTAAATCGCGGGAGTCTTCAAAAAAAAATTTGCCCGCTATTGTTTAGTCGACTAAACATGGGCAGATTGAGAAATAGTTTTCTGACAGTGATAAATTAGAAAATAGTTTTCTGACAGAGACATTTTAGTAAATAGTTATTTAATAAGGGACAAATTAAGAAAATAGCCCACTATAATCTCTCTCTTCCACTGCTTTGGCGCCAAGGCCGAACTGGAAATCCACCGCTTGAATAATTACGTAATCTTTTGGGCACCATTATTGTGTGCCGTTTTTATTGAACGACAAGAGGAATACATGGGAACACTGGAACAGGGAAAGCATCAGAAGCTCTTTTCATTATTAAATAAAAAAAATTAAATGTCTTTGTATTCTTTTTTCCAATAAGCCCCCATTACACTTGTGAAGGAAACAGATAAAGAGGAGAGTATTTTTAGATCAAGAAGTTGTTTTAATTATTGAGTTAAGGTGTAATTAACCAACAAAGTTTTAGGCTTTGAACAACTAGCACAAATAAATTTTAAAGGGAGAAAATGTACCAATTAACAATTGAAAATAGAAAAAAAAAATACCAACGAACAATTTAAAATGGGGCAAATAGCACAATCCTGTTAACTTCAATCTAACGCCCATTTTATCTCTCCCCCAACACCTCTGACATAATATGTCGTTTAGCCGATCTATAAAAGTCATTGTGTTAGTTACTTATTTTTAATTGTTGTTATATATATATATATATATATATATATATATATATATATATATATATATATATATATGTAGAAAAGAAAGTTGTTATTTTAATTAATTCTATTTCAAAGTTTAAATATTGAATTATTGTTATTTCCATTCTTTTAGGAATTTCAAATAAGTAGCAGGTTGTTAGAGTTATTTCCTACTTCCTAGCTAGTAGTTGTTGATTTAGGATTATTTCCTGCTTTATTGCTAGTTGCTGTTAATTTTTCATCTGTATAAGTATACCTCATTTGAGAGGAATAAATCACGGATGAATAAAGAAATTCTTTATTGGAGTTCAATTTCTAACAACCTATATATATAAAGAATCACTTGATTATATTTAATGAATTGTTGGTATTTTTTTTTTAATGATTTAGTCTACTAAATGAGTTTTTTAGTTGACTAAATCGCGGGGATCTTCAAAAAAAAATTTGCCCGCGTTTTAGTCGACTAAACAGGGCACATTGAGAAATAGTTTTCTGACAGGAGCACATTGGGAAATAGTTTCCCGACAATGATATTTTGGTAAATAGTTATTTAATAAGGAGCAAATTAGGAAAAAAAGCCCCGTGAAAGCCACCGACACTTTTACCTTTAAGTGTTTGGGCATTAAAAAAAACCATGTTTTAGAAGCACTTTTTCATAACTCAAGACAAAACTCCTCTAACATACTAACTTCATAAATTATAAGAAAAGCTAATTCAAACATATATAGTATACTTGTATTTCTTTATAAGAAAAAAGGAAAATATTATTTAAAATTTAAAATGCTAAATCAGTCTTGTTGCTGATATTAACTACAGAAGAAGCAATTGCTTCAAAGAACATAATAAGATTTAAGGTTCATGTATGCCCCTTTTAATTCATTCCTCACAGTCTGGCACATAAAATTTATTTGGGTGTGTAGGTAAATGATATAGTTTATCTTTCTAATATTTTATTTTTCCACTTTTTACAACAACTACTATAAAAAAAAAAATTCTGTTATGAAGATAATCAATAATAGGCTTCGAAATAGAATTAATGAAAGATCAATTTCTTAATGATTCTTTGATTACATACATTGAAAAAGAAATTGTTTTAATTTTTAGCACGGATTCAATTATAGATAAGTTTAACAATATAAAAATACGTACAGTAAGAGTCAAGTGAAGTGATCTTAATTTACGTAATAAATTTATTTCAATTTTTTTGTATATTTGGTCTGTATTGTATTTCAAATACTTTTATTTATAATATAATATTTTTTATTTTCGCATCCTATCATTAAAATTCCTAGCTCCACTACTCAAGAGAGAAATTAAAGTTGTAACATTTGTTTTTAAAATAATTAATAATAGCTGCTAGTTGCCTATATATATAAAACAAATGCCACTAAGATGACATCGTGAGACATCGATCCATGAGAAAATGGAGATAAAATCTAAGAGAGTGGAAGTCCATAATGGAACCAAAACAATTTCGCCAATTTTCCTGGAATTTAATACTTAAGAGAAAAAAATAGATGAAGAAAAAAGATTAAGATTATGGAAACCAGTTTTTCATGGATACTTTTAAGAGAAAATGAAATATATATGTTTTTCTCTTCACAAGGATTTGATCTATTTATAAAATTATTTTTTTAGCTTGTTACGTGCATGTTTAATCAATGAGAACGACAATATAATGTTAATAATCATTATAGTATTTTTCGTTCTTACTTTTTTCTAATTATAGGAACACTTTACCAGAATTTGGAGAGATTAATAAGAGAAGTTAAATTAGTTAATTATAATTTATTCCAAAAATACCCTTGGCTTGTATGGTGAAAGTGGACATGAAATTGCAAAACAGTGAGATGCGCACAACATTATAGAGTTAGAGTCAAAGTCTTCCGACCAAAGCTTGTATTAATCCATTTAACTTTTAGATTTTTTTTTTAAAAGATGTATGACAAATCAAATTATAGAAATACACTTTTTCTTACTGTTTAAAAAATTAAGATTTTTTTTTTTGAAAAAATTATATACTCCGTATATCGTTAGGGTCAAAGTCTTCGGATAACTCATCCAAATCAAGGAAATGGACATTGCGTGTAAGATGGGCACAATTGAATACATAATGGTAGTCTATTGGCCCCACACATTGGAATTGGAATATTGATTTTTTTTTTTTGCCCAAGGAATATTGAACTTTCAATCAGCAAGAAAATGCCTAATTTTTTTTTAATTGTTCTATTTTTTTTTTTTTAAAAAAACAAATCAACACCCTCAATTACCTTCTACTAAATGGGGTTTAAATTACTATTCACATGCAACTCTTTTTCGGCTCTTTATGCGTCCATTTGGATTTGAATGTCT
The DNA here is from genome assembly GCA_025563575.1 of Acacia pycnantha. Taxonomy (NCBI): domain Eukaryota; kingdom Viridiplantae; phylum Streptophyta; class Magnoliopsida; order Fabales; family Fabaceae; genus Acacia; species Acacia pycnantha. Next base: position 520,192 of record JAMWYP010000265.1, on the reverse strand, counting down.
ACATAATAAGGTTTCATTTGCTTCATTTGTGTGTATCAGTGTTTCAGTTAAGGCACCAATAGCGGTTAAGGTCTCCCCAAATGACTAGTTCCTAATATCATGATCTTAAAATCTCGATTTATCACTGCAATTTTACGTTTTTATGATTTTTTTTCCATTAAAATGATTTTACTAATTTTCCAAACGCTTCTACATTTTTATGATTTTTTTTTTTTTTTTTACGTTACGATTTTACGTTTTACGATTTTTTATCCCTCTTCAGATTTTACATAAAATCTCGATTTTAACTACATTGATCATGATGAATCAATGTTCGAGTTTTGAGAGGGAAAGATGTTCATATTTAGTATTTGACAATGTCTCAAATACAATTATCTCCCTTGAAAAAATACGTGCTTATAAAAAATAAAAAAAGATAAAAGTCTTGGACCTTCAATAATGTTGACATGAACCCTATGGAAAAATAAAATTTATAATAAAATACATACAAGGTAAAAACAAATTGTTATCAAAACAAATTCTAACAGGCATCATGCCTAAAGTAATAAATGTAGCAATGTTGCCATTTTCCGTTAAAAACCTTAGTTGACCGTTAAAAATTGAAGTTGACCGTTAAATTTAAAACGGAAAAATGCAAAATTGCTATTTTTAGACTTTCGGCAACATTGAAACAGAAAAAAATTTCAGGGCAACATTGCTTTTGAGCATATACTTTCAGTGCGGATTTACTACTTAACCCAATCAAATTATAGAAATACACTTTTTCTTACTATTAAAAAAAGTAAGATTTTTTTTTGGAAAAAACTAGGGTTAAGGAGTGAAAATACACATGTGGTTTACCCCCAGGAGCGCCCAGCATCACGTGCTTTTTTTTGGAGCAAAAGTACATACGTGGTTACGTTTTGGGAACGCCCAGCACCACGACAGTTAGTTGACTGTTAGTCAACCATTAACTTGGATGGAACGCTGACCGCTGACGTGGACGCTGATAGTAAGAAAAAAAGAAAATTACCATTTGCCCCTTAGTTTTAAATGAAAATTACCATTTTGCCCCTTAGTTTTAAATGAAAATTACCATTTTGCCCTTAGTTTTAAATAATAATAAAAAACTAAAAATACCCCCTCCCTCGTAGGCCCCACCACCGGCCACCCCACCACCGCCACCCCACCGCCGCCGGTGGGGTGGTCGTGGTGGGGCCCACCGGGTAGGGTATTTTTAGTTTTTTTAAAAAAACTTAGGGTAAAAGGGCAATTTTTATTTAAAACTAAGGGTAAAAGTGTAATTTCACCCGAGTCTTGTTCATTTCCATCAAACTTAACGGTTGACTAACGGTCAACTAACGGCCGTGGTGCTGGGCGCTCCCAAAACGTAACCACGTGTGTACTTTTGCTCCAGAAAAAAGCTCGTGGTGCTGGACACTCCCGGGGGTAAAACTCGTGTGTAAAATTGCTCCTTAACCCAAAAAATTATATACTCCCTATATCGTTAGGGTCAAATTCTTTGGATAACTCATCCAAATCAAGGAAGTGGACATTGCGTGTGAGATGGGCTCAATTGAATACATAATGGTAGTCTATTGGCCCCACACATTGGAATTGGAATATTGAACTTTCAATCAGCAAGAAAATGCCTAATTTTTTTTAATTGTTCTATTTTTTTCTAAAAAAACCAAATCAACACCCTCAATTAAAATTACTATTCACATGCAACTCTTTTTCAGCTCTTTATGCGTCCATTTGGGTTTGAATGTCCACATAATAAGGTTTCATTTGCTTCATTATTTGTGTGTGTATCAGTGTTTCAGTCAGGGCACCAATAGTGGTTAAGGTCTCCCCAAATGACTAGTTCCTAATATCATGATGAATCAATGTTCGAGTTTTGACAGGGAAAGATGTTCATATTTAGTATTTGACAACGTCTCAAATACAATTACTTCCCTTGAAAAAATATGTGCTTATAAAAAAAAGATAAAAGTCTTGGACCTTCAATAATGTTGACATGAACCCTATGGAAAAATAAAATTTATAATAAAATACATACAAGGTAAAAACAAATTGTTATCAAAATAAATTCTAACAGACATGATGCCTAGAGTAATAAATTTTAAAATAGATCTATCTGCTATCTATATTTGCACGAGTAAAATATTCTAGAATATAATAAATTGTTATCTATCTGTTCAATATGTATATATCATGATAAGAAATTTAAAAATACTTTTTTAAAAAAAAAATCATATGCATAGAAGTAATAAATTGATTGATTTCTATATATTTTTGTTTAATATGTACAAGGTAACTGATTCTAAAATAATTTGTGTGGAAATAAAACTAGTTATTTTAAATCATCATCATCAGTTAGTACGTTTAAGTGAAAAGGCCTTTACCACTTATGTTAAATTGAATTCTTCATTTACTCAATATTTATTTCTATTAAGTGTTAATATTATCTTGCATCATACACGAGATGTAAACTTGTTGGTCAATCTTTTTGCAAAAGTTTGGTCTAGTAGTGAAGGCCCTTTAAATCTGTGTGGAAGGGACAGTTACAAACCCCAAAACTATGTCAAGCCTACCATCCAAACTAATGTTTTTAATTCCAATTGACATTAATACATACAATAAACCGACGACAACGACGGTCCAACCTTGAGAAGAATTGTCACTGTGTTTGCTTTTATTCGAATAAGGTAAACAATGTTTTTTTTGTTTTGTATGGTCTTAAGCGTATTTTGCAAATTTTTAATGTTGATCATACACGATGAGGACAATGTTTTGTTTGTTTCCTTTTGTCGGAAAAAAAAGAAGATAATGAAAAGTACAAGGCGATCAAAGATGGGAACTAAAAATTTTATTTTTTATATTTTTTTTTTATGCTGCCCGGTGAGGGACAGCAGTAGTACATACAAAAAAAAATTAAAACATAAAAATATCTAATCCTCCCCATCGTTGTCGGAGGGGAGGGAGGGGTCGGAGACGTCGTCATCAGAAGGATGGTACTCAACGTCATTGGCGTCGAGTACCGCATTTAGCTTGTTGTTGACGGCGTGATAGACCTGAAATAGTTGGACCAAGCATCGGTCTATATGAGCAACGCAGGCCACGAGGTGCTCCATCATCTGGTAGAATGACAGGTTCGGAGGCAACAGAGGAGGGTATGGAGGTGGAAGAGGATTACTACGAAAAGGAGGACCTGGTGGTGGTGGAGGACCTGTTGGTGGTGGAGTAGACATTACGGTGGAGGTTGTAGAAGTGATGGAGAAGAATGTGAAGAAAGTAAAGTAACAATGGTTTTAAATAAAGAACCCATCGTGAACAATGTGAAACGTCAGAAACTTTAACGAGGAGACGCATAGTTCCTTAGAATACGAGGAGACGCCTAGTTGGGAAGTTTATCTGGAAGTCGAAGAGACTCTGAATCTTTCATTTGAACAGAGTGTAAGGATACGATTTGCTATCTGAGTGATTTGAAAAGAACAAACTTTTAATACCGGATATTGTAAAAGATCCGTTCTTAAAAGTAATATTTTTTAGAAAAATTCTTACTTAAAAAAATTGAATTGAAAATAAATAAATGAATTTTAGGACTGGATACAAGATAAAAGGTCGGTCTTAAAAGTAATTGAATTGATTGAAAAAATAGACTTCTAGGACCGAATATTTATAACATACGCTCTTAAAGTAGAAACACTAAATTCATTTATACCAATTGAATCCGAATTCTCATCATCAGTTGTGTATCTCTCCTGCTCTCTGCCCTTATTAACTCCTCACACTACCTCTCTGTCCTTATTAACTCCTCACTACCTCCTGACTCCTCACTACCTAGCTCTCTGCCCCAACTGCTCAAAGCCTCAAACCATGGTTAGATACAAGAAAACTCCTCGTAGGGGTGCTCTTACACCTGAAGCTCGTGTCATCCTTAGATTGTTATAAGGTGCGCCTCCTCTAGCGAGAGTGCGTTCTATTGTGACCGAAGAGTCTCGGGTCGTTGGAGCCATTGTTATTTCGGATCCTGATCAAACTAGAAGTTACCAAGGAACCGTGCATAGCACTGAATAGGAGCCGCCAAATACACCGGCTATGCCTAACATGTGAAATGGATGCATAGGAATATTGTATCACGAGCATGAAGAGATTGCCGCACCCTCCGGCCTTCGGACCATGAAGAGGTTCGTGCTCCCATCTCCAACTTGTTGGCCCAAACGCGCCTACCTCTGACCCCCTCCTCTTTCCTCTAATGATACATTGTGGCTAATGCAACAAAGACAGGAACTTGCTGATCTCCGGCGGGAAATTAATGTTGTTCACGCCGATATCGCCAAGGCATTAGACGATAATAAGCTTTAGGATGTTCAGTCAGATTCTTGTTTTTGATAATTTTCAGCTTGTTTTCTTTTGTTTTTTTTTCTTGTGTACGTGCATATTCTCCAGTAATGTATGAAGCATTAAGAACTAAGCTTGTGTATTTTTTTTTGTTCATATTCTCCAGTAATTAAAGACGCTTATTCTCCAGTTTTCCTTTATTTTATTCATTCAGTTGCTGCTGCGCTCGCCAAAGCCAATCCTCTTTTTTTTTTTTTTTGGTTTGGTTAATAAATGAGGACCGTTAAGACTGGATACTTTATAAGTAACGGTCTAAAAGTATTTGACTTTTAGGACCGAATTTTTCATAAAACTATAGTCTTAAAATTAAATGTATAATAAAAATTTAGGATCGGAGTCTTCTAAACCTCCGGTCTTAAAAATTTAATTATATCTTTAGGACCGGACAATTTATAATTAACTGGTCTTAATAAAATCCAAAAATCTAAAAAGTGTCTTTGTCGCACGAAAAATTAAATTTCCCTCTCTGAACTTTTCTTGCCATGCCCTAAGTGATTACTCAGGTTTTGTCTCCAGTGTTTGTGTGTTGCTTCGTCGCTGCTTCACGTTGCTCTCTCGACAATCACTTTTTGGTTCCTTAGCTAAACGTCTATAGACCATGATGTAAGAGGTGTTTCAGTTATATAACTTTATGATTTTCCTGCTTATCGTTCTGGGTTTTTCATGGGTTGAACGAAATCGATGAAATGTTCTTGTGGGTTTATCATTGTTAATGAATATTGTATTTTGAAGATTATATTTTCACTTTAGACCTACCCAACTTACCAACAAGTGTGTTTAGGTTACTCTTGTTGTCTGCAACATCGACGTTCGTGGCCGGAGAAGTAAGACTCAGCAAACGCTTTTGAATTTATATGCTACAAGTGAGTCCACAAGACCTTCATGCGATACATTTAATTTCCTCGTCATGCATTTATTTTGCTTCTTGGATTCACTGTGATACATTTATGACCAAAAGTGATTCTTTGTTGTGCATTTAATGGGCAAGTTTCTCCGTAAAACAAAAAATAAAAATAATAGAAGACATAACCGACATTGAGCATATATATGCATTTGGAGTTGGCTTATTTTATATGCAAGTTTCAATTTTTTTGGATTATGTATGTTAAATCTTTCCATCTATAGGAATTCTACTATGGATCACAATTGGATAAATGCTTTACGAGACGAGTGTTGAATATCGAAATGGGGTGAGGAATTTACAGAATTTGCTAAACAAAATGCCCATGATGATAGTGGGAAGTTTTATTGCCATTGTGTAAAATGTTTGAATGAGAGGTGACTAAGTCTTGAAGTTATACACACACATTTAATTTGTGAAGGATTTTGTAAGACTTATACAGTTTGGGTATGACATGGTGAAAAAATGCCAAGTGGGTCTCAACATGGGGAAGTGGCCTTTGATGATAATGACACGGATATTGATGATCGCATAGAGGACATTATTCGTGATGTAGGATAAGAGGTTTTTGAGCAATTACATGCATATGGTAATATGTGCAGTGATGCAGAGACGCAACTATACCCTAGGTGAAAAAAATACCAATTGTTGAACGCTGTATTGAAATTGGTAAGCTTGAAGGCATGTCATGGATGGAGCAACAAGAGTTTTTCATAAATGCTTGAGGCTTTTAAGGACATGCTTCCGGATGATAATGTGTTGCCGCATCGGTACTATGATGCTAATAAAATACTTTGTCCACTGGGGATGGAGTACAAAAAGATCCATGCATGCCCAAATGATTGCGTATTGTATAGAAAAGAGTTTGAAGAGAAGCAGAATTGTCCGATATGTGAAACCCCACAAGTACAAGTCAAATAAGGGGCTGCAAAAGTGTTGTGGTATCTTCCAATCATACCAATGTTCAAGCGGTTGTTTGCGAATGAAAATTATGCAAAAAATTTGAGGTGGCATGCAGATGAGAGGATTTCTGATGGAAAGCTTTGACATCCGGCCGATTCTTCTCAATGGAAGAAAATCGACCAATTATTTCTGAACTTCGGCGAAGAACCTAGGAACCTTAGGCTTGCCCTTAGCACGGATGGCATGAATCCCTATGGAAGCCTTAGCAGCATACATAGTTCATGGCCTGTACTCCTGATTATTTACAACTTATCTCCTATGTTATGCATGAAACGAAAGTACATCATGCTGTCTATGTTGATTTCGAGACCAAAACAGCCCAGAAATGACATTGATGTTTACCTTCAGCCCAGAAAGTTGGATGAATTGGAGAATGAAGGATATCTTATCTTGTGCCACCTTGAGAAGCTTTTTGTTCCTACATTTTTTGACATCATGGTTCATCTAATTGTTCATCTAGTGAGGGAGATAAAGTTGTGCGGCCCTATCCATTTATGGTGGATGTACCCAATTGAAATATCTATGAAATTCCTAAAAGGGTATGTGAAGAACGCATACCGACCAGAAGCATCAATTGTTCAGAAATATGTTTCTGAAAAGCCATGGAATTTTGTCAAAATTATTTGGCCAAAGTAAGACATATTGGGCTTCCAAAACGTCAGCATGTTGAAGGGGGTAGACGAGGGGCTTCGGTAAAAAGTGTGGATCCTGATGAATTGTCACAAGTCCACTTATACATCTTGAATAATGTTGATGAAGTTCAAGCCGTATAGCTGCACATAAAAAAGCTGTAAGGAAAGAAAACCATCGAATGACCGAACAAAGGTTGATTAGGGAGCATAACGAACTTTTGCAAACGATTCAAACAAAAGGTTGAGGGATCTAATTGTGTTTCTGATACAATAAAATGGTTAGCACGTGGTCCTGAGGTTGATGTCATAAGTTGGAATTCGTATGTGATCAATGGTTATACATTTTACACAAAGTCCCTAGATGATAGGAGCATAGTCCAGAATAGTGGTGTTATGTTAGAGGTTGAATCTATGCACTTCTCCAGTTCGAAAGACAAGAGGCCTAAATTGGCAGTCATGCCATATTATGGGGTTATTGAAGAGATTTGGGGGGTGGACTATGTCAAAATTAGATTTCCCATCTTCAAATGAAAGTAGGTTAATGTCAATAATGGTGTTCAGATCGATCGGCTAGGATTTACATTATTCGATGTCAATAGTAGAAATTTTGGAGATGAACCTTTTATTATGGCAGACCGGAGCAAAACAAGTGTTCTATATCACTAATCAAGAAAATAAAATGTGGTCTGTAGCTCTCCAAGGAAAAAGAGTCATTGATATTGATGAGGAAAGTCATTCAAAATTATGGTCTTCCTGAGAGTACTCTTTTTTCAAGGGGTCTACCGGACATGAACGAAGAAGATGAAGCGGATAATAAACCCGGCATAAGAAATGATCATCAAGAAGGGATATGGGAGGATATCACTTTATAAAAGAGTCAATTCATAAGGTAATATTCATATGCAGAATTCTTTGAAAACTTGAAGGTTTTAACTATATTATATTCCTTCTATGTTCTTAAACAATGTCACTGACTATGAAGTTTGTTCTTGTTTTATTTTTGTGGCAGGATTCGATCCAAAGGGGCATGTTATCAAAGAGGATGTTACGTTGTTGGGTCGGAATCAGATGAAGGCATTGTGAATAATATATTGGGCATGTATGTTGATTTACGTGTTGTATTTGTAACTTATTGTATTTGTAAGTAAGTTATCTTATTGTATAAATTAATTTAGGTGTTGTAGTCATAGTATAATCATTAATTAAGAGGCCACATAACTTATGGTGAATAATATTTGTATTCTTTTTCCCAATTCAATTTATTCATAATTGTTCATAGGTTGTAGCTTAAAGTATCGACTTTTATGTGTTGGATTGGGTGGTGGATTTGTGTAACATATATGATCAGGAAGAACAGAACAGGGAAAAAATTTGGGAAAATTGCGACCGAAAATAAATAGGCCGATCTTAAATGTTCAATTGTTAAGACCGGATGTATTTATATGTCCGGTCTTAAAGGTTAGGTGTACATTTGATATTAAGCCGGTCTTAAAAGTTGGTCTTTTAAGACCGGTCTATTTATATGTCCGGTCTACAATTTCAATTTTAAGACCGGATATATATATCATCCAGTCTTGAAATTCAGTCTTTTAAGACCGCGTATAGTTAGTCGTTTGGTCTTAGAAGCCGCTATTTTTTAGACCGGCTTTATCTTTGTCCGGTCTTAAAATTCCGATCTTTTTAGAGCGGTCTAGTTTTTGTCTGGTCTTAAAAGTTGGGTTTTAGGACCGAACAAAAAATATTTCAGGTCTATTTAGTACGACTTTTAAGGCCTAATGTTTTAAATATCCGGTCTAAAAGAGTTTCTTTAAGACCAGTTCAAGTCCGGTCAATCCGGTCAAAGTTAGACTTTTAATACCGCCTGGAACAAGACCGGACGCGGGTTTGGTCTTACGATGCCTCTTTAATTTGTTCGGTCTTAAAAGCCTTTTTTGTACTCTTGCTCCTTGCATTGGCCTAATACGGTGGTATAGGAGGGGGTCAGTTGGACCTAAGGTGGCTAAGTATTTTGTGGCCGGGTTGACTCAGCACCGATGGGTTGAACCCAAGTCCATAAGAGATAAGGTGAAGTATGGTGGATAGGTGGATTGACTGTTTTTGTTTAAAAGTATCTATTATGTTTTACTATTGAGAATATTTTTGTGAGGGTTAAACATGTTCTCCAACTTGAAAATTCTTTTTTGCATGCTTTGTAAATTGATTTTGGTTACTGGGCTTTATGTCTCACCCTATTGTTGTTAATGTTTTTCAAGCAAGACCTCTAATTCACGCTAGAAGCCAAGGAAGCAACTAGAGGCGTAGACATCGAGAGCTTTGTAGGCCTCTTTTAGTATTGATTTATAGGGCTCTCATATTTTGCAATACTATATCTATCGTTTTGGATAATTATTGCGTTGGGTCTAAGGCCTCATTTTGTACACTCTTATATTTTGGTTGGTCTACAATTATATCTTGTGTTGGAAATTGTTATGTTTAGACCCTTGGTTGTGGGGTTCAGTGTTGGAAAAACTCATGGCCTATGCTTTCTTCTATTTGTTAATTGTGCCTTGAGTGATGGATTTTCTGTAGTGGGTTAGTGGGCAGGATTTGCACCTAGACCCCAATGTATTTTATCGTAAGAAATTAATTCTGCTTATTATTTGTTAATAAGGTTTTGTCAAACTATCATGATTAATTGTTGTTTGTGAGAAATGATTTTTTAGAATTATTATAAGGTCCCAAGAAATGGACTTAATTACCCAAAAGTCTAATAACAATTTAAGAGCATGCAATAACAAATTCTAGTGAAGGAAATGAAATCATACTAATTCATAGTAATTCTTCCAACAAAATAAATGGCATCCATAATAATAACTAATGCAAGCAATCATCAAATGAGTGCAAACTACTACCTTCGGTCCTAAATATATGACCTAGTTTGTGGTGTAATTTGCTAACAAATTAGGTCCTATATTTAGGACCTAAAGAGTATTTATTATATATAGGGAGGTTGACTGTTATTATAGTTAATTATGTGTTTAGATGACAAAAGCTTACCATTAATTTTGAAGTTTCGCTAGAGTAGTTTCTCCCCATACAACCAAAAGCTTGTATGTGCTTGCTCTTTATTATTGAGGTTAATTTATAGAGAATTCAATATTATTTTTTTCTTATTAAATTTGAATTGTTTATATCATAAAGCTTAAAAATAACTTCTTGATAGTATAGTTTTGCTAAGTCAAAACAAGCTAAGTATTTTAATCCATTAAAATATGTCTACAATGTATTATTTATTAATTATAGTTTGAATAAGGATGGAAGGTAACTCACCTGAAATAATTTTGTTATGAGACAAGTTTAGAAATTTGAGATTTTGAAGACCTTCTAAATGAATTGGAATGGAACCTGTCAAAACATATTTCTTTGAGTTGCAATTGTATTCTAGATTATTTATGATCAAATAAAATTTTAGGATAATAGAATGGAAGAGAACTTAGTAGTAAGGTTGTTATGAAACAAGTTTAGGTAATTCAAGTTTTGAAGAGCTCCTATCTATATAGCAATGGTGTCTATCAAAGCTAATCATTTTATTTTATTATTTGTAAATGTGTTAGGTTATTTCTAATCAAATAGAGATTCAAGGTAGCAAGAGTGCAAGGTAACACACCAGTAAAATTAAGTCCAAATGAATGAGATTGATTTTGAACATTTTCTATGTGGAAAAGAATGGAACCTACCTATAAAGGTATTAGGTTGTGTGGAGATAAATACACACATTTATAAATTGAGTGAATTTATAAGAGTGGTAAGTACGCAACTCACCAATAAGATTGCTACTACAAAAAAAGTAGATGTGACACTTTCTTTTTACAAAAACTGTGGTGCTTAGGAAGTGCCACATATCCTATCCCCACTTAAAGAAGTTGGGGCACTTTCCTAAGCGCCACAGCACGTGTGTGCATACAATATATATATATATATATATATATATATATATATATATATATATATATATATATTCTTCCTTTCCTTATCCTTGTCCCCATTCCCCTCTCCTTCTCCATTTATATATATATATATATATATATATATATTAAAGCACTTCTTGTGGCGCTTCCCTGAGAAAGTGCCACATAAACCGAGTTCCTAAAATTGCACCATTTTTAAAATATTAGTTCTTCTTTTGTACCATTTAGAAACTTAATTATGACACTCCTAGCGGAAAAAAAAAAACCTTTATTACTAAAATTAATTGCACCCTATATATATATATATATTATAACTTTTTAAGCGACATCCGCTAGACAAAAGAATATTATTAAAAACAAAAGATAAACCGATTATGATAAAACCCCTTCAAAACATTCATACCCATCATAATTAAGATTGTTTAATTTGCCTAAATTCTTCATACATCACCAACTCAACTATCAATGAAATTACATATATGAATACACACCTCAAAGTGTAAAATGTGTTGCAGTTCTGCAATCACAGCCTAATTACTTACATGCCTTCCGCCATAGAAACTAGAACCATCCCTAATATAATGATCATCAAACTACTAACCAATACGATTCGGATCCTCAAGTACTAACATGATGCGTTGTCTGGAGAAAACTTTAAAAAAAATGTGGTGCCTCCTTTGTCATAAATTGTCAATTTGTCATGCATCTTTTTTTCCGTGATATATATATATATATATATATATATCGATCGTAAAGAGAAAATCAAGACCATGTTGCCCATTCTACGCTAGTATAATACATCTATGCGCGTAGAAGAGCACTACAAACTAGAATAATCTCTACTTTCTACCCGTAGTTCCCATTCGAGGCTTTCCCTTAACCTCAGATTCCTGCATATATAGCACAAGAAGCATATCATATTTGCATGTCGCTACAAGATATTAAAGAACATTCTTTTTTAACAACCAAATCGGATACCTGGGGCAAGTGCAGGAAAATGTAAGTCTTTGCTGTTGCCGGATTATGATTTTCAGCCCCTTTGCTCCAGTCATAGCAGACCTATAAACAGAAATATGAACATATGTCATTCGCACCAGGTAAACAAGATTCATTAAGATTTTTCTTCTGCAACGACAAAACTTGTGAGTGAACTACACAAATCCACAATTTCTCAATCATAGCAAAACAGGGATATAAACACATCATTTACAGCTTCTTATGACACTTAAACAGTTTCTCTAAAATGTATAACTTGTATTTCCTACATGACACTGACAGACAAGTTCACTATGAAGAGCCCTATCTAGCCCTCATTTCTTGAGGTTTTATTGCATGCGAGGATGCCAAAATGTATTTCATAGAGCTGCAAACTAGTGAAAAAACAGGATGTACCGAGTAAGCAAAGATTGAACCATCATTGTTGAAGGTACTGCAAGGAATAGGTTGACTGCACCTTAACATGGCCTGAAATTAGAAAAGCTTGCATTAAAATTGGAAAAGCATTAAGGACATTTGATTTAACCAAAAAGACCACTGCAATATATATGGAATTAAAGATTATGGGGAAGACTGGAGGAGAAGGCTATTATATCCATATGCAGGTCATGCATTTGATTACAGGAAAAATATTACGCTAATTAAAAATTAATGAAAGCATCATAAGAACCTTTAGTCTCTTTTTACTATCCTTGTCCCAAAAGTTAAAAGAACCATCAGAACCCGCAGTTGCAAATGTGTGATGTACTTGTAACAAATGTAATAATTAACAAATAATAGCACATTTGTAATGCTAAAGTTTGAGATGGATAAACTTTATTAATGATATCTAGCATGTCTATTACGGATTGAAGTGTTGGCCTTATAAGTAGACAAAAAATTTAAGAAGTTTGAAAAGCACATAAGAATAAATGATTGAGCTCCTTATGAAAAATATTCCATCCTTGAAATTTTGATAGTCCCACTGCTCCTAATTGAAATCTGCTAGATATTTGTCAAAAAATATGAAACATACAAATCTATGAGAAAATTCCAAAACCATATAATGCTGAAGATGAAGGGAAAAAAAATCTGAACTTGATCAACACAAATTCAAAATATAGATCAGCAAGTCAAATATACCATCATTATTTCTAGTTTCTAATGCTATCTCACATATATCTATTATAGAACTTAGCAAAAGAGAGAAAGATAGAGTCTTATGAAAGAGAAACTAAATTCCTAATATATCATATCATTACTCATGCATATTACCTATATGACAACTCTCGTATGCTATTTTTAATAAAAATCACCTCACAAACAAATAGGAATAGCTCATGAGTGAAATATTGTCCAGACTAATTTTTTAAAAACAAAGCATGAACATTTGCAGAAAATCTAAATCACACGACACATAAGCTAATTATCAAAATCGAACCCCATAAAACAAAGATGAATAAGTCAAACTTTCTATTTGCAGACAGTAAAAATTGAGATATATAAGTACACTTAAGCCTATCTGGATTTCGAAAAATCTCAATTTGGTTCTCCTATTTTAAAATCAACATTATCCTCTTACTTTCCAAAACAACCATATGGCAGTTCACATAGGGAGTTTGTTTAGATTTCACTTGCAAAAATCTTGAATCAATCTGTCAGAGTGGAAGAAGCTCCAACAAGCATACATAAAATCATCTGATTTTCACTATGCAAACTCAGGTCTTCAGTCACATTAAAAACCCAATTCATTCAAGGGGAATGCTTCAATAAAAGCCAAGGACCAGAGCACAAATTAAAATAGTCCACAGAGCATTACAAAGCAATGATAGAAGAAAGTTCCCAATCAGAAAAATGATTTTGATATCATTTGTCTTTACCATCTAATCCTTCAACTATACATGGAGCAATTGCACGGATCAAATGTGTATGTTTTTTGAAAACATACAAAGAAAATGATATTTTAGCCTTGATGACTGGGCAGTCATTCAGAATAAGGGAAACCTCACCATTTAATGGAATTGAGGAAACCAGGAGGATAATATTACTTGGTTTTGAATCAGGGGGCCAAATTGAAACTTCTCTAAATTGGTGTAGCAAAAAGACAGGTTTAACCCTTATAGAAAGAAAGAAGAAAAAGCATGCTGTGAAAGAATACTAAAGGATTCGCGCCACAATTAAAGCTACTCTATCTCTTCGTCACACTTCTAAACAACATCCATAATTCTTCTTCAAGTAAAGCTTTAATATCTACCTTCTTCACTCATTCATCCTCCATAGATTTCCACACGTTTTCATTCCCTATAACTATCAGTATCTTGCATCCCTTATTATTTGAGGGGATTCCAATGGCTTCCAAATCAAGCCTTCGTCTCACATCTTCAAAAATCATCATTATCTTCTTCTTATCCTTCAATCTGAGATAGAGACATATGGTGAACTATCCGCTGATTCTTCAACATCAGTCGGTTCAGACATCCACTTAGTTTCACCTAGGTCATGGATAGATCACCGAGGTTCGGGTCCATAAGCAGTGACAATTGCCCTATGAAGACTCGCTTTCGCTACGGCTCCGTTGGGTTCCCTTAACCAAGCCACTGCCTATGAGTCGCTGGCTCATTCTTCAACAGGCAACGGTCAGAGCCCCGGTCTCCTCCCACTGCTTGGGAGCTTACAGTTTCATGTTCTATTTCACTCCCTGATGGGGGTTCTTTTCATCCTTCCCTCACGGTACTACTTCAATATTGGTCACCTAGGAGTATTTAGCCTTGTAAGATGGTCCTTGCTGATTCACACAGGATTCCACGTGCCCGAGTACAATCTGGTTTTAGATCTTCCTAATGTCACTGGTTCTGGACTTACGATCCACAATAGCTATGAAAAATCTCACCAAACAAGTTCTTCTGCCTCGCTCAACTCCTCAATTCTTTTGTTTTGCCAATTCATTCTTCCCAATCCCTTTGGTTCCGTGAAGAACAACCGCGTTACTCTTATACTCTTGCACTTTCAGAATCTGATTTGTATCATCGATTCTTGTGTCAAAGGCTATGAGTTTTGAGCCTCTCTGCTTTTTCTTTGAGATTGCTGACATTTCTTACGAAATTGAAGAGGTAGTCAAACTGAAGAAGGTTCAGATTAACTAGGTATTCCACGATTTTCGCTTTGACATAGATTGTAATGCTAATCTTTATGTTGTGGGATCATACATCAGCAAACAGGGAAACTCGTGTTGTTAATTATGTTATTTGTGTTGTTATTATGCATACTTGAGTTGTGAATCATGTCATATATAAAAAAAAATGGAGAAATTTTTGGAATAGATTTCCTTGTCTGTCTCGTAAATTACCATATCTCTCTTGTAAATTTCCTTATTTCACTAGTTAATAAGCATATGTCTATTGTAAATGACCCAAGTGTTCTTATGAATTCCATTGATTTTCTTGTAAATGACCATAGTGTTGTTAGGAATGCACTTAATATCTTGTAACTTTCCTTATTTCTCTTGTATATAACCCTATGTTTGTTGTTAATGGTTCAAGCGTGCTTGTGAATTCCTTAGGCTTTGTTTGGGAGTTTGGAATGAAAGAGAAAGAAAGTGATGCAAGGAAATGGAGGCGAGGGGATGGAAAGGACATGAAAGATATTTTCTCCTCTTATTTGGGAGTTAAAAAAATAGTAATGGAAGAAAATGGAGGATTAATGAGTTATTTTTACCATTTTGTCATTTTCTTTAATAATTAATATAATTATTATACTTTACAAATAAATTTAAATTCAAATTTTCTAAAAAAAGTATTTATGTAATTTTTATATTCAAAAAATTATTTATGTGGTGGCGGTAGTGGTGGCAGTAGGGGTCGCGACTGCGGCGGTGGAGGTGAACGAGGGTAACAAAGTAATTAATCTATTTCTCCTCTTAAAACCCCCCATATTGGGGGGAACTTTATTTTTTAGAAGAAGAGGGTTTTGGGGGATTTGTAAAAATCCCTGATTCCCTCCCTTTTTATTTTTAAAACTTGAAAATAAGAGAAATGATTACCAAAACCTTTCATTCCCTTTCCATTCCCTCCAAAATAGAACTCCCAAACAAAGTCTTAGTTTTTTTTTTTGTAAATGACATAGTGTTGTTGGGAATTTCCCCATGTCTCTTGTAAATTCCCCTGTGTCTATTGTAAATTTTCCTATCTCTCTTGTAAGTTTAACTATTTCTCTCGTAAATAAATATTCTTATTTCTTTTGTAAATGACTGAAACATCGTGAATTCACTTGGTTTTCTTTTAAATAGCCTAAGTATTGGAAATTTTCCTATCTCTCTTATAAATTGCCCTATATCTATTGTAAATTATCCCATGTCTTTTGTCAATTACTCTATATATCTTGTAAATTCCCCTACCTCTTTTGTAAGTCGACTAATACCTATCTAAGGGTTAAATATATCTTTTTGGTCCACAAATTAATATCGCTTTGTCATCAAATTTAGGGGGGCTTTTGGGAATAACAATGGGCTATATGAATTTTTTCACATAAAAATATGTAAACACATAATTCTTTTTGGGGTAAAAGAGGTACTTATATTAAGACTTCAAAACTAGATACACAAAATGATAACCAAAACAAATAAAACAGCAAATACAATAAAACAAACCAAATACAAGGAAAAAACTAATAATTACCAATTGTAGAGTTGGAATAGAAGTAGCACCAATGATTACACCGAACTCCTGTAGATCCAAGATTAGAAGTGACATGAAAGAAGGTGTTGGTTGCAAAACCCACCCTATATGGTACACCTCTTTATAAGCATCAACTGCAAATATAGCAGCTACACAGTAGCCCAGTCTTGATGTAAAGAATATAAAAAACCCAACCTCAAAAAGAAGACTAATGATGTCCTGAAAAACACTTCTACTTCTCCATTAAAACAGATCTGGTGACGTCAACTGCATACTGAACACTGCCTCTTGATGATGCCTATGGCTACAATGGTCCTTTGATAGGTAAAGCATATGACAACAATGACAATTGATAAAACCATTCCCTCAAGAACAAAAATCCGAGCCATCTGAAGAGGATCGGATCTATTAACGTTTAAATAAACTTCCAATTAAGAGGAGTTGTAATTAGATCTCGTAGATCTGTTTATTAACACCATCATTAAAACCCAACACCACAAAAACATGAAGAGAAGACGGACAGCTCGCACAAAGGCGAGGGAGAGAACTCTCACCGCATCAAGATAGATCTAGAGAGGGAGAGGAAAAATTCTCCTTAGAGACGGCCGACATAAATTACAGGGAGGAAGTCGCATCTAGAAAATCCGAGCTTCGATCTACCTCTCTGATGCGATTGTGGAATAAGATGATGCTCGTCGGTGACATGTGATGGTGACACGTGACGTCGGTGAGAGAGAGCCGAAGAGCTGAGTATTAGTTTACACGTAGGGACAATGTAAACACAAAATTTAAACTAAAAAAAGAAAGAGAAAACTTTGTATGATGCCGGCCCAATTGATATGTTTATTCGTTTGGGCCTACAGGTGTTAATCACATTTACAATTTGGGCCCAAAGAAAACGAAATCGTTAGAACTTGGAAGTGATCTATCATGCTCCGATTGAGTGGAGCATCTACACGCCGTCCCCTCCTGCGTTTAACCAAGCGATCCCATTCCCGATTTCTCTGTTTGGTGGTGACCTTCGTCAACAAGGAAAGCCATGAAGCGCCCGATCGATGACGTCGTTGCGCCTTTGGCTTCTTCAACTTCTTCCTCTGCCGCACCTCCGAAGCCGGTATTCTTAACGAAAGCTCAACGTGAACAACTGGCTCTTCAACGACGCCAAGAAGAATTCGCCGAACAAAGACGCCGTCAGGAACAGCTTCTTTCTCGGAACCGCCTATCCGACCCAAACTCCGATTCTAAACCCTCCGATTCCGACCGACGCGACCGTGACCGCGACCGCGACCGCGACCGCGACCGCGACCGAGACCGAGACCGCGACCGCGATCGAGACCGTGATAGAGAGCGGGACCGTGAGCGTGAAAGAGAGCGAGAGCGAGATAGGGCTCGCGATCGGGACCGTGAAACAGAGCGCAGGAATCGCGAGAGGGAGCGTGAAGAGGAGACTAAAGCCCGCGAGCGTGCTCGGCTGGAGAAATTGCAAGAGCGTGAGCGGGAGAAAGAGCTTGAATCTATCAAGGAGCAGTATCTTGGTTCGAAGAAGCCTAAGAAGCGGGTTATCAAACCCAGTGAGAAATTTAGGTTTTCCTTCGATTGGGAGAATACGGAGGATACTTCTCGTGACATGAATATTCTTTACCAGAATCCCCACGAAGCGCAGCTTCTCTTTGGTCGTGGCTTTCGTGCTGGCATGGATCGGCGTGAGCAGAAGAAACTTGCTGCTAAGAATGAGAAGGAGATGCGTGAACAGATCCGGAAGAAGGAGGGCGTGGAGGAGAAGCCCGAAGAGGCTGTTGCACAACGGCGAAAGGAGGCTGCTGCTGAACTCTATGACACCTTTGATATGAGAGTTGATCGCCATTGGAGCCAGAAGAAGCTTGAGGAGATGACTGAGAGGGATTGGCGTATATTTAGGGAGGATTTCAACATTTCCTACAAGGGTTCTAGAATTCCTCGTCCAATGCGTAGCTGGGTTGAGAGTAAGTTGAGTCCTGAGCTATTGAAGGCCGTTGAGAAGGCTGGGTACAAGACCCCTTCTCCTATTCAGATGGCTGCCATTCCTCTTGGCCTTCAGCAGCGTGATGTCATTGGTGTTGCAGAGACAGGTTCAGGGAAGACTGCTGCTTTTGTGCTTCCCATGCTGAGTTACATCACAAGGCTTCCTCCTATTAGTGAAGAGAATGAGGCTGAAGGTCCCTATGCTGTCGTCATGGCACCTACTCGTGAACTTGCACAGCAGATTGAGGATGAGACCGTGAAGTTTGCTCAATTTCTTGGAATCAAAGTGGTTTCCATTGTTGGTGGACAGTCAATTGAAGAGCAAGGTTTTAGGATAAGGCAAGGTTGTGAAATTGTAATTGCCACTCCTGGTCGGTTGATTGATTGCTTGGAGAGGCGTTATGCTGTCCTAAATCAGTGTAATTATGTTGTTCTTGATGAGGCTGACCGCATGATTGATATGGGATTTGAGCCTCAAGTTATGGGTGTCCTGGATGCAATGCCTTCCAGCAATCTGAAACCAGAAAATGAAGATGAAGAGCTTGATGAAAAGAGGATTTACAGAACTACTTATATGTTCAGTGCCACCATGCCTCCTGCTGTTGAGCGGCTTGCTAGGAAATACTTGAGGAACCCTGTTGTGGTAACCATAGGCACTGCAGGAAAGGCTACTGAGTTGATCAGCCAGCATGTAATTATGATGAAGGAATCTGAAAAGTTTTTCAAACTGCAACGGCTGCTTGATGAACTTAATGACAAGACAGCAATTGTATTTGTTAACACTAAGAAAAATGCTGATATGGTTGCAAAGAATTTGGATAGGGAAGGCTACCGTGTAACCACTCTGCATGGTGGCAAGTCACAGGAGCAGAGGGAGATTAGTCTTGAAGGATTTAGGACCAAGAGATATAATGTCTTGGTTGCTACTGATGTTGCAGGGCGTGGGATTGACATACCTGATGTGGCTCATGTCATAAACTATGACATGCCTGGGAATATTGAGATGTACACACATCGTATTGGACGTACTGGTCGTGCTGGGAAGACAGGTGTTGCTACAACGTTCCTGACTTTTCAAGACACTGATGTCTTTTATGACCTCAAACAGATGCTCATACAAAGTAATAGTCCCGTCCCTCCTGAATTGGCCAGACACGAGGCTTCAAAATTCAAGCCAGGAGGTATTCCTGATAGACCACCTAGACGAAATGACACTGTATTTGCACACTGAAAACTTAGTTGTTTGAATAGGCAGTTCCAAAAAGGAGCACTGACGCCGCAGGTGATAAGGAGTTTTTTGGATGGTAGAACAGCTTGCCAATGAAGCTATAGGGGCATAATCTTTTTTTTGTAGAAGGATCGCGTTGTATTTAATTAAATGATAACTATCCTTTAGTCCTGGTAATCTTACTATTGCCTATATTTTGCCTCTCAAATGTTACAGATCTTCTGATTACTTGTCGTAGAAATTGGTTGTGTTATTGGAGAATCCTTATTGATGTTTTCAATTGACCTCAATCATTTTAATCATATAGTAATATGGCTTTCTCTGACCTTTTTAATTATAATATTATTGTAGTTGATCATAGTTTTGGATTAATTTTAAGGATTTAAAATAGCTTTTAAATCTATGCTGATTTCTGCGATCAGATGGGGTGGTATTCTACTATGTGGCATCATTTGAATGAATTGATTGTGCTAAAGTCTGATCTTTCCATGCTATATGCCTTGTAACTCTGTTACATATCATGAGTGTTTTTGTAAAATATGTTTTTAATTAACTTGGCTGTTACCTTCACCAAATCTTTCCCTATTGAGGGATTAGTTTAAATATGTTTTTAAAATATATTTCCAATTCTAGCATTTTGCCTTTATTGAGGGATTAGTTTAAATCATGCAGAATGCATCTTCTATATTATTGCCTTGTTGTCTTATAGGTTGTGAATTTTGGGTCGAGCTGTCCTGTTTAGTTGCTCATGCTCATGTTGCAAGGTCTACATAAATC
Organism: Acacia pycnantha; assembly: GCA_025563575.1. Taxonomy (NCBI): domain Eukaryota; kingdom Viridiplantae; phylum Streptophyta; class Magnoliopsida; order Fabales; family Fabaceae; genus Acacia; species Acacia pycnantha. Next base: position 499,709 of record JAMWYP010000265.1, on the reverse strand, counting down.
CTTTAATGAAAGTTGTTGATCACGGAAAATGCTTCTTCTGCTATTTGGGTGGTCAGTAGTATTTATTTCTTCTAGACAAGTACTCATTATTTTGTGCTCCCTCCTGTCTTAAATATAAGTTGCAATTTTTGGGATATGACAGGTCCTTATAAGTTACACTTTATGCTTGTCTGGAAATTTAATTGACTTTTTTCATTTTTACCTCCAATTAATTACACGTTTCTCACATCTCTTTTTTCCACTCATTTTCTCTCATCTCTTTTTCTACTCATTCTAACTTACCCTCTCCATAAATGAGGTATATTTGGAAAGGAAATTACAATTCTTACATATTTGTTGCCTTTAACCAAAAATTTTTTATCTACATAATTCGGTTATGTGTAGCTTTTATATTTAGAGGACAAATCTATTTTCTTCGCTTAGGTCAGAGATCATTAGCTATTAAGAAGCAAACATATGAACACTTGTATTGAAAGGGATATGTGATGTTAGTGTTTAAAACTGTAGGATGGAGTTACGAGAAAACTGTGTTTGCATTGTTGTTTTTCCTTGGCCAGCTTTCTGGGTGTATATGGAATATAAAAGAAAATTGTGTTTTATATAAGCATTTTAAATAAGTTAAGATGTATGTCCTCCTTTTGTTTCTAAATATAGGATTTCCTGAACTATTCAGTTATTTATGTTTGTCAAATGCAATCATTACGTTAAAAGTATGTCCAACTTTACCTAAAATACTATTCTGGCCTATTTATAAGTTCTTTTTAACTAAATTATACATACTAAGGAGATGTAGTTAATTCAATGATTATAGGGTAAATTTTCAATTTTGCTCACATTTATGAATATGTATTTTTCAACTCTTTCTGTTATCTCTATTTTCATTGGTATAATTAATATGGGCAAAATTGTTCTGAAACTGAATTTATAAATATGACCAAATTTCTGAACTTATAAATAAGACCAAATTTTTTGGTAAAAAAAGATTTATAAATAGGACCAGAGTGGTATTGTTTTGTCTAATCATTTAATTTTAAGGGTTAAGTTTTCTGCATGGAGAGATTCTTAGATGATATAGAATAAAGGAATGGGCAAAAAGCAAAGGGTAATATGAGAACAATATTTAACTAGAGTAATAAAGTGGATTGAAATTTTGTATTTAGGATAGTAGGGAATAATACATTATATAACAATTGAAAGTTATAGTTTTCAATAAGAGTTATGAATCTTAAACCACATTAGAGATCCCTAACCGTGGCATATAATCAAGTTATATATCACTTTTTTGGTTTTTAAAATTGTATAAAGGGCATAGGTGGTTGTTAGATCAGGCTAGAAGTTAGGACTTAAGAATAGAAATCCTGCATTGTTGTTCAAGTTCACAAAGCATTGCAAGTGCTGCAGAATCAAATGAAGTTTTCTTGTCAGCCTTAGGGTCTCCAGTACACTCCATTGTGCCACAGTTTGGAATCTGTAACATTATTTTAGTGACAAAGCTGTTGAAACCATTCCTCTTCTCAGACCCTTCTCCAAATTCAATTGGAGTTCTGTGGATGCACCCAAAAAAAGAAAAAAACAGTTAATTAATTAGACAGATTGTAAAACAATCCTGCCAAAGAGAGACATGATAACAAGTGAGCAATTGATGAGAGTTCACATAGAATCAATGAAGTATTGTGTGCCTAACACTTCTGTTTTTTTTTTTTTCAAAGATGAGAGTAGTTTTGTAGTGTAAAAGTAAATTCAAAAAGAAAATCAAGACTATTAACTGAGTTATCACATTTTTTTAATCACATTTTATGAGATGTATTCTAGAAGGTATTTTTGGTCATTTTTATAAGATGTTCTGATAGTTTCAATGAGCATTAAATATTCTTCCATATATATCCATATTTAATAAGGGTAACTACAGAGTATAAATTAATATAATGTTAGAGTTTAGTATGGTTAATCAGGGTATTACTGTAAATCACTTAAATTTATGAAATTTTTTAATGTTTTTAATTATTGTCATTATTCGTATATGTGAATTAGTTACAAATGTCTTATAATTTGAACATTAGAGAGTACTATGGAATGGAGGTAGCACATCACATTTGCCAGTGTTGCACTTTATATGCTTGTTAGTGCTGTTCTTAGGAAGATTAATAAATTGTTATGTAAAACTGGGTTTGATTGAAATGACCTGGATTTAGTTTCTTTGGTTTTGAATGTAGGCATTGGCCACTGTAATGTCTTGCAGATTCCAAATATTGATGTCCGGGGTCCACCTTTGCTCATGCTTATTGGTCCAATAACTTGCAAAGGTAAAAGATAAATTATTATTTATATATTAAAAAAAAGAGAGATAAAATATTAGACAAATAGAATGGTTATTAAAAAATGATCATGCTACAACAATGGCCAAGAAGTTCCATTTTTTTTTTTTAATTTTAACAAGGACAAAGAGAAGCCCTTGAAGAAACAAACATCTTATTCCAATCAAATATCCAAATCACAACAAAAATTGCATTTGCCACAGTATTTCTCCCTCTTTCTCTGTTCAAAAACTTGATGTAATCTCTCCGATACACAATACAAGTCATTTGTAAATGAAGTATTTGGTTTATATATTATAAGTCATTGAGAGAGCAATTAATGTTTATTTGTCAATTTTTCCTATGTAATTAATGTTTAAATATGACTCTTTGTATTTTCCTCCCCTCCTTCAAAACCATAGTTAATATGGATGAAGTGGGATTTTTTTTTTTATTTTTTTTTTCAATTTAAGACAAATTGCGAAGGTAGTACAGAAAGTTCTGATTGAACATACATAACTTCACTGCATCTCCCCAGTTATAGTAGTTTGGATCTGCTTGAAAAAAAAAACACTTTTGCACTATACTAGGTAAATATATTAAATGAGTTTTGTCTCATAAAGCGTAAAAGTAGTTATTTGTAGTGAAACCAACAGGTTTAATAGTCAAGTATAAAATTAATTTAGAGGAAAGGGATTAAACAAACCTGGGGTGACAGGAATGATGCTGCAGTTTTTCCCATAGCAATCATTGATTGAGAAAGAAGCTTTAGCTGATTCATGTGGACACTGATCAGTTTCAGTTGTTATCTTTTGTTTTCCTTTCCCACAAGATTTCTCAGCAGTTACTTGGCTACATATTTTCATATCCAATGAAGAAGAAGTAATAAAATCTTCATCAGAATCTCTTTTTCTCCTCTTGGAAATGCCATTGGGGTTTGAAATATCCTTCTTCTGTGGCATTCCAAGTATCACATCATTAGTAAATATTGAGGGACATACTCCTATGTAAAATAACATATGTGACATGATCTATCTAAAATACTCTTATGTAACATTAGATCATACTAGCTCCGGTCTTTAATATAAGACCCTATTGACATTTTTGGAGAGATTAAGAAAATTAGTTATGTTAGTTATTTGTATCCAATATAGGTTAGTTTTTCTAAAACACCATCTTTCATCATGACTACCCTTGAACAAAAATCCCTTGATGCACACATTCAATAAGGATACTTTGGGAAAAAATTATAAATTTGGGAGAAAAAGTGGATTAGGGTCTTATATTTAGGACCGAATTCATCACTCAAGTAGCTTTTATATTAAGAACTGGAGTTAGTATATCAGTTTATAAGTTAGGTAAATTAGTTTAGGGAAAAATAATAAATTTAAGAGATAAATCGGATTAAGGTCTTAGGACCAAATCCAGACAACCCTATTAGCTCCTATACTAAGGACAAGAGGGAGCAGTTTATTGTTACGGAAGCTAACAAACCTCGAGTTCTGCTAACAAACAGCTTGCAGCTTCTGCTTTGGCAGCCTTTTTGTTTCGTTCATAGCCTCTTCCAACTAATAAGACATCTTCCATTTGCAATCCAAGTTCAGAATGAACCATGTCTCCCACTTGTATGCATCTTTCTTTTATAAAGTAGCCAAGAGAATCACACATTTCATTTAGTGTACGTAGTGAAGGCAGTTTTAGGCTTTCAGGAGTCACTATTGGAGACAATAGTGGTTCAAAGGTTCTCCATACTTTGTTCAGATCAAGATTGGTATCAATGAGTATTGCACCAGCAATGCTTTCCACCATGTCTCCAAGAGCCTAAAAAAATATATTTAGTTTGAATAATAATATGATCTGATAAAAATAATACAGAAAATTGATGTGGAAGGACATTTTTAGGGTGATTTAGTTTATAAAAGAGATGTCCAGCAAATGAAGCACAAATATGTTGACACTGTAATCTTCATAAAATATGAAACCTAGCATGACATGGGATACAACAAATATAAACTATGTTAAACTATGTTATTCAAATTATTCTTCTCTAAAATCTTAGGAATGGACTTCAATTACTCCCTTCGGTCCCTATTATAAGGTGCCCTCTAGAAGGTGTTCTTGGTCCTTTTTACAAGGTATTTGTTAGTTTCAAAGAGTATTGATCTTTTCTTTCATATATGCCTATATTTAATAATGGTAGTGAGAGAGAGTATAAATTAATATTATGTTGGAGTTTAGTGTAGTTAATACGAGTAGTATTGGAAATCACTTAACTATTTTTATTAGTGCGTGCGAATTAATCAGAAGTGACTTATATTTGAGACTGTCGTAAGCATTAAATCATGATATATTTTATTCTGAACTTGACAATAGTAGCAGTAATCATCAAGAGGGCTTACTTTTGGTGCCTTGGACTTGTTGAGAGGCACGGTCAGCGACCTAACGAACTCAGTTACTTGGCTTTGAAGAAACCCAGAGCAGTGAAGAAGGTGAGGTTGAAGGTTCCTTCTTATGCATACATGGGCAAAGTTTTCATTGCTAACTGCATTTGAACGCAAATCAGTCAATCTTCCTGGATCAATATCTTGGTAGTTCTGATAGAGATGCCACGTAATTAGAAGACCCAAAACTGAATCGCCCAGAAATTCAAGCCGCTGTGAGGAGAAAAAGTAAATAAGTATAGGAAAAAAAAGCATTAGCTGAAATCTTCAAGATCATGTTGGAAATATGAATTACTCAACTTATGTTGTTGTTAGCTTGGCTAGTGGAGAGGTGATGGGAAATGAAGTGCACAGTGATTTTTTTTTTTTTTTTTTTTAAGAAATAAAATGTCTAATATATCCTTCAATTATGTAATGACACATGAAAATTGTAGGGAAATTTTCAATTAAGGACCGCATGTGCGACTTTATTTCAAATAAGGATAAAAGGATTTTGAACTTACACTGCTGTACCAAAGGACAAAAGTGGAATTTTGTTTTGATGGTAAATGACCAAAATGTCCTTCATTCATATGTACACTTGTAAATTTTGCTACCGTTAGTTGTTAAAATGTCTATGTGCACTTGAAAAAAATTGAACAAAGGGAATTTTGACCATTTATCCTCAAAACAAAATTTCAGTTTGGTCCTTTGTACCACTGTAGTTTCAGAATCTTTTGGTCCTTAAGTGACACCTATGGGGCTAAGTGAAATTCTCCCAAAAGCAAATTTTAAATAATTCAATAATGTGCTATGTCTTATTAAAGAAATTCATAATCTAACTATCCTCCAAGTATTTAACTATTATATTTTAGGAATATATTTTTAAGATATTATGATATGATTGGATTATGATAGCTTTTAGGGTTAGAGTTAGTATATTCTTGCCTATATAAAGGCTTTCTTATACTCTCCTTTATTTTTAAGAATTTCCCAATAAGAAACAGATACCTGGTAACAATAGCCAACCCCAAGTTCTTGCTCAGATGCATGAGTTATAGCCTCCTGTAAGAGACCCTTACAAGAAAATTCATATCCAAGCTTTAATTCTAAGGCAGTGATTTCATTAGTTTTAGGGACATGGGACCTTAATGAAGCCTTTTTGATTGCTTCTACTACTAATGAAGGATCAAGTTTAAGGTCAATACCAAACCACTTCATTGTATGAAGTACAGCAACAAGGCCATTTCCTACATAATAAGCTCCTATAAGGGCCTCAACACAATCTGATATAGTCTTTGAACAAATCCACCTATGTCCTCTGTCACAAAACTTGCCAACCTTACAAGTTGGATTCTTAGTTTGGAATCTCTCATCCAAGGGCACTTCTAAAGTATCCACACCACATCTACAAGGAGCTGCATGTATACAAAGCTGACCTGGAGCTGCCCAACGACGTGGTTCAAATGCGCTATCACGTATGTATCCCTGTGAAATCAAGAAAACTTAGAACTCAGATTGCGTTTTGGTACGTAAGAACTTGAGTTTCTCAACCTCTTGGAAACTATTTACAAATCAAGGTGCAAGTTTTGAAATTTATGTATTTTATGTGTTCTAAATATTGAAGACTCCAGTATAAACTAGAGTTGAGTACACTATAGGCTGAAGTCTAAAGAAGGATACATGCAGTAGCAGATATCTCAGTTGATCCAATATGGGCTTATTTGGATTAATGTTTGCAAAAGTGAGTTTTATCCCAATTGATTATTAATGTAATGTGATTTATGTTTGAATAGACTTTTATAAAAAGAAGGTCAGTTTGACATAAACTTGTTTGGACGATACATTAAAAAGTCAGTTTTTGAAGGTTAAAATCAGAAGAAAAGCTAAAAGTCGAAAAAAGGTGCTTCAACTTCATATTGAATTTTGGCTGAGAAGCTCTTTATCCCAAAATCCATCCCAAACAAAGCTCAAACTGACTTTTTGGCTTTAAAAGTCACTTTTGAAGATACAAAACATGATCCAGACGTGCCCATAACATTTGAATGTGTTGTTCAGGCCACAAACAGAGGAGTATCAAGGATTACTTCAACTCAAGCTTAAGCTAAGTGAATCTTTATCAGTGGCTGTATCGATATATATAATAGAAAGGAACCATGCTAACAAACTTTGAAAAAGTAGCAGAAGTAAATGAATAAATATACGTGTATCAGTGAGATTATTATAGAATGAACATGCTATATCATTGGCAATGAGAAGACATAATTATCACCGGGAATTGTGAATGCTGTTGGGGGGGAAGTTCCAATGATAAACTACTACAGGAAGTAAAGTAATTAATCATTCATTACTTATCAAGTAAAGTGATCTATTATACTTAATCATGCATTAGAAGCTTAATCAGTCATTACTTTCATTTATCCCGTATCCAAAATGCCCTTTAAGCAAGTGGGAATGCATTAGATAAAGTACCTGCAATTTGCAATTGGTTCCCAACCTATGCAAAGCTGAATTAGAAATAAGAGACGAACGCCAATCGGTTAACTGTCCTTCATGTTTCTCAGGATATCTAAGGTAAAGGTGGCAGCTCACTGCATACTTTAGAACTGAATCCCCAAGCAATTCCAAACGTTCCATGGAGAAGCTTTCACAGCATTTCAATGTTGTCAATGCTTCAAGAATCTGCTCATTTACAAATATAATCAGGTGAAGCTAATCGTAATGATATGACGATTCACCATAAAAGTTCCTTTGGTTTTAGAAAGATTCAACTTCATTCATCAAGTTCAAAACCAAGCAAATCAGTCTTAATCCATTCAAAGTGAAAACTCAACAGGAAAATATTAACCCCTTTGATGTCAAAAAACTGAAAAATTTCATCCCTATCAAGTTCTTCATCTTTTTTTGTTACTCCCTCCGATCCTATTTATAAGAACCCGATAACTAAATTACATGATTTAAGAAAGCGGTTAAAATTAGTTAAAAATAATAAGTATGTTTGAAATAAACTTTGTTTTCAAGTATGCTCATATGTATAAGGGGGCAAGTAAGAGAGAGCAATAGAGTAAATATAAGTATCATCAACCTTTTAATTAATGAAATATATATAATTAATGAGGGGAAAAATGGAAAAAAAAAAAAAAAACTCGTTAAATGTTCATACAACTCTTTTCGGGCTCTTATAAAAAAGGATAAAGGCAATTCAAATTTTAGACTTTTTCAAAAAGGACTGGAGGGATTATTATTCTTTGAATATGGAGCCTTTGAATCAGCCAAAAACAAATGGTATTAGTTACCTAGGAGCCAACAATCAAACTAATGGCCAAAGTAGTAACAAAGGGTCTAATTGGAACTTTATAGAAAATGAGAGGGTAACATTGTTAAGTTCTGAACCAAAGGAACCAAATTGAAACTTTTCTAAAAACAAAGGGGAGAAAAAGTGAGAGCACAAACCAGAGAACTTGGTATTTGAAAGCAGCCAGAGTTAAAATTAATCTGCTTTCTGAGCTGGCTGGCTAACATCAAGGATTCTAAACGGTGCATTAGTGACGGCAGTAAGTAAAATGACTTCAAAACTTCTACAGGAACATCAGTCTTCACTAAAACCTCAGGTGGCATATAAACATGAACTTGTTCTTTTTCTGAAACCTCAGTTATTCCTGACCCAAAAAAAATTAAAGAAATTAGCTATATTTTTACATGGTTAATTGGAATTACTTAGCTAGTAATCTCTTAAGCTGTTAGTTCTCATGAGGAAATTGGTTGTGTTCCTGTTAGTATAAATAAGAGGATAGATACATAGATTTTGCCACACATGCTGTGAAAAACATTGTGGATTTATTCTTGGAAAAATTACTATGAGGTCCCTAGAGAGGAATGTAATATCTAAAAATTCCTACAAAAAGTGAGCAGCATGAACCTATTGTCATTTCCTACACCGAAACTTGTCATTGCATGCTTCTCACTTGTTTTGGGATTGGGACCTTAGTGATTTTCCTTTTATTTTAACAAGGAAACCATTGTGTCAATTTCTTTTTCTTTTAATCTTAACCAAACTTTGATTTTCTAGTTGATGCACAGTTGCACACACAAAACATTAGTCAACTTTATGCAAGTGGCTTTCTTTTTAGCAGTCATTGTAATTGTCATACTCAATTTTGTTTTATGGGGAAGTATGGAAGACAGGAAAGAAAATAACCCAAAAAAAAAAAGAACCTTCACTCCTGAAGTCCACAAGTAGATTATGAGGGTTGTGACTTTGCTTTAACCTCAACAAAGGTTGTCCAGGGTACATTAACACAATCCCATACCTGAATAAGATGTCATGTCAATATCATAATTAACCAGTAAATACAGAGAAAAAAGTATGAATCATAAACAACAACAAAATAAAAAAGGTAAAACATAGGACCCAAAAATACCAACTTTTTATTGAAGTACTCAATATAAGAACTATATTCAGATGAAACAGACACATCAGATCCAGTGTAGCTGAAAGGACACTCAGCAGAAGTATTAGCCACAACCTCAACAACAGAATAAAACTTGCCAGTGTGAATAGCCAAAACTACCATATCTTTGAGATCATCAATATTAACCAAACAATTAGCAAAATGGACTGTCTTTAAGCTTTTCTGTTCCATATCAAATGAACCATTCAAATCTGATAAATTTTGTTTTTGACTAAGCTCAGAATTTAATACATTGCTTCTCTGAGATATATTCTGAAAAAATTGTATCACTCCAATGCAGGAGCTCACCCCTCTCCAGTTTATTCTCCAAGCTTCTTCTTCTTCATTGTTTAATGTCTCTAATGGCAAAAGCAAATACATCTTTGATGGGCTCCATAATTTACTTGTTTGATTCAGGAGTAAGAATTCTCTCTTTTCTTCAGATTCTTCTGATCCAACAAAGAGTCTCCCAAACAAACCATTGAAGAAAAGTTCTTGAAAACACTTTGCTTTGAACATCTGATACCATAAAAGAACAAAATTGTCAATAAGACCACATAAATATGATAACTAATACTACCTCCGGTCTTTAATATAGGAGCTAGATAAAAAGTTTACTTTAGTTCTAAATACAAGATTCCAATTCACTTTGCCTTCCAAATTTATGATTTCTTCCCCAAAGCATCCTAACTAATTGCACATAGTAAGAGGGTTTCCATCAAAGGATAGTGACAATGCACATGATTAAAGAGGGTATTTTAGGAAAATAAACTCATATTAATTACCAATAAATAATTTAACTAATTTCTTTAATATACAAAAATTAGTTATTTAGCCCTTATATTAAGGACCAGAGGAAGTAATTACACACAAAAACTAGGTTATACCTGTTCTGCATCCAAATAAACTTTTCCACATGCAGAAACACAAGATTTAACTGTCTTTGAGATCAAGTATAGATCTGCCTCACAATTTCCCACATCATCATCAAGTATTGATTCCATCAGAAGAACAAACCCAGAATAAATCTCTTCAATAATGTCACAAGTGAAATCAAATTTGTAGGCATGAAAAGTGGATCCATTAGGATTTGCAACCCAAGTTCCAGATAATGCATGAATAGAAGCAGTCCCATGTAATTCCTTCAGTTTGGTTGTTCCTACAGTATTAATACATGAGTAGTCAAATCTGGAACAACAAAAAATTTATGATGAACAATCTTTCTGTCCTTGAAAAATGAGTGCACTTTCATTTTTTTTTTATTGTATCATCCGGTATTTGGTTCAAGGTTTGTAGCTACCCCTCCTACCACAAGTGTCTCTTCTTAGACTCAAACTCGAAACCTAGAGGGATCTAGTGGGGCCTTACACTGCTAGACCAACTCTGTGTCAGTAGTGTACTTTCAATTCAGTCATTGAAATAAGTAAATACATTACAAAATGACTGAATCTAGCTTAAATTAATCAGATGAATTATGCACATATTATACCTTCTCCAGATGGTGACTTTTTCCAATTAAAGCACAGGTTACTATCCAAAGGCTCCTCAGAAAAAGGAAGAAGATGGTCATTTAGAGCATCCATCTGATGCAGCTTTTTACATGCCTCCAAGCATACAAGCTGCTTTGATGACTGAGAATTACTACTGGCAGGACCAATTAATGTTTGAAATGGTGCACTAGGAGGAAGTGATAATTTACATTGATAATTCCCTTCTGAATATGACAATTGGAAAATTGGTTTTGGAACAAAGTACCTATTTTAATTGGAAACAAAATCAAATTTGTTCATATTGCCAAGTTACCAGAATCACATATTCTATCGAAGTTTAAAGGAACTCATGTAGTGTGGCAATGATTAGGCAAAAAATGTTCATACTTATCACCAGGAAGCTGTTCACAATATCTGTGGATGAGACTGACACTAGAATCTGCAGTAACACATGCACCCGTTGAATCGACACTATATGTGTGTATTTCCTCAGTCTTATAAGGTGACAAAGCAGAAGAATCAAGTTCCCTGTTCTTCGCCACCTCTGCCATTGAATATTCACTCCTGATAATGTCAAAAAGTTGATTTCTTTGCTTCACATTTGCCCTGTACAACTTGCAAAGTGAGAACCACTTGACAGAAAAACATAAAGAGAATATATCATTAAGAATAAGTTGACATGTTTTAAATAACTTAGCGTCAGCCAGCTAGTTTCTATATGCAGGTGTCCATGCACATATATGTTACTATGTTAGAAATTAACAGCTCATACACACTACCTTCCACCTATTAGAATATAACAGTCTCACATCGACTAATTAGATTAGAGAAAAGGTTGAAATTATATAACGTTAAGGAAAGTCCTATCAAATTGGCTTATGCTGTTTTGATAGAAAGACAACCTCAATATATACTTATTAATACATATAAAATCTAGTATGATATCAAGAACCATTCGATCTGGGATACCCAAAAAAGGAAAAATGAAGATTGTGGAATTGAGGCCTTTGGACATAAACTGTCATGAAAACTAACTCCCCACTTTCTTTTTGCATTACTTTGCACTTGAACTGATGTAGTTGATCCCATTCAGATTAATTATTTTTTTCTCTGTAACTACATATATACATATATATATTAGATTCTGATATGTTATAGGTTAAGGAAGATAACTTGTGTACCTTTCAAGCATGACGATAAATTGAGAATTGTTTTGGCGAGCCCGTCCCCTTGATTGGACATAACTACGAACTGTTTTGGGAAGATCAAAACGTATCACACAAGAGCAATTTGCCACATGAATTCCCTCCTCAACAACATCAGTTGCAAATAGTAGGTTAACCTAATATGTTGAAATTATGTAATTTGATATTTTTCCAGATGAATAAGTTCAACATTAGTGTATATCCATAGTAAATGTTAGGGTATAAGTTAATGATTCATGTGTTTAGATGCTAAAGGATCATAGGGTCATGCCAAACCGGCATCTCTGCTATCTTCCTCTACCTCTCAACCACTTGGCCATCGATATCAAGTAAAAACAACTTAGGTTTTTCTTGGGAAAATTCATTTTTTGTCCTAATAGTTTTAACTCGGTTGTAATTCGGTCCCTAAACTTTAACTAGGTAGAACTCACTCTCCATAGTTTGAGTAGTTTTGTTAAATTGACTTAGTCTTTGAACTTTGACTCGATGCAATTAAGTCATTATAGTTTAACCATTTAAAATATTAGTCCCTATATTTTAGAAAATAAAAATATAAATTTCATGAAGCTTAGGAGACTAAAGTTTTAAATGGTTAAAATTTCAGGGATCGAGTTTTAACTTAGTCAAAACTATAAAAACTGAGTTGCACCAAGTCAAAGCTTAAAAATTAAGTTACAACTAAATCAAAATTACAAGGACCAAAAAATTAATTTCCCATATTTTATAAAAACATTAAACCTAGATCATCCAAATTTAAGTTGAATGGTCTAGAGATCAAGAAGTAGGGGTTTGAGGTACAAAAAAGCTTATTGAAAAATCCATATACTCGTTGACCAACGGGGTTGGGTCCAACAGAAGAGGTTAGTCCCTCATAATGTGGAGAACCAAGGTTTGAATCCTTGTTGGGAGAAGTGCCTACATTTAGTGAAGACAATGCCTCAAACAGGATTGCCTTCAATAGGAGGATACCTATGCCTAGCAAAAAAAAAAACCCCATATACTCTCATTGTACATGAAGATAAAGAGAAATTCAAAAAACTAGGGCAAATATAGAAATTGAGTTCAAATAAATTCCTCTTCCATAGAAAAATCTCTCTTCCTCCCTCCAACACTGTGTAGAAAGTTTGTGCAGCGAAACAGACTCGAGGCTATGAAGAATAAACATTTTTTTAATCAATTGATATATAATATCCAGTACCTTTCCACAGGAAAATAACTGTAAGATTTCTTTCTGCATCTTTGGTACCACTGAATCACAAGAACTATTGCTTCCAGTTAGATGTGACACAGTAAAATGTGACAAAAACTTAATTGTCTTCACAAGTTTGTCAATGACTTTTGCTGTGATGATTCTTTCAACAAATATGAGGCATACTACATCATTACTTTCTCTGCAACATAAAAAATGATGGTCAATTTCCGTACAATGATTAATATTATAAAAGGTGAAGTAATAAACTTACCCAAATGATTTGAAAATTTTTATTAGTTCATATAATTTTGGAGAAATGTATCCCAAGTCTACTGCTTTTTCAAGATCATCACTAAAGTCCCCAAAATTGTTAATGCCTGAGAAGAAATTAAATGAAGATAAAATAGTTTCTGCAAATCTGTATTAGAATATAAGAGTCTCACATCAATGGATTAGAGAAAATTTCGAAGTTATATAATGTTAAGGGAAGTCCTATCTAATAAAAAAATGTAATAATCTTCTTGCTTACCCCTATTGGGCATCAAGTTACAACATAAGAAAGCCTACTTCAATTTTTTGTGTAATTGGATCTCACTAGATGATATCTCTTGAGATGACGTAATAAATCAAGAACTAAAGCTAAAGACCTTGTGAGAAAAGAAATTCACATACAAACATACCAGTAGGGCAAAATATCTTAATTAGTTGCATCAGTTCATTAAGAAATTGCGTGTGCTTCAAACAGCTTTCGTCGTAAAGTTTACACCCCTCGTGGGGATCAGGGCTGTTCTCTTGACAGAATTTAGAAGCCTATGGAAAAATGGATGATATTAAAAAAAAGGAAAAGGAACAAAGAAAAAATTTTAGGGACAAAGCAATCACAATGAATGATGGGAATTGATAGCACACATAATGGAAAAGAGAGGAAAACAGTAGTAATTCATTCACAAAAATCAGTAAGTGGCAGGGTACAGTGCATATATCCCTTCTGCCTAGCCACGATGGCACTAATTCTCTCTCATCTAACTAACTCAGCTGTTATTTACTATTAAGCCCTCACTATGGCATATCTATATATCAATACTCCCCCCTAAAAAGAATCTTTGTCCACAAGAATTTCATGAGTAGGAACTGCAACAATGGAGAAATGTGGGAATTGAGATTGAATGACCGAAAGGTCCTCCTAAGTGGCATCTTTAGGCTAAGAGAACTTCCACTGAACTAAGATCTGGGTAACAGACAGATTGTGACAACGAACAATCTTGCGACGTAAAATTGCTTCCGGTTCAAGAGCAAATTGCCCTTGGTCATCGGTGGGTGGAAGGGACTGCAAAACTGGAGTAGAAGGCCCAATATGTTGCTTGAGAAGAGAGACATGAAATATCGGATGCACTCTAGTGGTGGAAGGAAGGTCCAGCTCATAAGCAACAGCCCCAACCTTTTTGAGGACCGAAACGGACCAAAATAGTGGGCAACAAGTTTGTGAAGGGAAGAGTTATTCAGTAAATTCCGGCGGAAGGGGTGTAACTTAAGATAAACCATGTCTCCAAGATCAAAATGTCGTTCAGAGCGGTTTATTAGTTTGCTGCACCATACGGTGTTGTGCTCGCAGCAAATGGCTCTTGAGAAGTTGAAGGACAGTCTCACGAGACAGACAAGTGCGATCCACTAAGTCATTAGAAGAATCTCCAGCAACATAAGGAAGATGTATCGGTAGTGTCACCCCATAAACGAACTTGAATGGAGTCATGCCAATGGCTGAATGATAAGTGGTGTTATACCATAACTCGGCTAAAGGAAGCCACTTGACCCATTGTTTAGGAAAGTCCCCAGTCATGCAATGCAGATAACACTCTAAGCAACGATTAAGAACTTCCGTTTGCCCATCTGTTTGTGGGTGATAGGCTGATGAGTATCGCAGATTGACCCCATATAAACGAAATAATTCCTTCCAAAATTTCCCACAAAAAATAGGATCTCTATCAGAAACAATAGACTTAGGGAACCCATGCAATTTGACAACATTGTCCATAAAAACAGTGGTGACATCCACAACTGTAAAAGGATGTTTAAGAACCATAAAATGAGCAGCTTTAGACAATCGGTCAACCACAACTAAGATAGTGGTTTTAGCAAAAGATTTGGGAAGACCGCTAATGAAACCCATGGATAACTCAGACCACACATGTTCTAGAATAGGAAGAGGTTGTAGAAGACCCAGGGAAGCTACCAACTCAGGTTTAAAGCGTTGACAAACAATGCATTCACGCACAAAATTGCAGACATCTTTTTCCATACCTTTCCAATAGAAAAAGAAGAGAGACGCTTAAAAGTAGAGTGAATACCTGAATAGCCCCCAATACCATCAGCATGAAAGAAGGTAAGTAAATCCCAACAAAGAGTGCGATCAGCTGCTACCACTAACTTGCCATTGCGTTTCAGTAAGTGGTGCTGCCAAGTGAATTTCGAATGAGAGTGTGGATCTAACTCCAAGGCCTTAATCAAACTATGTAAATCATCATCAGTCAACCAAGAGTCTCGAACTCTATTGTAAAGAGGTGAGGTAGGAGCTGTGAGGGCTGAACAAGAACCATAAGCTCAGCGAGAAAGAGCATCTGCCACCACATTATCACTTCCCTCTAGTATACAATCTCATAGTGTAAACCCCACAACTTATGCAACCATTTAAACTGCTCTTAACTAAGATCTCGTTGTTCTAATGAGTGCTTCAGTGGTAAATGATCAGTACGGATAATAAACTTGTGGCCCCATAGATAAGAACGCCACTGTTTGACTGCAAAAAGAATAGCAAGAACTTCTCACTCATAGGTGGACAAATGGCGCTTAGAGGAAGCAAGGCTCTTACTAGCATAGGCCACGGGATGGCCATTTTGGGACAAAACCGCCCCCAAACTAGAACCAGACTCATATGTCTCGACAACAAAAGTCTCAGTAAAATTAGGTAAAGCAAGCACCGGAGATGACATCATGACCTCTTTAAGAAGTTGAAAAGCAGTGATAGCCTTAGCAGTCCATATAAACTTGTCATGCTTCCATAATAAATCAGTCAAGGGTTTACTAATAGAGCCAAAATTCCGAATGAAGCGGCAATAATAACCTATAAGACCAAGGAATCCACGTAACTCTCGAAGAAAGAAGGGTTGTGGCCATGAAGAAATGGCTGCCAGCTTCCGAGGATCAGCTTGAACTCCCTGGGTAGAGATAAGGTGACCTAAGTAGTCAATTTTTGTAGCAGCAAAGGTTCATTTTGAAGCTTTAGCAAAAAGTTGTTGCTGTCTTAAAACTGACAATGTAGTCTCCAAGTGTTGCAATTGAGAATTCCAATCCTTGCTATAGACCAAGATGTCATCAAAGAAGACTAATATGAATTTGCACAGAAAAGGCATAAAAACGAGTTCATGAGCCCTTAGAAAGTGGCCGGGGCATTAGTGAGGCCGAAAGGCATAACCAAGAACTCATATAACCCCTTATGAGTGCGAAAGACTGCTTTAGGAACATCTTATGCCTTCATGCGAATCTAGTGATACCCAGCACGTAAATCAAGTTTGGAGAAGAAAGTAGCCCCAGTGAGCTCATCCAACAATTCATCAATGACTGGAATTGGAAACTTGTTCTTAACAGTGGCCTCATTTAATTTGTGGTAGTCCACACAAAACCTCCAAGTACCTTCCTTCTTCTGTACCAAAACTACAGGAGCAGCAAAGTCACTAGAACTCTCACGTATAACTCCATTAAGAAGCATTTGTTGGATCTGTGATTCAATTTCAGTCTTCTGGACCAGTCCATATCTATAAGGTCTACAGTTGATAGGTCTATCATTTTGAAGAGGAATAGAATGATCAAAATTTTGAGAGGGAGGCAGACCAGTTGGTTCAACAAAAACATCATTAAAATTATGTAAAAGGTTCTGCAATGCTAGCTGTTGTTCTTTAGAGAGATCAGAGTCAGACTTCAAGTCCACAAGCATTTGAGATGGAGTATGAATTAAATATAATTCATTAGCTACAATAAAATCACGAAGAGTGAATACCTCCTCTGATTGAATGGGCACCTCAACACCGAGTCCTTTCAATTCCACTGGTTGGCCCTTAATTTGAAATTCGAAAGTTTTGGACTCCATGTTCATGGAAAATCTACCCAAAGTCTTCGGCCATTGAATTCCCAAGATTGCATCATACCCATTGACTTTTATAAGTAAGAAATCTGATGAGAAGAGTGAACCACCCAATTCCCAGGTTAAGTCAGGACAATGTTTAGTGACGCAAATCTGCCAAGAATCAGCAACTGTAAGTCGGATTGGATTCTACTCTTGAGTGGGTAGCCGTAGTCGTTTAGCGATTGACGCATCGAGGATGTTGTGGGCACTGCCAATATCTATGAGAACGAGAATTTTCTGATTCTTGATATGGCCCAACAACTTTAATGTGGACGTATGCACAGAACCCTCAACGGCGTTAATACTACCGTCAGCTTCACCCTGGATTTCCCCTACAGCGTCTTCAAATTTCTCTTCGTCTTCGTCAACCATTAGAGTGAAGAGGTGTGATTCTTTGCATCGATGGCCAGCACTGAATTTCTCGGGACCCCAATAACATAGTCCCTTCTAGCGACACTCGTCCATTTCTCGCTTCGATAGTTGTCGGGTAGGCTTTGACAGAGACGAATTTCCCGATGAAGTCGTAGAGGACGAAGGAGTAACTAGTCCCGGTTTTCTTGATGTGTTGATGGGTTCGATGAGTTGGGTTATGGGCTTGTTTTAGAGCCCATAGTATATTCAACCCGTGACCCGAGTCCAGTGGAGCGACCCACAAAAGTAAAACCTAATGGTTCTTTCCGATAGCGATACGGAGATCGTGGAGAGCTTGAACCGTAGCCTCCTGCAACTGTGCTGAGTTCATCGCAGAAGCCAAGGTCGACGGTGCCAGATTGAGAACTAATTGCTGGATATCAGCTCGTAAGCCACCGATAAAGAGATTAATGGCAACTTTTTCCGCAACATCCACCTCTGACAATAACTCATCAAATTTCTTCTCGTAGTCTGCAACAGGGTCATCGACTTGTTGCAATTTCTTAAGTGCAATTAGAGGTTTCTCATCTCAAATCTCCATAAACTTGATCTCCATTTCCTGAAAATACTTTTCCCATTTGACCTCTGAAAAAGAACAGTGACGTATGAAAGTTTGGTGCCAGCGAAGAGCGTGACCTTCCAGGTGAATACCCAACAATCTGATACAGTGTTCTTGTGGAGTGTCATCCACCTCAAAGAACTGGCAGCAACGATACGCCCAGCCGTGAAAATCAGAACCATCGAATCTCGGAAATTTTACTTGACTCTGTTTAGTCGGAATGAAGTAAGGAGGAGGCGTTTGATGCAACTCATGAAATGACCCAAATGGTAGAATGCGACTGTGAAAAGCGAGCATCGAGCCAGAGCTACCATCAGGACCTTAGTTGCCACCAGAGCCACCGTTGCCTGCAACGGGTTGTTTCCCAGCAACCAAAGTAAGAGACGCAAGTCGGGCATCCATGGTTTTCATTCCCTCTTCAAGCCTAATAGCTAACTTCTTAAGGTCATTAATGTCTTGGGAACTCTAATCAAGGCGAGTGTGCATAGTAGCTAGAGATTCTCCAAACAGTTTTCCAGGTCACCTAAACGTTCCTAGGATCTTGTGTCCAGCGACGACGTCATGTCTGGACAGGAGCTCTAATACCTTTGATAGCACAGAGAATGGAAAAGAGAGGAAAACAGTAGTAATTCATTCATAAAAATCAGTAAATGGCAGGGTACAGGGCATATATCCCTTTTGCCTAGCCACGATGGCACTAATTCTCTCTCATCTAACTAACTCAACTGTTATTTACTATTAAGCCCTCACTATGGCATATCTATATATCAAGAATAAAGGTATAAATAAGAATAGTTTACAAAGAGCTTTGAATCCATCTCATGAACAATGTGATAATAAATAGTGACATCATTGAAATTGTGACAGGTAAAACATAACTGTGAAAGAGATCAAGAAAGAACCAACAAGAATTGAAAAATGAGAAGTTCAATGAGAATAAGAAGTTAGTTACTTCAAATGTAAGTAAAGGATCTAAATGTCATCGCACAAGTTTTTCATCACCACAAAGAAATATTATGTATACTAGTCAGTGTTGGGGTACATTGTTCGTACACCTATCAATCAATGTTTGTATTCTTTCTTTTTCTCTCTATCTTTTACTCAGTTCCTATTCATACATCCAAGTTGTGGGTATCTAAAAGTTTTTTTTTTTACTCAATATTGTCCTATAAGTGTTAAAAAATGAGCAATGCCACTTTGACCGTTAAAAAATGATAATGGTCAACGATAGTTTTTTATCAGTAGAGAGATCATTAACATTTTTTAACGGTCAAGGCAACATTGCTCATTTTTTAATGTTTTTGAAGCGACATTGGGCCAAAACAAAAATCGGAATAGCTCATTCACAAATATTTCCTCGGAGAAAATGACCCTTAATCTTAAAAATATGTAGATTTTAGTTGGTTTCCCCCATGGTCCTCTCTAATGGAAAATACTATGGTCTTGAATGTATAAACACAGGAGCAAAAGACTAATGAATGAAGAATGAAAAGGTACCTCATAAGAGCAAACAAGGCCAAGATCTTCAAGGCAATACAAAATCTTTGAATAGTCTTTAGACAATCTCTTTCTCATTCTCTCAAGTCTATCATCCACATCTTTATATTGGCATTCCATTGATCTTTGCAGTCTCACCAATGAAGCATCAAACTGTAAAAGCAAAGAAGTGTCTTACTATCCTTTTGTGGGAATTATATTATTTTGTAAATAAGTTTATTAGATTAAGTCAAGATTAGATCCTAGAATCTAGGAGTTAGTTAGAACAGATTAGTTTGTTTCAATTTTTGAATTTCCTAGAAGTTCTCAATCTGTTACAACAGATTGCCCTCCGTGTATCTTATATATTTCACATGAATCAATGAGAAGTGCATCGGACTCAATTATCAATTATCCTGATCCTAAAAGTCTACATGGTATCGAGCCTCACCGTAGCATCCTCCACGACCTCCGCCTCGAGTCCGATCCGAGGAGTTACCCACCGTAACGTCCTCACGACCTTCAACCCTGTCACGAGAACGTTACCCACTGTAGCGATCTCACAGCCTCCTCAAGTCCATATCTCCGTCACGAGACGTTCCCACTGTATCGTCCGATCCCGGTTCCCGTCTCCAGTCCTCCTTCTTCGACTCATCCGATAGTCGAACTCGTCACTGTGAGACGATTTCAATTGGATGTCCGACAATTAGAAGTCTCGTCATCCTCACTCAGACTCAGACCCAGACCCAGACCTATCGTGACCGTCGATCACAGTTTAGACCGTCGTTCACCATCTCCGGCTTCCCACTGTGAGACGACTCCCATCTCCCCGACTGGTCTCACTCCGTCGTCTCTGGCATATTCAGCGCTGAGTCGGTCTCTTCTTGGCCGTCGGGTATCAATTTTTGTTCCTCCGAAATCCTGAATTCTAATCGACTGGTTCTGAGTATTTCGACAGTCGGCTGATTCTTCATCGTTGCATCGACTGGTTCTGCATCTCCGATTCTGGTCTCTTCATTTCTGAACTCATCGACCGGTTCTGGTTTTTTTTTCATTCTCGAATCTCAACTGGTGTTGTTTTTTTTTCTCCGTTACGGACTGCATCTTCGTTTTTTGGAAATAAGCGTTTTTTTTGGACCCTACTGTTCATTCGTTTCGGCCTGCTACTGTTCATTCTTTTGGGCAATTACTGTTCATTAAATTTGGACTGTTACTGTGCTTCACTTTGTCCTGCTCTGCGTCTTCATTGGATCAACCAGCATATTCCATACCAATGGCCTCACTAAATGATACTACACCACCGCTCCCCAAGACCGGCGATGATACAACTCCTCTCCACTCTTCCGATAACCAATTGCTATCTAACCAATTGGTGTCGGAGAAACTAAATCTTCATAATTATCATGACTGGGCACGAGCTGTTCTGCTAGCTATCGGTGGACGGGGCAAACGGAAGTTTTTAACTGGAGAGATCAAGCCACCGTTGGATCAAACCTCCCCAGCCTGGGTTCAATGGGACACTGATAATTCTCTTATCTGCTCTTGGCTTATCAATGCCATGTCTCCACAGATTAAACGGAGTTTCATGTATCTTCCTACTGCAAAGGATATTTGGGATGCTGTTCGCGACTCTTACGTCGATGCCAAGGACTTATCTCAACTATTTAATCTCTGTCGTCGCATCGGAAGTCATCTCGGGGCTCTAGGTGCATTGCTGAATTCTGGTTTGAGTTGTGCGCTCTCGGCAAGAAGAAGATCAAATGGCCGAAAATGAATGGGATTCTCCCACCGATGCTACTCGCCACCTTCGAATGTCAACATTGATCGGATTCTGATTTTTCTCACGGCTTGAACTCGGAATTTGACGATGCTCGAGCAAGGATATTGAGTAATTCGTCTCTTCCTCCTCTCCGGAAGTATATTCGAGATTCGTCGTGAAGAGTCCCGAAGACAAACTATGCTTCTCAAGGCTATCTCTTCAGGACCAGAAGCGTCCGGTTTAATCAATAAGCACATTCCCCCTTCTGGTTCTGGCTCTACTAAACCTCGTCCAACGTGTGATCATTGCAAGAAGATTGGTCATACCAAAGACAAATGCTGGAAACTCCACGGTAAGCCATCTGATTGGACACCTCGCAAACCACGATCACCTTCGCTCATCAAACAATCATTGAGGCAGATACTACTTCAGAATCCGTGCCTCCTTCCCTTAATACAGAACAGATGAGTCAACTTCTCAATTTGCTGAAAAATTTACCATCCTCTCAAGGACCAGTTGCCACTATCGCCAAACAAGGTAATGATCATCTTACTCTTATATCATCATCCTCTCTGCCAAAATGGATAGTAGACACCGGCGCCTCGATCATATGACCTCGGAATCAAGAGTCTTTACTTCCTATTCTCCTTTGGTGGTAATAATCGAGGGTACCGTAACTCTTACAAGAGACTTCAAACTTGATTCTGTGCTTCATGTTCCTCATTTGGCATACAATCTCCTTTCAATCAGCAAATTGACAAAAAATACAAACATGCTCGCTCACTTTTTGCCACTCATTGTATATTTGGGATCTCTCCTCGGGAAGACGATTGGCACAGCTAAGGAGCATGACGGCCTTTACTACCTTGATGATTCCTCTGCAAGTGCCTTGTCATCACAAATAAAGACCTATGTCTCCCCTAGTTTAGACAATAATTTGATGTTATGGCATAGAAGGATGGGTCATCCTAGTTTTCAGTATTTACAAAGATTGTTTCCTCAATTTTCATTCAATAAAGATGTTAATTTCCATTGTGATACGTGTGAACTAGCAAAACATCATCGTACTACCTTCCCTCCCACCTCCTATCACTCTACTCGTCCATTCTCCATCATCCACAGTGATGTATGGGGTCCCTCTAGAATACCTAACCGGACATGTTCGAAATATTTTGTCACGTTCATAGACGATCACTCTCGCATGTGTTGGGTGTACCTCCTAAAAGAAAAATCTGATGTGTTCAATATCTTTGTTGAATTCTTCCACTATGTTCAAACCCAATTTAATTCTACCATTCAAGTCCTACACTCTGATAATGGCACCGAATATTTCAATCATGCCTTCAGCCATTTTCTAAAGTCTCACGGCATCATTCATAAAAGTAGTTGTCCTAACACCCTCAAGCAGAATGGCATTGCGGAACGTAAAAATCGCCATCTTCTTGACATTGCCCGTGCCCTTATGTACACCAAAGAATGTTCCCAAGTATTTCGGGAGATGCAATCCTTCGCCACTCACCTTATCAATAGACTACCTACTCGTGTCCTTTCCCATCTGTCCCTCTTCATAAACTCCGTGAGACTCATGTGATTTCACACCTTGATCACTCTCTTCCTCTCCGTATCTTTGGATGTACCGTATATGTCCATATTCACCATCCCCCTTCCAAATTTGACCCTAGGTCCATCCCTTGCATCTTTCTTGGCTATTCCAATTGCCAAAAAGGTTATCGTTGTTATGACCCTAAATCCCAACGAATCTTTGTCAGCCGAGATGTCACATTTGCTGAAGCCATACCTTTCTATCCACGACCTTCGAGTCAGGAGGAGAATTGGAGTGACTCTCAGCCCACTATACCTGAACCTATACCACCTTCCTATCCTGTGGTCATACCCTCCACACCTGATTCACTCACAATGCCATCACAAACAGGGGGAGACAAAGGTATCAAACAATATGACAATGTTTACTCTAGGAGGAACAAAAAGGTAGTAGAATCTGTTATACCTGAGGCTCAGCCACTCTCCCAACCGAGAGAGACTCCTGATGCTAACAAGGACCTAAACATGCCCATTGCGTTGAGAAAGAAGACACGTTCTTGTACTCAACATCCTATTCAAGACTACATGTCATATGGTAATCTCTCACGTAAATCTTGTCATTTTGTCACTAACCTTGATCAGGTTCAGATTCCCACAAACGTACATGAGGCACTTGAAATTCCTGAATGGAAAGATGCTGTATTGGATGAGATGAATGCTCTTGAGAAAAATCAAACTTGGAATGTCACTAACTTACCCCAAGGTAAAAAGGCAGTAGGGTGTAAGTGGGTATTTACCCCAAGTACAATGCGATAGTACCTTGAACAAGTACAAAGCCAGACTAGTTGCCAAGGGTTTTACACAAACTTATGGCTTGGACTACAATGAAACTTTTGCCCCCGTAGCAAAGCTAAACACGGTCGAATCCTTATTTCCATTCTTTGTTAATCTCGATTGGCCTTTACAACGACTAGACATAAAAACGCCTTCCTAAATGGGGACCTAAAAGAAGAAGTTTATATGTCACTTCCACTGGTTTTGAGAATGGTCACGGAAAACAGGTATGCAAGCCGAACAAATCCATTTACGGATTGAAGCAATCTCCTAGAGCCCGGTTTGACAGATTCTCACAAGTTCTAAAGGCTGAAGGATACAACCAATGCCTCTCTGATCACACTATGTTCACTATGAACAATGAAGGTATGATTACTATCTTAATAGTATATGTGGATGACATAATACTTACAGGAAACAATCCTCAAGAAATGAGCAGAATCAAACTAGCGCTAAACAAGGAGTTTGAAGTCAAGGACCTTGGTAACTTGAAATACTTCCTAGGAATGGAAGTGGCTAGGTCAAAAGAAGGTATTCACATTTCACAAAGGAAGTATGTCCTTGATCTACTAAAGGAAACTGGCATGCTTGGGTGTAAGCCAAGCAAGACTCCCATTAGTGTCAAAAAGAAGAAGAAAAAGGTAGAACAGCCGACAACCGAACAAGAGGTGGTGGAAAAAAAGAAACAAGAAGAGGAAGAAAAACCGACAGACATAGGGCGCTACCAGAGATTGGTCGGAAAGCTCATCTATCTTTCTCACACACGTCCTGACATTGCCTTTGCGGTAAGTACGCAAGTCAACATATGCACTCACCCAAACAGAAACACTTGGATGCAGCATATAGAATCCTGAAATACCTCAAAGGAACTCCTGGTCGAGGTCTCTTCTTCAGAAAAACTAATTTGAGGACTATTGAGATATACACTGATGCAGATTGGGCAGGAGACCAAGAGAACAGCAGGTCTACTTCAGGCTATTGCACGTTTGTATGGGGAAATCTAGTAACGTGGCAGAGTCACAAGCAACGAGTGGTATCCACAAGTAGTGCAGAATCAGAACTAAGATCACTATCCGAAGGACTCAAGGAAGGAATTTGGATAAAAGGGTCGCGACGAGACCTACACCAAGATAGAATCTCCACTAAAACTTTCTTGTGATAATAAGGCGGCCTTAAGCATGGCATTGAATCCAGTACAACACGATAGAACTAAGCATGTTGATGTTGATCGCCACTTTATCGAGAAAAGGTTGAAGATGGAATTATTCCTGAGGACATATTTGAAGGCTTTGTATGCAAGTTGGACATGATGAGTATCTATGATCCAACTTGAGGGGGAGTGTGGGAATTATATTATTTTGTAAATAAGTTTATTAGATTAAGTCAAGATTAGATCCTAGAATCTAGGAGTTAGTTAGAACAGATTAGTTTGTTTCAATTTTTGAATTTCCTAGAAGTTCTCAATCTGTTACAACAGATTGCCCTCCGTGTATCTTATATATTTCACATGAATCAATGAGAAGTGCATCGGACTCAATTATCAATTATCCTAATCCTAAAAGTCTACACCTTTTTTCTTCAATAGTAAATGAATATAATCTTATTGATACACCATGTACATGTGGTATTTGTACACATGGGTATCAGATAAACATGTACCAGAGTATATCATGTGTAAGTAATATAGACATGTGTATTACAGTTGAAAAGTTTTAAGTAAAACTTCACCTAAAAGTCTAAGCCGCTAAGTTATAGAGATCTAATACTATTTCAAAGACCATTTTAGCAAGTAAAGACTCGTTCTTTGAGCCCCTGGACTCAACTCACTTAAACTTTTCAGTGTGTAGTAAAAACAAGTAAATACTTGTAATTTCTACTATTCTAGCACATCATACCTCTGACCATAAAGCCTCCATCTTTTGTTTTAGACCCTCAAATGGGACTGGTGGCTGATCATAGAATCTACAAGTTCCAGAGGCAGAGGGCACACATATTTCCAATTCTGTTCTGTCTTTAATAGTATAAATCTGCAAGACAACATTTGAGATTTTTAAAAAATTATCCATTGACCTTGGAATACATTACCCATGGATGACTTAAATTTGATCTAACAACATCACCTGAGAATCCAAGATGCCTTCAAGAGTAGACATCTGACCTTTACAGTCCATGGTGGATGAGATAACTGATGCAAAAAAGTTCAGTTTAGAACCCATTTGACATTTCAAAACATCCTAAAATAAAGAAATAAATAAACTTTACCCTTCCCAATAACTGGTGATGCTGTCATTCCAAAAATCTTTGGCTTGTCACAAGATGTGTGATAAAATTCCTAGTAAGGAAAAGGATGAAGGTAATAAGCCTCCCTCTTAAGATAAGTGCAACGAATAAAAACGGCAACAAAGGGAAAAATCTTCAGCAATATATGTTACTCGTATATTAACACTGCATTACTAATATGTAATTCAAGCAGCTTTTGGATTTTTCTGGGAAAAAAGTGAAAGGAAAAAAAAAATGACATCCTTGAACTTTTGAGTTACTTGCAAATAGCACCCAGAACTTTAGAAACTAGAAAATAGGTCCCTCAACCTTCACACTCTATGAAATAGGTCATTCAATTTCAATCATTATTTTTATACTGTTGCATTATGTGTTACTAACCTTCATTATTTTAACGTAAGGATGGTTCCCACTCGCACGATGGCATTCATCAATAACCAACAAAGAGACTGTTTTCATTTTGAAGAATGCTTTTCTTAAGCCATCCAAGAGAATTTGGGGTGTCATGACCATGACCTGTAAGGAAGACAGTGAAATTGTAGGACTAAGATAAACAAAAGAAAGCGCTATAATAGTGGTCTTGTTAAGACCACGTTACTTAATACTCATTTGGTCCTAAATGTAGGACCTAGTTTGTGTAGTGCAATTTGTACCACATACAAAATTTTACATTTAGGACTGGAGGTAGTATTTTATAGAGAACTTTTTTTAAACTGTTTAAAATGTAGGCTTACATCTTGCTCTTCAATTTTCTTTTCCCAGCAGTTAAAATCCCAGTCGTCTATTCCCTTGTCTCCATGGAATTCTTCCACTGCCAAGTCAGTGTAATCTTTTATGACCCCAAATTGCTGCACATATGAGGTTAAAAATCTGTCATTTTCTAATGTTTTGGTCCTTTTTCATTTTCTTTTATCATGTAACTTAAGAGTCTTTCATGTGGCATCCAATGATTCACTACTCTATTAGCATCAAATTGAGTAATATTATCATATTATCATCTCATGTGAATCTTCTAGGGAAATCAATGAAAAGTAATTTTATTGACAAGAAGGACCTGATATATTTTTATACATGTCGATACTCTGTATGATTTCATATATAAAGTATCAGTACTCAAATTTAGGTCATTCCTGTCAATAAAATTGTCAAATAAGGACTTTTCACCAATTTTTCCAATTTTTTTAAATTATTAATAATACAGATGCAAATAGGAAAATGCCTGATTAACAAGATGGACTGTGGGAGCCAAGAAAATAATCAGCTTCTTTAGATGAGTGGACTTAATAGAAAGATCTATATGCCTAATAAGCATCACAGCTATCATAGTCTTTCCAGCACCAGTATCCAGTACTGCTATAGTGTTCCTTCTCTTAGCAACTTCAAACGCCTCAACTTGATACCTTTAAGGAACACACAACCACAAACCAAAAGACTCATTCAAAGTTTATTTTACAAGTCAATATCATCAAATGGGTAAGTTAAAATCTTCAAGAGAAATGAAAATGGTAGCCAAATTATGTACCTTCTGGGATTGAAATCTTTAGCATTAGAAGAAGGTTCAGAGTTTTGAGCAGAATGATAAGCTTTTGTTCTGTGATCCATGTTAGGATTTGGAAGGGAAAAAAATTTGTGTTGTGAGAAATATGAAGAATTCGCTTTAGGGAATTCACTTTTGGACTGTGCAACAAAAGTGATTAATTCTGTCTGTTCTTTTCATTCTTTCATTCTTGTGTTTTTTATGCCTAAGATTGGAACTGATTTAGCTCAAACCATATGAAGGGTCTGTCTTTAACCGTATCAGAATCATGATTAGAATGTGATGAGGCTGATTTTCAAAAGTGAGGATTTATAATATATGACTTATCAAATAACAGCAATAAATTATAATAAAATCAAGATTTACGTTGAAAAATATAGATCAAAACCTGGGAAATTAAAAGGTAAATTTTACTATATTATGTTAGAAGTTAGGCACATGCAAGTTTCATTCACACTGGCAAGATGGCTGAAAAGACATGATCGCATGAAGATAACGTGTTTTCTTTCTAAATCCATGCAGAAACCTGAGGGAAAAGGGGGAAATGACTGTTATGAAGCTTTTAAAGCAAAATAATGATAGTTCAGGACCCTAAAATTTGAAAATGGCAGGATCAAAGTCCCTAGAAAAATCTATAAACCAAATTAACCCTATTAAGTTGTAAAATTATGGGTTAAAATTTTGTTTCAGCTTTCATAATTTTCTGAACCCAAAAGTTGATTGGTTTAGATACCTTTTGTACTAGTTGTGAATTTAGGAAACGGTTAATAAAAATATATAGTTTATATAAATAACTGCACACCCTTTATTATATATTGCATATGAAAATTAGGCAAAAGTATCCGGTATACACTTTTATCTTTTAATTATGAGGTCTTTTATTTTCATTTTTTAATATTGTTACACTTTTATCTTTTAATTATGAGGTCTTTTATTTTCATTTTTTAATATTGACATCTAGTATCCAGTTCGATGACTTTCCTTACTAACACAAATGATTCCTTTAAGACTCAAACCTCAAGACTCAAAGAATCTAGCGATACCTTACATACCAACTCTATTATCCTTTCTTTTATTCTTGGGCCTAAGAGATCATTTCATTTTGATTCCATTTTTTATGTCAAAAACCATTTATCTTTATTTAGTTTGATTTTGTGCTAGTCCTTCAATATTTAAGATGTGCTTAATCATAAAGCAACAAGACTGATCACACTAAATCAATTTTTTTAAAAAATATTATTAAATACTTTAAAAAAAAAAAAAAAAAACTTCCCATAACCCAAACCAATTTCACACCTCCAACGACTATGACAATGATTCCCATTGGCGAAACCTGAAGAATAAAAGCTTTATGTACCAGAAATTCATATATTGTTGCGTAATACACACTGATAAATGGAATGACTCAACTAGTTGAATTTCAGGAACAGAAAAGTGTACTGTACAAGAAAAAATGACTCCATTGCCAGGTGCAAAAACTTATATTTACAAATATTTGAATTGGCTTTTGCCAACAAAAATGATTGCTATCCCAGTTAACTAAGAGGGCAACAATACATAACCACTAATCTACCAATAAAAGGGAATTGTGTTTCTCTGCACATGGGCTAGAAGAGACGACCCTGTACAAAACCTCTATATACGTCTCTTTCCCAGAAAAGAGAAGGGGGGCTTTTAAAAATAGTTATGTACAAGATCTGAATGACACAAGTAAAATAACTAATAATGCCTGCCAATACTACTTCAACTAATTTTCCAGCAGGACCTGCAGAAATCAATGTCTGTCCATAATCAGCAGCTTCATCTGCACAAAAATCCCCATGAAATAGTCATTTTTTCCTGCCATACATGAACCCGGCAAAAGAGCAATCTAAGGGCCAAATGGACAAGCACACAAGAAGTCAGACCAACTTTCATTGAATACCTTGAACTTAGGAAATACACTGTATTATTATACATGAGAGGAAATTAATTGGGGGATCAAAATCATGTGCATATCAGCTGAGAGAAAAATTACACTATAGATCCATGCATTATATATGTACCAGAACAAAACTGAGAGGAAAACTCCGTTGATAACTTGATGTCATATCATAACCAGTTACTACTCCAATACATAGCGTCATCTAATTTACATGGATGACTGCTTCTTTAGATTCAAATTATGAAAGAACATGTCAGCAAGCATTTGGATGGAGGAAATGCTCAAGATAAAAAGTTGATGCACAAAGATTTCCTCTTGTAAACTAAGAGCAATAACCTAAACCAGTTGGACTTGGTTCGCTGCAATTGATATTGTTGTGCTTCAAAGATAAATACCTAATAATCGAATACTAACCATATCAGCTCAAAGGAAAATTTGTAGTAAAAAGGTATGATGACGTTACAGGTCTAACTAGAGAGTCAGGCTGCAGATTCTCATCAAGACAAGACCTCAGTGATGCAACGAATTCAATACCAATAGCCACCATTGTTGCCATGTGGACAAGATCATATTTTAATTACTGATATGAACATTGAGGATAAAGCTTGATCTACACCAAAATTTGTTGACTGTATGCCTGCAGCATATAGTGCCGCAATGTCTCTGCAGTTATTGTAGTTTAATGTCTCGTATCAAGTCTCTGCAAATACAAGGGTTTATGTAGGTTAGAAGTTATAGACTACATGTCCCATAAAAGGCATCAAACTTAATCTGCAATAGTTCAGAAAAAACATCTTAAGCTCATAACGCCTCCCAACCAAAAGGGGGAATATCTATATATTGTTTAGAGGCATAAACACTCTATGTTGTATTAGAGGAGTTACAATATATATGCTAAGTAAGAGAACTTAGCGGAGGGAAATTAGGGATTACAATTAAGACTAGGAAATCAGATAATAAAGCTGCTATAATAAGGATCCTATAATCAGGGAGCAACAATCAAGGGATCCTAATCTCCTAATTTATTTCATGATATTCTAATGGTTCCAACACTCCCCCTCTGGAGAGTATATGTTGATCATTCCTAGCTTGTCTCGAAATCCTTCAAACTTCATTTTGCCTAATGGTTTGGTCATGATATCTACAATCTAGTCTACAAATCTTATGTGTGACAAATTCATGATGCCTGCTTCAATCTTTTCTTTAATACAAGTGTCTGTCGACCTCAACATGTTTTGTTCTATCATGATAGACTAGGTTCTTGCCCATTTCAATGCTGGCCTTGTTGTCACACCAGAGTTGCATTGTCCCTCCTATTGAATTCCCAACTCCTTCAATAATCTGATAACCTAGATTCCTTCACATACTCCATTGTTAACAACTCTCAATTTTGCTTCAGCACTACTTTTTGACACCACGGTTTGTTTCTTGCTTCTTCATGTAACCAGATTTCCCCACACATGTGCAGTACCCTAAGGTTGACCTCCTAGTCTCTCTATCCCTTGCATGGTTTACATCAGTGTAGATTTCGATGTTTCTGATAATACCTTTCTTAAAGAATATTCCCGTTCTAGGATTAAGCTTCAGATAGCTCAAAATTTTGCACATAGCCTCCATGTGCTCTTCATGTGGCTGATGCATAAATTGAATTACTATTCCAACTGCATAGCTAATATCAGAATGTGTGTGGGTTAAGTATATCAATTGTCCCATAAGTCTTCTGTAACTTTCTGATTTAATTGGAATACCTTGTGGTTTGATCTCTAAGTGGCATCCCTCTTCCATTGGCGTTCCCTCTGGTTGGGCACCCAACATTCCTGTCTCATGTAATAGGTCTAGGGTATACTTTCATTGAGATATATTGATGCCCTTTTTGGTTCTTGCCACTTCCATGCCTAGGAAATACCTCATTTCACTTGAAATTCAGCTGACAAGTCTTGCTTTAGTTTAGCAATAGATTCTTCATCATTTCGTGTAATGACTATGTCATCAACATAGACAATCAATATGGTGACTTTGTCATTAACACGTTTGAAGAACGTGTCATCTGCTTGTCCCTAAGTATATACCCAAGTCCTTTCACTACTTTGATGAATCTACCAAACCATTCCCCTTGGAGATTGCTTTAGTTTGTACAATGACTTGCTAGGTTTACACAAAGTTGTTAGGAGCTAAAACTTCATTTGAATCTCCATGTATAATTTTTCTTCCAAGTTTCCATTCAAAAATGCATTCTTCACGTCTAGTTGGCGTAATGACCAATCCAAGTTCGCTGCAATTGATAACAGTACTTGGATGGTATTGAACTTGGCTGCTAGAGCAAATGTCTCCTGATAATCAATCCCATATGTCTGAGTATATTCTTTTGCAACGAGTCTCACCTTGTATTTGTTGATACTACATCTGGACTGAATTTTGTGGTGAGGTGAAGATCCACCTACATCCTACTAGTTTCTTTCCTTCAGGAAGAATTGTGATCTCCCACGTTCTATTTTCCTCGAGTACCCTCAACTCTTCTTCTACAGCTTGTTTCCAATTTGGATCAGTAATAGCTTGTTGGAATGTGTCTGGAATTATTATATGTGCATCATTTAAAACAAAGCTTTTCATTTTTGCGTAGGTTATTGTATGAGACAAATCATTGAACCGGATGCTTAGTACACGATCTTACCCCTTTTCTCAATGCAATAGGCCAACCCAGTTCTTCAGATTTAATCCTGAATTGGAGTCATGGTCATTCCTTTGAATGCTAGAGATAGTTCTACCAATGTTTGGTTCATCTTGAACTTGTGATCTAGACTCTACCTCCTGTCATGGTTCAACATCCATCCTGAATTGATCTCAACATTTGTTTCCGAGTTCATTGGGTTCAGGTTGAGGTGGAATATGTTCAAATTCATGATTGAATTGGGTAGGACTAGGTTGGCTTCTGTGAGCAAGTGAGTCGAGTGGCTATAAGGTTAGGTTGTGTTGATGATGGAGTGTCGGGCAGGAGACAAATAGAATCTGGCTCTGATATCATATTGTTTAGAGGCATAAACACTCTCGATGTTGTATTATTTAGATGAAGAGGAGTTACAATATATAGGCTAAGGAAGAGAACTTAGGGAGGTAAATTAGGGATTACAATTAAGACTAGGAAATCGGATAATAAAGTTGTTGTAATCAGGATCCTATAATCAAGGAGCAACAATCAAGGGATCCTATTCTCCAATTTATTTCCTAATATTCTAACGGTTCCAACACTATAAAATGAACAAATTGCATTACTTCAATGTTCGTATATCTGTGCACACAAGGGAAGGCAAAATAAACTATAAAAAAAATTAATACCTGTTAATTGCTCCCAAGAGGGCATAAAAACCCTGCCAAAGCCAACATCTCTCAAGGTGGATACTCTATCCATTTGATTGTATCATTCCCCTTCAAAATTAAGAGACCAAAAAAACTTGTTCTGCCCTGGCTGCAGATGCGGCAATTATTGCTGAGGTTGACGTTGCAAAGTCCCAAGTTTAGGTGAATGTTGATCTTGGCCCTGTTGATGCTGATGCTGTTTGTGAGGCTGAAGTGGCTGTTGGGATAGAATAGGCTGTGATGAAGATTGTTGAATAGGCAGCGGCTGTTGCTGCCGCTGTGCAACTGAATTATGTACATGAGGCATGACAAATGATGACTGTCTAGGGCCTTGCCCTTGACTGATAGTTGGCTGTGGCTCATTTCCAGCTGAATTTCTAACAGGTACTTTCCCCAAGGAACCCACATGAGTGGCAGGAGTTTGAACATGGGAATCAAATGCTGTTTCTGAAGTTTTCCACTGGGAAGACACACTAGAGGAATCAATGCAATCATGAGATACAGCAGTGCCTGCACTAATCTGAGAAGCATTATTTTCAGAGGGCTGACCAGCTCGAGTTGAGTCATATTGAGGCTTGCTTGATGACTCAGAATGCACCTGAAAGTTCCGGTGCAACATTCTCTGAACATTTGACTGAGTTTGACTCATTTTCTTAGATTGTAGCTGAGACTGTTGCAGTAGCTGGGGATTGTCGGAAGAAAGAACAGCTGATGAAACAGCTGTCAGTGGAGGTGACAATACATGACCTGATGGAACTGGTGGAATCTGTCCTTGAGTACTATTATTAGAAGGTGATACAACTGGCTGAAGTTGTTTTGATGAAGTGGTTACTGGTCCCAAATTTTTGTTCTGCTGCAACTGGGAATGATTTGAAGAGTGAGCAGCACCCAACGGCTTTGATGGTTGAGTAGGATTTAAATTAGAAGCAGGATGTAAGTTTTGACCTCTCATCATATGCGTATTTTTGTCCCCTTTGTCAGCAGTTTGACTTGCTGGAGGCACAGATAATCCATTGAGATGAGAAGAATCTATAGAGATATTCTGTTGGACCGAGATGCTTCCTCTTCCTATTCCCTTCATAAGTTTAGCCTGCTGTTGAGACAGTGGATGCTGCCGCTGATTAGGATGCTGCCTACCAGGTTGTTGATGCTGCTGCTGAGGTTGTCGTTGCCTTTGCTTCACAGCTTGATTATTCAACCCACTAGCACCTGGATTCCTGCTGAACCCATGTGCCAGGGGATGTTTCTGCTGTTGGTGAGATGACATGGAAGTCAAAGAGGACGATGGTGTTACAGGGCAATGATTCGTTTGCTGAGATGAATTTTGAGATTGGACTGGACTATTATTTTGAAGAGATGATGACGTTGGAGGTTGAGACTGTGCCTGAGCATGTGGCATCAGTGCATTTGCTGCAGCCAGCTTTTGTTGTTGTTGCTGTTGCTGAAGATATCGCTGCTTCTGTAAATGTCTTTCCTTAACCAGTTGCATCACATAGGCTCGCTGCTGCGGATTAGCAGCAAGGTTCGGACCTTGAAGATGAGAACGAGAACTGCTGAGATGTGACTGTTGTTGGGACAGCTGATGTGGCTGCTGAGCTTGCCCGGGGTATGGCTGAGCAGGTGGAGGAATAGTCTGATTACTGAAGGAAGAACTCAGCCCACTGAAAGCTGAAATACCTTGGCTATTCCCTTGAGTGACCTGCATCTGAGTCTCTGGAATCGCCATTGGCCTTTGATGTTCTGGATTATGACCAGGCTAGTGACAGGGCAAAAGTTATTAGTAAATATTAATATGGATTCACAAGTATCAACAAAAGAAAGACAAACTAATAGAAAAATAGACTGATGTTAACAAGTACCAAAGAAGCCATTTAAGATTCATCAATGCACAGATGCTGAGTTGGATGGATTAAAAATTGCTTAACCATAATTCCCCCTAACTAATGTCACCGATAAAATTAAACCCTCAGAAAAAAAGGAACAAGAACACCCCTCACCCTTATCATATGCAATGCCTCATGAGGTCTCAGCATTGAGTTGGCTGGTCCAGAACCAGTTCCAGAGTGCATGTTTGCAGTGCTAGGAATCCCCGTCATATTAGAGGCAAGCATGCTCCCAGAACTCACCATAGACGATGATGCCATTCCTTGAAACCCTGGCCTTGATAATGCCATACTTCTATTTATCCCACCAATCATGCCCACCCCATTTCCACCAGAAAGCATGCGAACACCACGTTCACTTCCAGAAAGAGATCCAGGAACAGACATGTTAGACTGCTGAACATTTCTGCCAGATAACATTTGATTATATTGTTGAATTCTCTGCTTCTCATCAATTAGCAAAGAAGTTCTTGGAACCCCACATCTGTTGTCACAGGAAATATATTAAGCACCCATCACATTTATAGTTGCAAACAAGGTTGTTAAACTTGCAAAACAAAATCGTGACATGGACATAAACTCGAATCATAAACTTGTAAGAATTTACCTCTACCAATAAATAGCTATTAAAAGAATATAATCAAATAATTAAAATACAAAAAAAAAAACAATTTTGTTTAAATATATTTCAAATCCGTAATTGAAAATAAACCCATCCACATTCATAATTTATCATACTCAACAGAGAAATTTCTATGAACTTCGTATATGAAGTGACTAATAAATTATAAAAAAGACTTCAAATTTATTAGTCACAAGTTTAATAATGTGATGAAAATTAAAATTATAAAATTTTATAATATAACCCAAAATAAATATGATTCTACAACTATTATTCTAGAAAGTACTAATAATACAACTTTAATAACACAAAATTAATCAGAATTTAAACCTACTAGATTATTGTATTCAACAAAAGAATTATACAAAAGAAGGCAAAGATTTCATTATAGTAGAGTACTCCCTGCATTTACACATCCCCAGATTTTGAATCTTGATATTGATAATTTAGATCATTTAAATAAAACTAAAATATTATTAAGATATTTCTATAAAATAAAATAAAATTTTTGAAAATTAAAAACAATTTTTACTGATTATTATTATAATAATTAATAATAACTATAAATTGAATGTTAGTTAAAAAAATCCTAAACAATAAATTTTTTTAAGAACGGTAAGATATTACTATAAAACAAAGAAAGAAAGCAACAATATCATAGTACCACGTTGATGCTGAGTTTGAAAAGTCAAACAGTGCATCTAAGAGAAGTTGGAAATGCTACTGTTGTCATGACTGAGGGAAATAATGATCAAAGGAGCTTTTACATAAACTCGCCAATTTATGAAGAAACTCACAATTCCATGTATATTCCCGATTCGGGTAGCGAGTTCAGTTCAAGTCTATAAATTCCCGATTTATTCACGAGTTAACAAGAAATCATTATGTAGGTTTGCAAGATCGTCTGTACAAGTTAAATTGCAATTTTAACAACATTTGTTACATCGCAAGAATCTCCAGCTGTATTTGGATCATACCTGGGAGAAGCAGCAGCTGGACCAGATGGTGAAGACAAGTTATTACCAAGAACCATACCAGATGACCCTGGAAGTGAGGTGTTTGCCCCAGATGTAGGAAGTACTGATGCTACAGAACCTTGATTTGGTGATACCAAACCACCAGCATGAGAACCCTGATACCCAAGGGAAAGGGAGTCTGCAGCTGGTGGTGCATTTATATCACAAAGATCAAGTGGCCTTCACAAAGAAATCAGAAAATTAAAAAACTTGTTCCAAATGAAATTGAAAAATGAAAAGGATAAAAAGCAGCCCAAAAATGTCAACTCACAATGTGAAATCCTATAAGATGAGCAAAGTAGGCAATGTAATAGGATGCAGACTATAGGTTAAAACTTAAATCAATGACTGTTGGAGATCAAAGGAGATCCCAATTTCTCCTACAAAATTATTTGTAATTTGTCTCCTAATTATTAGTCTATTTTATTTTTTCCGGGTAGAACATCATCATGCTTCAATTATTGCTTGGTTGTTGGCCAATTTGGAGGGATTAGATTGGAGGTTCATTTCATTTCCTTCTCTATATACTTAATTCCTTCTCATTCAATAAAATTTGTATTCAGAGTTCAAATTCTCTAAACTTCCACAATTATTACTTAAAAAATAAACTAAAATAAAATAGAACTAACGTTAAAAGATCTCCATTCAGGTTGTTTGGGCAGACTTGGGAAAGAGCAACGGCGTGTGAGTTATGGACAGCTGTTATTTGTTTTATATCCTGATTATCACTCTGCATTAAAACAAAAAACATCGAATTAGAATCAAGTTCTGAGACTAAGGGGTTAAAAGGATAACATGATTGACTTTCCAAGTCCTCCACTGCCCAGAGAAACTCAGAACTACAATCTTACAATTCAAATAACCAGATAACGCATCAGTTAATCTAGTCATGGAGGAACAGGATAATACCAAAGAAAATCAATTGAATAATTCCAAGACGGCTTTTGTTCACAAAATGTACTGTTTCATATACAACCACATTTCATAGAACAAACTAATGACCCAATTAACTGCCTAACATTTTTGTTAGCTTGCAGTTTTTGGAATTATCTAGCAATGTATCCAGCAATGTATCTGATATACATATAGATGTGATTGGGGGCCTGGGGCCAGCTCTCAAGTTCAGACAAGAAGAGAAGCCAGAACATGATATGACATAAAGGTACTAAAGCGAATAATAAAATAAAAAAGAAAGCAAGTAAAAAGAATCTAGGCCTTACAATTTTCAAAATCACTGAATACCAATGCTAATACGAGGTTACGCTTACAATGCACGACCAAGAAATTATGATAGGAAAATGCAAATTCATTTGAGCTTCAAGAACCAACCATCAATAACGAGAGAATAATACTACAAAAGGCGTATCTTCCAATATTACATTGCCAATCGAATTGTTGCAATAACAAACTTTCATTGAGATGCCACATTAACAGGAAATAACTGGAAAATACTTATGAAGAAAGTTAAGGAATCCCATTTCCTTTCAAGGCAGATAGTGGCCCACATGCAACTTAAGAACAAGATCATGTGATAAACACTGAATGATACCCTTGCAACATCTCCATCCCCGCCAACCACAAGATAACATGAAGGATATAGATAGTATCCAAGTAATAATATTTATCAAGGCCACAACACTCCTAAGATTAGTTATTACAAAACATTTAAAAGGATTAAGCAGCACATAATAAAAATGCTCAACTGACCACAAGGAAGCAAGCCTAAAGCATGCACTCAGTATAATCATTACAATACAAAACTCCTTAAAAATTAATAAGAAAAAAA
This sequence comes from Acacia pycnantha, assembly GCA_025563575.1. Lineage (NCBI taxonomy): Eukaryota > Viridiplantae > Streptophyta > Magnoliopsida > Fabales > Fabaceae > Acacia > Acacia pycnantha. The sequence goes on along the minus strand of JAMWYP010000265.1, from coordinate 461,497 downwards.
AAATATTTAAAAAATAAAGAATAAATGATAAAATGAGTAAATTGTGGTAAGGTAAAAAAAAGTCCCAGTATCATAGTAACTAAACCTGATTCCATTGGTAACAAACCTGATGCCAGTGGTAACAGTATTTTTGTCCAATCTTAATAATCTTCTCGAAATGAGACTTGATGGTGTCCTCTTCCGTAGGCCCATGCAAACGCTGAAACAAATGTCTGGCACTACCCTGCAAAAGCTAGAACAGATCTGATCAACCAAAGCCTCAAAGCTTAGTTAGTTAGGTTTACTACACTGTTTCACCATTACAAATTAATTAACTGTTAATTAGAAGAAACCTGCCTTTGGAATTCCAGGTAATGTGAATGGATAAGACTGAGAAGACCCTGAATCTTCAGCACTATCTGCACCATCCCCAGCACTTTTATCCATTAAGATCTTATGACGCTCCTTGCACTCTTTTGGCTTTCGAAAGATATACTAGAAATGTCACAATTTTTTATCTAGTAAGTGATGAATCCATAATAGCCCAATGAATCAAATCCAAATAAAATTAAAATAAATACGAAAAACTCCAGCTGTCAAATCGTCAAAAAAGAGGGGGGGCTGACATCTCAGTTTGACCAGGTGGCATAGTCAACACCAGTGATTACTGAAATCTTGTTCCTAAACATTATATATAGAAGTCCTATCACTTGCCATGCTGGATGAAGGGCAAGTTGTGTGAGATAATTTCCTAAGATGAACATTTTTAGCGGGTAAAGGACTGTTGCCCTAAATAAACAACCGTTCTGTAGTGCTTTCATTTATCATGTAATTCGTCAAAACCACAAAATGAAAAAATTATCCTTGAAATTTCATTTAGTTAAATCATAGTATAAATCCCTAGTCCCCAAACAGCATGGTTTGATATCATGATTTTTCATTTCAACAATATATCTTTGAATTAGTAGAAGAAAAATTAAAATGTCCCACAACCCTATAATCTTGATTTTCATCAAGAACAAGTGACAAGCATTGTTTTTCTTCAAACCAAAGAAAACAAAACGAATGTGAAAGTTTTCATGTCAATAATAGATCTTTAAAGTACTAGAAGATAAACTAACATTACCCAAAACCTTGTAACCTTCCCTCCATTTACAAGATTATCCATATATCATTACCTTCAACTGGAGTATACTGTTGATAGCATCACTTATAAGCTCCCAGTTTGGACCCATATCATGTACCAAGACAACAAGTGCCTGCAAAAGAAAATAGAGGAAAGCCTTTTAGGTTAGTTATTGTGATAGAACCTAAACTACATATACCAATTTGGACAAAACAAAATCCAATATAGCTGAGGAATTACAAACAACAATTACAAACAACCTGGTCTTCATATAATGACCAAGGACCTCCAGAGCCTGACTGTCCAGCAGATATCTAAATGAAAAATAAAACAAGCAATTGAGCAAAGTCATAGCAATAAAAATTGCTAGAAAATGACCATGTAGGTCAATATCAAAGTTACCTTCAAAGTTTTTGCTTTCCGGCCCCTAATGATTTTAATGGATTTACTGAGATTGGACATGTTACTCATTTGTGATGCAGCTGGGGAGGGAATAGAATTAGTCATTGGACTAATGTTGTCAAAAGTGCTATCAAATGATTGTTTAGTTATCTTTGGCTTCTTCACGTTATGTTGTCGATACAAACCTAAAAACAGGGGAGTTGAATGTGTAAAGCTCAAAGAATAATAAATATTACACAAAACAGATTTCTTAAATATAAACCAATAACAAGATGAAATACCACTGCTTTCATTAGATTCAAAATGATGATGATCAACCCATCTCTTCTTGGAAAGAACCCTCTGCATTGCAAATAGACCACATGATAAATAATTAGAAAATCTTATTAGTAACTCAGAAGAGTGCAGAATTGGTTAAAAAGAAAAGCTCTGAAAAAAGACTGCAATAACAGTGAGAAAGACATATACAAAGAAATTGACTCTCCAAGTCGAACTGTCTTTTATTTGCTTTATGATTTTTCTAAATATTTAATTTGGCTAAACTAGAAAGATAAAACAACTTACTCACTGAAATCTAACTTTGCCCCAGTAAATTTGCATATGAAAGTAAAAAATGGAAGGAAAGTAAGAGAGGTCAAAAATCTTTTTTTTAACAATCTATTCAAAGTCCAAGCACAGCAATAATCCCAGTATCTCAATGCACCAGCCCTTAACAACCAATGAGTAGATAAAACAAAAATTGGGCAACAGAAATATCTACAAGATCTTAGGAAATAGCTTTCCAAAATAGAGTCATCATTTTACCGCAAAAAATGTTGGATTAAACAAAATATTTTCCAAAATAGACCCTAATGTTGATCTAATAAGTAATAACATACTTCCTATTAATGTCAAATTTAAAGCCAGAAGTTTTGATTTGGTTTCATGATCCCACAAGAGGAACACTGATATCATAACTAGGACTTTTTAATATTACAAACTACCTGTTCAGAATCCAGTTGCCATCTCTGATCATATGCAGAAACCTGCAGACGCACTTGTTAAAGCAACTAAAGCTGAAGTATGTATACAACAGTTTATTCATATATTTTAAAAAAAAAAAACAGAGAGAGAGAAAGAAAGAAAAGAAAAGATAAAGTCTGCACATCTCTAATAACATGCCTGGGAGTTACATGAAAATCCAAATTGATCATTACCAGATTCTTAGCCTTCTTGTTTGGTCTGAAAGATGTTTCTACACAATCAGAAGGTAACTGTTTCTCTAAGTCTCCAGCTGATTCCACCTCAAGGCTTTTCAGGATCTGTGATCCACCATGTAAAGTACTATAGTCATCCTGAAAGGAATTGGTGTCTCCACTTGAAGCATCTGTCTTAGTTTGAGCCTGCATTGTCCCAGTGACCATGAAAGGACTTGCAACTCTCTTCCTACGCTTGCGTTTTCGTTTTGTTGGAACTGACCCAACATGTAAACTAGCCGGCCTTCTTCCAAATAGCATGGATGGCTGAGTTCCAACAGTATACTGATCACCAGATTCTGGAGAATAAGACTTCATATTTCTAAGTTTCTTCTGGCCATGCAGGTAAGAAATGCCAGTCTCTTGTTCATCCTCATCATATGCAAGATCTTCAGAACCAGCATCTGCATTTAATTAAAACTAGAAAACTGTAACAAGTTCACAACTGATCAAGAATGCATTCAAATATTAAATAATATATATTGCTGGAAACCACCGAATATTCAGACTAGCTTTTCTGTTGAGTTTTATATTTTCTCATTATTCGTTGCTTATCAACTCTGTTTCTAAATTAGGTTAGAACCTTCCATCAATATGTAAGCCAGCCTAGTGACTGAATCAATAATTCATAGGATCACAGGTCATGACCTCTGTTCCACATTTATAGTCCCAACATTACCTGGTGCAGCATCATACAAAGATGTCCCAACTTCCTCTTGAATGCCACCACCTGTTTTCTGGAAAAACCATAAATTAATTAGTCCTAATGAGAGCAGTCAAAGGTTAAATGATTATTAGACACAATCACATTGATAATATATGAGAAACAAAGATCGTCACTGCACATAAGACTAAACCATGATTCCCAGAGCCTTTACAGTCTAAACCATTCAAGAGTTTTAAAAAAAAAAAAAAACAGTAGACAGAGCATCTATAGTCATAATTTTACCTCTAACTGTAGAAATTGAGATTCAACAGATTTTCTATACGCATCAACTGCCATAGGAGGAACCATATAGAAAAGATTTTCCTGTCAAATCAAAATGGCATGGGAAGAGTTACTTGCTCAAGTCCATGAAATGAATAAATTATAAAAAAGAATCCACCCTAGTCAAAAAATAAGTCATCTGATAGATGAAGCAGCCTCATCCAATGGTAGTCGACAACATTCAATAAAACTAGCATTTCAGAGCCAATATATAGGTGGTGGAGAGAGAAAGAGTAAGAGAGATGGGTCACTAACATCAACATTAACATGTTAACCAAATATTTATAAGGTAACTTGGCCCATACTTCAGTAAGAAGCTCCTCCCATGACATGTCCATATTGCCGGAGTCATATATCCTTTCAGGTGTTTTCACTGCATCTGGTTGAGAGGAAATTCCAAGAGAGTTGTTATACTTCAAAAATCTCAAAGCATATGCTTGCAATTTAAGTGACACAATCTTTCTGGGACCTTGTCCTTCCAAGTCATTGCTTGTCTCCTGACAAAAAACAAACATTATAAACATCTGTAAGAAATAGGCCGTGATACAAACCAGTTTAGAAAGCAAAAGATATATAATATCGTCTAAATACATCCACGTTATATACATAACATATATTATTCTTTCTCATTATAGTATCATACGACAATTCTATACCTATTATGCATCCAGCTACAGAACACAAACAAAACAGGCTAACATCACACAAATGAACATATCAGAAAAAGTTGACAAAAGTCCAACACATGGAGGCAAAAAAGTATCATGTAAAGCCAATTTTTCATTTGCCAACAATTTTCAAGATAGATTAAATTTTCCAGTTCAGAATTAATCACCGGTTGAAAATGATACAAGAACATAAAGCACAATCAAATTAATTTGAGGTATGAAATTTTAGGACTTGAAGATAAGAATAACAAAGTTCAACAAGTACAGATCCATCCAATTTTGCGAATTATTTTGGTTCCCACATCATTGTATGAATGAAAAAAGGTTTTATATGCCGCTATTGATTAAGTGGGCTTGACATAGAATCATCTGACTGTTAACCAAATAATTTTCAGACAGAAGCTAATTAAACATAAAAAGAATTATATAACAGAATTCTTATGACCAAATTGACCAGCCCAAAGTAGTGGCTAGCAGAGAGAGAAGGTCCAAGAAATTTTCTTTTATTTTTATTTTTAATTATTATTTTCATGGATAGAGTGAAAGGTGCACATAAACAACCAGCATCATGTCGGAATTTCTGCTCTTGTTTATAGAAGCTTCATTTGAACAAACTTTCCCAGATTCAACTGAAGCACCAATGTCTTGCAAGCCAGGATCATCATCGTCCACAGAGTGCTCAACTGAATGCCAAAACTGCAACACAGCCTTTGCCATGCTGTGAGCCAAATTTTTTGACTCCCAATGTTTGTTTTGTTTACCATATCTTAATTGAGATGCAAAAGCAGCTCGATGACACAATTGAGCAGCAGCAGCTATTTTCCAAAGACGCTCCTACAAACAAATTAAATAATCAGAGATCAAAATTCAAAATATAAAAATGGCAAGAAATAAATTTGCCAGTCCAAAAATTGAAAGACTCTAATATAGGAAGAGGGACAGACAGGAATCTCTAGAAGGTCTAGAAATTTGAACCTGTGCAAAATCATTTGCCAACCAAGCCACTTCCTCAAGGACAAAACCCCAGTGAGATACCCTGTGGTTTTCAGCAGGCAATTTCAGAATGGATAATTCAGCAATCCTCTTGTGCTTGGCCTATTTATCATTATCATGTAGTGTCATATATTTTTAAGCTTGTACCAATAAAAAATAAGAACTCCAAAAAAAAGACAAACAGAAGGACTTTGATCGCAAGAAATTAAGAAACACAAGCAAACATTAAAAAAAAAGACCTCTATGATCCGAGCCTCTTCCAAAATAGAATCTTCATTAGCCTTGTCTGCCAACTTCAGTTGACTAGAACATGGTCCACAGTCAGAGGCAGCAGTATTAGCCTTTTCTTCCAGAGCAGTCTGAGGTTCTGAAATTGACACACGCATAGGACCAGAATGTCTTCCACAGCTGCTGTCTTTGATAGAGGAACAATGATCCACCATTACATCACTTCCTTTATCAGTCTTTGATATAAAATTAGCACCGTGCTGCACTTCCTTACTATTGCAAGAATCGTTACTGCTAATATGCATATCTTCCTCATCCTTAACCATTTTAATTGCACCAGAATGATTTTGATGACCAGTATCATGATTATAGCTAGCAGTAGCATTACTTTCACCATCGTTAGTCTTATTCTTTTCTTTTACAACTTCACAAGTTAAGGTTAGTTTCTCCTCAAATTCTGCTGATTGTTTTATATCACTTCCAATAGCATCAACATTCTTTATATTGGTACATATGTCACTATCATTGTTTACATCTCTACCTAGGCAAGTTTGGGTGCAGGAGGACTCTGAATCGAAATTTTTAAGGCCTAATACACTTTTCCTGTCTACTTTTACGTTTCCAAAGCCATTGGGTTGACCAGAACAAATTTCATTCTGACATTTTGTAGCATCTGCAAAAGGGGTAGGCTCATGGTTATCTGAAACTGCCGGTTCCCTAGTTTCAACCACATTAGACTCCCTTGAAACCATGATAACCGAGTTTTGTGCAGTACCATCTTGACATGGTAAGATACACTTATCTTCCTTAGCACTTCTATTATTGGTGATTTTCAAGTTGTCTTCAAGAACACGAATTCTGCCATTATCTGTTTGATTTGTCCGTACATGATCCAGTTCATTTTCCAACGGAATATTAGATGTTAAATCTTTAGCAACCAGATCACCATTTAAACTTGCAGGCTTTGGCTTGGAAGTAGAAGACAAGTTGTGGACTTTTTGGCTGTTTGTCTCAGATGTTAACCCTTTCCCATCTCTTGAAGCCCCCCGAGCACCATGATTTGGCCGAGACCTGTTCCTTCTAGCATATGGGCGGAAAATAGCTGAATCTTCTGACTCCTTAGCATTTTGGCTCCTCACAATTTTTGAAGACTGTTCTGATGGAGCAATATGATTCCTTCTATTCAAATGTAGAGACCTCCTTTTACTTTCAGCTAACTCATTCTCACGATCGAAAAGTAAGAGATTATCAGCAGTATTAGGTTCACTAATTGAAGCAACCACTGGTCTAGCACTGCTATCAACTGAGTCGCCATGAGGAGAGGCAGCCAATGCAAAACTACCTTTTGCTTCACTGAGTTCATAATACAAGGAGAAGACATGACAAAGATGCAATGATATATCAATAGGCAATCTATACACATAAAAGACTCATAAACAAGTAGCATATAGGTCAAGGAGTTCAAAAAAAACACAGCCAACCTTGTTACGAATTGCTCATGATGTTGGTCAGTGAGTGAAGTAGACTGGACACTAACTGAAGCAGCATTCCCAAACTTAAAGTACAGGGGATTTCCACCCTGCACTTACAGGATGCAAGTAATCATCAAATAAATAGAAAAATTTCAAAACACGGGTTCAAAGGATCAAACACCATACCTTTTCAAGAAATTCTAGCTCCCTTCTTCTTTCCTCACGAACATCATACTCCTGTCTGTTATCAACAATCAACAATTATTCTCAGTGCATCAAAATATATTTACACTAAAAAAGTACTCAGCATGAACCACATAAAGGATCTCCCCATCACCTGAGCTCTGCTCGAGCCTTTTCAATTGCTGCTTGGTGCGGAGAAGTTTTCAAATCTTTATCAACTCCGCAGTCAATAACTCCTCCCATGGAATCAACCTCAGCATTTACAAGGAATGTGGGTCCTGAGTTACATCCATGCATTCCCACACTATCGTTTATAAGCTTCACCTTCCATCTATTACTGAATCAGCTCATTTATTAAGGCATAAGATAAAGAAAACCAAAAGTCACAAATCCATTTACAGAGCAATGCCTAATTATATAGACACCATATGGAAATATTAAGGCACAAAAGCCTATTTCAGCCAAACCGCGTCTGAAATATGAAATTGACTCCAAAATAAGAAGCATAACATTTGCATGTGCTTCTCAGTCAGGTTTGATCACCATCAGAAAAGCCCCCTTCCAAAAATAAAACCATAGACTCTCTACATATCACATGACTCAACTGTTAAAGTATGAAATCCAAAAGACCACCTGATGCCATGTTATGGTTAGTTTGCAAACCACATTCGTTGTCCAGCACAGTAATGCTGCCACTATATTGGTCACATCAGCAATATGGATATGGCGGCCACATCACATAATGTGATCCACAATAAACAACCATGCCAAGAAAATGACATTGGTTGCAAAGAATTTCTATGAAATCAAGTTCTTATCAACAAATGTGAAAAATATGGAAGGGCTCACATAGCTTATATGTTATTAATTTATGGTTTTACAATGCATAAGTAAATAAATTCTCATTTGAAAAAGCCCTTTACTCCTATTAATTAAATAATGCTATACTAAAATAGCCATGCACGCAGATTTCAAAGAAATGCATTTTCAAGTGAAGTCTACATCTGTAGCAGTATATAATAAATCTACAGAAAGCCAAATGGCTTATGAATAGTAACAATGTAGCTTCTCCGGAAAACCATGCTTTTGTCATCTCTCTTTTATTGTTGTAATAATTACCCCTTTTATTTTTAGAACAACACATTAATTACACTTTTATTATTAAATTTAAATTTAATTGTGTTTTCTCTTCAAAGTTTTTCAATTTTTCTTTCAAGTTATTATATATCTGTGCATGTCACAGGACAAAATCTATTTAGATATAATTTTTCCAAAAAAAAAAAAGTCAAAATCAAAGAAAAAAGTTACCATTAAATAATTCAGGCATGCTTTAAAAAAATTATTTAAAAAATAAGGTGGTCAATTCATTTATTACACATACAAACTTTCTCATTCCAAAATGTTCGCCAAATAGTAGGGGACCTTTAACTACAAATTAGCAATTCCAACCTAAGTAAAATGAGGACGAGACCAGGCACACAATATTCTTTGAAAGCCTTGATAAAGCTTGTCTTTTGATACAAATATTTAATGCATAATCAAGGGGTGTTTAGCTTTAGATACACAATATGAATAATTCATAAACCAAGAAACATATATTGACACTAACTTGTCACAACCAAACATCTAACCAGCAGTTTTATGCTTTGGCATGCCAATGAAAAAATCTTTAGGCCCCATAAACTAAACGTTTCCACTGTGTGAGGTTCATATAGTGTCAGATCTCCTAAAGCATAATTATGAGAATTGGAATGACCAGTTAATTTATCACTTGTACTCTCCTTCAGTGTGTAAAGTGATCCTATTCTTGTTTTTTCCCGGTTGCAAGAAGATGATTCCCAGATGAGGTTTCCTAATGCTGATGACCAGCATTCAGTTAAAAAGGCGTACTCTATTGCTGCTTAATGAGGTGAATCACAAGAACCAACACATTCATGAGAGACTTTTTAGAAGATTGAGTTGCCACAAAAGGTGCTGCTACGCATTTGGAATATCACAATAGGGTTTTGAAAGTGCATTATCTTTCGGGTCTTTTTCTATGTCCTATAAGAAGTAAAGGGGAGGAAACTATAGATCATCTCCTTCTATCTTGTCCCTATGTGAGGGCTCTCTGGTTTGCTGCTCCATTGGGTTTTCAGGAAGTCTCTATTATTTCAGAGGGGTTAATTGTGTCATTCGAGCGATGGTTAGTTCATCTGGATCCTAGGTGTGATGATGTTTTATCTCGATCCTAGGGCTCTCTTGCTCATTCTTTTTGTTATTTGGGATAAGAGGAATGGATTGTTTTATGATGAGAACCATATGACTCATGACTGGGCATCCGGTTATCAAAGAAATCAAATCTTCTAGAATGATTTTAAGCATGGTCTTCAAGGTGCATGGGTTCAACATTTTCTCAGGAACATGATTGGACATGTTTGGTTTAGTTTATCAAATCAGAGAGCAGCTGAAGTGTTCCGCAGGACTTGGGTTATGGTTTGGAATAAGTTTTTTACACATGGAGGACAAAAGATGTTTGCTGTTCAAATGAAATTGTTTTATCGTGGTTCTTTTCTATGCCAACACAGGTGGGGACGGTCCTACTTTGGTAGCAAGGCAATGGGTGCTTTGGAGTGTGTACGGCAAGCTTTACTGATTGTATCTGGTTCACAAATATGTTCCAGAGGGGAGGATGATTTATGGCTGGTTGTGAGATTCAAGACTCAATTCAAGGACTTGAACAGGCTTCCGCTTGTGCAGGGTGCCTTGACTGATGATCTTTGTATCCTATCACAGAATTTTAGGACAATGTATGCTTTAATTAGTTCTTGTGTTTTTTCCACTCTAGTCCATTATCTTCTGATATTTTCTTTCATATGTAAGAACTAGTTATTGCTCGGTTATCATTTAGTTATAAGGTTAAAATATCTACAGTCTTGCTGAAGCGGAAATGCATAACCTGACAGAAGTTGTGCACTTTCCCGGCCAATAAGCAGAAGAGGGGGCAAGTAATGCGTGGTAATTCAAACCTAAATTACAAGTCAGTATACATATTAGTACGTATTATATTCAACTATTGCATGTATGCAGGTTGCCGCCAATGATTCCCTCCAAAATTTCAAACAGTTATCACTTATCACGAACCATACATTTATGCTTCAAATAATTTGATTACCACTTAAAGGACGCATTCTACTTTGTTTCCCAATAAGACCAGACATATTTCAGCCATTCATGAACGCGTTGATGCACAAACCCAAAAACGGACGTAAATTCCAGCAAAAACCCAAAGGCATTCCACCACAATGTATATGACAGCCTCAATGAAAAACAGCGTGGCATAATTGATAAGCTAATGATAAATGTTTCCAGGAATTCCCCAATTGATTAGTCTTGGGTTCTCAAATACAACAAACGCCAAAACAACAGCAATCAAGACAAGAAAAAATACCCGGGGATAAACACGAGTCGCGAAATTGGAAGCTAGGGCACTGGTAGTGACAACGTGAAAGCGTCTGTCCTGAATTTTCTCTCTCCTAGGGTTTTGGAAGATGGCCCTCTTTCAGCGGGAATGACGCGAATTTGACCTAAAAACTAACATTTTCCGACACTAAAGCGTTCCTCAATGTTGGTGTGGAATCCAACGTCCACAATTAGGTTGTCTTAACAGGTGTTGTAAGAATTTCGTAAGAATTGATTTTTTGTTCCTTACAATTTGCAGCTAGTTCATCATGCGGGGTAGAGCGACCATGCGACTTCTGCGAGTAGTGGGCTGGGCACGAAGAAGACAACGATGAAGAGGGCTTCAGGGATCAACAATTTGGAGTGGAACGTTCATGTTGGGCTTTTATTACATACTCCCCCAACTACCATTTCTCCGCATTTAAGGAATGGAGGTTAAGTCATTAATGATGTTTAAAAGTAATAAATATTTTTAATTTTACCCCTACTTTGATGATATAGGTTTAAATGAGTTAGTTAAAAATGAGGGCATAATGGAAAAATAGTAATAAATGAGTTAGTTAAGGTAAGTTGGTGCTTTATAATAAGGACCAAAAAAGGTTGGTGGTTGATGCCTTATAATAAGGACCAGAGAGAGTAATATTTATATCACTAATATTATGTGATATTTACCAACGGAGTTGGTACAAGTTGTAAGCAGCTTGTATTGCTTAAGCAAAGTCTCAGGTTCGAGCCTTGTGAATGCATAAAAACCTTGCTAGGAGACTCTCCTACCAAAGCCAGGTGCGCGACGCGGGTCGGATCCGGATTAGTCGGGGTGAAGCCCTGGTGAATCGGGTGGGCAACCAAAAAAAAAATATTACCTGATATTTAGCAGGTGTTTAATAATGTTAAGTAATACTCCCTCCGTCCTAATTATAAGATAATATTTGGGAGTTGACTTTGGTTCTAATTATAGAACAACATTCTAATTTTTATCAATTTCTTCCTAAAATACCCCTATTTTATTCTCTTAAGTGTGTTTGGTTTTTTGTGAGTATATATATGTAAGTACATAGACTTTTACAATCACTGAAACTTTTAGATATATATGTGTGTGTTTATGTATGTATATATGATGTGTCTAGAAAAAAATATTTAGAGACACACAAGGGCAAACCTAGAAAAATATTGAAGGGGGCACCCTTGGCCGAGGGATGCGGGGTTCGGCGCGGCGCCCTGAATTTTTTTCAAAGGAAATTTTTAAATGCGTTAAAAAATAAAAAAATATAAACAAGAAAAAAATATCAAAAAAAAATCATGAAATCAAGTTAATATTGATGATATAATAAGAGAGGCAATTATTTTACAAACCTGTCATTTAGAAAAGTAATGCTAAGTGTGGTTAGAAATGCAGCTACATAAATTACAATGAAGGGTAGACACTCAATAAGTTCAAGTACATATATTTTAATAACAAAAGTATATTACAATAAAAATAATTACAATGTCATCATTGTAGGCCTTATTTTTTGAAATTCCATTATAATTGTCTTATTATCAATGTTATCAAATACATCTTTTTCAATATAAGACACTAAACAATCATTAAACCATTCATCCCCATCCGATTACGAAGTACAATCTTGATATATTAAGGGTAGGCAATTAATTTAAGGGTGTGTAATCATTCAAATATATATTAATTTTTTTTAAAAAAAATGATCCCAGATTCAAGGGGGGCACTTGCCCCTCTTCTCTATAACCTCGGTCCGCCTTTGTAGACACACACATGTATGTGTGTGTATACATACATGTATGTATGTGTGTGTTTACACACAAACATATATAGACACACACATATATGTGTCATGTATATCTTTGTGCATGTGTATATGTGTGTGTGTCACTCGCTTGCGCACACACATATATATCTATATGTATACATATTTATACATACACATATGTATATATAGTAAGATTAATTTCAATTAGATAGGGTGTGGGAAGAAAAAATTTAGGTCGGAGAGGTATGTGGCAGGAGTGGTTGATTCACTTTTACTTATGTCATTTTAAATTTATATGAGGTCATTTTAGGAAAATGAATAAATTTAACTAATTTAACTTCTTTCCTTAATCTCCCCAAAATCGGTTAAATATGTCCTATAATTAACACCGGAGGGAGTATAAGATAAAGTTTTTATATCACTAATATTAAGTTTACTTTTTTGGAGAGATTAAGAAAGCTAAATAAGTTACAAAATCATATCGTATATTATGTATCCTTAAATTATATACTACCTCCGATCCTAATTATAGGAATATTTCAAAACCCTCATGAATCTCATGTGTATGCCTCTCATTTATCTATCACCTCTCGCCGACGTTACTACGCCACTCTGCTTTGTCTCTCTGCCTCTCGCCTCTTGGTTCTCGTTCTCACTACTTGCCACCAAGATGAAGGAAGAAACTCCAGCATATGCTGGCCTTTGGGTCTACCCAGTCACATTCAGTTCAAAGTAATTAAGGTTTTCTCTCAACTTTTCCTCCATTTCAAGTTTCAACACCAACTTGTCTTACTTATCACTTTCTTTCATTATCCCAGTTCTTGTGTTGCTTCACTGTCATTGAATTTCTTTATTTATAAACAACATGGGTAGTTCCACTTTTGAGTGGATTTCTAGGTTTCATAGTCGAACTTATGGGTTTTCTTGAAACATTTTACCAAATGTTTGTAGGAAGCAAGGTCTTAATCTTTTTTTTGTATGATTAAAATTCTGAATCCGAAGTAAATTTTAGCATGCTAATCTGTTAGTCAAAATAATATCTCTTACATGTAGTGCCGTTTTAACATTGTTTTTTTTAATCATTTTTGGCATTAATCATCCTTTTGTTTCTCCACCAGCAAAAGTAAGTACTCCCTCCGGTCTTAATTATATGACATATTTAACTGATTTTGGAGAAATTAAGGAAATGAGTTAAATTAATTAATTTTAATCATTTTCCTAAAATACCCTTATATAAATTTAAAATGACATAAGTAAAAAAGTGAATCAATAGCCCCTGCCACATACCTCTCCGATCTAAAATTTTTCTTTCCACACATTTTCTAATTGAAATAATGGGCTTGCTATATATACATATGCGTGTGTGTATCTACACACATATATAGGCACACACACACATGCACACATATATCTACACACATATATATTGATAGACGCGCGTGCACATACACACACATATGGGTATATATGTCTATATCTTTATGTGTAGACACACACACACACAATAATATACATAATACATGTATCTATATGTGTGTGTCTATATATATTGGCAAATTAACATGTTGATCGATAAATAAATTAAAAATCCAAAAATTTAAAAGTTTCACTGATTAAAAAAAGTTTACGCACTCATATACATATACTTACAAAAAATCAAACACATTTGAGAGAATAAAATAGGGGTATTTTAGGAAGAAATTAACAAAAAATTAAAATTTTGTCCTATAATTAAGACCAAAACCAACTCTCAAATATTGTTCTATAATTAGGACCGAATGGAGATTAAAAACAATTTTTTTCCCTATGGTTTCAGTACCTAGAAAAAGAATAAGCAATTTGATGTTTTACAATCATGATCTGAATGATGTTTAAGTTTAATATTCATGATTTTGGTTCTTTTATATTGAAATTGGTATCCTAAAATTAAACATAAAAAGAAAGAGATTATGTGTGTGTGTGTTCATATGCTTTTTATCATTTCAAGTGGTTTGGCCAATGAATGAGCAATTATAAGGCAAAATACTGCGAGAAGTTTTATTTGTCAAGTCTAGATTTGTGATCATTGATATAATAAATCAATCAAACTCAATATTTGACCATTTCCTGTCTCATTGAAAACCTAGAATTGTTAATTAGTTGAGCACCTTAAGAAGCATGGTTTTCTTGTACCTAATTTGAATTTATATATTTACATTTCATTTTATGGGTATGTTTAGAGTTTCAAATTTGCTTTTTTGAGGAAGCTTTTGAATAACCTGGAATTGTTCTAGAAGTTGGTAGATGTATTGTAAAATGGTGAATGGTGAAGATTAATTTTGACTTTCCAACATGTTTCTCCACTAGAGCTGGGAATCAGGGCTAGCTCGACCCTCCAGGGCCTGAGGTAAGAAAAACATATGTTTTTTAAAGCCCGGCCCGAGAGCACCAGGGTCAGGGCCGGCCCTCCAGTGCCCAAAAATTACTATTCCAAATTTTAATTATTTTTCCTCCGTTTTTTTTAAAGAAATATAATTAGTAAATTACAACATGAATCATCCAACAAATAAACACCGTCACTAATTCATAATCAAAAGCAAACTATGTTCACAAATAACTCACATAAAACATAAGAAGCATACCATTAAGCGACATTAGTACGATGACTGTTATTGTCGTCATCTTCGCCACTATCATCAATTTCAACGACATTTGATTATTCTTCACTTTGAGTAGTAGCCTCTTGCTCATGAGTAAGAATATCATAAATTTCTTCTCTCGCATCATGAACACATCCATAATCTTTATTTGCAACAAATAATAAATCAAATCATAAAATTAGAGTATAGTTATTATGTATTTTTAGTTAAATGGATAAATAACTCTATAACAAATACAATATATATATAAATTAATAAATTAAAAAGGGGAAAAAAGAAAAAGCTACAATGAAAAGGGCTTGCAGAGCTGGCTCGGGGCCCTCCAGGCCCTACAGGCCAATTTCAAATATCTTGTCCATTTTTCAAGCCCAACCCTTGATGGGTCAGGGCTTAAACGGGCCGGCCCGATGGGCTCGGCCCGATTTCCCGGCTCTATTCTCCACCAACTGACATTGTAATTACATGTTGTGATTATGTGATACCGATTTTAATGGAATAATCTCTGAAGGCAGCTGGTTTTAAGACACTACTATGCCTAGGCTGGAAATGGTTTTTTATTTTTATTTTTTATAATTAAGAATGACCTTCTTTATAACTTAATTGACAAGTTAATATACATGACCTTTTGATACAATTCATGGGTATTAATAGTGATATATTTTGTACTTGTTAATGACTACTTGTTTCAATATAAATAACAACTTTGTTAATATATGTTGTCCATAAATTCACCAAGATTTATGTGTTAACAACTTGGTCATGGGTATCATATGCAACTTGAAATGATATTATACCATAATTTTGTTTCAAATTTTCAACAAGGAATTAACAAGTAAAAGTGTCTATATTGATAAGTTAGAATGCTTGTAATGATAAGTCAAACACCTATAACGATAACTACTCCCTCTGGTCCTTATTATAAAGACCTAATTAGTAAATTTATTTGGTCCTTTTTATAAGACACTTATTTGTTCCCAAGAAGCATTAATTTTTTTTTTCCATATATGCCCATAATTAATAAGGGTAGTGGGTAAAAGTAATAACTAATATAATATTAGAGTTTTGTGCTATTAGTAAGGGTAGTATTGGAAATTACTTAAATTCTAGGACAATTTTATTGACTTTAACTGTTTTTCTTGGTTTGTGAGAAAAGTTAGTTGGTTCCTTATAATAAAGACCAGAGGGAGTAGTTCATTAAAATTGAGAAGCCATTTTATATCACCATATATAACTTCATATCTAACATACATTGCAAGTTTAATAGTAGGTATCAACACTGAACTTCAAAACATATAATTATACAAGTGATAATTCCACAATATGAAAAGAAATAACAAGTGAGGGGGAAAGAATTGACAAATAAGTGTATGTAATGGCAAGTGACTTTTTCTTTTAGTTAAGAGTAATAACAAGTGACTTTACATCATAGACAGAATATAACTTTATATTAGGCATTTTGACCATTTTACCTCTTATTAATTAATTAATTAATTACCATTTTGCCCCTATTCGAAATTTATACACAAATCTGCCCCTGTTTAGTTGATTACATGATGTAATTGACTAAAAAAACCATGTAATGGATTACATCATAAAAAAAATTAGGTTAAAACTTCGGAAGGCCATAACTTCTGGTTTGGGAGTTCGAATTAAGTGATTCTTTTTTTGATTCCATATAACTTTTTGAGATCTATGCACTGACATAAAAATTTGTGTCCAAATCAAGTTAAATGAGCGTAATATAGTACAAAAATTACGATATTTAGTCGTACAACTTTGAAAGGCCATAACTTTGGCCTCGGGTGTCCGAATCAGGTGTTGAAAAGAAAATTTAGCCACACATGGCTATAACAAAATCCATAACAAATAAATTAACTTCCAGATTTAATGAAGAGAAAGGAGGAAGAACACAGATTAGCTTTTCAGTCCTCTGTTGTAACGTGAGAGACTAAAGGTTGCGCCTCGAGATAGAACAACTGTAACACCCCCAATTTCTAAGAATTATGCTAACATAAACCTTCAAGGATTTTGATAAATAAATACTGAATTCCAAAATAAACAATGTTGGGAAGTGTTACCGCCGCACTTGTACCGGGACAAGTGCAAGGCTACTTATTGCATTAACATAAATCCAACTGAAATAAAAATGTTTAAAAAAAAAAGAAAATAAAACTAGTTAGAAATAATCCTAGAAATCTCTACGTCGTCATCCTCACTTCTCACTGCTAGCCCCAACCTCGAGAACCTGCTTCACTGAAAATCTGCTCCCCCGAAGGATCGTCGCAGCCCATAATACACAAAATCGAAGAAACGCTGGTAATCCCAATAAAATAGGATTTAAGTGGCTCAAATACCTTAAATAAATCAAATAAAATAATCATATAGAATTTACACCAAATATCATTATTTATCATTTTAAATTAATTTAGACCCGGGAAACCCTGCCAGTCTGTTTAGTAGGAGGAGAACCATGGTAGACCCGGAAACCCTACCGATCTACCCGTGACCGGAAACCACATGATCACAATCAATCAAATTGGCCATCAAAATACTTCGTCCTAATGTGCACACCTCTTCCTAAAGTTGCTACTAGTGTCCCGGGAAACCCTGTCAGACACCACTTTAGGAAGAACGGATATAATCGGTTCACATCAAATACATATCGGAGGCATAAAGCCTGGTTGTGTTCATCACTTTGGGAGGTACAATCCCAAAGCTATCCTCCCACGATTTAAATTATTTTAATTCACACCCAAAATGTATTTCTTAATAAATCAATAAATAAATAATAAATATTTAGCATTTATATATATATATATATAATATTGCATCCAGCATGAAGGCACATCCAGAACAAGAAAACACAAAACGCACAGGTGCAAGATATATGGTTTCAAATTCTGAGCAAAAAGATGTATGGATTCAGTGGACATCGTACAGGTCAACAAAATGACCTATATTATAGTAAGCACAAATACCGAAGCAACTTTATTCATTCAAGCTCAATTTATATTATGTACGCACGAAAACCAACGCAACTTTATTCATTTGGTTACAATTTGAAACGCACAGGTTGGATTGAAAAAATATTTGAGCACGAAAACCGATGCAATTTTATTCATCTTTTCACAATCTGGACGCACAGTAAGAAAAACTAATTATAACGTTTCTAATATTAATTCCTACTAGGATTAGGGTTACATGTTAGGGTTACATATGATATATATACTTCATGTAAAACAATCCTAATATTTCCAGGACCTCAACTACCTTATCAGAATTCGCATGGAATTAACCTAGGCTATATGGGAATTAGGATTACCTGGTCTCCGTCTTTGCTAGCCTTCTAGAAAAACGCTTTGATAAGAGTGCGGGAGGAGGATGCCGTAGCAGAGAAAAGAGTCGAGAGAAAAAGAGTCGAGCGTTTTCTAGGTTTAGGCGGCTAACCTAAGTTTATAATTAACATCTAGGGTTTTAGCGATTGGGCTGGGCTATTTAATTATTGTAAATTAATAAACTAATACTAAAAACATTATTAATTTCTAGATATTTTATATATTATTATTATCTTTTGTTGGAATGGGCCTTTATCACTTAAACCCTAATCATATGTGACCTAGTCTAATCAGATCTGATTATGTGATCTTAACTGTTTTATTTTTTTTTTAATTTCAAATTATTGTGCCTAGATTCTAGGAGAAACTCTAGAAATCAATTTAGATTATTTCTCTCTATATATGTACACATATTAATTCTTTTATTATTATTATTATTACTATTATTATTATTATTATTATTATTATTATTATTATTATTTTAATCAGGGGTATTACAAACTACCATCCTTAAAACAAGTTTCGTCCTCGAAACTTAACTGCGTTTATTATTATTATTATTTTAATCAGGGGTATTACAAACTACCCTCCTTATAACAAGTTTCCTCCTCGAAACTTAACTGCGTACCTTCTTTGAATAAAAGCGAATATTAAATTCACAAGGCAATTATAATCATATAATTACAAAATAATTTAAAACATACAACTATATAAAAATTTTCAAGGAAACAAATCAAAACAAAAACAAGAGAATAACCCTTCACTACCCATCTCTCACATTTAAAATTTATTTATTACTATTATTATTACTTAAATTTAATTTTAATTTTTTTAATTTTAAATTATTTATTTCTTTTAACCTCTGGGATCTTTGATCCCTGAGTTAGCATCAAAAGCGGAGCTAAGGAGAACCTTAGGCTCTGATACCATTTTGTAACACCCCCAATTTCTAACAATTATGCTAACATAAACCTTCAAGGATTTTGATAAATAAATACTGAATTCCAAAATAAACAATGTTGGGAAGTGTTACCGCCGCACTTGTACCGGGACAAGTGCAAGGCTACTTATTGCATTAACATAAATCCAACTGAAATAAAAATGTTTTAAACAAAGAAAAGAAAAAGAAAATAAAACTAGCTAGAAATAATCCTAGAAATCTCTACGTCGTCATCCTCACTTCTCACTGCTAGCCCCAACCTCGAGAACCCTTCATCAAAATCTGCTCCCAGAAAGATCGTCGCGACCCATAATACACAAAATCGACAAACGCTTTGGTAATCCCAATAAAATAGGATTTAAGTGGCTCAAATACCTTAAATAAATCAAATAAAATAATCATATAGAATTTACACCAAATATCATTATTTATCATTTTAAATTAATTTAGACCCGGGAAACCCTGCCAGTCTGTTTAATAGGAGGATAACCATGGTAGACCCGGGAAACCCTGCCAGTCACAATCAATCAAATTGGCCATCAAAATACTTCGCCCTAATGTGCACACCTCTTCCTAAAGTTGCTACTAGTGTCCCGGGAAACCCTGTCAGACACCACTTTAGGAAGAACGGATATAATCGGTTCACATCAAATACATATCGGAGGCATAAAGCCTGGTTGTGTTCATCACTTTGGGAGGTACCATCCCAAAGCTATCATCCCACGATTTAAATTATTTTAATTCACACCCAAAATGTATTTCTTAATAAATCAATAAATAAATAATAAATATTTAGCATTTATATATATATATATATATATATAAAATATTGCATCCAGCATGAAGGCACATCCAGAACAAGAAAACACAAAACGCACAGGTGTAAGATATATGGTTTCAAATTCTGAGCAAAAAGATGTATGGATTCAGTGGACATCGTACAGGTCAACAAAATTACCTATATTATAGTAAGCACAAATACCGAAGCAACTTTATTCATTCAAGCTCAATTGAATAACATATATTATGTACGCACGAAAACCAACGCAACTTTATTCATTTGGTTACAATTTGAAACGCACAGGTTGGATTGAATAATATATGAGCACGAAAACCGATGCGATTTTATTCATCTTTTCACAATCTGGACGCACAGTAAGAAAAACTAATTATAACGTTTCTAATATTAATTCCTACTAGGATTAGGGTTACATGTTAGGGTTACATGTTATATATATACTTCATGTAAAACAATCCTAATATTTCCAGGACCTCAACTACCTTATCAGAATTCGCATGGAATTAACCTAGGCTATATGAGAATTAGGATTACCTGGTATCCGTCTTTGCTAGCCTTCTAGAAAAACGCTTTGATAAGAGTGCGGGAGGAGGATGCCGTAGCAGAGAAAAGAGTTGAGAGAAAAAGAGTCGAGCGTTTTTTAGGTTTAGGCGGCTAACCTAAGTTTATAATTAACATCTAGGGTTTTAGCGATTGGGCTGAGCTATTTAATTATTGCAAATTAATAAACTAATACTAAAAACATTATTAATTTCTAGATATTTTATATATTATTATTATCTTTTGTTGGAATGAGCCTTTATCACTTAAACCTTAATCATTATGTGACCTAGTCTAATCGGATCGATTATGTGATCTTAAGCTGTTGTTTTTTTTTTTAATTTCAAATTATTGTGCCTAGATTCTAGGAGAAACTCTAGAAATCAATTTAGATTATTTCTCTCTATATATGTACACATATTAATTCTTTTATTATTATTATTATTACTATTATTATTATTATTATTTTAATTAGGGGTATTACAACAACCTTGGTTGCCGTCAGAATCCGTTTTAGCGCTACCTCCATTCTACGTCTCGTCTTCCTCTGCTTCTTGAATTGCTTCGCTGCTGCGTTTTATTTTTTCTTTGTTGTCGTCTAGTTTGCGTCCCCTTGAGTCTCTGATCTTTTTAATATATATAACTTAAGTTTGGCCGTGCAATCTCTGATTCTTGCTTTTCTCTCAATGATTAATGCTTGGATTGTGTCCCACGTCTTTTATATATATATATATATAATGAATTGTTTCCTTTTATTTGATGTTTTCTTTTTGACTAGATCACATAATATCTCCTACACAATAAAGATAGGATATGAATATATTTTATGTCGAATTATACTTTGATCCTATATTTAATTTAATGATAGAACAGTATATAAAATATAACTAAATAGGTATATAATATTAACAAATCCAACTAATTATATCATAAAATCTAAATAAAAAGAAACAAATTAGGACAAGCATCTAATGTGAACCCATAAAGGGAGTGACAAGCCTAACAGAGGACTCTTAATACTACTTGTAGGATTTTTCTTAAATTAACCATTTCCACATTTTGATTTTATTTTTATACACCGCGAATAATTAATTTCTTTTTGTATGAAAATGAAGCCAATTAGGCTCCAATAAATGACTAGTAGAAAAAGAGAGACGAGATCAAGATCATTAGATAATGGTACAAACAAATATTGCATTCCACATAAAGGATAGAAGTCAAAGGTTCAGAAGCCAACATCAATAAATATACCAACAGGCAAACACCAATGCTCACTTTAAACCCCAAACTCACATCACAACATGAAATTACAAGTAACTCAATATTTCTATTCTAAAAGCCCACCAAGACAATGAATGATCTTTGACTATTATTTTTTCTTGCCTAAACCTCCTGCGTTGTTCCCCCCTGCAGCTTGAGCTGCCTTCTTTGCTGCTTTCTCCTGTAATGCCTTAGCATCTCTGCAAACACAGCCAGAATAGACCAAAAACAGACTAAGGTTTTAGTCAGAAATCATACAACAGCATAATCATATTCATGTACAAATTCATTTCTGAAATACTCACTCCACTCCTTAATATGCAACATATTTGGGAAGTTGATATTGATTCTAGCAAACACAGCCAGAATAGACCAAAAAAAGACTAAGGTTTTAGTTAGGAATCATACAACAGCATAATCATATTCATGTACAATTTCATTTCCCAAATACTCACTCCAGGCCTTAATATGAGACATATTTGGGAGTTGATATTGATTGAAAATATAAGAACTATTTTTCATATTTGTCACTCTGATGATGTTCTTTCAACAACATTTCAACAAGGAAGAAAGGAAAAAAAGGAATTAAGGAAGAAGTTTTAGAAAATACATATCATATTAACTAATTTAACCAACTTCCTTCACCTAATCATCAAATTAGGTAAATAGTATGAAGTGAAGGGAGTACTGTGGCAGAAAGATCGTCAGACCCAAGATATGAGGTCAACATAACAAATACTCAACACAAAAGTAAAACGAACGAGTATTCTGATCCCCACTTGATCAGTTACATCCTATATATCCTAAATTTTATTTTCGTTTACATAAATTCACAATCCATTAGCTTAGTCTAGATGCTGCTGATCTGACATTTCGCGGGTCAATTACCTTACCTGTAGTTGTGTAAGGTTAATAAATACAGCTAGTAGGTTAAGATTCATGACATAAAGCTAAAAGGACCAATTTAAATTTAAGAAACTAAATGCTAATTCAAATTAAAGAAGGAAGAGCTGGATGGCAAAGAGAGAGTCGATATGTACAACCTTTCCCGGCGCTGTTCAGGGGTTAACCCATCGTTCTTAGGCTGCTTGGTTTTACCAGAAGAAGCCCTAGCCTGAGCTCGTTCGCGATCTCGATCTCTCTGGTTTCCACGTTCGCTTCAGTTAAAGCTAAACAAAAGAACAGAGGGGGAAAGAGAAGAGAAGAGAACAAAGAAAGAGAAGAAGCATCAAATAGTTTCTAGATAACATTGTCGGATTACCTCGCCAGCCAAACGGCTAGCAGATCCAACCCCAAGCCAAAATTAACATAATTCGTTGAAAGAAAAATACAAGCCTTTTATGAAACATATCAAAGGATATGAGACATTGGTGATTGATAATTCTTCGAAAACCAAACGAGATCGGAGGCGAAAGAAAGCACTGAAAGATTGAGATCAAGAAACAATAATCAATAACAGAAAAAACTATAAAGATCTTGGATAAAAGAAACAAGAGAGGGAGAAAAATTGTCATACCTGATGTGGAGAACCGAATGAATGAGAGAGAGAAAGAGAGAGAGGGTTTGAGTGGAGTCGCGGGCGAGAGAAAAGCGAATAAATAAGAGACAGAATTTGGAATCGAAGAGTCTAGAGAAGAGAGAGAGAAGGAAAAGCAAATCGAACAAAGCAACTTTATTGGTTGAGAAGAAAAGACAGATTAGTTTTAAAGATTCTCCCCTTAATGGTGTGTAAATTGTAATACCTCCGATGTGATAAATATAAAATAATTTTTTTTAAAAAAATTTAAAAATTAATTAAATTACTTTAAAATATTTATACATTTTTTAAATTAATTAATTTAATTAATAAACTGATGTACCATTTTAATCCTATTTATAAGTCGTTTCAATTTTCACAATTTTCCTTCAAGCCAATAAAAAGACAGAAGAGAAATACTCTATTTTTTTCCGGTTATACGTCCAACCATTTGGACAAGTCATTTTCATTAATTATAATCTGATTTATTTTTTTTGCCAACAATTATAATCTAATTTAATATCATAAAAATCAAACAAACTTTTTATGGCAAAAAAGACAAACTTTTTAGTACATTATTTCGGGAAAAATAAATGGAAATTCAGAAGAAAAAAAAAAAGAAACTTATTACATGTTTGACAAACCACAAAATTGTATTTCAAAAGTCATTTTCAGCAAGCCAACACAAATCATAGGACAATATAATTTTGGGAAAAAGACAAAAAAAAGAACTTTAAAATTGTATAATTTCAAATAAGGTATTTCCCAAAAAAGAAGTTTTAAATTACTTATCAAATTTCTTTATTCCCATCCCAATTCTTGGCAATAAACTTGATTTAAGATTTTATAATTTTAAAATTCTTTTTCTGTTTTTCTCTCTACAACTTTTTGAAAAGATTAATTTGGTAATTTGTCATACTATTCTTTATATTTTGTTTCATTATTAGGTAATGATTCTTTGATTTTGATTAAAATACATATGGAGGAGTAATGTTTTCGGTTAGCAGGCTGGTGTGACTACAGCAAAATAGGCCGAACTAAATCAGACCAAAAAATTTGGAGTTGGCTTTCGTCCAATACATTAAACATCCGCTGCCCTCCGCTGCAATTGGAACGACGCCGTTTTGTGTGGGGGAAAATCTGCACCGTTGGTTTGTTTTAAAGCATGGACGGTCATGTGGAGCGATTAATTGCCAGTCTACATCCCTTCTTCTACCCCCAACGCGCGGAAAATCTCGACGAGGTGCGAAACGTTTCTCTTCCGTCTTCCATCTTCGCGCCGGCCGTCCGTCTTCCTTCTTGACGCCGGTCCGATTCCTTTCTTCTTCCTTCAGTGCGCAGAAAATCTCGAGGAGGAAGGAAAACGTTCGTCTTCCATCTTCACACCATCCACATGCCTTTGTTCTTCCTCCAGCTGTGCTGGAACATCATATTGTGATGATCATGGAGTAAATGTGGCATCCTTAGATCATACTCATCAAGGTGCATTGTTGAGCAATGTTTCCTGTCATTTTTCTTCAGCTTCTTCATTTCGCGCCACTGTAGCTTGCGTCATTGCTAGCATTTCTCTGTTTCTATTCTTATGTTTCCTTTTATTGCTGATTTGAGATCATAATTTTTATAACGATTGATTTTGAGATCATAATTTTTATTTCCAAAGTATTAGCATCAGTATTTTGATTCCAGTAATCTATCGGTAGTCTGTCTCTTTTTGCAATTAGCAATAGTCTCTTAGCTAACGATATAATAGAACAAAAGGTGTTCAATTCGTGAATGGTGAAGAAAAAAAGATGTACTTTTTTTTTTGGGATCCACTAAAGCAGAGAATCAGATTGAAATAAACTGAAAGTATTAAATATTGAATAGTTATGGGAAAATGTTCACGACATGAAAAAAACACTAATTATAAAAATCGATAGTGATTGTGTGTATATATTGATTTAGTTGTGTGTGAGGATGAGTAAATGTCTTTATATATTTGTGTATTTTGCTAACTAGTTGCCTTCTTACATTTGTCTTTATGGACCACACTTACAAATTGGCAGTGGCACCTTCCTGTAATAATCTATAGCCGCAGACAAAGCTTTCCTTGTGGGAAATATTAATCACATACCGATATAATTAGTTTTCGACTTCTTCATTGGTTTTGAGATCATAAATTTTATATTTTTCATTGTGTTTATATTTATATTGGGTACATATTTTTCAATTTTGCGAGATGGATAAAAATTTAACTCCTAGACTTGATCTTGAATTTAACATTTAACAATATAGAAGAAGCATGGGAATTTTGGAGGGCATACGGTAGAAGAATTGGTTTTGGTGTTCGAAAACAGAGTTTTAACAAGAGCAGAAAAGATAAGTCAAAATATTCATCTTACAAATTTATTGATGGTATGTCATATGATGTTGAATAGCATCCTCAACTTGTTTGTTTTATGTATTTAGAGATTTATTTATTTATTTATTTATTTTTATTATAGGCACCACTTGACTGCGACTTCACATCCCTTGAAGCACTGGATTTTAACCAAAAATATAATGTTGGTAAGCATAAAGAATAATGATAATGAAAGAAAACAATTTAGCCTCTTATATTGAAATATGAAATTCTTTACATAGCATCGTCTCATCTTACAATAGTGGACAAATTCAAGACTGTTAATATATATTCACTAACACTACAAAGTTGCATTGTGTTACAAATACGATTCAATGATTGACTTTGATCGTCCTACATGAAGCTTCCAATCCACCTTATTTTGTCCAGCTCTTTAGTACATCTTATGACTTCATTTGGGCTGCTCTCTATTTTGCTCAAGCGAGCTCATTTTGCACTTCCTTTGGTCTGCATTGTCTATTTTGGTCAAGCGAGCTCATTTTGCACTTCATTTGGCCTACTTTCTATTTTGATCAAGTAGGCTCATTTTGTACATGAAGTCTTCATTTTGTTCTTCTTGCCTCCCATGTCTTCTCAATTGATGTTATGAAACAAAATCAAGAAACAGTCATTTGTTTGTATATGGATAGACAACATGTTCACGAGACAATGTTTCCCAACGGATTAAATGGCAAAAGACAATGTTCACGAGACTAAGGCAACGAGACAATATTTTGACTTGTATCCTATGTTATATGTTATATGTAAGAGCATTCTCAACAAAAGTTCCCATTTTCTTGGGCAGCGACTCACGAGTTGTCTTGAGATCTACAAACAATGGCGCATGTCTTAGAAGTCAGAATTGAGGCATTGTGGCTTTCTGCTGCATTTCTTGTGCTCTTCATGAGTCAATCTCCGCAATTTCACTAAAACAGCTTGTTGGTTATGAATCGGGGCAAAAAAAAAAAAAAAAATGAAGACTATTCGAATCCAAAGTTGAAACACGAACTCCGTGCTAACTCAGTATCCGATCATGTCCGGAAAGATTAATACATCTCCATTTGATGTTTCACCCATCATGTCCTCGCATATTGTTAAATGAGTCTACCAAAAGGAGAAGTTGAAGACAGTCAGACACAACTAACATAATGATAAAAGGGTGAATAACAATATAATTAAAAGAAAACAACACTTTCCCAAGATGTTAACAAATTATGCGATTAATAATTTAATTGACTTAAAAAGTATGACTCGAATCCACATCAAGTTATTCATTCATTTTCTAAGACAAACAACATCCAAGTAGAACTGTAATGTAAGAGGTAACTCTTGCTTGATCTCATCATATCACTTATTTCATTTATGCACAAAATCATAGACCTAAAAGAAACATTTAAGTCAGTCCTACACCGCACGAGATATATTTGTTTCATCCAATAATTAAGATTTGACAATAATGTTGCATTATGACAATTAATCCATCCTAGAATAAAAGAACCGAAACCCAAATTTACTACCGATATGATGTTTCTTCTAAATTGAAACAAATCTAAAAGGACAATGGTCATGGAACTACATGATACAACTAAATAAGATTGACTTGACAAATCTTTAAAAAAAAAAAAAAGCTAGGCAGCAAGCAGATTAACAGTGGTAACAACAAATGTTTTCGTTTAACTCTAGAACAATAAAAGAACCTCAACCCATATGTCAACCTACATCAAATTCAAAGGCGAGATCCTTCTTAAAAGGTAATGAAACACAACGAAGCATTTCAATCTTACAATGCCAAGCGCAGATCGGGACTAGAGTATTTTAACGAGAGAATGATCCGACTAACGAAAGCAATTAAGCAGCACGAGGGAGAGGGGAAGAGATAGGAAGAGAGAAATGAGTAACCGGATTTGAGAAATCTTCAGAATATGCTGCAATTGAGAAGGAATGGTGCGATTTTTTTTTTTTGCGTCTTTTCATTGATTCTTGGTATTTGCGAGAGAGATGCGTTCATATTGGAGGAAAATAAAAAAAGCAATATGATATTAAATAAAACGACGCCGTTTTGAGTGCAGCGGAGGGCAGCGAATGTTAGGCATATTGGACGAAAGCCAACTCCAAAAAATTTAGGCATATCAGGCGGGGGTTTGAATATCTTCTCATAAAGTACAATTGACCGTTAAATAAGATGAGAAAATCACCATAGAGAATTATTGGCAAGTGATACAGTAAAATTTAAGATAAAATTGCTTTTGTTTCTTTTACAAAGTTATAGGATAAGAGAATAATGTTGATTTAATTCACGTGTTTTTTTTGGGTTGTTAAGGGAGGAATTTTGTCGGAAAGTTTTTACCGATGAGTAATACTACCTCATAAGTTTTTTGGGGAAATTTGGCGCCAACCTGTTATTCTAAATAATTTTGACCGCCGTCCACATATAATTCACCTCATTTTTTTGAAGATGCAAATTTGTTTGAGAAATTTTAAATCTAACTTTGGAAAGACATGAACTTCTCGATAAATTTGCACTTTAACAAAAATAAGGTGGATGACATGTGAAATAACAAATACACATATTTGGTCAATTAACAATAAAAATTAACTGAAATAACGGCCAAGATAAAATTGTTCTTTTTTTAACACCATCGAGGCAAAATTGCCGTGAAAGCTTTCAAGACAAAATTACCTTCCAAACCCTCTATATATATATATATTTATATTTATTGAGTTTTGATTTTATATTATCGTAATAAAAAAATTAAGTGAATTTGACACACATTTTTCTAATAAAATTTAACACAAAAAATTGGTGTGCATGAAAGTTTCTCCGCAAACATGGGGAAGAACAGGGGCTTGTGTGTTGCTCCATAAAATTCGTTTGGCTATTCAAAACCCAATCCCTTCTCTTCCCCAAGTCTTCCCTCTCTCTCTCTGTCTTCTCATCACAATATCCATTATTCCAAATTATACAGCATCCATTATCATCACAAGTCTTCATTAGAAGAGGACCATCACATCACAAGGTTACCAAATCCCATCTTCTTTATCTCTGATTTTGAGTGAGGTGTGTGATAACTCACGTTTTCTCATTTTCTTCTTGTTCATGAAATCATAAATGTTTTCTCCGGCTACTTCAAGATATCAGCAAATTGCTATCTAATCACAGACCCATATATACCATCTCTGTTCGGGGACCCAGGTAACTCTGCCTTCCCTTGTATGTTTCTTATTACTTTCTTGTTCATTCAACATGAATCATTACTGTCAAATGTATGAATCAATCTGTTAATGCATGAATCAATTTCGTATTATTTATCTTTAATTTTTGTTTTCTCTCGTGAATTTTTCTATAATAAGCAGAAGGTCACCGGAAAATACCTGATTTATGATCACAAATAATGCCATTAGCGGATAGCAATCGAGAGTCACTAGCCGGATTAACCCTCGACGATGTGTTAGCCAACCGAGCTGCCGCCGCGACGTCGAGCCATCAGCTCACAACAACAACAACAACCACCAATCATCGAACCCTGCTTGACATCATCCGTGAAGACGAGTCTAACAAAAAAGATCGCAGATCTTGGAAAGCTTTCAAAGACAAGCTTCGGCTTAAACGCGTCGAATCTGCTTGGGCTTCCTCTGTCCTAATTCCAGCTTCCGATATCCCTTTCACGATCCGGAATTACAGAAACCTTCCGACACAGCTTCACCGTCGTAGCTCCATCCGAATCCTTACATTCTCCGACGTCACGACTCACTGTATGGCAGATCCCACAGAAGAAGCCATCAAGAGTTCCAACCTCGCCGCCACAATGATGACACGCCAGAGATCCACGCGCCAACAGGTCGGGGATGCAATTTTCGTCGACGAGAAACTCAAGCCTCAGCTGTCCCGCCCGGGCTCCTCACGTATGGGGTCGTTACGCTCGGATTCCATCCGGCGAGAGCGCGTGGTGACGTTTCGTGATAGCAACATTAACAACGATGATGACGATGATGAGGATGGAGACGGCCAGATGCGCCGCCCGAAGGAGGGGAGGCAGATGTCTGCTAGGGAGGCCGTGGCAGCGCAGGAGGCTGCGGAGGCGGCGGCTGCGGAGGAGGAGGAAGAGGAAGATGAAGATGAAGGGCCATTCGGGAATGGAGGAGGAGGAGGAGGTGCGGTGACGATGTCGCTGATGGACTTGTTGGAGGAGACGGATCGGCAAATGGGACTGCAAGGATCGACGTACAGAATGGACTTCGACGAAGACGACGATTACGATGATTTTGATGAAGATGAAGATGATGATTATGAAGAAGGTGAAGAGCACGATTGTTGCGTGTGTATGGTGAAGCATAGAGGTGCATCATTTGAGCCGTGTGGGCACTCATTTTGCAGGATGTGTTCTCGGGAGCTCATTGTGAGCAAGGGAAATTGTCCTCTCTGCAACAATTTTATCCTGGAGATTCTTGAGGTTTTCTGATCCACTACACCAATTTTTATTTGTTTTCTATTTTTTTTTTTTTGCTTTTTTCTTTTTAAAAAAAATCACATTTCACGCATTCAGTGAAGTTTAAGATGTAAACAAAGGTGTATGTAAGAACTAAGAACTTAGAATGTTGTAATTCACTATTTCAATTTTTGTTGTTGTTGTTGTCAACAACTATTTCAATTTTCAATGAATATGATGATGAACTTCGTTTTCATATGAAGTTGGCTACCAGTTTTTTCCTTTTTAACAACGATTTGATAACAAAATTACATGTGATTTGCTTGAACCTGCTAATTGAGTTTATGACTTTAATAGTGTGTTTGGTTCGAGGGAAGATAAATTTTTTATCTCATATGGACTAAGGGCCCTTTTGGATGGGCTTTTTTCATAAAAAAAGCACTTTTTTTAATTCAAAAAAAATTAATTTATGTGTTTAGATGATATTTTTTAAAAAAAGTAAAAGTCACAAAAATTTTTTCTCAAATTTTGAGCTTAAAAAAAAAAACAACATGGACCAAAAATATGCTCTTTGAAATATAATCCAACATGTATAATTTTTCATCGGGTTGTATATGCTCCTCATGTTGTTTCTTTTGGTTGTATATGCACTTTCTCATAAAAATTTATGTCATTTTTATTTTCAGTTTCATTTATTTCCTTTGTTAAATACTCATAACCTTATAAAATTCATACCCTTTTTTGGTAATTATGCATTCATAAGTGCTTTTAATAATCATAATTCTTAAAGTTACCCGTGGAAAAAAATATCCAAATAGAAATTATGATTTCTAAACCGCTAATATTCCAAATGTTCCCTTTGTTTTATTAAATGAGGCTCCAAGTCTGAGGGCAAATCTTATGGTTTAAATATTTTAATTACTCCCTTAAGTTCTTTTTATAAGAGCCTAACGAAAATTGTCTAAACATCTAATGAGTTTTTTCCATTTGCACCCCTCATTAATATATATATATCTCAAAGGGATAGTGATACTTATGTTTATTTTATTTGTCTCTCTTACTTACTCTTTATAAATAAAGGCATACTTGGAAAAAAAAAATTATTTCAAGACATACTTATTATTTTTCACTAATTTTAATTGCTCTCTTAAATCACGTAATTCAGTTATCAAGCTCAATAACAATGATATATTTAGTTTTAAATAAATAAAATTAATTTTTTTTAAGTTGCTTCTATTAAAAATTTTAATAATTGCAATTTCTATAACTTCTTAATACAATTCAAAGTATTATTAAACATAGGTAAATTTGAATTTAAAGATAAAATCTCTCCTCAAGGTTTAAACGATAAAATCTATAGTGCATGCTAACTCTCAAATTTTCATCCACAAGATTTTAACCTGAATTTGCTCTTGCTCATTTTTGATCAGTTGTGAATGTGATTAGTAGCTCTTGGGGTAACATTATGGGATCCAATTTCAAAATTTTAAAAGGAAAGGTACAGGCACATTCAAATTTGGCTAGGTTCACCCCAATAGAACACCGTGAATTCTTCATTTCTTTGTTTCGCTCTCTGTGTGCATCTATAGCTAAACAAACAATAACCTTAAGGGCTTCACCCCCCATAATGAAGAGAACACAAGTTCGAATATTGAGAAGCGTACTTGTCCGGAGAGGTTAGAACTCTTTGCCCTAAGCCTCCAAGGGGAAACCCTTGATCAAAAAAAAAAACAAAAAAGAACCTTAAGGGCAATCAACCTCAAGCATTGTCAACTTAGATTAACCACAAGATAGCTTGTCTGGGACCTTCAACTATTCATGATGATCTCCTCCACATGAATCTAGATGGCTTCATCATCTGAAGATGAACAGGACATAAATCAGGTTGTCTCACAATATAGATTTGATCTCCTACTTTATTGCCAGTGTCCTGATTTCGGTACCATGTCCACAAAGCCCATGTCTCATTTTTACCTGAAAAGTACATATCAAAGCACTCCGTCAAAGATAGTTTGGATACTTCCTATAAATGAGTGTATTCTTGTTACTTCTTATTTTATATGGCTATCTTGGGTTATACAGGAGTATTGTCGGTCTTAATTGAGGCTAGCTTTCCCAAATGTATTTTTTGCATTCATATTGAGTTGAACTTGAGACCTTGTGCTTAAGCGGCCAAAGCCCATTCCATTAGGACCAACGCCTGTTGGTTATTCTTGTTATTTCTTATGCAAGCTGCTCTTTCATATTTTTCAGACATGCTCAATTTTGTTTTTTTAACTCTTGATCTCTCT
Organism: Acacia pycnantha; assembly: GCA_025563575.1. NCBI lineage: Eukaryota > Viridiplantae > Streptophyta > Magnoliopsida > Fabales > Fabaceae > Acacia > Acacia pycnantha. The sequence goes on along the minus strand of JAMWYP010000265.1, from coordinate 428,889 downwards.
TGTATGGAGGGCTGAGATTAAAAGTACCATCAAAATACTACTAATAGAGCAGCAGAGAAACTAGAGAGGATTCGAGTTCCATATAATGAATATAATACGGATATCAAATTGTGTGCGTAGTAGTATCCTATCTTCAAAAAGAACTCAATCCAGGAGTCTGTCTACTAGGTTCAGCTCCAAATGATTTAAAATACTGAGTGCAGACTTTCATATGTTGACAGATACACAAAGTCAGGTTCCATTTGAATGCCATAATATTGCATATTATGAACAAGTTAGTGAGAAGTTAAAAAACTAATTAATCAAATGCTAGTAAAAAGTTTTGCGTTGATGTATATTATGCTTTGGATCCTCTATCATGACTTGATATGGCTCTAGATATAGGAAGAGAGATACAATTTGAAAGTGAGGAAAGGCATGAAGAAAGAGGTACCTCGAGAATTCCATGGCCAAAGCTACTTTCCCTGAATGCACTAAATTCTGGCTGCCGATCCCAGCAAAACTTCCCCTTAGCAGGACCAGATGTAAAGTTTGTAGCACAGAAGCCTCCCATATAAGAATCAGGAGTAGTTGATGGATCAGGACATTTCCCAGGTTCATCTGCAAATGGGACTGACATCTTCTCTCGGTTACCCCCATCCCCAACAGAAATATGGACAGGACCACATCGATCTAAACTGTAATTGTAAACCCGATTTGACCTCTCATAAGCATGCACCTGCTCCTCAATTTTCACAATTAAAACATGGGTGAAGACTCGAGGTCTTAGAACGGAAGATCATTAAACATCAAAAGCGTTTGCGCATATCATACGTGCATGCAAGAACTTTTGTAAATCCCCAGACAACAAACTAGCAGTGAACACAGGTAGGAGGCACAGAAGCTGATCAGAAACACACGCTCTAGATTATCTATTTACCTGCTTCATATAAATTTAAGGCTCCAACTTGTTTTCCAAAACATAACCATTTATTTATCACAGTGTTCAGATTTAATTCATTAAATTAGTATATTATGCACAAGCAGCCATGGCTTTGAATTACTTATAATATAAAGAGTAAATAACCTTTCTGGTCCTTGACAAAAAGCACGGACCCCATTTTGGTCCCTGACAAAAAAAAAAGTCATTTTTAGTCCATAAAAATGACGAATAAGGGTTGATTGGTGGACATTTTGATCCCTCGCAAATTTTCAAAAGGTCATTTTTAGTCCATAAAAAGGACGAATAAGGGTCGTTTTTTTTGTTAGGGACCAAAATGGGGTTCGTGTTTTTTGTCAGGGACCAGAAAGGGTATTTACTCTAATATAAACATTAGCCATACATAAGTTGTGTTTCTAAATCACAAAGCCTACAAAAAAACGTGGTGAGGAAATGAGGACCAGTTTGATAGCTAGGTTGTAGAAGAAGAAATTAGAGAAGAAGAAACATAGTCGAAACAAGTGCTGTTGCACTGCTCATTCCATTCATACACAATATTCAGTTTAGACATGCTTGCATTAGCCTAATGGCTAGGTATATATAGCCTAATGCTAGACTTAGACTCAAGGCCCAAAGGCCCAATAGCTAACTAATCCTAATCCTAATGCTAGACTTAGACTCAAGGCCCAAAGGCCCAATAGCTAACTAATCCTAATCCTAAGTGTTATACTAATACTAACCGCTGGCCTCATAGACTTAATATAGTGCTGCGGTTCCTATTTACTAAGTGGCTGCCTCATAGGATTAGTGTGGTGCCACTTACCTATATAGCTAGAATTAATACATGAATTACATATCAATACTCCCCTTTAAAGACACTTGTCCTCAAGGGTTAGGAATGACAAACGCTGAAGCCCATCATTGAAATGTGTATAGCGGCGTCCATGAAGCTTCCTCCTCCGGTAGGTGCTTCCATTGAACCAACACTTCGGTTACAATGCGTCCTTTTCTTCTACCCCGCTGGTGTCACGTAAAATCTTCTCTGGTTCCTTCAAAGTGGGAGGTTCCGGCCAATCAAGGGGTGGATGCCGGGCCCGTACAGTTGGATCTGGACATAATTTCAACAAGGAAATGTGAAAAACATTATGAATCCTTGTTACCTCCGGTAGCTCCAACTTATAAGCGACTGCCCCAATGCGTTGCTGCACCTTGTAGGGCCCAAAAAATCTAGGAGCTAACTTTTGGTTGCTCCTAGAGGCAGCTGAAATTTGACGATAAGGCTGGAGCTTCACAAAAACCCATTGCCCTTCCTGAAATTCTCTATCCGTGCGATGGGAATCCGCATTCTGCTTCATCAGGTTCACAGCCCTATGTAAATGGTGTTTAGCTACCATAACAGCCCCCTCCCTTGCCACAAAAGACCTGTCAACAGCCTCAACGATGGCTGACCTAGGCAAATAAGGCACATAAACAGCTGGTTTTTGCCCATATAGTAACTCATGAGGGGTCATGTGAGTAGAAGAGTGGTAGGTAGTGTTATACCACCATTCGCAAGTGGTAAAAATTTAAACCAGTCCTTAGGGAACTCCCAACACATGCATCTTAAGTAAGTTTCCAAACAGCGATTCAAAACCTCAGTTTGCCCATCGGTTTGGGGATGGTAAGATGAAGACAACTTCGCTCTACCTTAATGACCTTTAGGAACTCTTGCCAAAAGTTGCTGATAAAAATCGAGTCCCTATCCGATATAATTTCAGTAGGAGCTCCATGTAGTTTATAAACCCCATCTAGGAATTGTTGAGCCAAACTAGATGCTGAAAATGGATGGGAGAGTGCAATAAAATGGCTATATTTGCTCAAACGGTCCACAATAACCCATATAGTGTCTCTGCCATGGGACTTAGGCAACCTCTCAATAAAATCCATAGATATACTCTCCCAAACCCTACTAGGAATTGGTAAGGGTTGAAGTAATCCCGGAGATGCCACAGTCTCGTATTTACATCTAGCACACACATCACAGTGCTACATTGTTGTTAGCCCCCTTCTTGTATTGAATTTCATAGTCGTATCCCATTAGTTTCGAAATCCAATACATCTGGAAAGAAGTCTTCAATTTCTGATCCAGCAAATACTTAAGGCTTTGCTGATCCGTTCTGATCACAAAGTGTCGTCCTCTAGATACCGATGCCAATGCTCAACCCCTTGGACCACAAAGCAAGTAATTCTTTCTCATAGGTAGATAGGCTATGATGTCTTGGAGCCAACCCTTTGCTGAAAAAGGCTAGGGGCTGTCCTCCTTGCATTAGTACAGCACCAATTCCGTAGCACATGCATCTGTTTCAATGACAAAAGGTTTTGCAAAATCGGGCAAAACCAACACTGGGCTGTACTAAGGGCATTTTGCAACTCTTGAAAGGCTTTTGTTGCATCTTGTGACCATTTGAACTGATCCTTACGTAATAGGTTTGTCAAGGGTCTTGCAATCACACCATAATTCTTAATAAACCTCCGATAGTAACCACCAACCCAAGAAATGAGCGTAATTGTTTTACCGTAGATGGTTCAGGCCATTCAACCACTGACTTAATTTTCGCGGATCCGTAGAGACCCCACCACCTTGTATAATATGACCTAAGTACTCAACCTTCGTAGCGGCAAATGTACATTTAGATTCCTTAACAAAGTACTGATGTTGCCTTAGAATTTCCAAAACTGTTCTCAAGTGTTCTAAGTGTGAAGACATGCTAGAGCTATAAACAAGGATATCATCGAAAAAAACCAGAACAAACCTCCTCAAATGTTCTCTGAAGATAGTATTCATAGCTCCTTGAAATGTAGCTGGAGCATTAGTGAGTCCAAAGGGCATGACCAACCACTCGAAATGGCCCGAATGAGTCCTAAAAGCGCCTTGTAGGAATCACTGGCTCCATTCTGATCCGGTGGTATCCGGCCCTCGATCTAGTTTTGTAAACCATTTTGCATCCTTTAATTCATCTAGCAACTCATCTACAAGAGGAATAGGATATTTATTTTTCACTTTGTTAATTTGTTTAATTCCGTAGTCGATACACATGCGCCACGAACCGTCCTTCTTTTGACTAGGACAATAGGAGACGCGAATGGTGAAGAACTTTCTTGTAATACCCCGATTCAAGCAACCCCTTAACTTGCCCCTCAATCTCATCTTTCGAATAGAAGGGTACCGGTAAGGTCTTAAGTTCACCGGATCAGCTCCTCTTTTAATATCACCGGATGGTTGTGATTTTCCCTAAGGGAGGCAAGGTCTTAGGTTCTGAAAAACATCTGCAAAAGCTCTAAGAACCCTTCAACATTGCTGGTTGCTTCCTCATTACCATCGAGAGTGTATAAGTGGTCACGGTTGTGTCATCAATGGAGTGCAATAGGAAAAGTTGGCTGCCTTCATGTTTAGGTTGCTGGATTTTGCTGACTATCCCGCTAGTATGCGGCTGGTTTGGGCTTAGAGTACACTCGGACCCCTTATATTTAAATGTCATTGATAGATCCTCATAATTCCAAGTAGCATGATGAACTACCTCTCGTAACCAATGCAGCCCCAACACAATGTCATATGTCTTGATCTCCATAACCCTCAAATCAAAGACAAACTCCCGCCCTTGCATCTTCCACTTGAACCCCTTCCAGATACCATAAAGTTTCAATTTAGCTCCACCGGCGACCTCTACTTCACCGCCCCCGGTAGAATCTCCTTTCCACCCTAGTTTTTTAGCCAAGGCACAGTCTAGATACCCGTGCGAAGCTCCATTATCAATGAGAATTTGAACTGGCCGCCTACCTACATACCCTTGAATGCGCATAGAAATCACACCTACACCACCTTGAATTGCATGCAAAGATATTTGTAAGCATTGGTTAGGTTCTGATTCTGAATTATCTTCTGGTTGCAACTCTATTTCAGCCATTTGTGGTGCTTCTTCCTTCGAATTATCAGCCCCCAATTCAATGAATTGCAGCTGTAACCGTTGGCGTTGAGGGCACGTATGGCCCCTTGAGAAAGGGTTCTTGCAATAAAAGCAAAGATTTCGGGCTCTTAACTCATCAAAATCATCCCCGTATACGTAGTCGCCTTCTTGGTAGTAACATCCTGTTCGGCCGATGAGACCATTGATGACCACGAGTTCAAATTCGTGGTTGATTTTCCGAATACCACGAATTTTTGGCTGGTATTGAAGACTTAGCGGTTGTCGTTTGTGGTCCCGTAGAAAGGGATGAATTTATGTTAGGCTTCCACCGGTTTGAGTACCGTTGTGTTAGGCTTCCACCCGGTTTGAGTACTCGTTACATTACCATATGGCTTTCGTGAGGTTGACTTTGATCCTGACTCCTCATTCATATTAAATTCCTGTATCTGTGCAATCCGCCTAGCATCTGACAAGGAACGTGGTTGCTGTAATCTCACTTGTCGAGCACAATCACCTCGGAGACCTTCGATAAATGCCTGGATCGCATGATCTTCACTCAGCTTTAGTTTACAACGCAAAACATCGAAATCGTCATTGTATTGCTCCAAAGACCCCGTTTGGTACAGCCGCTTCAATTCAGCCATCGGGGACTCATATGGAACCCCAAACCGTGCCTTGAGTGCCCTCTTGTACTCGTGCCACGTGATAGCTCGGCCTTGGTCTTCATCCATAAGGGCTTGGTGCCATATGTACCCCTTATCATCCAAGTTAACGCTGGCCAAACGCATCTTCCAGTTTTCAGGTGTGCCATCAATTTCAAAGTACCTGTCGCAGTTGTACAGCCAGCCCTCTATGTCATGGCGTTGAAATTTAGGGAAATCAAATTTAGTTTGCCGAGTTGGAGGGTTATATTCAGCCCCTTGTCTTTGGCGATGAGGGCCTCTGAAATTATCCCCATTATTTTCATGGTAATCTTTGGCCTGGCGACGGCGTTCATGTGCCGCATTGGCGGTTGCCATTTGGGTGGCAATAGCTGTTTGAATAGCATTGGGAATGTCCGCTAATTGGTTGGTGATGGTTGCTGAATTGTGTTTGGGAGGTCTGCAATAGTCACCTCCAAGGCATGTATACGTTCATTGACTTCATTCGACATTGTCCTTGTGGCTGTCTGGGATCGTGTTTCCATGCACCAAAAAACCTCCAACACTGTGATGAATCAGAAATTGGGTCTTCGCTTTGCCAAAAAGGAGAATTCAGAACAAGAATCACGAGGCGAAGCTATGTTGTGCCGCCGAAAATCACCTGACTCGCTGACTCGCACGAAATTGAGAATTGCAAATCCCACAAAACATGCGATGATCGGACCCCTGAACTGATTCGAGGACGCCTTGAGTATTCCGGTCCTAAAGCACCGAACGAGACTTCAAAGCTAAGGGCAATGACGCACCGACAGCACCGACAGCACCGACAGCACCGACAGCACCGAATTGTTTTGAATTTGCAAGGATTGTGACGCACTCAATATTTCGGGACCAGTCGACACCTGTCGAAGAACAATTAAAGAAACCAGAAGCCGAATGCACACGAGTTACGTCGACACTTCTTAAATTCCGGAATAGAGTGTCGACAATTGACGAACAGCCATAACGGTCGACGACGCTGCCTGATCAACCAAGAACGACGTTTTTCTGAACCCAATCCCCGATTATCGAACTAACAGCTGACGTGCTTCTGGACGAACCCAATATCCCAAGAATGACGATACCGCACTGCCCACTACTGAGTTCCGAGGATAAAAGATCCTGTTTCGGATCGACCAGAAGGGCCTTTGCGGTGTATCCCCGGAATTGGTCAAATCTTCTTGGAATTCCGGTGCAAAAGAACTCAGGTATTGGTCGAAAGAACGAGAGTCTGCTGTTTGTAAGACGCTGTTCCTGTTGCCACAATTCCCTTGATCGGTTATTGGTTGATCTTTTTGATTTTTCTTGGTTTATGTCTCAAATGCCAATTCAAATCAGGCAGAGAATGACTCGATCGCATTAAAATTGACGCTTGCTTCTTGATTGAGTTTCTTGATTGCTTCTTGATCGATCGAGCGGAAGAAGGAGGAAGGCTCTGAACTGGTCAGAATGGCAGAGATGACAGCGGGGGAGCCGAGGATGACTCGCTCTGATACCACTGATAGCTAGGTTGTAGAAGAAGAAATTAGAGAAGAAGAAACATAGTCGAAACAAGTGCTGTTGCACTGCTCATTCCATTCATACACAATATTCAGTTTAGACATGCTTGCATTAGCCTAATGGCTAGGTATATATAGCCTAATGCTAGACTTAGACTCAAGGCCCAAAGGCCCAATAGCTAACTAATCCTAATCCTAAGTGTTATACTAATACTAACCGCTGGCCTCATAGACTTAATATAGTGCTGCGGTTCCTATTTACTAAGTGGCTGCCTCATAGGATTAGTGTGGCTGCCACTTACCTATATAGCTAGAATTAATACATGAATTACATATCACAGTTCCACTGGTCAAATTCTTTTTTATTGTATTGTTTTCATTATATATCTTGTGATAGAAGCAAGTTAATGAACCTGAATGGATTCAATCAAATTAAAAGATGAAAACAACTCACATGCCCATTAAATACTATATCCACGCCATGTGAGTATAGCAGTTCTTCCATCTCCACCCTCATGCACTCTGCTTCTCTGTAATGTGCCACATAAGAACTGTACCATGGAGGATGCCAAGTAGCTATAAGCCAGGGAGTTATGGACCTATCAACACTAGCCAGATCTCTTTGCAACCACTTATATTGTTCAGCTGGCAAGGATAGTCACAGTTAATTTTCAAAGGTTACAAGGAATAAAGTATATCAGCTCAACTTGAATCAGTAATGCATCAATTCAAAAAACAAAACACTATAAATGGATTTCAAGCATGTTCAAAACTTTATCCTTTGAGCTACTCACTCATTGCAGTAGCCAATGCTTTCCAAAACTCAGCTGGTAGTAAACAAATCGACTTAGTTAACCATCCTGTTGAGCCAGGCCTCCAAAATATATAAAAAAGGTGGCCCAGTGGGGTCTGGGGGAGGGTCAGATATATTCAGCCTCGAAAATATATAATTTCAATATTTACATTTTTTGAAGCACACCCATGTTTTAATTGAGGCTAAACAAACAGGTTCATTGACAACAATACTACCAGCCAAAAATAAAATATCTTGAATTATAAATGATTATACAATGAAAGCAGTTAGAAAAGGGGAAAAGGACTAATACCTGATTTATCATAACCAATGTAAGCCCCAAGCATAATAAAATGGATTCCCCCAGCATTAAAGGAGTAGTAAAACGTGGATGAAGACCCACTTTCTTCAGAGGGGAATGCAAACCTAGAACTATAAGCCACAAATGTCCTGTTAAATGCCTGTTGTTCTATTTCATGATTTCCTTCCACCACCATCATTGGAACTTTTGAAACCAAATTCTGCATAAACCTGGAATTTTTCACTAATTGTAGCATAAAAGGTTAAAAAAAGCAAAGCATTGTCATCGGCCAAAACAAACTGTCAAAAGTTTAAACAACTTTTCCATTTACCTTCCCCAATAATCCCATCGAGGCTGGTAGGTCTCATGTATGGGAGTTTCTGGGAATGAGCAGGAATAGCAGTCAGAGCCAGTTCCATTTGTTAGATAAAGATTCGCATAGGTCACATCACCAATCAATAGAAAAAGATCAGGTTTATTATTGATCAGGTGATCGATGGTTGTAGTTGTATTATATGTAAGGCCAAGATCTCCCACTATCGCAATTCGGTCTGGATAGCTCCGAGGACTAGAAACTGGCATTGTCTTGAAATGGTAGATGTCACTCATTGCTTGTAGAGAGGAGTCTCCACATTGGTAATAGTATATTGTGCTTGGTTCCAACCCTGCATAGAGTGAAAACTGTTTTAATAATATAGCACGTGACTTTCCAGGGGAAAACAATATAATGAGACATGCATATGAGAAATCACTTAAACTTTCCTCACACTAAGGCAAGAAAGCATTGACAACAAAAGGCAGAAGACCCTAACACAATAAGATCTGAAAATATTGTATTATGTCTATGCTCCTTTACAGAAGTCTAACTATACAGCTATATGACATGTGATGAACTTGTACACAACTCCATTTTTGAAATGTCCGGGCTTGATAACTTAAACCAAATTTTCAATGACAATGTTTGAGATGAATGAGCATTTTTAGTTTAAAATCCCTATCAAATTTCATGCGAAGACAAATCTACTGAGATGTCAGTTTCTGCTGATAGACACAGGATGGAAATGTGACATTGACAAAGTGCAAAATAATCCTCAATAGTCATTATGGTTTACTCTGGATAAATTTCCCCCAAAATTTTCTTTTTCTCCCAACAAAAAAGTAAATTTTATTTATGTGGGTTAAATTGAAAAGTCCTCACCTGAAGTTTATATTCTCGGAACACAAGTGAGCAGCCATTTGGGGAATCTCATTATTAGTGTTCGTCAATTAAAATTATAAAATATGAAGAGATATGTATATTATAAACAAACTATAAGTGAATTAAGAAAACTGAAAACAAATCATGATATATAGAGAAGTATTGAATCAAAAAAAGGGGTGTAATGCAAGATGTATCCACTGCTTTCTTTGAAGTCTAAATCCGCAAATCTCACCTTTAAGTTGAACATGATGGATGATTCCAGAGGTATAGTTCTGAAGTCCTTCAAAAGGATAAAGCTGATTGTAGATGAGAGAATGACCTCTAGCTTTGTGTACTAATTCATCTTCAGAGGTTCCATAATACACAATACTTGAGACAGCTTTAGGATCCAATGGCTTGATATTGCCACCAATTTGAAATTCCCTGATATTATCCATAAATTCAGCATCCATGATCAACAGAAGAACATGAATATGAAAATGGTACAAACAATTTTTATTTCATAGAAATCCAATAAATGCTAGCTGATTTGCCCTTGATTCTTAACTCTAGAAAAGATCAGAAAATCTCCTTCATCACAGAATCAGCTTCCACCAAAAGAAATTATGATGATTGGACCATTTCAATAGAAGTGTGTTGTAGAAAACTAGGAAGGAAAGTGATTTCCAAAATTGCTAACAAAAGACCAAACACGGAACTCCTTTTATGTTAGTATGGTTAGCTATAGAGGCCCACATAAACAGTTGTCGTTAACTTATAGGGAGAAGTCCACTAGGATTCATTAGAGACTAGAGCATAACAACATAAATAAATATATAAACTGTTAAACTTTTTTATGGATTTAGTGCCAAATCCATTGATAACCTCATCAATAAACTCACTAGCACGTCAATATCTAATGCGCAACCTGCAAATTAGTGAAGCCAAATCTTCAAAGTGAGGAGCCTTTGAAGTCTAAAATAGTGTGATGTGACCCAAAAAATATATCGTAGTGACAATATCCCACAAATTTTTTTTGTTCAAAACAATATCCCAGATTGAAAAATTTTCGATACTTAAAAGATGAATTTATGCTTTAGTGCTCAGAAAATTGATTCAATCCACCCCGTGAAGTGCTGGTTGAAAAAAAAAAAAAAATCCACCCAGTGAAATATACCTCAAGCAATGAAGTAACATAAAAACTCAATATTAGTCCCCGATAAATGTAACAGATCGTCAATCATCGCCTGAACTGAGGTTTGGCGTTAAGTTTGAGCAGAGATAAAAAGAAAAGGCAATATTGCAATCATTTTTGACCGTATTAAATAAACAAAGGGGAAATCATTTCTGCATCTAATGCAGAAAACAATCTGCAGCAAGCCACTAAACGATGAGTTTCATTTATTTTTTTCCAGCCTTAATTACTTAAAATACTGTTAGTTCATATTCTTCTCCCCCTTCTCACGACATGCTCTGTTCAGATTCAAATTCAATGTTGTAGTGAGAATGAAGGTTCTGAGCTAGTGTGACAGAGGATGATGGTGAACAGCTGGAGGTTCTGAGCTAGTGCAATAGATGTCCAATGGTGAAGAACGATGGAGGTGTCAATACTGCTCTGTCTTCTCCGAACCAAGCGGCAGAGGGACGGTGGTCAGTGGTGAGATGTGGCTTGTTCCTCCTCCCATCGCCTCTCGCTCTTTGTTTTTTGTTTGGGTTCAACTCGCGGCGCTCCAGTCCAACCTCTGTCGTGCCTTTTTCTTTCTCTTAGATTTAGGTCTCCATCCTCAAAATGCCCAAAATGGTGTGCTCCTTACTTCTTACTATGAGAAAAAGATGAAACGGCACTCAGAACCTTCATTCTTACTACAACATTGGATTTGAATCTAAACAGAGCATGTCGTGAGAAGGGGGAGAAGAATATGAACTAACAGTATTTTAAGTAATTAAGGCTGGAAAAAAAATAAATGAAACTCAGCGCTTAGTGGCTTGCTGCAGATTGTTTTCTGCATTAGATGCAGAAATGATTTCCCCATAAACAAATAAGTAAATATTCAACAAATCCGTTAAGCACTGAATAGATTTTATCATACATTAATTAAGAGATAGTTTAGAGATACCTGTAATCCATGAGATCCAAACTGAATCATGACTCACCGAGAGAGACACTGAAATCTGCTCAGGCTCGAAACCCTGAACAAGGCGGCGAACGCGGGGATCTGTGTCAGGCAAATCAAGGGCGATGCCGCGCAGATTTGGATCGAAAGGAACAGTGACGGGCTCAAAGGGGCCATCAAGGGTCGTCGGAATATCGCAGCGAACGACGGCGACAAGCAGATTCAGCAGAAGAATCGAAGCTGGAGAGCGAAAAAGAGCGAGAAGAGAAAGTATTGGAAGATCACCGGCTACGGAATTTTCCATTTGAGAACAAAGAGGGTCAGAGAGAGAGAGAGAGAAAGAGCGAAGGGGAAGGAAGAAAAGAAAGGGACATCGGGAAAGCATCTTTGGATTGGGTGGTGAAGAGAGAAGAGTGCGGAGCAATCTCTTGGGAGTCGGCGGTTGACAGTTGATGACCGTTGGTTGGGGTGAACGTGGTGCCTCGGGAACGATGTTAACAAGTTTGTTTGACTTTTTGGGACGCTTTGAAAAAACATAAACAATTAATTTATATTTAAGAATTATACATAGTCGCTCTCATGAAGATTTATTAATTTCTTAAAATATAATCCCATTTATATTTGGAAAAATCCTACATTCACGTCAACTATATTAAAAATCAACTTGGTAAATTTAACGTTTTTCTATTAAGGTTATAGACCTGATTTAAAATGTGGGTAAAATGATTTTATTACCCTCGTCTCTCTAGATATTTTTCCTTGCATTCTCTTTCTTGATTTCCATCCAACAAACATGACTACATAATTATAGAAGTGTACCACTTTGATCCTATTTATAAGTTAACTTTAACAAAAAATTTTGGTCCTATTTATAAATTCATTTTGACCAAATAAATGAAATTGTGACAATTGCCCATGAGGATGAGAGAGATTGGTTAACTATATTGAAAAGATGAAAAAAATGAGAGAGATTTGACAATAAATTTTAAAAGGTACTCATTTATAAATGATGGTAGAGTTGAAAATTTGTTACCTAATCATTCAGATACCTAACTCTCCTTGGTATGTGAGATTTAGTCAAACTAGACTTATAAATAGGATCAGAGTGGTATAGGCTAAATATCTATTTTTTTTATTATATATAAGTCCTGTATTTACATTTTTTGTGAGATTATTTGAATTTTTTAATTCAAAGAAGTTAATATGGTGTGGTAATCTAAGAATAGATAATACATTTTTTTTCTCATAAATATGTATTATCAATTTTTTTTGATTAAAATATGACAAGTGCATGTGAAAAATTGAGTGTAAAAATATCTATAAAATATTCTGCTAAGAGCGGATGATATCCTAAATTGAAGAATGGTGCAATCTTACCAATTAACATTAGACATCTAGTTGATGGGAACGAAATTCCAACTTATCTCTCTAGGTCTTAAAGTACTGATCTCTTTAGGTGAACACAAGATCGGTTCGGCTTCAGTCCACTGCCTGACAAACGACGCCGTTTCGTGTTAAAATGCGACCTCGACCAACTATACCACACGACACTGTTGTTTCAAGTATTCTCTTCCCATCATCCTCTTCCTTGATTTCGTCCTCTGCCTTCGTGCGTGAATTGAAAAATTGCAGCGTCATCGATCAAAGCTTCATGTTTGGCCGAAAAGAAGCATAACAGTGATTCCGAGCAGAGGTGGAATTAGGGTTGGCCGCTGGCCCCCCTAAATATTTCAGCTTTACCATTCTGAGCTTATTGTTCCCAATGCTCCTTCCCAAATTCATACCAAACGATTCTCATCCCTTATAATTTATCGGTTCTCGAATCTTCAGGTGCTTCCTCCTCCTCCTCTCTCTCTCTCTGTTCCCTTATTTTGCTTCTTTGATTATTGAAATTGCTACAATGGTGTTCATTTCTGTGCATCGTTGCTGAATGTCCTAACGCTATTCAGATTCTGTGGAGTATTCGAATCCAGATTAGGTAGAATGGTTGTACTAAGGGAACTTTTTGCAATTGGTTGACCTGTGAGAACTTTTTGCCATGCACTCTCTCCAGAACTTGTATGTTTGGATCATGTGAAATTTCTATTGAAAGAATAATTATTTCTCATGTTTGCAAACACATTTTTGTCACTGTGTAATTTAGATTTCTCATGTCAGTCTCATATTAAGGTGGACTTGGATTATGCTCAATTCATGGACAATCCTACATTTCTCTGCATAATGCTCAATTCTTGTGCTTCTTTTTAGCAACTTCAATTTTGACGTTCAATCAGCAGTATGGGAGGTTTGTGGTGATTCTGGAGCCTTCCAATTGCTTGTTGATCTTCTTCGAGTTAAGTAAGTACAAGAAAATACTGAATTTCTGACAGCTTTACATGAAGTATAAGCAATATACTGATGCTTGTTGAAACTTGCTTTTTGCAAATGATGTTCATTGTCTCATGCGGCAAATCCCATATTGAGTAAAATGGATCTGGCTTAGTTTGGAATTGAGGTATATCACGTGAGCAATACTTTAACCAACTTCACTGATTTTCTTTTTGCACATGAAGTATAAGCAATATACTGATTTGCTGCTTAAGGCCCTTATTATTGATAGCTGGGATGATAACCAACAGTTGAAGAATAGTTCAAGGTAGGAATTAGTTTCCTTCTTTGGAGTATTTTGACTTTTACCTATGAATTGCCAAGTACAAATGGTTACACGAGATTCACTATCTTCTTAAAAAGAAGATCAATTTTAGTACATGTCATGAATCCTCTGCATTGCACATCTTTTCAAAGATAGTAGCATTGACTAAAATGAGAGGAGGGGTTCTAATGTATAGAGAGGGCCTCACCATTAGAGTACCTGAGTTTTTATAACTGTACTTTTTTACGAACACTATTTCTTTATTTAACCTCAAAAACATTTTATCAACCATCAATCTTATGCACCAATGATCTTCATTTAGTGCATTCAAAGAAAAAGAGAATAGAGAAGAAATGATAAGGGGTGTGGTAGTATCTTGAATATACTATATTAACGGTTTTCCTTTTCCATATTATCTTTCTCTTGCTAATATATTTTTCAAACCTGCAGCAATAGCAATGATGCTGAGGAGCATGAGTCTATGAGTAGAAACAAATGGTGTTCTATAGTATATCGGCGAGGGCAAAAGCAACTCACTCGCTTATTCTTGAAAGAAGCAGAACACGCTCTGCAATTATCCTTAGATGAAGACAAGAAATAGATACCACTCTCATGTGAAGTCTCCTTTTCCTTTTAAATAAATATGACTACTGAGGTTTGACTCTTACAGGACGAGATCAATAAGTTAAAACATTTCTTGTTAACTTGCATCTAAAGTTTGTTTCCCCATCTCCATATTTGGGTGTTTAATATTTCCTTTTCCATTTTCTTTTGGAGCTTTTGTCTTTGTAATTCCGGCTTTACAATACTATTGGAGGAAATATATTTTTAGGTCCCATTCCACCAGATATTGGAGAGTTGATCAAGCTATAAAAACTGTAATTTCTCTCACTTTACATTATATGCTTTGTACGATTATGCTGATTCATATCTGATGCCATATAAACCTCACAGAATCAAACTTGAAAATGTGGGACTGAAATTCTTCACCTTCTAATTGGGATCTGAACATTAGATGATTGATTCATGAGCCTCTATTGTAGTAGAAGGAGGTCTGTTGATTTTCTTTTTTTTCACTCATACCAAAAGACATATTTGATGTACCTATAGAATTCCTTGAGCTCTTATTTGATCATTTCTCTTTTACAGATCAACTTCAATTTGGTAGATGCTGCAAGTCATTTTTGGACTACAAGGCTTCATCAATAATCTCCTTTTGGACTGCATTTGGTTAATTTGAGACTTTTCCTATCAGAAACTTGATTTTATTTGAAATCTGGTTTTACAATATCTTTGACAGGGATGACTATAAGACTTGTGCATCTTTGACAGATTACATGAAGGATGACCAAGCTCAACCAAAAAAAAATAGAGGCTCATGAATCAAGCATCTTTGACAGATTACATGAAGGATGACTGAGTTCTTTCTTTTCTATTTATATGCACCATCTACTTTCATTATCCAATGTATACTGAGCATGACTGTATATCATGTTTCATAACAGATTACATGAAGGATGACCAAGCTCAACCAAAAAAAATAGAGTCTACTAAAATGATAAGGTGAAAAGTAGAGCTGTCAAAATAGGCCACCCCGTCCCGTTAAGCCTTAGCCCGTGCGGGCTAGGCAAAAAAGCCCGCATGTTAAATAGCCCGCATGGGCCAAAAAATTATATAACCCTAAGGGTTAGGGTCAGCCCGTAGGCCAAAAATCATTTTGAATTACTTTTTGGTAAGAACATGTCCATCAATACTAAAAACAGATTTTGATGCCATTGTAGTAATGGGTATACTTAACACATCTCGTGTCATAATACTAAGTGTGGGAAACCTACTTTCATTAAGCTTCCAATAGCTAATCACATCAAAGTCTTCACCTTATAAGGGAAGAGGACAGAAAAATTAAAGTAATATTATGACATTTTAGATTGATTGGACGGATATGATTTAGAGATTATGAAAAAATAAGGGTAAATATACAATTTTACACATGTGGTTTACCCCCAGGAGCGCCCAGCACCACGAGCTTTTTTTTGGAGCAAAAGTACACACGTGGTTACGTTTTGGGAGCGCCCAGCACCACGACTGTTAGTTGACCGTCAACTTGGATGGAACGCTGACGTGGCACTTATTTGGACTGTCACGCTGACGTGGACGCTGATGGTAAGTAAAAAAAGAAAATTACTCTTTTGCCCTTAGTTTTAAATAAAAATTACTCTTTTGCCCTTAGTTTTAAATAAAAATTACCCTTTAGCCCTTAGTTTTAAATAATAAAAAAACTAAATACCCCCTCCCCTCCGGTGGGCCCCACCACTGGCCACCCCACCGCCGCCGGCCGCCCACCACCACCGGCCCGCGGTGGTCGGTTGCCGGCGGTGGGGTGGCCGGTGGTGGGGCCCACAGGGGGAGGGGTATTTTTAGTTTTTTTTAAACTTAGGGCAAAAGTGTAATTTCACCTAAAACTGAGGGCAAAAGTGTAATTTCACCCGAGTTATTGTTCACTTCAATCCAAGTTAACGGTCAACTAACCGCCGTGGTGCTGAGTGCTCCCAAAACGTAACCACGTGTGTACTTTTGCTTCAGAAAAAAGCTCGTGGTGCTGGGCTCCTGGGGAAAAAGCTCGTGTATATTTTCGCTCATTAACCCAAAAAATAATGAGAAAATGATGATAAGAGAAACCTGACTCGCCAACATTCACTTGGGATCATTTAAATTTGGACGATGTATATTTACTTTGTTAGTTTTATTATTTTATAAAAAATATTTTAATGTATTCAAAAGCAATATAAAGATAATTTTTTAAATGTCACTTAAAAAAATATTCTTTTATTAAACAGTATTAGTTAGAAAATTGTCTTTAGACGGGCAGATTTCACCATAATGATAAGCACCAAAAACTAACTTCATCCTTCAATGTTATGGTAAGTTACCAACATGCATTAGTTAATTGATGCATTAGTTAATTAAAACCACCTTATCTTTTTTTTTTTTTTTTCCTCAAGAAAACCACCTTATCTTAACATATGTTCAACGTGACAGTAAAACAAATTGGGGTGTTCTATCAGCATGTGTTACTTAAGAAGCTTGCTCAATGCTACTATTTAAATAATTTTTTCCCTTCCAAATTCCCCTTTGATTAAAAAAATATTTTTAAAAATTGTTTATTATGGATTAAAGATAAAATCATTAAATAATGAAAATTTTAAAATTATCCAAAATATTATGGTAATAGATTTTTTTTTTTAAAAAAAATTATATATTAGCAGGGAGGGAATACAGACATCTAAAGAGAATAAAATAAAACAGTGATTCCGTTGGAAAGAAAATAAACAAAATGACTTTGGGCAAACGTACGCGTGGCTCATGGAAAGTGAGAGGATAAGTCACACTCACACCCCCAAATCACATGTCATGTTTCCATAGGGTAGCCCACGATTGACCCCATCATAACCCAAGAGGAGTAGGGTTATTTTGGGCTAGGGCAAAAAATAACCTCATCATATGGAGGCTAAAAATAAGAGGTTAAAAATGGGGTTAAACAGGCTGGCCCGAAAGGTCCAGCCTGTTTTGATAGCTCTAGTGAAAAGACATGAATATGATGGTGCTACAAAATGATGAGCTTCTGTGATCAAAATAGACACCATCATAAGAGAACAATATCATGAGCTTGCTTGACCAAAAAAGATAGCAGCCTAGAAGAAGCAATAAGCTGTACAAAAGAGCTACACAAAAGAAGATGAACTGGAGATGTCATGTAGTAGTAAGAGTGAGATCACTGTCAATATTAAACCTGTATTTGTATCATTATATAACGTTGTATTTATCAACTCTGTCGTGAGATGAGACATTGTTATGTAAAAAATTCAAAATTCAATAAAAGTGACTAAATTGTTTCCTCTCACTATCATGATACTTTATGGTTACTTGTATTATATGTTTGGTTAAAATCCAGTAATTCAAGCGATGTGATGTCACATTCAAGTGGCGCCTACAATGAAGAAATTAAAAGAATGACTCAAGATATATATGTTCTAAACGATCAAATTTATTGATTATTTTGTCAAACATGATATGACATACCATTAACAAATCAGTATAAGTCATTTCACTCGGTTGTGAGTTGTCCAACATCATATTATTGTGATCTGTTTGAGTTGATGAGCCTGATCTTTGAAGTTGATTATGCTGCACCATTTCCAAATTTAGAAAGAAACCATAACCAACTAATATGCATATTTAAACATTAAATTGATATCATTAGTATACCTGTGAAGTTCTCAAAGGTTGTGAAACTTGAGGAGGTTTTTTAGAGGATTTTGTTCTTCGTCTTTTTGGACCAATTTCAACACAGCTCTTTATTCGTTTAC
Organism: Acacia pycnantha; assembly: GCA_025563575.1. Lineage (NCBI taxonomy): Eukaryota > Viridiplantae > Streptophyta > Magnoliopsida > Fabales > Fabaceae > Acacia > Acacia pycnantha. The sequence goes on along the minus strand of JAMWYP010000265.1, from coordinate 410,460 downwards.
TTATCTTTCCACCATATCTCTTTTTGAAACCAACAACTCTACCACAACTATTACCACCGTGATGATTCCCCACACCATCCTCATCACCATTACTGTCATCTGATAAGTGTTTTATATGAAGCTCAGTTACTTTCTTACTAAGTTCCAACACAGACTCATGGACAAGAGAGAATGCCTCTGGACTTTCTGATGTGTCACTTGCTAATTTGACAAGCAAGGGGCATAATTGTCTGTATCGATTTGATCTTTGTAATTTAGGGTCAACTCTTAATTTCTTTTCCTTTAATATCATGCACTACACCACATCGTGCTTCTCTTGTCCACCTCTTCATAATATATTTTTGGGTATTAGTTTGACATCACGTTCATTCAATACTCTCAATGCACGACAATATAATATGCCCACTCGTTCAAATTTTTTGCAGCTATAAGTAATTGTCTCCATTGAAGGATCAAATGTCAAACTATACTCCCTTTTCTTATCATACATGGTGATAACATAATCGAACACAGTGCACTTTCCTCTTCACTTTCATTTTTCTTTCTCTCTTTTATACATGTAGCATCACATAAATCATATTCATATTGGAACAAATCAAAGATAGGTCGAGTATAGATATCAAAAAGTTGACGAAGCATACATGAACTCTGCAATAACAACCTTGACAACTTGTCATGTGCCTCAAAATCTCTTTTCAATTCGTTATAGCGCTTATCCTCTAGAACTTGTTCAAATTGTTGGAAGAATCGATTGATATCCAATTTAACATTGGTGGAACTTTTGACGGAGGCATTGACACTTTCACTAATTTGTGTGCTTCTCATACCAAGTGTCCTTGAATTCTTCAAATAGTATGCTGCCCATTTCTCTTTTATTTGGTACATGTACATCAACCATGAGTTTTCTGCTATATCTTGTTTTGATAATAATGCTTGCCAAGCTTCTTCAAACTATGTTTCTTCCCAACAATGATAAATGCAATGGTTGAAATCTCTAACTAATGAATTTGGAAGGTGCTTCATTGCATTCCTTGAAATATGGCATGTGCACAAGGTATGTTTTACATGTGGCATAACTTCTTGTAATGCTCGTTCCATAGCAGCATCTTGGTCAGTAAAGATTGTTACTGGCCTTGCATTCTTGTGTGCTTGCAAAAAGTGTTAAAGAGCCATTTGAATGTCTCAATGGTCTCATCATATAACAATGTCACTCCAAAAATCATCCCTCCTTTATAATGATTGAAGCCTGAGAAAATTGCAAGGGGTCTATGGTTATTATTTGTGCAATAAGTAGTATCAAGTGAAATGACTTCTCCAAAACAAGTGTAGTCAACCAACATGCGTGCATCAGCCCAGAACACATTTGTCACTTGCTCATCTGAGTCCATCTGGTGAGAATGAAAAAAGGATGGATTTTCTGCCAATTGTTGTTTAAAATAACGAAATATACATCCAGCTTCACCGTATTTCATAGCCATTGCCTTCTTGAATTAAGATAATTTTTCACATCAACTCTTGTATATCCCAAATTGTCTCGACCTCCAGCATATTGGCTTTGCAAATTGAATGCTGGTTTTTTATTAATCCCAGCTTTTTCAGCATTTTCTAATTCAAAACGTTGAGCTTGTGTTAGCCCTCTATGCGATGCAAGCAAATGAACTATTCGGAGGTGAAGATGATGATTATGATCTAGAAAAACTTCACTTACTCTGTATTTTCCATCTACTAGCTTAACTTTCATTCTAGCTTCACAACTTGTTCTTGTCTCATCTCTAGACTTCCTAATTTGCACTTCTCGTGTATTTGGTTTTCTCATCCCTTCCTTATTACATACATATAGATAAGAAGTATATGTTGACGAATCCTTTTTACTCTGTTAAACTTCTGCTTTCTAACACCAAAACCAATTCTTCTACCATATGCCCTCCAAAATTCCCATGATTCTATTATATTGTCAAATTCAAGATTAAGTGTAGGAGTAAAATTTATAGCCATGACTCCTGCAAAATTAAAAAGTATATGGCCAATATAAATCAATGATAAAAGAATAAATTAATTATAAACTGTACATATATTTTCATACACACACATATAAACCAAAACAAAGCATACACATACATAGATATATCACTAGAAACTCTTATAAATTCAACTTTGTTATCAAACTTTCATTGAAATACACACACATATATTTATTTCATAGAATCAGACATTCAAGTGGATGCCAATAGGATGTGATATCATTCAAGAGGATTTTATTCAAATGTCTAAGGTTTCTCTAGTCTATTTTATTTTTTTTTCCTCCAAAGGATATACTATTACCGTATAAAAACTGAGAGGTTACAGAGAAGACAGATACAACGATACAGAATTATACAAGCGGTCAACAACGATAAAAGACGAAACAAACAAAGAAGACAAATACAACGAGGAAAAAAACTAGATATAAACCAAAAACACTGATATAAATTATATTACCAGAAACATTACTATATCACGAGTTTTTATATATTTTCATTTCCTATTTTCTTCGCTTTCAGTCTTGCTTATCAGATTGTGATTGTGTTCCTTCTGTTTATGGGCTAACTGAAGAAACACTGTGCTTCTTCAGCATTTTGAGAACTAATTCATCTTCTTCTTGTTTTTTTTTAACAGAACTGATTCATCATTGTCACCAATTAGAATTCTTACCAATATTCAATGCCCACAATTATCTTTAATTAGAATTTTTGTCAAAAACCTTTTCACAATAACTCCTTCAACTTTCCAGCGCTTTGTTAGAGCAGAATGCGCCAAAGAAGAACGGAAGGAGCCAAAGAAAAATCGTCACTTCACGCGCACTTCCCCTTCCAGATTAATAATACGATCTAAGGCATAAAACAAAAGAAACGGTGTCGCATGATTTAGTTGGTCCTAGTCCTATTTTGACAGAAACGGCGTCGTTCCAAGCAGTGGATTGGAAGAGGATCTTAAGGCAGTAGATTGAAGCCGAACCCACATAAGATAGGTCTGCGTTGTATATTACTCTGTATGCACCTGAAGACGTCAGAACCAAAAAATTGGGACAGAAAACATGCCCCGGAAATCAGTAACAACAGTCATAATTTGTCATACATTGGACCAACAAGTGAAAGAAAGAAATGTCGAAATTGCAATGTCTAGATGGAAGCTTTTACATCAATCACTGCTCATTTAGAGTGGTCAATTCTTCAACCAGAGAATGCTTCTCCAAGATGGCCCTTGTCTCTTCCATTGCATTTGCACTCCACCACATGAAAATGAACACAGTTAATATACATAGACATCCTGAAAATTCTCAATATATAAACCAATGCTATCCCAAATTTTGAATATGAACACTAACTAAAATCTGGTCTTTCTTATTTGCATCTAACCAAATGGAAGCAGGCCACCGCCCACCATGATACACGAAGGCTCAATATGTCCCCAAAGGTCCTTAAAATCGTTGATGCAAACACTGCTTGACTGTCCCCTTAGGTTTGCACTGGTCATCAGAGCCAAGGCAGTACCTGAGAGACGAGCAATATCCCCAATGAATTCATAGTCTGGGACTCTCACCGCTATGCTATCAAGTCCAGGGTTCAAAGATTGTTCAACAACACTTGATTCTCCTGTATTGCATCACATAGCTACTGTAGGTAGATTACTGTAGATATTAAATTGGACGATGCTTCTTCACCCACGCATTACCTACTCTACTGTGCATCTCAAGCTTTTCCTTCAATGGAACTTCTCTAACCCCGCATTCTCTTCTTTATCTTTTTGTTTTATGGTGTGTGCACTGGTATATACATGCATATTTATGAAAAAAAGAAAAAGAATCTCTCTATCTAGATTCCAGTGCGTGAGTCGGGAGATTTAAAACTCATTTTTCCTTATTCCTTCTGTTACATTCCCACCAATTAATTTTTTTAGACTATATATATATATATAGGGAAAAATATTTCTCCAGTCACTACTAGAGATAGAGTTATCTCCAGTGACCCCAAAACTACGTCATTTTGAATTAATAAAGGGTGTGTTAGTAATTTTAGATGAATTAATGAAGGATGTTTCGATAAAATTTATATGATTAAAAAATAAACAAAATTACATAAAACACCTTTCATTAATTCAAAACGACGTAGTTTTGGGGTCACTGGAGATAACTCTATCTCCAGTGACTGGAGAAATACTTTTCCCATATATATATATATATATAATTAATAAACTCATGCTTTTATCATTTCTCTCTCCCACACATAACTAGATGTATCTTGTCCTTCCAACTTTCACACAACAAAAATAGCCTGTTTTGTCTTTTATTGTGTGTATGTATCGGGTCTACATATATTGTAACTCACTTTCCTTCTTTCGATTCCAACCTCAAGATTTAGATAACTGTTTGGCTAATTCTGAAATTGTAGTTTTAGAAGTCATTTTCAGTAAATTGAGACACAACTTCTATCACATATTTATTTCATAAATTGTAAAAACTATTATCTAAAAACTAATCTAAACACACTAATATATATAATAATTCATTTAATTAAGTTTAAATCTGTTCAATCCCGTCAAGCTTCTATCCCTCCTTTCTTTATAACTGGATGACCATTTTTTCAAAGTTCTCTAGGCATAGGCACGCACGCACGCGCACACATATATATTTATTTGATCTCATTTTTCTTCCCCATGCTAGAATTCTGGTCCTTCTTTCATTTTTGTTCTCCCCTTTCTCTCTTTTCTTCCCTCTTGTGTTTAACCTTTATTTTCCACAATATCTCCATACATCACGTGTTGTTTCAGATTTTTATGTGCGTATATACATATGTCAGTTTCAAGATCCCACCCTTATTTCCACCTTCCTGTCTTTTGTGTGGGTATACACGCACACACTACTTCCATGTAGACTATGTAGACTCTCATTAAGAGCTTTGGATTAACTATTGTGTGGTTACCTGTGTGCTAAAGAGTAATAAGTAACTCTGAATATTCTTATATATACTTTTGAATTGTATGTGATTGTGAATAACTATCTTTTATTAAAAAAATGGACTGGATTATATACATATGTGTATGTATTGTAAATTTGCAAGTAATGTTATAAGAAAATCTCTTTATAACTCACTTTATTCACATAGTTAATAATTTAATTATAATTAATGTATTGTTGGATTATTGTTTCCTTCTAAGCATGTTTGAATATATGATAATATTTTATATCAATGGAAGCATGATTTCTTGTACATTGTTTTTTAATGATATTATAATTATTGATGATTGGATATAATTGTCATGACGGTTGCATTGTGATGGATTGGAATAAGGAAAAATTTGTATGGTGAGATCTTTTACCACATGGTATATTATCACTTGGTACACAGCGGATGGATGACACTTGTGAAGGTTCCAACGGATTGAAAGCAATATATTAGCTAGCAAAGATAATATCAACTTCAATAAGTACCAGAGTAGTAATTATTCTAACTTCAAGCAATATATATACAAAACAGTCGATCACTTAACCCTTACACACTAAATCTTCACTCAATGCAGTCATAATTAGTCAATGTTAAAAAAACATAAAACAGAACGCCATAGATATTGAACTGATGAACCCAGGATACAAAGTAATGATATAGCCCCCATACATATACCCATATCCCTACGAATGGAAGTTTAGATGCAGCAGTTTGGCTTCAGTTTAAATGAGACACCACACCACATTATCACTCAAACATAAAAATATAATCACTTGATCAGCGTGTTGAGTGTGTTGCGAAGTGTCTTGGGGTCCAACGACGCGGCCATGAAACATAAAAATCACTTGGTCAGCGTTCAGCCCTTGTCGACGACAAAATCAACTCACCATTACACCCAGTTGAGTACGTTTTGTGGTATAATAGGAGCAATTTTCACCATTGATCTGCAAACGACAAAAGAATCTTTAGAGTTTATACCCAAAAAAAATTCCAAGAACATGTAGGATCTTGATTCTTCTTATCCTATTTGTGAATGTTATTAGCATAATCGGAATAGAATCTTCATATAAGTTCTAAGAAACTATGAAACACATCATTGTGATAAATTGTTTTTCTTAATGCTGAAATAACAATATATATGCCTAGTCATCAAGAAAAGAATTTATTCATAATAAATCATGTTCATATAATCTTTTCAATCTTGTCCATTTTTCAAGTCCGGCCCTTGACGGGCCAGGGCTTAAACGGGGCTGGCCCGATGAGCTTGGCCCGATTTCTCGGTTCTAGGATTAAGGTGTAAAAATATCTATAAAATATTCTGCTAAGCTAAGAGTGGATGACATCCTAAATTGAAGAATGGTACAATTTTACCAATTAACATTAGAAAAAAGGTGCAAAAATCCCAAATCCATAAAAAAGGACATTTCCCTTGGTCATAACTTTTTTTTGGCCGGAAACGATTTACTTCATTAAATCACACCAGTGACACAAACTCTAACCGTAACCTTAAATTAAAGATAGAGAGAAAAATGTGCAGTCGATCGCGGCCGCCACCTGAAAAGTAAAGAAACACGACAACAATGCCGGAAATAATTGATATAGTACAACACATTCATATTGAGGCAATGCAAACTTTTTGTTAATTTATCACATAAATCAGCTGTAGACAACCTCAGACATCTAGTTGATGCGAACGAACTTCCAACTTATCTCTATAGGTCTTAAAGTACTGATCTCTTTAGACGAACACAAGAAATAAGTAACAACAGTCACAATTTGTCATACATTGGACCAAGTGAAAGAAATGTCGAAATCGCAATGTGTAGATGGAAGCAGCCAAGCAGGCCACCATGATACACGGAGGCACAATGTCCCCAAAGGTCCTTAAAATCGTTGATGCAAACACTACTTGACTGTCCACTTAGGTTTGCACTGGTAATCAGAGCCAAGGCAGTACCTGAGAGACGAGCAATATCCCTAATGAAATTATAGTCTGGGACTCTCACCGCTATGCTATCAAGTCCAGTGCGTGAGTCGGGAGATTTAAAACTCATTTTTCCTTATTCCTTCGGCTACATTCCCACCAATTAATTTGTTTAGACTTTATATAGGATTTAATGTTTATGGGTGCACAATTAGTAGTGAGATTCGGGGGTTTGGGGGCAGCGCCCCGTAATTTTTTTTTTTTTTAAGGAGGATAAAATGCAACCCACTCCTTCATAAAATTTAGGATAAAAAATGGGGTTCAATTGAAAAGTATTTCCGAAGAAATCAATTTAAACACAACAATATACTCTAATCCCATAACATACAGATACCCAGATGTTACACAATTAAATTCCAAAGCCACATACAAGAAAAAATTATTATGCTTTGTCATATGTGATAGGATATTAAAAAGTCAAATATCAACGAATGAGCAAATGAGAGCTTCTTAAGAAATATGGAATGAAGTTTTCTAAGATCATGCAAGGTGAATTTGAAATGTCTACGATAGGAAAATTAAATTTCTTCTTAGGACTTCGAATCAAGCAAAAGAAGAATGAAATATTTATTTCCCAAACCAAATACTAATACCCCTATGAGCTCAACGACTTTTGTAATATCCTAATTTTTACTTTTAGGATTTATTTATAATTAAGAGTGAAATTATATATTATAAATATATATAATTTATAATCTTTAAAAATATATAAGAAATGGAATTTTAGGATTTATTTATAATTAAGATTGAAATTATATATGATAAATGTATATAATTTATAATCTTTAAAAATATATAAAAAATGGAAATAGTGGGTATTTTGTTGTAATTTTTTTACCTATAAAAAAATAAAAGAAAATAGATATCTTGATTCGGTGAGTCTTCAACATGAGGAAAAGAATGATGCACCTACATGATATGCAAATTGCAGCGTGGCAGAGTTGCTATTTTACCATTAAGTCATTGGTGCTTCTTTATGAGAAAGTCCTTCAAAATATATATCTATTCTAAAATTTTTGTGTCTGCACTTGCAAACACATGCACCAGTGTGGCTCCGTGTATGTATAATAATAATAATAATAATAATAATAATAATAATAAACTCATGCTTTTAGCATTTTTCTCTCCCACACATGCCTAGATGTGTCTTGTCCTTCCAACCTTCACACAACAAAAATACCTTGTTTTGTCTTTTATTGTGTGTATGTATCGGGTCCACATATATTGTAACTCACTTTCCCTCTTTCGATTCCAACCTCAAGATTTAGATAACTATTTGGGTAACTCAGTTTTAGAAGTCATTTTTAGTAAATTGAGACACAACTTCTATCACATATTCATTTCGTAAATTGTAAAACCTATTATCTAAAAACAAATCTAAACACACTCATATATATAATAATTCATTTAAGTTTAAATCTATTCAATCCCGTCAAGCTTTTATCCCTCTTCTTTATAACTGGATGACCATTTTCAAAGTTCTCCATGCGCACATGTGTGTGTATAGTTTTATTTGATCTCATTTTTCATCCCCATACTAGAATTCTGGTCCTTCTTTCATTTTTTTCTCTCCTTTCTCTCTTTTCTTCCCACTTGTGTTTAACCTTTATTTTCCACAATATCTCCATACATCAAGTGTTGTTTCAGATTTTTATGTGCGTATATACATGTCACTTTCAAGATCCCACCCTTATTTCCACCTTCCTGTCTTTTGTGTGCGTGGGTATACACACACAGACACACTACTTCCATGATCTCTTATATTTTGTTGAGTGTGTGAATACACACCCATATGACTATTAAATTTGAAACTTTGGCCTTTGTTAAACAATTTTATATTTCCACATACTACTACACCATAATAAAAACAGTTTAATTCATGGGAGGTAATGTGTTTATTGAATACTAATTTTATATGATAGTTTTAAGTATTTAGAGCATTTTAAAGCAAGTATAAAATAGTTTTGAATTATATCTTAATATATATTTATATTTGTGACTATGTATAGACTCTCATTAAGAGTTTTGGATTAACTATTGTGTGGTTACCTGTGTGCTAGGGAGTAATAAGTAACTTTGAATATTCTTATATATACTTTTGAATTGTATATGATTTTGAATAACTATCTTTTATTAAAAAAATGGATTGGATTATATACATATGTGTATGTATTGTAAATTTGCAAGTAATGTTATAAGTAAATTTCTTTATAACTCACTTTATTCACATAGTTAATAATTTAATTATAATTAATGTATTGTTGGATTATTGTTTCCTTCTAAGCATGTTTGAATATATGATAAAATTTTATATCAATGGAAGAATGATTTCTTGTACATTGTTTTTTAATGATATTATAATTATTGATGATTGAATATAATTATCATGACAGTTGCATTGTGATGGATTGGAATAAGGAAAAATTTGTATGGTGAGATCTTTTACCACATGGTATGTTATCACTTGGTACACAGTGGATGGATGACACTTGTGAAGGTTCCAACAGATTGAAAGCAATATATAAGCTAGCAAAGATAATATGAACTTCAATAAGTACCAGAGTAGTAATTGTTAATATACATACAGAACACAGTCGATCACTTAACCCTTACACACTAAACCTTGACTCAATGCAGTCATAATTAGTCAATGTTAAGAAAACATAATACAGAATGCCACAGATATTGAATTGATGAACCCAGGATACAAAGTAATGATATAACCCCCATACATACCCATATCCCTACGAATGGAAGTTTAGATGCAGCAGTGTGGCTTCAGTTTAAATGAGACACCACACCACATATCACTCAAACAAACGATTTGCCATAATCCAGTCTTCCCTGCACGTGTAGTACCTACAACCTATACATTGCCTACTAAAGATGGTACCCTCCCCACACTCAATCACACTAAATGTGTCCTTTCGCCACAGCTAGCTAGCAACCAGAAATGAAACGGCAATGAAAATTAAATTTCATGTATAATTACTTATTATCATTTGTTATTTTTTTTTCTTTTCTTTTTTACCATCAATCATTATTGCGTATTTCACATAAGCATATACCTGTTGTGAGGTGTCTTGGGGTCCGACAACGCGGCCATGAAACATAAAAATTACTTGGTCAGCGTTTAGCCCTTATCAACAACAGAATCGACTCATCATTACACCCAGTTGAGTTCGTTTTGTGGTATAATAAGAGCAATTTTCACCATTGATATGCAAACGACAAAAGAATCTTTAAAGTTTATACCCAAAAAATTCCAAGAACGTGTAGGATCTTGATTCTTCTTACCCTATTTGTGAATGTTATCAGAATAATGGAATAGAATCTTCACATAAGTTCTAAGAAACTATGAAACACATCATTGTGATAAATTGTTTTTCTTAATGCTGAAATAACAATATATATGCCTAATCATCAAGAAAAGAATTTATTCATAATAAATCATGCTCATATAATCTTTTCAATCTTAGTTATACAAATATTATTATAGGGTTTACACTTTTCATGTTGCATGAGAAGAAGAAGATTCCTACACACATGAAATGGTGGAACCTACATCTCTTTTATATATAAAACACTACAAAAAAAACGACAATTAGTAGCGGTTAAAATGACCTATTTGTAACGGTTTTAGGCGCAACTAATGATATTTGTAGCGGTTAGACAAACCGTGACAAAATCCACTGTGGCAAGCTGATTTGTAGCGGTTGAAAAAACGATACTACATACATATAAACCGCTACTATATACATTGCGGTTATGATAAACCGCTACAAAATATTGAAAAAAATGGCGCCCAAATTTTGTAACGGTTGTAAAACCGCTACGATATTTAATCCGAATTTAAATTAAAATTTGTAGCGGTTGTTGTAGCGGTTTTACAACCGCTACAAAATATTGAAAAATTGAAAAAAAAATCGTAATTTGTGTCCATTGTTACAATATTATATTGAATATTTTTATTATTTAAGTGACAAATTAAATGATAATAGTTAATATTTAAAAAATTGATTAACTTAAGTTAGATAAGTATAAATATTATGTAGGTATAATATTGAGAATATGTAGATAATAAGGATTTATTGTGTTGTCCACCTACGAGCAAAAAAATTATGTTGTGCATTAGATGATATTTGATTATATAAAGAAAGTTGATGATGATAGAAGGAATATTGAGGAAATATACTTAAAGTTCGGATAAGGAAAAAAATAGTATCAGTATTATAAGAAGTAAAAATAAAACATTGAAATCAAAGATTTTAGAAGGAGTGGGAAGAAATGAGAGAAAACGAGGGAGAAGTGAGTGGGAAGAAATGAATGAGTGTGTGAGATGAGGTGTGGTAGGGACATTTATAGGGATATACGTAACATTTGTTGCAGTTGATGTGACGGATTCTATAGCGGTTTAATGTTTTATAGCGGTTAAAAACCGCTACAAAAATTCATTAGTATTTTAAAAAATATATATAATTTTCAAATTTTGTAGCGGTTACACTAACAACCGCTACAAATGAATGAACGTTGGCGGGATTTGAAATATTCAAATTTCAATGTTACGAACTTAATTTGTAGTGGTTGATGTAATGAGTTTTGTAGCGATTTACATTTGTAGCGGTTTTTTTTTTTTTTTTTTGCGTTTTGTAACGGTTTCAAAACCTCTACAAAAATTCATTTGTATTTAAAAAAAAATCAAAATATCACATTTTGTAGCGGTTATACTAACAACCGCTACAAATATGAACATATTTTTTTAAAAAAAAAATAAACTTGGCGGAATTCGAAATATTCAAATTTCAATATTACGAACTTTGTAGCGGTTGATGTAACAGTTTTTGTAGCGGTTCACATTTGTAGCGGTTTTTTTTGCGTTTTGTAACGGTTTCAAAACCTCTACAAAAATTCATTGGTATTTTTTTAAAAAAAAAAATCAAAATATCACATTTTGTAACGGTTATACTAACAACCGCTACAAATATGAACATAGTTTTTTTAAAAAAATAAACTTGGCGGGATTCGAAATATTCAAATTTCAATATTACACACTTTGTAGCGGTTGATGTAATTTTTGTAGCGGTTCACATTTGTAGCGGTTTTTGCATTTTGTAACGGTTTCAAAACCGCCACTAATGGCGTGCCATAAGGCGCCAAGCGGCGCCATATTTGTGACGGTTTTTATAAATAAACCGTTACAAAATAACCGCTACAAATTTGGCGCCAATTTTGCGTCATATTTTGTAGCGGTTAGTTTATGATAACCGCTACAAATGTCGTTACGAACCAGCGCGCCACTTGGCGCGAGTCATATCGCTACAAATTTGTAGCGGTTTCGGTATAAACCGCTACAAATTCGCATATTTGTAGCGGTTTATTTTGACCGCTACAAATTAATCGCCACAAAGTGGCACTTTTTTTGTAGTGAAAAAACTCAAGCATGAAAATGGTGGAACCCATATCTTTTTGTATCTATAACATGAGGATACACTTTTCCTACAAAATGAGAAGTGTATTTCTCTATTATTATACATTAGTGTTTTCTTTTATTTTCATTTTGTTTTCTTCTCCTTTTTTGTTTTGTTTTTTATTTTTTATTTTTACACTTGACATGATTAGCAAGCAGAAAATTGGAATTATTTTTAGGGAAAATTATAATAAAGGACCTAAGAAAAATAATATTTATTAAGAAAGACCATCAAAATGGTAATTATTTTGAAGGACCAGAAATTAAAACATTAAAATAGAAAGATTAAATTGCCCTTGGTCAGATTTCCTATATTATCTCTAATTAAATCAGACATAAATAACTTAGAAAATTTATAAAAATCCTAAAAGACAGTAAAATGACCAAGTGAGATAGGAGAGTATATAATCTCTAATTATTGTAATTTTATAAATAATGACATTGGAGAAATTGTTGGAAAATACTCAAAAAGAAGTGAAATGACCATAATACCCTTGTAATTATGGAATAATGCAAGAGGCATGAAAATACTAATGTTAATACAAGTGTATGAAGGTAATAAGGCATAGTAATTAAGAAAATTATCAACAAGTGATAATGAAGTAATTCAGTAATATTGGGCTAATTAGTTAAGCATAAGCAAAGGAAATTCAGTAATAATTATGTGAAGCTCAAAAATTAGTGGAAATTAGTTGAATATTAGTAAAAATGTATTTACTAATTAATTGGAAATTTTTATGAAAAATCATTGATTTTAGGTATTTTTAGGCCTAAATACAAGAATGGACCAATTAGATAATTTTGTGGAAATTTTTGGAAAATTAAATAAATATTTATTAAAATAATTAAAGGGCCAACCGAAATTTTGGGCCAAATAAAAAGAAAAAAAAATGAAAAATGAAATAGGAACAACTTGTGCAACTTGCATATTAAAATAATAATATAATTAATTAAAGTAAAATATGTGAATAGTAATTTAAAAATTGGGAAACGGATCCTATCTAGAGATCTAGGAATAGGAATCCCAGGGTCAAGGTAAAATATTGATCAGTGATTTTTTACCTTTAAGTGACCTCTTCCGGAAGTTAATTAGAGGCCGTTTGTGCATTTTCCTAATAAAACAAAATAGGGAAAAATGCATATAGGCATATTTTTGAAATAAAGAAAATAAATTCTAACTCAATATCTAGGAATGAGTTTGAATTTATTTAGACATATTTGGAATCGGTGAATTTTTCTCTAGAGATTGGTGATTCCGAAACGCGTTTAAGTAATCGGACCGTACGGACACGTTTTCGAGAAACTTCGGTGAACACGGAATGCCCTGTATGGAATCAAGGTTTAGATTAGAATAGACATTTCTAGTAAGTAAGAGGAGATCTTCAAAGTTAGTTAACCAGAATTTTGAGATTTCTCCGAAAGTCTGCGATCGGACACCGATCGGAAACTTATCGGTGAGACAGCTTCTTGAGGAAGTAAGTGACATCACCACCATGACATCATGGCTTTAAATGATGATGTCAGCTGCCAAGTGGCCCGGTGAGGATCGTGACATGTGGCAAAGTGCGATCCGGCGGCCGATATCCGATATGAAAAAGTAGTGAATAGTGTCACATTTTCTTCTATAAATAGCCAAGTTTCCTCTTCATTTCTCACACCATTTTGAAGAGCAAAACCGATTCTAGAGAGAGGATTTTAGAGAGAGAAGCTCTGGGAAAAATTACAGCGAAGCTCTGGGTAAGTTTTCCGGTACCGAGCTTTAAGCTTTCATAGTTCTTTCAATAGTTAGTAATGCTAGAGTAGTCTTTATTTTTATGATTGGATATCATATGGGAGGGCTATTTTAGTCTTTATTTTCGAAAATCATGATGGCGTCGAAGTTCTGGCAAAATTTTGGAAAGAAAATAGCCTATGTAGCGGAAGCGCTGGCGAAATTCCGCCAAGTAGGGGTATAGGGGCAAAATGGTAATTTTTACCTAAAATGCCGTTATAATGTCAAATTACTAATAGAAGTGACATTATTCTCATAGGATATCTGAAACGCTGATTCTGCTGCCGTTCTGTTGCCCGACGTGCCGCTGTAGGACTTTTGCACGTTTCTCCGTAGAAAGTACGTTTTCCGCCGGTAGTACCTAACGTTGCCAACGAAGGTACGGACGTGTACTGTAACACTAATCTTGCACATCTTAAATACTTATATGTCAATGATATGTTCGTAGACCGTTATACAGACAGTTATACGGGTTATAGTTTTGATAACACCGTTTTGTTTTCCTAGCGCTGAGGACACGACTAATTATCGTGGCACTGGTGAATAGTGCAAGATGTTGTTGTTATTTACCTTATGGGGCTTTACATATTGCTCTGTGCTTATGTTTTGTTGGCATAATGATCATGCATCTCTAGTATGCTTATGATAAACTGTTGTATTAGCTCTTGAATATCATTGGCCATATCTTGTGTTGTTTGGGTATGAGGTTAACCGTTACCTGAGATTCAATGCGTTGAATTGAATCTCAGCTGTAGCTTCAGGGTCAGGAGGACCACGGTTCGTGGATAGAGGCAAGTACCGGAGTAGGTGTGCAGCTGAAGACTATCTCTATCTTATCGTATTCTGTTATTACACTATTTCCTTCCTAAACCTTAGGATTACTGTAATCATTACAATGTTACACAATGGTTGATGTTTTGGCTAAGAATCCAATTACTCTTTCGCTCTATTGCTCTACTCTGATTGTTTGTTTAAAAAAAAAAATTTCCGCATTTCAAACATGGGATGTTACAAACCGTAGGTTCTTCCATCGACGAAGATCTCCCAGGCCTCCTCCCCTATCTATGATCTTCAAGCTCCTCTCCCTGGTAATTTTTTATCTCTCTGTTTTCTTTTGCTTTGGTTCTTGTTATCATCATTAAAACCCGACTAGCCCCTCTAGTATTGTATCTTTTTCAAAAAAATTCTGTTTTGAATTACCAAAGACAAATTCACATTTTTAATTGATAGGTGTATACATGAGTTTGAATTGGAGGTTTCAAACTGTCATGAATTAGTCAATTTTAAAAGAAATTCGCGTAGGTCAAAAAGTTTTAAGAGTTAATGTGGCATTGAGAGAGTGTACTTGCCAAGCTTGGAGAATGACGGGAATCCCATGCCCTCATGCTTGTGCGGCAATAAAGAATTTACATGGTGATGTCTACACATATGTTGAAGAGTGTTATTTGTTGTCCTCACAGCAAAAGATCTACATGAACACCATGATCCCAGTAGAAACTCATGATTTTCCCAACTTAAACCAATTGTCCCTCGATGATTATAGGACAAATACCTTTTTACAACCCCCTATTACAAGTTGACCACCTGGAAGACCTAAAAAAAAAGCATCGTGAATCCCAATTCCAACATAAGGTGCAATATCAATGTTCTTGGTGTCACCAATCTAGGCATACCTGTGTGAGCTATACAAATCTTAACCCAACTGAACTATGACGATGAATTTGTGAAGATAATATGTATAGATCATTTTTTAATCATTCAATGTTATCTTTTACTTTATGGTGATGGAGACAATGTTTTTTTTTTTGTATATTCAAATTGAGCTTTGTGGTGATGGAGACAATGTAGACAACAAGGGCATCATTGGTGGCTTAAACTGCTAGCTCTGTAGGATATATACTTTGCAAAATATTTGATGGATTTTATATATAAGTTTGAGCTTATGACTTGTGTGCTTGTAAACAACTTTTATTATGCAGAATAAGTTGTTTTGGAGTTTTTAGAACTATTGATAAATATTCATTAGAATAATCCAAGCAATGGCCATATTTTTCTATCATCAAACATAAGTAATTGCTCTTATATTGTAATTGTAGATTCTAATTGTACAAACTGACAGTCTAAGACGCAAAAATGGGCAAAGAGAAAGACAAAAATGAATAAGTGAAGTAAGCACGAACACAGGAAAAAGAACCAATTGTGTGTGTAAGGATATATGGAATCTGGGAGGGAGTAGTACTTCCACCACAGTTCTAATATATTATAAAAAACTTGAAACCGTAAAAGTAAAATGTTTTTTTTGTAAATTTATCTCTTTTCAAGACTGGGGGCAATGGATAGTAAGAATGAAGACTTGGAGCTGTAAAAGTAAAATGTTTTTTTTTTTTTTATTTCTCACCTTTACGCAAAAATTGTAGAACTAAGGGTAATTTAGTCCTTTTATTTTAATGTTTTAATTTTTTGTCCTTCAAAATAATTACTATTTTTATGGTCCTTTTTAATAAATATTATTTTTCTTAGGTCATTTATTATAATTTTCCCTTATTTTTAACATGTTGGCCTTGGTTACATTATTAGCATTAGGTATATTCATATTATTTCTATCCATAGCCAAGTGCTGATTAATCAAATCACATCCAACAAATTCGGAATTAGATATAGACAAATCAATAGAATCAAAAGAATTAAGAAAATGTTCAGTCGGAGATATACTTGATTTCCCCTTATTCCCATATCTTTCTAAAATTCTCTAATAGTCTTATCAATCCCTTTGTTAACCGAGGAAAAAAAATTCAGGGGTAGAAGAACATGTCATACAAGTATTACTCAGTCAAGAACACAGCAAAATAGCAAACACAATTTCAAGAATTCAGGAAAGCATGAAGTTGATTGAAATTTGAAAAATCAGCAATGATTATGCTCAGCAAAAAATTTGGTTTTAAGGAATCAATGAGTGTGGTAGTATTGCAACTATATACAAGTGTTTTTGAAAGTGGAATCAAGTATCACAATTGTGCCATAGCATCTGGGCCTTGATTTCTCTTCAGAAAATGAGTATATATGCCCAATATGAATGTATGAACTTATATGTATGTGTATTCTATCCTAAGATGGTGAAAAAAAAAATATCTATACTGATTTTTACCGAAATCTGGGCAATTTTATGATTATTCCCGGCCCAATGTAGAAAATGATCTAGATGAGACAATGTACCAATGTTGCATCAAGGATGTAAGGCAGCAATGAGTGCTTGGTATGCACAATCATCACAGTAGAAATATTCAAATTTCATACTTTATTTCTTTGGTTACAGCACGCACGTACAAATCATATTTGCACAAGGTTCTTCTGGGTGTGTACAAGGATATTTAGCACAATAGTGATTATGAGGCAGTAAGTGACCACAAATCAGTGGAATATAGCTTTAATATGCTACTAAAAAATCTATATCTTTTATTCCAAAATCAAAGATTCAATTTCTTAAAGCTTTTAATCTAGTTAGCAAAATAAAATTCCATAATTTGAACCCCTATGAATTTAATGTGGCAAATGATAGCAAAGATTCTCAAATTTTGCAGGAATTTCAAGATTAATGCAAGTCACAAGTACCAGATTAACAAACCCAATGCCTAAGAAAATCACAGAACAGAATGACAGTGAAAATGCAACATTTTCAAGCTAATGCACCATTGACTAGCATGTTAATGCACTTAAATATCCAGTTAAGTGGATGTTCCAGTTTTCAGCCTATTCCACATATATAACAAAGAGTTGGCCATAAATACTAATGAATAATGCATCACAGTTCAATAATTTCCAGCAAGTAGGAAATTTTTTTTATCAAAAACTAATCAAGAGCACCACCACTCACTATACAAGCCAAACCCCAGTGAAACATACCCCACTTCAGAGATGCAAGATTATTTTTAATCACAATCAGCAACCAACAGTCGACAGGAAATCAGCATTGCACCAAACTGATGAGAGATGAAAATTTTAACAACTTCAGTTCAAACTCAAGGGGAGATTCCATCAACAGTCAGACTTTTATTCATCAACTTAAATCAGATCAAAGGAAGTGAAAATACACCAACAACTAATGACAAATCAGATTACTCTCAGAAGTTTGAAAGCATATTTGTTCCAGAACTGTGAAATGTTCCAAATAAAGCAGTGTACTCAATGCACAATGGTCAATCAAACCTAAAAATAAACTTCAATACCGAGCAAAAAAAAAAAAAAAACACCACTTAACCCATATTCCAACTGATTGAAAGCAATATATTAGCAAAGATAATATCAACTTCAATAAGTACCACTGTACCAGAGTAGTAATTGTTCTAACTTCAAAAAGTAGGCTACAGTGAAGAGTGTGCCAAAGTTCATAAATATAGCTCAAGAACAATGAACTTCTCTTTCAGTTCAATGGATACGCTTCAAAACAAGTTGAGGTTAAAAAAAAAAGTAATATCTGTTACACCCCTACCGGCCTCGCCCTTTCGGGTGGCGGGTTAGAGGGATCCTTTTTACTTATTACCTTTCTCCTATTAATTAGTCCTTTTAATATACATCAGAGTATGCACAACAGAGCATATGATCGGTTTGGACAACTTACATTATACTGGTAAAGGTACATACAAAATCATAAAGTACTCCCCGTAGGGTTAAGGGTACAATCGTCCAAAATAAATACTAAGCAGTAAGTATAAATTATACTGTCATTCCAGAAACAGCTATACAAGAAGTGATAGGGCATCCCCTATTTTCTTCAGTCTCTGCATACCGTGCCCTTACCTTCTCAACCGTCCAACCGTCCAACCGGCCTCCTCCTCTTACCTGTATCTTCCAGGTGAACTGGAGTTCAAAGTTGAACCCCAGAGTAACTGTTAAACTCAAGTATATTATGTGTACAGTGCATGCAAGTAACCACAATCAGGAAATTAAACAAATCACATATCATAAATGCATTCAGAATCACATCCAAATCACAACCACAACGACGTACCGTCGAGCTACCTTACCAAGGCAAGCCCCGGACGCCCGCGTACCGTCGAGCTACCTTACCAAGGCAAGCCCCAGACACCCGCGTACCGTCGAGTCGCCCTACAAGGACAACCCCGGACGCCTGCGTACCGTCGAGTCGTCACTCAAGACCGACCCCAGACGCACACATCCTCAACGCTAGGATCAACACAGTAGCTAAGGAGTTTAACCCTAACTACCCCGAATGCATCTCAGGCTCGGTAGCAACCTAAGGACACACGATCCACTAGGCCCTACTGCCTTGCATCCTTAATCATGGAAAACAGACATACAACAGCAACATAGAATACGTGAGTTAACAGTTACTACCTGGCACTCCTTGAAAATAGTAAACTCCTTCCCGGTGTTCGAAATATGATCCACACGTGTTACAACCCTTGGAATTTCGGTTGCGTATGACTTCTTCTTCTTCTGGAACCACCACCTTCAGCTGGGCACCCTTCTCCAGCACCTTGAGAACGTCCTTGGGAATGGAAAAATGAGGGGAGGAGGTGTCCTTATATAGACTCCAAGGGTGGGGCCCTTATCCAACTTGATTACGATCCAACGGTCGGGAAAATTCTTCGGATTTAATTATAATTCCTTTACTTGATTCTCAAGGGTTCTAGAGGGTTCTTGGCTCAAAAATGGTGCCTCCCATATGCCCCTAAGGTGAAATTCCAGAGTTGCCCCTGATAGTGGTTTTTAGTATTACTAGGTGTAGGTTTTAGGTCTAGGGGTAAAACAATCATTTTGTACTGCACTTCTTCCAACCAGTGGGCCCCACCAAATCTACCCCTAGATATGCCATAAATGATCTTTATGAGTCATAATTACATGTCAATCTATGGTCATGTCGGTTTCAAAAGATGTGGTCCAAATTAAATCGGGTTATTTTACTCTTTCTCTCTCATCATAATTACTTGATGTGGCTTTCTCTTTCTTCATAATTACATGACATGACCTTTTCTTTCTCCTTTGGGCCCACCAAAATTTCGTCCCTTTTCAGTGTCCTGGGCCTGAGCCCGACTCAGGAAACCCTAACCGGTCCCGCTTAGCTCCTTTTGCCGGTTACACTTTTACTCGTAACTAGTGCCTTTCAACTGGACTTGTTTGGGCCCGGACTAACTGTTCCTTTTCTCCTGATGTGGCTGCACCTTTTTCTATACTCTTGGGGAGCGAGAAATGTATATTTTAATGTCTCATAATTACCTCGTACTTTGTGGTGCCACAAGTCAAACATCCAACCCAAACATGCCACGTGTCCTACTAGCATCATTACTCTTTGTCTTTTGTAATCATGAAGGGACATGTGTCACCATTCTATTTGGCCCACACAAAAGTATGTCATTATTAGTTATCATGACAGTACTTTATTAAAATTACTTTATCGGTACTTGTAACACCCCATTTTCGTAAACGTTTTCATAGCGTTTTGATCAGAGTTTAGCGTCGGAATTTTTTTTTTCAATATAAAGAGTAATTGAATAACATAGCTTGCGGTGTATCTGGCTGTTCATATGGCAGTACATTCATCCGAGTGTCTAACATAAAAGTAAAAACCTAACAAAAGAAAGTCTCTAGCCGGGTCTCTAAGCGTGCTGCTTGCCCTTATCCTCGGCCCTCGGTCCTTCTGACTCTAAAGCTATGTTAAAAGCTGAGGTCCAATGCCCACCGGACCTCAGGTAACGGTTAACCTCATGCTTATATAAACAGTATATATAACAAATATTCATGACATTTCAACATAATCTCCACAAAAGCCCATAACAGATGTAGGAGTTACATAATCAAATATGTAAGGCAATAACAATACAATCAGATGTAAAGTTAAGGCGATAACAATACAATCAAATGTAAAGTTATTTAGTCTGCACTATTCACCAGTGCCACGATGTACGGTCATGTCCTCAGCGCTAGAAAAACTTAACGGTATTAACAAGACTATAACCCGTGTAAAGCTGAATGTATATGTAGTGATCTAAGCCCATACTTAGTCACGATGCATGTCCGAGACAGAGTCCCGTCCATGATTTTATGAAAGTATCCATCACATATAATAATACTATAAGCATCAGAGTCAGTGTTACGGTACGTCGCGAACGTACCTTTCACCGTGTAATGGCCAAACGTCTGGCCTTTTGAATCCGACTCCGGCTTTTCCCGGATATCCTATATGTTATCGTTAGATTATTTCTTTTTCCTATAATATCACAACTAATATTCTATCTCTTAAAATAATATCAAAAATGATATTTTCACCTTGTTAGACATTTCTACCCTTGGTAAATATTTTATTACAATTTTGCCCTTACATTTTCTCAAAAACGAAATACTGAATTTCTGGGCAGATTTCCTAACAACTTTGAAAACTTATAATTAATTCTACAAAAATCGAAATGAGGTTCCGTAAAATTATTCGGAATCCTTAGGATGTTTAATTTTGAGGAAAAATACTAATATTTACCCAGATTCAACATATCATTCCCAAATTAATGTTCTTCAACCTCTGCCCAGAATTTTCGTCTGGAAAAATAGCCTAACTTCAAGGATTTTTATCTCCTTATGTAGAACTCGAAATGATACATATTTTATATATTTGGAAATCTCTATATGTCTACTTTAACCACGCATTGCTCAGAATTTTAGAACATCATTTTCAACATAAAATACTGGCATTTTTACCCCTGACTCCAGGAATCGCTAACCAACAAAATTTCGCCAGAGTTTCACTACTTTGACTCTAATCTTCCAAAATTTTGCTATATCTCTTTCTCCATCATTTTTTCGAAATAAAACCATATTTAATCATAAAAACATGATAACAACAATATATTGAAAGATTTAAGATCAAAACAACAAAATAGCTAAGAACTTAACGTAGAACTTCAAGAACTACAAAACTAAAAACTCAAAGCTTACTTACCTCTTGAAGAACTTCCTCCCACTTCTCCATGCCTCTCACTTGCTCTTACTACTCTCTCTACTCTTGCTTCCTAAAACTCATATGAGAGTTGGTGTGAGGATTATGAAGAACAAGGACCCCTATTTATAGTGAAAGCCCAAGGACCCAAATGGAAATAGAATTCTCCAACTTCCTCCCCAACCATGCGAAATACTTGGCCAAGAATATGGCCTTGTTGGCCTCTTCTCTTTCTCTCTTTGTAAAGTAGATTTTTGTGGTTTAAAATGGAGCCTATGTGTCTCTTTAATTTGCACATCTTTTCCCTTCTTTCCTTCCTCCAAAACTGTCCCCTTCTCCTTCTTTCTTATCCTCTTCTATTTTTCTACAAGCTTTGGTGGCCTCTCCACCATCATGTATTTCCCAACTTTGTGTTTTAAATCCCTAGTTACACTAAGTGTGTTTGTAACTAGATAACTTTGGTAGTTGGTTAGTAATTAAGCAAAGTTTCTCTTAGGTTTAATTTGAAGTTTATGTAGTTTCTTGAGAAGCACTTGAAATAATAAGAATTATGGTTCAATTTGGGGTTTTTACTAGCCCTTTAGTCATTTTAGGATAAATTCCAAAAGTTACGGAAATGACTTTGGAGATAATCCACTTCGAGCTAAAAATACACTTGTTCATAATAAGTCCTTATATTTGATCTATGATTAACATATTTCAGTACACAATTTATTTTCTATCGGTTTTCATTTGAATTAATCCCCATGGCTTTTAAACTCTCAAAATATCTTCTCTCACTTTTCTCTCTCTAAAACACTTGGCCCTCATTCATCCACAACTCACACTACACACACACACACTCACAACTCACCTTTCCTCTCTCCTACACACTACACTCACAACATACACACACACTCACACACACACACACACTCACACTCATACACACACACTTTTCTCTTTTCCCCTTCCTCCATTTTTGAAATATGGCCATTATTTGGCCAAGAAATATGCTCTTCCACTTACAAAATATCTAATGATCAAGTGATCCCATTGGCTAATTTAATTACAAGAGGATTAATGCTTAATTAATTAGGACCTGAAAGTGGAGCTGAATCACCAAGAGGGGGGTGAATTGGGGATTCTCAAAATCTTTTCGGACTACTCTGTTTTTGCATGGTAAAACAGAAGTAAAACAGAGTATAGAGAAGAGAAGCAAGACACAAGGATTTATCTTGGTTCAGTCCAATCTCTTGACCTACGTCTAGTCCCCAGACTCTCTGGGATTTCTCACTATCAAGATTGATTATACACTCTGCACTCAAGAGTAATTCTCTCACTAGAACTTACTCCCCCTTACAAGTTGTAATCAATAACCCAATCTCCAAGTCCCCTTGACTTGAGATACTTTACAATAAATGAATTACAATCAAGAAACTCTCTCTAAGAGTAGATAAGATAAATACTGAAGTATGATTGTATCAAAAGATACTTTACACAAGAAAACTCAAAGAGTAGTTGAAACTTTAATGATTTTCGTTCTTGCTCAGATTTGTTGTTGAGAAGAATTGAATGCATCTCTATTTATAGCTAGAGATCATTAAATGACCGTTGTAAATCCTCATATAACAGTTGGAGACATTAGAGGATGATTAGTGAAGGTTTTGGTCTTCTTCTCTCTCTACTCTTTGGTTAATCCAGCTTTGCAGAAGTTCAGGGTTGACTTCCTGACAATTAATCCGTTGGAATAGCAGATGCTGGATGTAGAAAGGAAACATTAATTCCTTCAAAACGTGTGGAGAATGATTGTCCAAAAGCATGCAAGGTTTATGCACTTTGCATTTAATGTTCTGACTTTGCTTTTTGCTTTATGCAAATTCTCCATTTAATCCTGTCTAAATCATCTGAAACTCACTAATAAACTGATTAAACATAGTTAGGAATAGTAATGAGTGATGATATAAAGTATTAAGATCAAACACAAACATTTCGCAAATTCGTGTAACTTGAAATTTGAATTCAGCGATGCAAACTCGAGTCAGTTCTTCCAAACTCGAGTTTTCATGTTTCAGTAGTTTCTCAGTAAAAGACCGAAAATTGAGTTTTAAAATATTAACTCGAGTTTTCTCATTTCGAGAGACAAACATCACGATTTGGCAGTTGGACAAGTTTAGTGAATAGTGCAAAACTCGAGTCATTAAGTGATTAACTCGAGTTTTGGACTTTCGATGAAAAATCATGTTTTAGTCCAAAAGCTCAAAACTGGAGTTTCCAAATCAAAAATGGAGTTTTCAAATGTTCAAAAGATAGCAGAGCTCTCTGCCTGACTAAAACTCGAGTTTCCATATTTTAACTCGAGTTTTCACATTCTTTAAAAACTATGGAAACTTCTCTGTAAGGCCAAAACTCGAGTTTTCAAACACTAACTCGAGTTTCCTCGTTTATGAGAAAACATTAAAAAGCTTTGTCAAAATGAACAATGGAGTTTTCACAAGTTCAGAATTGAGCATTGTTCTCTTTAGGATGAAAACTCGAGTTTCCAAAGTAAAGTCGAGTTTCCAACAAAGTGTGGAAACTTAGAGAACTCTCTGTATAGCCAAAACTCAAGTTTCCAAAAGTGAACTAGAGTTTTGCTACCTTAGAAAAGGTTGATAGCTCTCTGTCTTGTCAAAACTCGAGTTTGTTAATTTTAACTCGAGTTTGCTTTGTCTGTGGAAAAACTCAGAAGCTCTCTATATGGACAAAACTCGAGTTTTCATTTCTTAACTCGAGTTTGCTTTTCATTTCAAAAACTTGAGATTTTCTCTATCAAGTCAAAACTCGAGTTTCCAAAGTGAAACTCGAGCACGTCTTTGACAATAAGTTTTTCAACTTACAAAGACAAACTTCATCTGTGTTTACAATTGTCCGTTATCATCAAAACCAATTATGGAACTAACATTCTCCCCCTTTTTGATGATGACAACACTTGTAAATCAGAGTTGCTATTTGTTTTTGAAAGATTTGAGATTTAAGCGAAAATTTTCACAAGCATCGTTTAAAAAGTATTATGACAGATATGCACTTGTTAATACATAGTTTAAGCATAGCAGAAGCATTTGAACCATAAGAGAAGCATTGCATTTCAATTTAAAATTTGTTCATAGAAACAACATACACATAACCAGAAATGCTAAAAACAGAAATACAAATCAAACTGAAAAATAGAAACTCTAAACTCCTTCAACTCAAGGCTGCTCTTCTTGTTTTTCTTTCTCTGGTTCTTCTCCCCCTTTGTCATCAGCAAACAAGGATGGAGCTGAGACAGATGGTTCATCTAAAGGGGTAGAGAGCTTGACAGTTGAGGCAGGGGATGGAACCGGGATTGGAGAAACAAGTGGGGTAGTTGAAGTGGTTTCTGTAGTAAGCAAGAAATTGTGAATGGGAAATGAGTAGAGGACCAGAGGAATAGGAGGATGAGGATGGACCACTGGAGGAGCTGAGGCCTTCATGGTTAATATGTGAAGATCTGGGGTCTTCATCGAAATTGAGGCCAAGGAGAGCAAAAAGTGGTCGGTCAAACCATGGAATATGCTGCGGCTGATCATATATAGGTAGAGGCCAAATTTTCTCATGAAACAAAATTACTGAGATTAGACTGGGAAAAGGGATCTAAGAGGAATCTCGAAGGGGGATGATGGAGGCAAAGGTGGAATAGTCTTCTTTTGAGAAACATGAAAAGATGCCATTCTTTTGTTTGAGGTTTCTGGCATAAATGTACCAGATAGCCTGATATTTAGGAGGCATGGATGCAGGTGAAAAGGTCAAGGTGGATAAATTCTCAGGGAGAGGTGCAAGTGGATGTAATAGCTCATAAATCTGCTCATTAGTAAGGTGCACCGGTCTTATGGGTGGAGGATTAGCAATTTGCAGAATGCAGTTGATATAGGCAGGAGACAAAATAATTTTGTGACCCCCAATAGATGTGGTGAGTTTTTCAGTGAGAAAACCACCATCCACAAACTCTTCATAACGCATATGATGATAGAACAATCAAACAAGAGTAAGACTATAAGATGCTTTAATGGAAATCAGAGGGTCAAATTGTTGCAGCCAGGGAGACAAATCTAAATGACTCTCATCCTTTAACTTTAGTAAATCAACATAGACTATAGGACAAAAATCTTTGAATGCAAACCGTTCTCTATAGCGAGTAGCATCTTCCCCATATAGGTGGTGAGAGACGTTCAGAAAGTTTTTAGGGGCTGAGTGATGATTATAACTTTCAAGTAGAGTAGGGGAGTTCACAGGATTTCAGAAACTTGACAGTTCCTGAGACGTGAAGGAGAAGGGGGCTAGAGAACTACCCTGGCCCGATGATTGACCGGCATAGAATCTGGCTTGAGATCGAGCTTGAGAGTTAGCTTTGAGCGAGATGAGTGGTCCTCAGTGAATCGAGATATTGCCCTTGAGATTCCAGATGTGAAACGCCGAGGGAGAGATCTAGCCCTAGGTTGAGACTGTGGTGTAGCGTCAGGTGCTAGATTTGGGATTGAAGATTCAGATTCTTCTAGGTCAGGATTAATATTGGGCGAATTTGAACCGGAAGCCATTAGGGTTTCGAGAATGAAGAAAGATGAAGAGAAAAGTGGAGAAGACGAAAGGTTCAGAGAAAATCTTAGGGCAAACTTGAGTTTTAAGTGAAGTTTAGACGAACAATGAACAATCAAGTTTAAATAGGGCGCAAAAATACTGACCTGGACTTCAAAAGTGTAGTGTGAACTTTTGAAATTCCACGACCAAAACTCGAGTTTCCACTTACTGACTCAAGTTTTGTGGATACCTCAACAGGTGTGTGGCTCTCTGTCTGCCCGAAACTCGAGTTTCCATTTTATGACTCGAGTTTCCAATCTTTGTAAACTCATGTCTGGCTTTCTGTCTCTTCGAAACTCGAGTTACTCACTTAACGACTCGAGTTTCCAAATTGCTCGAGAAACTCATTTCTCTTCTGGCCCGACAAACTCGAGTTTTGAAATCAAGACTCGAGTTTGCGTCCTTTGACAGCAAACTTTAGGATTTTAACATCCTGCATAAAACATTGCTATGTACTCCGAAGCTTAAGTTAGTAACAAATATTCATCAAAACCATAACTAACATTGAGAGAAGAGAAATACTTACAGCTCATTGGGATTTACCATTCCCAATTCTCTTCTAATGAAATTGAATTGTTCTTTGGCTAAGGGCTTCGTGAAAATGTCAGCAAGTTGCAAGTGTGTGGGGATGAACATCACTTTAATATCTTTCTTTTGCACATGATCTCTGATGAAGTGATGTCTCACATCAATGTGCTTTGTTCTTGTGTGTTGAACTGGATTTTTCGCAAGACTGATTGTGCTAATGTTGTCACAAAGGATTGAGATCTCTTTCAAATGAACTCCTAAGTCAGATAATTGTTGTCTTAGCCACAGGACTTGAGCACAGCAGCAGAAACAACAACATACTCGGCTTCGGTTGAAGATATGGCCACGGTGGTTTGTTTCTTGATAAACCATGATACTAGTGAACCTCCAAGGAATTCACACTGTCCACTAGTACTCTTTCTATCAGTCTTATAACCAGTGTGATCAGAATCTGAATATGCAACCAAAAATTCTTGTTGACCCTTAGGAAACCAGAGACCAAGCTCCTTTGTATCTGAGAGATAGCGAAAAATCCTCTTTACATGCTCAGCATGTGATTCCTTTGGTGCAGCTTAGAATCTTGTGCACATGCCCACACTGAATTGTATATATGGTCTACTTGCTGTCAAGTAGAGAAGCGAGCCGATCATCCCTCGGTATTTATTTATATTGAAATCTTTTCCTTTTTCTTCATCAGCATCTAGAGAGGCAGTGGAACTCATTGGCGTGTCAGCACCGTTGCAATGCTCCAGCCCAAACTTCTTGAGCAGATCCTGGAGATATTTTGTTTGTGAAATAAATATTCCATCATTCCGTTGTTGGATTTGCAGACCGAGAAAATATTTCAACTCTCCCATCATTGACATTTCGAATTCATTCTGCATTTTCTTCGAAAATTCTTTACATAGAGATTCGTTAGTAGAACCAAAAATAATATCATCTACATATATTTGCACAACCAAGATTTCATTAAGCTTGTTATTTTTAATAAAGAGTGTTGTGTCTGCTTTTCCTCTAATGAACCCTTGCTCTAAAATAAATTTACTAAGTCTTTCATACCAAGCTCGTGGAGCTTGTTTAAGACCATATAATGCCTTTTTGAGACGATAAACGTGATCAGGATCATGTTCATTTTCAAAGCCAGGAGGTTGTTCTACATAGACTTCCTCTTGTATAAAACCATTTAAAAAGGCACTTTTAACATCCATTTGATAGAGTTTGAATTCTTTGATACAAGCAAAGGCTAAGAGTACGCGTATTGCCTCCAATCTAGCCACTGGAGCATACGTTTCCTCGTAATCAATTCCTTCTTCCTGATTATAGCCTTTGGCAACAAGTCTAGCCTTATTTCTGACTATAATTGCAGATTCATCACGTTTGTTTTGAATACCCATTTAGTGCCAATGACCGGATGGTCCTTAGGCCTAGGTACCAAGTCCCAAACTTGATTTCTATCAAATTGATGTAACTCCTCTTGCATTGCTATCACCCAATCATTGTCTGAAAGGGCTTCATCAATTTTAGAGGGTTCTATTTTTGAAATAAAAGCAGAAAATGTAACTTCATTTAAAGTACTGCTTCTTGTCCTCACACCTTGATTAACATCACCTATAACTTGGTCTAAAGGATGATTCCTTATGAATCTCCAATCTCTAGGTTGAGGTTGATCATGATTTTCTATATTATTTTGAGGATCAACTTCAAAAACATTTTCAGGATTTTCAATAAAAGCGGAGTGGTTTTGAAAGGAATTGATTTTTCGAAATATTTTCATCATCATCATCCAAAGGCATATTAGATTTAGATTCACAAAATACAACATGCACATTCTTCAACAATACGAGTACAGTATTAAACTCTATATGCCTTACTCCTGGAATTAGAATAACCCAGAAATATACCTTTATCCGCCTTGGAATCAAATTTTCCCAAGTTATCCTTACCATTATTGTGGATGAAACATTTGCAACCAAACACATGTAAATGTGCTATATTAGGCTTCCTTCCTTTGTACAGCTCATAGGGAGTTTTGTTCAACTTCTTCCGGAGATAAGCCCGATTTGAGATGTAGCAGGCCGTACTCATGGCATCAGCCCAAAACACCTGAGAGGTTGAGTTTTCATTCAACATTGTTCTTGCCATCTCAGTTAGGACTCTATTCTTTCTTTCCACCACTCCATTTTGTTGAGGAGTCCTTAGGGCTGAGAAGTTGTGATCAATGCCCGAATTGTCACAAAACTCACTAAAGGCTTGATTTTCGAATTCTCCACCATGATCAGTCCAAATTCCTGAAATTGAATAACCTTTCTCGTTTTGGACCTTCTTGGAAAAAGTAACAAATTGATCAAATGTTTCATCTTTAGATGACAAAAACATAGTCCAAGCAAATCTAGAAAAGTCATAAACTATAACTAAAGTATAAAGATTTCCACCAAGACTCCTAACTCTAGCTGGTCCAACTAAATCCATATGAAGTAGTTGAAGAGGTCTAGAAGTTGAAATCTCATTTTTCAATTTAAAAGACGATTTAGTTTGTTTTCCTTTTTGGCATGCATCACAAATCATATCATTTTTAAAACGTAATTTTGGAACACCAATCACTAAATCCTTTTTGAGTAATCTGTCAAGTTGGATCATATTGACATGAGCTAGACGCTTGTGCCATAACCAACTATCATCCAAATTACTAACAAAACATTTTTCAAATGTAGAGCCATATCTAGAGATGTCAAGAGTGTAACAATTGCCTTCTCTAGGAGCTCTAAAAATAGCTTTTGATTTTATATTGTCTAACGAGAGAATATCCTTACTTACTATCAATCATTCCTCAGAATCGAAGATAACTAAGTTACCTTTATCAGTACTTTGGCTTACACTGAGGAGATTGTGACAAAGTCCTTCCACAAGATAGATGTCTTTGATTTGTAGTCCATCGTTGTTTCCAACTTCACCAATTCCAGCAATCTTTCCAGATTGATTTCCACCAAAGATTACTTTGCCACCATCGTTGTGCTTGATTGTAGCAAATTTGGACTGATCTCCCGTCATGTGTCTAGAGCATCCACTATCAATGTACCATTTGTTGGACTTTGATGCTCTTAGACATACCTATAAAACACAAACAATCAGGTTTTGGGTACCCATCTTTTCTTGGGTCCTTTGAGGTTAGTTCGAGCCTGAGGAACATAAATTCCTTTAGGCACCCATTGATAATTACCTACGGGTTTATCTCTCCTATCTTTCTTATGAAAACAAGATGAAGTTGTATGACCCTTTCGGTTGCAATAGTTGCAGTGAGCAAATGGATTTTGAAGAATGAATAGTTTTTCAAAAATAGTTTAAATAAGATTTTCCACCACTCTTCTTCTTTCCTTTCTTTCTATCAAAAATGAGATTATATCCTATCCCTGAACGATCGTTTGTAAATCTTTGTGCTTTTAAAATCACATTTAACATTTCACTACCTTTAGTAAACTTTTCAAGAGTTTTTGTAAGATGTGAATTCTTTTTCTTTAAATCAATACAATCATCACAAATGAAATTTTCAGGAAAAGAAAGGTTTTCTACTTGCTGTTCAAGAGTGGTATTTTTCCTTTTTAAAGCAATATATTTCTCAGCAAGTTTTTCAAACTCATTTTGAACAGTATTGTACTCATTAAACAATTCATCATAAGAGGGTTGAGAATCGTATACCTACAAGAGTTTGATACAAGAGTTTGATGTGGAGATTCATGATAAGAGTGGTGCAGAGAATATGGTAGCTGATCATTTGAGTAGAATTGAAACACCTATGGTAACATCTCTACCCCTAGATGACTTTCCGGATCAAAGGCTTTGTGAGGTAGTTGTTTCTATCCCTTGGTATGCTGATATTGCTAATTATCTAGTTGCATCTGTTTTGCCTAATGACATGAAACAACATCAGTTGAATAAGTTTAAGAGAGATGATAAATTCTATATATGGGATGATCCCTACTTGTGGCACATTTGTAGTGATCAAATTATTAGGCGATGCATTCCTGATGTTGAATTTGAGTCTGTCTTGACTTTTTGCCATACTCTTGCATGTGGGGGACATTTTAGTGCTAAGCGTACTGCTAGAAAGGTTTTGGAAAGTGGATTGTTTTGGCCAAGTCTATTTCGTGACGCCTATGAATTTTGTAAGAAGTGTTCCAGTGTCAATTTGTGGGTAATATTTCTAGGAAACAAGAGATGCCCCAACAACCCTTATTATTCTGTGAAGTCTTTGATGTTTGGGGAATTGATTTCATGGGACCTTTTCCCACTTTATTTGGTTATTTGTATATCCTGCTAGCTGTGGATTATGTGTCCAAGTGGGTTGAGGCAATCTCCACTCGTACTAATGACTCTTCTGTAGTGGTTTCCTTTATTCGCTCTCACATTCTTTGCAGATTCGGCATTCCTAAAGCCATCATTAGCGATCAATGAACTCATTTTTGTAATCAGAGCCTGCAGAGCTTGCTTGGTAAGTATGGGGTAATGCATAAGGTGGCAACCCCATATCACCCTCGAACAAATGGTCAAGCATAACTCTCTAATAGAGAAATCAAGCTCATTTTAGAAAAGACGGTGCAACCCAACCGGAAGGATTGGAGTAAACGGCTCGATGATGCACTTTGGGAATATCGCACAACATATAAAAGTCCTATTGGCATGTCTCCATACAAGATTGTCTATGGAAAGGCATGTCATTTGCCAGTGGAGGTAGAGCACAAGGCAAACTGGGCAATTAAAAGGTGCAACCTTGATCTTGATAGTGCCGGTATTGAAAGGAAGTTGCAATTGCAAGAGTTTGAAGAATTAAGAAGAGAAGCTTATGAGAATGCTAGAATTTATAAGGAAAGAACTAAAGCAGCCCATGACAAGCTTATTATAAAGAGAGACTTTCAAGTAGGCCAAAAAGTTCTACTCTATGTTTCCCGATTAAAACTCATGCCTGGAAAGCTCCGCTCTCGATAGGAGGGGCATTTCATTGTCACTGGCGTTTTCCCTCATGGAGCTGTGAAGATCAAAAGGGAGCCAAATGGAAAATGCTTCACCGTCAATGGACACCACTTAAAGCTGTTCTTTGATGGATTCTCCACTCAGACAGTGGAGGTTGCTGCTCTACGTGACTCCATGTAGACCTCGGTTGTATTCCTTCCTTCACTCTTTTATTTTGCTTTGTCATATTACTGATTTGTGTAGTTCTACATATTACTTGACTATTTTGCATTGAGGACAATACATTGTTTAAGTGCGGGGGAGGGATCAACTGTTTTGAATGTGAAAATTGCAAGTTTTAAGTAACTTTAGTATGATGCATTCTTGATTGGAAAAGTGATTGATCGCGTGTTGAGTTGGTGAACCTATTGGCAATGCATTTGACTTTGGTGAATTTAGGCTAGTGATCATATTCTTAGTGAGATTTTGAGCCTAATATATATATTTTTTAGTGTGTACCCCTATCTCTTTACTTGATCTAGAACTTGACTTGAATCTTGTTTGAGGCTGCAGTTTAGGCATGTGTATTCATAAAAATGATAAAGGCATTCACTTCATTTTAGCCCGATAAACCAAAAAGCCTACCATTTTCATGCATATATCTTTTGTTTAGCCCCTTTGAGCCTATATTATTATTATTATTTTCCTTTTTGTCTACACCCATAGCCATAAAAAAAAAAAATCTACATTTTGAATGTCTTGGGAGTTGAAGAGCATTGCATTATCTCTTTTGGATGGAAGAACATGCATAAAGTTAAGAATTGGGTCATTGTAAAAATATGTGATAGGTTATCTTGAAAAATAAAAAAAAAAAAAGAAAAAGGAGAAAAAAAGAAAAAGAAAAAAAATGATGACTCAGTTCAGATTTAGTTTGAGGTTTCTTGCATCCCATATTCTTCTCTATTGTATCATTCTCTTCATCTTTTAAGATATTCAACTTTGTTTTTCCAAATACCATACCCTTTCTTTCTTATAACATTAACCCCATTACAACCTAATAAAAGTCCTTTGGATTTATGCATGCACTTGCTAAGTGGTGGAGAATTTAGATTCTTGTCAAGCCTATGGAAAGAGCTAGCTAGTATTGGATAGGGATGAATTTGAGTGTAAACACAAACCTATACACTTTTGAGTGAAGAGTGACATACACATTATCCTTGGTGAGGGATTTCTAGCTTAGGTTCCCCTTTGTCAAATAAATTGCCATGATGTTTGTTTTCTTAATTCATGAGAAGATCACTTGGACATGAGAGACGTTGAAATGCTTTTGTTTACTTATTGCTTGTGATTGGAACATTCATTTTTGAAGTTTTAGTTTAGTTTAGTTTTTTGTTTTTTTTCTTTCTTTATTCCCTTGGTCTTGATTTGTTTTGCCTAGGAGTGCAAATGATAAGTGTGGGGGAGTTGATAAACCCTAATTTTATATATTTTATCTCACTTATTCATTTATTTTGGGGACTATTTTAGGCTAATTTGGATATATTAGATAATATTTGGATTGTTAGCCAATTTTAGGAAATAATATAAATCTGAATTAATTATGAGATTATTGGGCCTAATTTATTAATATTCTGATTAATATCTTGTGATTAAATAATAATTCTAATATATGATAGATCATGATTTTATCATATTTAGATTCTATGGTGCAGAATTTTTCAGGGAAGTTAAAAAGAAATCCAATGGTGGAATTTTATTGGGCTTCTTATATTTTATTGGTGTCAAGTTGGTACCCAAAAAACCCTCTTTTCCTCCCATAAATTAACCTAACCTAGAGGAGAGAGCCGCAGACTCACGCACGCCGAGAGAAGACATTCGCGGGTTATCTATTCGGCAAACAATTAATTCATCATCACCGCCCTACTTTCTCTGCCATTCATTACCATTTGGGCATCCCACTCTTCTTATACTCGCACAGCCACGCAACAATTGGAGGTATTTTTCATCAATCATTCATTGCAAATTCATTCACAAATCCAAATGGCCGTGGTTTGCAGCTTGAAGGAGTTTGAGGAGGAGATTTTCATGGCTGCTTAAGTTCTTTTAGGAGGCATCTTAGGAGGAGCATGGAGGAAGCCGAGGTCTAGGAGCTTACACTTGAAGACTACAAGGGAGTGTTGTTCTTTTTATCGATGTGTTTCAAGACTTTAAAATTATTTAGTTTTAGATAATTTTGAGCTGTTTTAAAGAGAACAATCTAGTTTTAGATTGTAAACTTATTTCTTTTGGATTAAATTGATAATTTGAAGTTTTTATGCTTATTGTTGGATTCTTGTTTGCAACCTTTGGATTGTCAATTGAATTAATAATTAAGTTTTCATTATTAATTTAATTGTCAATTGGGTTTATCGATTTAATTGTTTAATTGGATAATTGTAAACAAAATTCCAAAATTATTTAGAAATTAACTGTGATTAGTTTTTAATTAGTTTAATTAACCACCACTTATTTCACTATGAGTTTTCTAGTGGTATAAGTGTTATTGAACTTGAGGGTTTGTCATGTTTCAATTAGGTGATTAAATTCATTAATTCCAATCTCATTAATCTCCCTTTGGTCTAATTAATTAATTAGGGCTAAAAGAGTTACTCCATGTGAATCCTAAGTTGTCCCCTTTATCACTCATAACCGAACTAGATCTTTAATATTTTTTTTATTTTCTTTTAACCAATCTTTTTCTTATGATTTTAATTATTCTCTCATAACAACCCCCAAACAAAAATTGCATATAGGTAGTAGTATCTTGCATTTTAATTAGGTTCATTCCATTCTATTGTATTTTTCATCACCTAAATTTAACCTAAAGACTTGCTCCTTGGGAGAATAACCTAGGTTGACTCTAAACTGCATAATAATTTAAGACCTAGCTTAATTGACTGCTTTAACAACAAAAGTAGCGACATCAGTATTTCTTATTATGGAGAAAAACTTCAGGAAGATCAAGAATCTCATTACAAACTTAGTCAAAGCACTAAGGCAACAAAAAAACATCTATGAAACATCTACAGCCTACTAAGAAACAAACATAAACGTGGTGAAATTTATACATGTAATAACTAATAACAACAAAAATTGCCACAACCTGTCTGATATGTATATTACAGAAAATGAACTCAACCCCACTTATTAATTCCCTATGTTCACTTGATAATGAGGACTTTCTAATGGAGAATAAAATTAAAAAAATGAAAGAAAGAGAGGGAACTCTAAGGCTCTGATACCATGTCCATGTTGAGGCTCTATACTATGTTACATGCTGAGCCTCTAATACTATGTTGAGATTAAAGGATCACAAAAATTGTTAATGGTAACTGATTCACTTGTTTATTTCCTATGTTCACTTGTCAATGAACACTTTTTGATGGAGTACAAAATTAAAGAACGAAAGAGAGAGAGAATTCTAAGGCTCTGATACCATGTTACATGTTGAGGCTATGATACCATGTTGAGGTTCACATTAAAATTATAAAAATGTTCCTAACAAAATCTTCTGCATCCCCTTCCCCTCGTGCATTCTATTTTTAAAACTAAGACAAAATTCTAAGTTTCATTAAATTAAATAATACTTTTCTCAATTTTTATTTTTCACAACCTGAAAATATATCTATGCAAAAAAATAAATATATATATGCATTCTTCAATTAGTAAAAATTATAATTTTTACCTCAGGTTTGGCGCGGCATAACGTCGATGGCATCACCATCTTCCAGATGAAGCTGCGCAAACAATGAAAGTTTATAATAAGGAGGTAAAAGTTATTTTCAACTTCCCACCATGAAATCATAACCGTAAATCAATTTTTATAAAATTTTAAAACTAAGCATAATTAAAAAAATGTACAAAAGATAATTAAATAAATAATACCATTAACATAAGTTGTTAATGGTAACTGATTCACTTGTTAATTCTCTATGTTCACTTATCAATGAGGACTTTCTGATGGAGAACAAAATTAAAAAACGAAAGAGGGAGAGAACTCGAAGGCTCGATACCATGTCCATGTTGAGGCTCGATTCCATATTGAGATTAAAGGATCACATAAGTAGTTAATGGTAATCGATTCACTTATTAATTCCCTATGTTCACTTGTCAATGAGGACTTTCTGATGGAGAATAAAATTTTAAAACGAAAGAGAGAGAACTCTAAGGCTCTGATACCATTTCCATGTTGAGGCTCTGATACTATGTTACATGTTGAGCCTCTAATACTATGTTGAGATTAAAGGATCACATAAATTGTTAATGGTAATCGATTCACTTGTTAATTCCCTATGTTCACTTGTCAATGAGGACTTTATGATGGAGAATAAAACTAAAGAACGAAAGAGAGAGAGAACTCTAAGGCTCTGACACCATGTTACATGTTGAGGCTCTGATACCATGTTGAGGATCACATCAAAATTATTAAAATGTCCCTAACAAAATCTTCTTCATCCCCTTCCCCTCATACATTATCTTCTACATTCTATTTTTAAAACTAATACAAAATTCTAAGTTTCATTAAATTAAATAATACTCTTCTCAATTTTTATTTTTCACAACTTGAAAATATATCTATGGAAAAAAAATACGCATTCTTCAATTAGTAAAAATTATAATTTTTACCTCCGATTTGGCGCGGCATAACGTCGATGGCATCACCATCATCTAGATGAAGCTGCGCAAACAATGAAAGTTTATAATAAGGAGGTAAAAGTTATTTTCAACTTCCCACTACGAAATATTAACCATAAATCAATTTTTATAAAATTTAATAACTAAGCATAATTAAAAAATGTATAAAAGATAATTAAATAAATAATACCATTAACATAAGTTGTTAACAGAATCGATTCACTTGTTAATTCCCTATGTTCAATTGTCAATGAGGACTTTCTGATGGAGAACAAAATTAAAAAATGAAAGAGAGAGAGAACTCGAAGGCTCTGATATCATGGCTATGTTGAGGTTCTGATACCATGTTGAGATTAAGGGATCACATAAATTGTTAATGGTAATTAATTCACTTATTAATTCCCTATGTTCACTTGTCAATGAGGATTTTCTGATGGAGAATAAAATTAAAAAATGAAAGAAAGAAAGAGACAATTCTAAGGCTCTGATACCATGTCTATGTTGAGGCCCTGATTTCATGTTACATCTTGAGGCTCTGATACCATGTTGAGATTAAAGGATCACATAAGTTGTTGATGGTAACTGATTCACTTGGTTATATCCTATGTTCACTTGTTAATTAGGACTTTATGATGGAGAAAAAAACTAAAGAACAAAAGAGAAAAAGAGAACTCTAAGGCTCTGATACCATGTTACATGTTGAGGATTACTCTAAGATTATTAAAATGTCCCTAACAAAATCTTCTGCATCCCCTGCCCTCACATATTCTTTTCTACATTCTATTTTTAAAACTAAGACAAAATTCTAAGTTTCATTAAATTAAATAATACTTTTCTCAATTTTTATTTTTCACAACCTGAAAATATATCTATGCAAAAAAATAAATATATATATGCATTCTTCAATTAGTAAAAATTATAATTTTTACCTCAGGTTTGGCGCGGCATAACGTCGATGGCATCACCATCTTCCAGATGAAGCTGCGCAAACAATGAAAGTTTATAATAAGGAGGTAAAAGTTATTTTCAACTTCCCACCATGAAATCATAACCGTAAATCAATTTTTATAAAATTTTAAAACTAAGCATAATTAAAAAAATGTACAAAAGATAATTAAATAAATAATACCATTAACATAAGTTGTTAATGGTAACTGATTCACTTGTTAATTCTCTATGTTCACTTATCAATGAGGACTTTCTGATGGAGAACAAAATTAAAAAACGAAAGAGGGAGAGAGAACTCGAAGGCTCTGATACCATGTCCATGTTGAGGCTCTGATTCCATATTGAGATTAAAGGATCACATAAGTAGTTAATGGTAACTGATTCACTTATTAATTCCCTATGTTCACTTGTCAATGAGGACTTTCTGATGGAGAATAAAATTTTAAAACGAAAGAGAGAGAACTCTAAGGCTCTGATACCATTTCCATGTTGAGGCTCTGATACTATGTTACATGTTGAGCCTCTAATACTATGTTGAGATTAAAGGATCACATAAATTGTTAATGGTAACTGATTCACTTGTTAATTCCCTATGTTCACTTGTCAATGAGGACTTTATGATGGAGAATAAAACTAAAGAACGAAAGAGAGAGAGAACTCTAAGGCTCTGACACCATGTTACATGTTGAGGCTCTGATACCATGTTGAGGATCACATCAAAATTATTAAAATGTCCCTAACAAAATCTTCTTCATCCCCTTCCCTCATACATTATCTTCTACATTCTATTTTTAAAACTAATACAAAATTCTAAGTTTCATTAAATTAAATAATACTCTTCTCAATTTTTATTTTTCACAACTTGAAAATATATCTATGGAAAAAAAATACGCATTCTTCAATTAGTAAAAATTATAATTTTTACCTCCGATTTGGCGCGCATAACGTCGATGGCATCACCATCATCTAGATGAAGCTGCGCAAACAATGAAAGTTTATAATAAGGAGGTAAAAGTTATTTTCAACTTCCCACTACGAAATATTAACCATAAATCAATTTTTATAAAATTTAATAACTAAGCATAATTAAAAAATGTATAAAAGATAATTAAATAAATAATACCATTAACATAAGTTGTTAACGGTAACTGATTCACTTGTTAATTCCTATGTTCAATTGTCAATGAGGACTTTCTGATGGAGAACAAAATTAAAAAATGAAAGAGAGAGAGAACTCGAAGGCTCTGATATCATGGCTATGTTGAGGTTCTGATACCATGTTGAGATTAAGGGATCACATAAATTGTTAATGGTAATTAATTCACTTATTAATTCCCTATGTTCACTTGTCAATGAGGATTTTCTGATGGAGAATAAAATTAAAAATGAAAGAAAGAAAGAGACAATTCTAAGGCTCTGATACCATGTCTATGTTGAGGCCCTGATTTCATGTTACATCTTGAGGCTCTGATACCATGTTGAGATTAAAGGATCACATAAGTTGTTGATGGTAACTGATTCACTTGGTTATATCCTATGTTCACTTGTTAATTAGGACTTTATGATGGAGAAAAAAACTAAAGAACAAAAGAGAAAAAGAGAACTCTAAGGCTCTGATACCATGTTACATGTTGAGGATTACTCTAAGATTATTAAAATGTCCCTAACAAAATCTTCTGCATCCCCTGCCCCTCACATATTCTTTTCTACATTCTATTTTTAAAACTAAGACAAAATTCTAAGTTTCATTAAATTAAATAATACTTTTCTCAATTTTTATTTTTCACAACCTGAAAATATATCTATGCAAAAAAATAAATATATATATGCATTCTTCAATTAGTAAAAATTATAATTTTTACCTCAGGTTTGGCGCGCATAACGTCGATGGCATCACCATCTTCCGATGAAGCTGCGCAAACAATGAAAGTTTATAATAAGGAGGTAAAAGTTATTTTCAACTTCCCACCATGAAATCATAACCGTAAATCAATTTTTATAAAATTTTAAAACTAAGCATAATTAAAAAAATGTACAAAAGATAATTAAATAAATAATACCATTAACATAAGTTGTTAATGGTAACTGATTCACTTGTTAATTCTCTATGTTCACTTATCAATGAGGACTTTCTGATGGAGAACAAAATTAAAAAACGAAAGAGGGAGAGAAACTCGAAGGCTCGATACCATGTCCATGTTGAGGCTCGATTCCATATTGAGATTAAAGGATCACATAAGTAGTTAATGGTAACTCGATTCACTTATTAATTCCCTATGTTCACTTGTCAATGAGGACTTTCTGATGGAGAATAAAATTTTAAAACGAAAGAGAGAGAACTCTAAGGCTCTGATACCATTTCCATGTTGAGGCTCTGATACTATGTTACATGTTGAGCCTCTAATACTATGTTGAGATTAAAGGATCACATAAATTGTTAATGGTAACTGATTCACTTGTTAATTCCCTATGTTCACTTGTCAATGAGGACTTTATGATGGAGAATAAAACTAAAGAACGAAAGAGAGAGAGAACTCTAAGGCTCTGATACCATGTTGAGGATCACATCAAAATTATTAAAATGTCCCTAACAAAATCTTCTTCATCCCCTTCCCCTC
This sequence comes from Acacia pycnantha, assembly GCA_025563575.1. Lineage (NCBI taxonomy): Eukaryota > Viridiplantae > Streptophyta > Magnoliopsida > Fabales > Fabaceae > Acacia > Acacia pycnantha. The sequence continues at coordinate 369,985 of JAMWYP010000265.1, read as the reverse complement.
ATACATTATCTTCTACATTCTATTTTTAAAACTAATACAAAATTCTAAGTTTCATTAAATTAAATAATACTCTTCTCAATTTTTATTTTTCACAACTTGAAAATATATCTATGGAAAAAAAAAATACGCATTCTTCAATTAGTAAAAATTATAATTTTTACCTCCGATTTGGCGCGGCATAACGTCGATGGCATCACCATCATCTAGATGAAGCTGCGCAAACAATGAAAGTTTATAATAAGGAGGTAAAAGTTATTTTCAACTTCCCACTACGAAATATTAACCATAAATCAATTTTTATAAAATTTAATAACTAAGCATAATTAAAAATGTATAAAAGATAATTAAATAAATAATACCATTAACATAAGTTGTTAACGGTAACTGATTCACTTGTTAATTCCCTATGTTCAATTGTCAATGAGGACTTTCTAATGGAGAACAAAATTAAAAAATGAAAGAGAGAGAGAGAGAACTCGAAGGCTCTGATATCATGGCTATGTTGAGGTTCTGATACCATGTTGAGATTAAGGGATCACATAAATTGTTAATGGTAATTAATTCACTTATTAATTCCCTATGTTCACTTGTCAATGAGGATTTTCTGATGGAGAATAAAATTAAAAATGAAAGAAAGAAAGAGACAATTCTAAGGCTCTGATACCATGTCTATGTTGAGGCCCTGATTTCATGTTACATCTTGAGGCTCTGATACCATGTTGAGATTAAAGGATCACATAAGTTGTTGATGGTAACTGATTCACTTGTTTATATCCTATGTTCACTTGTTAATTAGGACTTTATGATGGAGAAAAACTAAAGAACAAAAGAGAAAAAGAGAACTCTAAGGCTCTGATACCATGTTACATGTTGAGGATTACTCTAAGATTATTAAAATGTCCCTAACAAAATCTTCTGCATCCCCTGCCCCTCACATATTCTTTTCTACATTCTATTTTTAAAACTAAGACAAAATTCTAAGTTTCATTAAATTAAATAATACTTTTCTCAATTTTTATTTTTCACAACCTGAAAATATATCTATGGAAAAAAAGTATGCATTTTTCAATTAGTAAAAATTATAATTTTTACCTTCAGTTTGGCGTGGCATAGCATCGATGGCATCACCATCTTCTAGATGAAGCTGTGAAAACAATGAAAGTTTATATTAAGGAGGTAAAATTTATTTTCAACTTCCCACGTATATGCATTTGGATTAAGTAATATGACTTTAGAAGCCGTATGACTTTATGAGAGGAGGAAAATAAATTTCTTTCCCCTATAAATATAAGTTAAAATTAGGATTAAGTACTAAAAGAACAATGCTTTTGGATTGATACCTAAAAAAAGAAGAAGGAATATTTATTGGAGACACTAGTGGAAAGGTCATCGCACAATTGCTTAAACATATGCATTATTATCAAACAAAAATAACCAAAAAAATATGTAAAATAATCTAATATGTAAACCTCTTCAAAATATATACTTTACTCAACCTGATTTTTTTAGTCTATTACAAAAATGACCAAGGTCATATGCCTCACAATTTTGAACAAATACTACTAGGCGCACTAGCATGTGTTTTAATAAAAGGAATTATCCAACTGAAACATTTACTTGTTGTGGAGTGTGTTGAGGTTTGATTAGCCGGCCGTCAAACAAAAAAAATCACATCCTCAGGGTTTAACTATTGTTAACAACAGAATGGATTCATCAATGTACCCTATTCGGTTCTTTTTGTAGTGTAGAAGAAGTGATTTTGACCACTAATCTACAATTAAGAACGACGACAGAATCTTTATAGTTTATATCACAAAAAATCCAAGAACATCAAGTAAAGATTAAGAAGGACAACATAATTTTTATAGTTTATACCAAAAAAATTCAAGATCATCAAGTAAAGATTAAGAAAGCTAATTTTTGGATTATGTATTACAAATATAGAGCATTTTATTTTGAGAGAATGACATATAGGTCTCAACTAAGGGAAATAATTTATTAACAAGTCTCATAAGTTGTTAATAGTAACTGATTCACTTATTAATTCCCTAGGTTCACTTGTCAATGAAGACTTTTATGATGGAGAACAAAATTAGCAAGCGAAAGAGAGAGATAACTTTAAGGCTCTGATACCATGTTACATGTTGAGGCTCTGATGCCATGTTACATGTTGAGACTATGATACCATGTTGAGATTAAAGGATCACATAAGTTGTTAATGGTAACTGATTCACTTGTTAATTCCCTATGTTCACTTGTCAATGAGGACTTTCTGATGGAGAACAAAATTAAAAAACGAAAGAAAGAGAACTCTAAGGCTCTGATACCATGTTGAGATTAAATGATCGCATAAGTTGTTAATGGTAATTGATTCATTTATTAATCCCCTATGTTCACTTGTCAATGAGGACTTTCTGATGGAGAATAAAATTAAAAAACGAAACAAGAGAGAGAACTCTAAGGCTCTGATACTATGTCCATGTTGAGGCTCTGATACCATGTTACATGTTGAGGCTCTGATACCATGTTGAGATTAAAGGATCACATTGAAACAAAACTTACTAATAAATATCTAAGAGTGATTTATTGTGTTCGTAGCTGAGAGTTTTTCTTGAGGCAACTCACGGTTATATAAAGAAGAGGTAACTGTTCGCTAGCTCCACAAGAAATCAAGAATTGTCACTGCCTCTTGCTACGCGGTTACCAAGGCGTTGCATTTTTACAAATATAAAGCATTTTATTTGGAGAGAATGACATATGGGTCCCAACCAAGGGAAATAATTCATTGACAATTTCCATAAGTTCTTAATGGTAACTGATTCACTTATTAATTCCCCATGTTCACTTGTCAATGATGACTTTTTTGATATTATTTCCCTTGGTTAGGACCTAAAATCATTATCCCTTTTATTTTCGAAAATCCAGAAAAATACAATTAACAATGAGAAAAGATAAATTAGAGCTGCCAATTTATTCAATCTCAGGTCAAAATTGAAGTAGGAATTTGAGATTTTCAATTCTGACCAAATTTCCCTGAGTTAAGTTATGAACATGAAAGTGAAGTCATTCATGTAAAATATGATATTTTTAATATAAATACAGATATTGTTATTGATCTTTGAATTTCAAAATTATCTTTGGGCATATGTTGTTTTTGGGATATGACATTGCGAAATATGAAAGTGAAGCTGTTAATGTGAAATCTGATGTTAATATAAATATAAATGTTGTTATTGACTCATGAAACTTGTGCCCTCAAAATTACCCCTAGGCATGTGTTGGTTTTTGGAATATGAAGTTGTGAAACATGAATTAAAGTCGTTGATGTAAAATCTGATGTTGTTAATATAGATACATATTTATTGGCCCCTGAAACTTGTGCCCTCAATTCATGGAAATTTAGTCATTGGGTCAGAATTGGAAATCTCAGATTCCTACTCCAATTCTAACCAACGATTTGATAAATTGACAACACCAATTTGTCCTTTTTTTATTTATTTTTAATTGTATTTTTCTACGATTTTCCTTTTTATATTTTCTTTCTTTTTTTAAAGAAAAAACTACTATTTGATTACCTGTACTGATTAAATAAAACGACTCTTTGTTTCTCATTCATAAAATTTGAATATGAGAACTATTGTTGATTGTTGTTGTTATTATTATTTTAGCTTCCTTTACTAAAGAAATTGCTCTTGTTAATTTTTGTCCAGAGACTAGCTTATGAATTATGATACGGGTGGGGTGGGGAGGTTTGTCTTTTTTCTCATAATTTATTTTTTTAAAAGGCTAAAATATATGTTTGGTCCTTTATGTTTGCATTAAGTATTATTTTATCCATTAAATTTATAAAGTGTATTTTTAGCCCTTTAAATTTAACGTTGTTGGACTTATTTAAAGGAAAATGCTGAGCCATCAAACTTAAATGGTAACAGTACAATTAAACATTGACAGAGCATTTTGAATATAATATTTTATATTTTAAATAGTGTGAATTTAAAATGAAAACAACTCTCTATTATTTTTCTGTTGAAATAGGCAAAAGCCCAGAATACAACTTAAATAACGCTAATTTGCGTATGTCAATTGCTTTGGGTTTCATCTTTAAAGTCGGAAACTGAAAATAAGTTTTGCATGACATAGAAAAAGTGAAAGAAAGTAAAACCTTATGGTCTGTTTGGTATGAGAGATTTGGAAGAGAGAGAAGCAGAGGGAAAATTTTTGTGAGTAGGATTTTAAAATATTGAAAAAGTGGAGTTCTGAGTTTTTAATTAATTTTTATTATTCCTTTATCTTACATTTTCTCTTGTTAAAATTATATAACCTCATTTCTCCAATTTTTTTAAAATCCACCTTATAAAAATTTTCCTTCCCCTCCCCTCCCCTCCAAATTGCTCATACCAAACAGTCCCTCACCTTAAAGACATGATTGGGTGTGATGGGGTCGTGAAGCTCTGCAAAAAATTATGAATAAAGCAAGTGTAGGGAGGATCGATTGAAGGAAGGAAGAGTTGCACTCTATACATGAGAGCCTTTCAAACGATTTTAAAAAACAATTAAAAGTAGTTAATTGTAATAATTATATAGTAATTTTTGTTTTTTGAAAATGCCCCCCATTCTGAATGGACAAGAGAGTATAATAATAAGAAAAAAAAACATTTATTATTGATATAGACTCAAAAAGGATCTTATATTTAATTAGGGACAAACTCATTTAAAAAAATGCTCTTATATATAAGGATGTAAGGAGTATTTAGTAAAGGGCCACTGATGTCTAACAATCAAACACCGGCAACATCAATTTGAAACACTTGTGAATCAAATAGCACAATCATTGGATCTTTAGGTATGATTGGCAACATTATGCCTAAAATCATAAGAGGCTACGCAGTGAAGATCAAAAGAGCATTCCCGGTGTCATTTTCGAGGGACCGGATTTCTTGGCCGCTCTTCATGATGTTACTGGTGAAGATAGCTCGATCACGATTGGAGAAGGAACAATACTAGGGTTCATCACCTCTACCCTTTTCGTTTCCCTCTCTGCAAATTCTTTTTCCCACTTCATCTGGCTTCTCCCATCCATCCTTCTTTGGTAACATGGAGTTGAGTTGGCAAAAAAATTATTTCCCTTCCTTGCCACATCAGATGACTCACAATGAGGTGTAGATGACAAGGATAAAAATATAACAAATGAAAAGGAGAAGTCTTCATTCTGTCTTTCTCTTGAATCTTAAGACACTTGGCTGGCACGTCACAGAAAGAGGGAAAAAATCTCAGAGTTCACACTTACAGGGCTCTAGCAACTGCATTGCCCAGAAAGAAACAAAGACCAATGCTAACTCCAACTTTTGGACCAAGGGCACGACCTATGAGATGATGTAAACAGCCCCAAATTCTAGTGGCTATCTCAAAACATAAATTGCTACTTTAGTACAGAACTATCATTCATAAAAATTTATAGCTTTTCTCAAAATATTCATTGCAGTTGACACAAAATGTTCTTGGTAGGTTGATCAAAACTGCAAAAAGAACCCTTTTAACTTGAAACATGTCTAAAAAAATTTATAGGAGCGACATAGAGTATCAAGTAACAATGCCTCTGCTAGGCCAGCCATACCAACAATCCTACATTTTGAATGTTCAAGGGAAAAAAAACATCAAAATTATGGTTAGTTTGATGATAACAACACAAGCTAAAAAATACAAAGTCTCATTAACATGCAGTGTCAAATAAATAAATAAATCATAAATACTAAATCTATCACAAGTACAAACTTGTGGGCCATATTTTACAGGAGATTATTTATTCCAAGCCTGATTAGAAAGGAGGGGAAAGACTAAATCTCCAACACAATGGATAAATTCAATGCTCTTCAAACAGTTCAAACAACTAGCTTTAATACAACAATAAGCCTTATCCCACTAGGTGGGGTGGGGTTGACTGCATGAATTGTGTAACGCCATTATATTGTATTCTATCACTAGGCAGATTTGATTGCCCCAAGGGGTAGAGGGACCATTTTACATACTATTTATAATACCCTTATCATCATTACTCAATCAAATTTTTTCCTTTTGATGACTTTTTTCAAATGGGGGCATAAGTATCAATAACAAATCTAGCCCTAGATGATTGAACGAGGGAGCTGTGGCATGTTGAATCATATAAATCATTTCTTTAATATGAAAAAGTAATATTTGTTTTCTATTGTTCAATGATTCAGATATTATCACATTCAATTTGAAAGTGTGCGTGTGTAGTACTTATCCGTGTAAAAACCAATTCAGTTCGATCATTTCAAGTCAAAACTATGCCTAGAAGTGAAATTAAGTGAAAGTCCAGCAAAACTGAAATTAAGTTTTCCAGAAAGACAGAAAACGTGATAGAAAGTAGAACCTTTAAAGACAATGATTGGTTGTGATCGACTGACATGCTGCTGAACCACATGTTGTTCATGTGCTGGTTGGGTGTCGTGGAGTTCTGCAAAAAGTTACGCATAAAGCAAGTGTAAAGAGGACTGAAGGAAGGAAGAGTTGTATTAATTAAACAGCCATAGATGTCTAAAATTCATATACCTGCAACATCAACCTGAACATGTTGTTCATGTGCTGGTTGGGTGTCATGGAGCTCTGCCAAAAAAAATGTGAATAAAGCAAGTGCAAAGAGGACTAAAGGAAGGAAGGAAGAGTTGTATTTAGTAAACAGCCGGGATGTATAACAATAATATACCTGCAACACCCATCAGATCATCACCAGGCCCTCAAACACTCCTGAATCAAATAGCACAATTATCGGATCATTATGTATGATTGGCAACAATATGCCTAAAATCATTAAAGGGCTAAAAATTGCAACTAAAGAATCATACATATAGTCAGAGCTGACTTCCATTTCAGCATCATTAAAAATTTCAGCAAGCCATCCTTCAGACAGCTCAAGGTCCTCATGACCGGAGGGAGAAGTACGACCTAACGAATGTTTCAATATGAGTGAAGAAAGGAACATCAGAAATAAATATCCACGTACATTATCAGTAGATAATCTTTTAAGAGGCAAACCTGATGTTCCAGGCATCGATTCTGACATGTCTGGAAAAACATAATCGACCAGGTCCTTCTTCCCCTATATATGCAAAGAAGTATGAGTTATACAATCAGGCAATTCCACAATTCGGGTTTTATAAGCAAAAAGGAAAAGAACAAAGGATTATCACTAACTAGCTTCAATAAAAATAAAATTAAAACACATAACTTGAACCTCTTGTGGCGTGTGAGATGGGTGATCAAGTCATTTTAGAATTTGAAAGGATCTGGGGCGTGGGAGATGGGCTAAGCACTTTGTTTAAAAATATAAAAATTAAAAAAGCAACTCTAAACTGTTAGATCAGATTTAGACGGTATAGCTCTCACTACTAAGTACTTTGCCTAACCAGAATTCTAGTGTTTGGGTTTAAATATGACATTGGCATGTTTGTGCAGTACTTGCGCGAATTTAACTATATGATATTATAGATGAGACTAGGTGTTTTATTCATAAGGACTGGAAGATTAAATTCCACCATAGGTTTAGAGAAGATCTTTATGTTGCAGATTACTTAGCTGAATTTGCTAATAGTTTGACTGAGTTTTTTTGTCCTTGATCAAACTCCACATATTTCATAATAGGTGAAAAGTAACGAAAAATAGGTGATGTTTATTATTTCATGTGGTAGGAATTCGGTTTGTATTTAAAAAAAGAGTAAGATATCTTTGTTAAATAAATAAATGAACTTATAAAACAATATTTTAAAAAAAAATTATAGTCTTTATTATTTATATGCAAGTATCCTCTTATTTATAATATTAGTTGCAATAGTCAATCCGTAGACTCATACATATCCCACGTGCATATCAAAGTTATAGTTTAGGCCGTTTTGTATTTTGTGAAAGATACACCAAATGTTTAACTTTCTTTTAAAAAAAATAAAATAACATTTCAATTAGAACAACCGAAAGACACCTAAGCAATGAAGCTTATGTCATATGGATGACATCAATTCTTAGCTAATAAGCCAAAATCTTTGGCCAATAGGAAGAGGCAAGAGGAGAGGATGAAGCACCACAAAATGACACTTGTCCAAGAAAAATTTTGGTGCCCAAATAAGAGTGAAATTCGTCCAAAAAGAGAAAAGGGAAGAAAAGTCAAAGAGCTTGTTGAAGAAGCCAAGTTTAAGAAGAAATTTTGAGGGAATTTTGGTCTTTTAACAAAAGGGGACCTTCTAGGAAGCTTCCTCCTCATTGATATATTATCTTGTTCTCCCTTTTTCATTCACTTAGATGATCAAAAACTCATTCTTCCTAGAGAATGAAAGAGAGTTCGAAATATAGAGAAAGAGGAGGAAGAAGAAATTTGAAGAACCAAGGTAAGTTCTTGAGCTATAGTTATGATTTCTTCTAAATTTTCCTTCTTGCTACTTTCTAATCCCTTGAAACACTCTTGCATGGTGTTATTGGAGGGCTGGCCAAAACTCTAATGGGCTAAGGAGAAAGAGAAAGGTTGCAAGAACACAAAACAAAGCCAAGGTAAGAGAGATTCTTAACCTTATTGTTGTGTTTTTGAATTTGTTGGTGATTTGTGGTAATTTCTCCATGATTTGGAAACCTCAAAAACTAAGTGGAGGTTCTTCCCAAATGGTTCGAAAACATGTTTAAAGGCCAAATAATGAGTTAAGAGATGATTTGGCACATAAAATCATAGATTTTACAAAAGCCTTAAAACTGCCAGTTTTGAAACCCTAGGAGACAGCGAATTTGTGACAGGTTTTTGGATAAGTAAATGGGGTCCAATGGCTATGAAAATTTTCAAAATTAAAGTAGACATGTTAAGCTTTAATTTGATAGGTAAGTTGTAATTTTTGGAGTTATGTACAAGGAGATATAGATTTTTTATGATAACCCATGATTCTGGTACTTGGTTCTGACCAGTGGCGGAATTTTTGATATTATGGAATTGCACGAGCTTTTCTAACCACTGGTGGTATTTGTATATGAAAATAGACACATTAAGGGTCACATAGACTTTGGAATCATGTTAATTGGATTTTTCTACAAGTAACTATAAATTTCCAAAGTTCATCAAAAAATTTAGCAGTTTTGATGTAAAAGGGTGAAATTGACTTTGGCTAACACCAATATTAAATAACTTGAGCTACAAGAGTTAAAGTGAACTTTTGGAGCTAGAATAGGCCTTTAATTCTATGTTGGGCCTAATAAGTATCCAATCTTAGTATTGGATAAATAATAAATAATAATTCGTCGTCCATAAATATATGGTTATAGGTACACTACAAAAAAAATGACAATTAGTAGCGGTTAAAATGACCTATTTGTAACGGTTTTTGACGTGACAAACGACATTTGTAGCGGTTAGAGGAATCGCGACAAAAACGCCTGTGGTAAGACGATTTGTAACGGTTAAACAAAACCGATACTACATACACATAAACCGCTACAACAACTATTGCGGTTCACAAAAACCGTCACTAAATGAGCGGGGCTGACGTGTGTTTCGAGACATTAGTCACGGTTCGTAACCGTTACAAATAAACTTGTAGCGGTTTCAGTAACGATTAAATAACCGCTACAAAATAATGTGTTGATTATTTTGCCACAATAAATTTTTATTATTTTGAATATTTGTCGCGGTTAATAACCGTTACAAATATTCCCGCCATTTTTTCGCCAAAAATTTGCCGCCATCTGAATATTTGTAGCGGTTTGCAACCGCTACAAATATTCCCGCCATCATGTGCTTTTGAATATTTGTAGCGGTTTAAAACCGCTACTATAACCGCTACAAATAACCCGCCATTTTATTTGAAATTTTGTAGCGGTTATTGTAACCGCTACAAATTCATTACGGTTTTAAAAAAAATTATTATTTATCGGCGTAATTCAGTAATTATTAGTAATATATCTTTTTAATAAAAATAAAAGCTAGTAAATTTTGAAATTTAAATATATAAGGTGCATGTATAGAAACAAAATAATAAGATTATGTAAGTAGAATAAGTGCTAAGAAATGAGGTGGTTAAAACAATACTCAATATTTAAAAATTATATGTACAAATTGGTAAAGTGATAAAGCATCTAGGTAGCAAATTTGTATATGTATGCTGAACCATGTTTATGTGTTATGGGATCTGTTCACAGTAGATGCTATATAAGACTACCGTTATGTGATTTTTGAATATTGTGTATGTCTCTGTGAACTATTTTTTGTGCATGGTTAACTATCATGTGCCTTGTATACATTCTACGTGAGGTTAATCATTACTTTGGGAACCTTCGGGGTCCTAGTTCTTGTTGCTACCTATAATAGAACATCATACTGGACGTGGTTCCCACGACAAAGTGGAAAATACTGGTAGGCGGAGGATCAGGATATAGCTCACATAATAGGACGATGGGTGACATCAGTGAAGATGCTGGCCCTATTCAGTTTAAATTTTAGTTGAGTCTGTAAGTCTGGGATCTGTAATTAATAAATGTGTAGATTCCTATGAGAACTATGTAATGTAAAGAAGAAATTTTATATCAGTGTAACATTTACTATTTTTGTTTTTGCCCCACAACTGTGCACAATTAAGGTAAATATCGCTAAAATGCGCATAATTACTCTGATAAACGGTGAGATATTGGAAGGTGTTATAGATGACACTTGTCAGGGTTCCTTCTTCCATGTTTTCCTTTGGTTGGGATTGCATTGAAGCTATGAGACATGTGACACCTCCTTAGTTTTGTTTTTTAAGGAGGGGCCATAATCTAGACTTAAGTTTTACACCTTTGGCCGGGTATATCTTAAGAACTAGTGAACTTAGGACAATCCAGTTAAATAGATGAGTTTATGTTAGACTATGTATTAGCCTATGACTCCAATCAGTAGAATAAGGATGGACAATGATATAAAGGAGGTTACATATTGCATAATTGTATATTGTCCGTTGTTATGAAAATAGAGGTTGGCATGATGATGATTAAATGTGACATTGTTTTGTATGAGGATTATGACATATATACGTATATATATACATACACACACACATATGTATGTGTGTGTGTATAAATTAGTTCATTCTTTTAAATCATATGTGGTTTGCTTATGTATGGTAAAAACTTTCAGTAGTTACTGAGACATGTGAAATCTCATCCCTTTATATTACCATTTTTTATGTGATTGTTCTACTAGGGAGCAAGGGAATGCACTTATGAAGTGAGCCTTGAAGGCTCTCTTTTGCTCTTGGAGAACATGTTATATTGTTTTATTTACCATGACTCTAAGACTTTCATGTTTATGTTTATTTACTAAACTATTTTGAGGATTTAAATTGACACTACAATATTTGTTTTATTGGAACTGATTATATTACCTCCAGTCTTAATTAGAGGACGTATTTACCTAACTTTAGAAAGATTAAAGATACTAGTTAAATTAGTTAATTATATTTATTTTCCCAAAATACCCTTATTTAAAAATTAATGACCTGACTTGCCCCACCACGTACATACTCAAATTCTCACGACTTGCTTTTCGTCAAAAGATCATTATTAGAACTAAAAACCAGACGTTTTGTCTTCTACTAATTCTCAAGACACCGTCCCTTTTTCTTCTTAAAAAAGGCTCTATTTAGTAATGTTTATTATAAAAATTTAAAAATTTGATGAATGACCGAGAGCGTTGTCGAGAGCGAGGAGGTGCTTCTAGCGGGAAGGAGGGGCTGGGGGAAGGTGATGATGACGGCGACGGAGGGAAGAACCCAGGGAAGGGGTCGATGAGTGGCGTCAGAAAGGAGTTTGCTTTTGGGCGAAAGACGGAGGGGAAAGGGAGTGGTGCTGTGCCTTATCGTGGGGCAAACCCTAATGTAAGGAGTGGGGGTCCAAACCTGTCGTATAGGGATGTGGTGGCTTTTTGGTGCAACACTCTGAAACTGATGATATTGTGAAGGGGTGGAAAAACTACTTCCACCAAATGAATGCAAAGGAAGATGGTGATGAACAAGGCGACTCAGGAGAAGAGGATCACCCTATGACAGAAAGAATGGAAGGTAAACCGGGCTCCCTAAAATTCACAGCGGATGAGTATGCGGCATGGTGTTTGCCATGGATGAACTCTCTCATAATTAAGGTTCTCGGAGCTTCCTTTCCTCTATATGTCATTCGGGACCACATCAATCGTATGTGGCGTTGATCGAACCATATTTTTATATGATTTTTCATGATTAAATTGGGATTCTTAATGCATTTTTTGGGACATTATTACATGATTAAACACTAATTTGAATCAGGGACATTTGTATTGAATTAAGTGAAATTAGGGGCAAAATGATCATAATTTATTAATTATTCATGCAAGTGATTTCTTGGTCTTTTGATGCTATATTGTGTTTAATCTTACATTGGAGGTGTTTGAAGAAAATTTGAGATTTTTGAGGACCAGAATTAATGTCAGAGAAGGACCAGAATTAATGTCAGAGAAGGACCCAAAAATCGAATTCATATCAGAGAAGGACCAACAATTAGTGTCAGCGAAGAACCTAAAATGAAGATATTGTCAGAGAGGGCCCGAAGCGTAAACTGTGCGTTTTTGACAGAATTTTAGGTCACCGCTTCGATTAATAAAAAGACACCCAGACCTAAGAATGGGAGGAGCGCCGCGAACAGGAACACACACGCAGATCTTGGAACGACGCATCACCTTTCATCCTTCTCACTTTCACTCCATCGTCGCCGGCGACAAACACCATCATCCCCATCGTCGCCGGCGACCATCGTTCCTCTTTTACCGGCGGCAAGAACCGAAACCATAGCAGCGTTGGCGAACCTGGAGACCTCCATCTCTTCACCATCGGAGCTCCATCCCCACCACCATTTCTCACTTCACCATCTCTCATTTAATCCACCTCAGTCCTTCTCTTGAACCCAGCAGAGCACCATTTGGTCCCACACTACCGTCAGTGTCACACATTCCTTCACCTTCACTGCCTCTTTCACTTTCTCAAGTTCTTGCTGGGGTTAAAATTGAGGATATGTGTGGGTAATCGTTTTGCTTCTTGGAGATGGATTTAGTGGCTGATCAGAGCTTAAATAATAGGGGAGTTTATTTTGTTCAATCTATTTTCTCTTGATTACATTTTTATTTCCTAGTTTTAGGAATATTGTTTTGTAATGTTGAGACTTAGTTTACCCGGTTGGATAATTTTGTGGTTTGAACCTCTGTGATTGGATTGAATTTTGTAGCTTGTTGGATTTATATATATGTATTTCCTTATTGATTCAATGATATTGTGTTGTCTACGTGGTATTGTTAGATAATATGATTGAATTGGATTAATTGAGTGGCGTGGTATCGCATTCATAGGAAGAGGAACCAAGTTGCATTAATTTAATCCTAATCACACACTAAGTGGTTTTAAACAATATCTCAAGAGATAGTAGTTAGCTACGGTAGTAGGAGCTACTATTACTTGAGAATATTGGACTCAAGTGGTATCTTGGGGTTTTTCATCTAGACTTAGTGAAAATTTACTCCTATATTTAATTGAACTATAGTCATATTCCATTTCCAAGAGCATTCATACTCATTTTCATACTCCATTCCATTTTATAAAGAAAATACCAAAAATAATAGTTAGGATTTAATTAAATTGCATTCTTATTTTAGTTTATTAGTTTGAAAAGCAAAAACCATTCTCCCATTGTTTTTATTGCATTTACATGTCATTTAGATTACCTAGGACTCAATCAAAGGCTCCTCGAGAAGAGAGAACGATCCTTGGTTTGCCTATACGCAATCCTTGGTTTATTTTTTATTGTGGACCCCAAGGCTAAAGACAAAAAGGCCCTCATCAAATGCGTCCGAAGAATCCTTTGAAGCTGATTCCACTAAGCAATGGGTACTATATTGTATCTTTCTCGAACAAAGAGGATAGAGAATATGCTTTCCAAGAGGGGCCATGGATGATAGAGGATCATTATCTGATAGTCCAGAGATGGCGGCCTAATTTTAATCCTTGGAAGGCGGATCTTCAGTGTAATATTGCTGCTTGGATCAGGTTACTGGATGTTCCGTTCGAATTTTATAATGTGGAATCCCTACGTAGGATTGGAAGTATGGTAGGGCGAATGATTAAAGTGGATCGATCTACTTCTGTCTATGATAAAGGGGGGTTCGCGAGAGTGTGTGTTGAGATAGACTTGAAGAAGCCGCTGCTCCCGTCATACACAGTGTTCGGCGAAGAGTGCCCCATTATCTACGAAGGTCTCCACAATGTGTGCCTTGCATGTGGGAGTATGGTCATCAAAAGGCAAGGTGTAACGTGGGGCAGGAAGCGGATAAAGACAAAGAGAATGTTCAGGGTATGGCTAATCCAGAGGCCGATAATGTTAACGGGGTTAAATTGTCGACGGAGACAGGGGTTGGTGACTCCAACAACACCACCGGAGAGAAGTAGACGAGGAATGCCGATTTGGAAAAATCAGGATTTTGAAACGTGAGTTTCGGGAATCCGATCGGATCGCAAAAAAGGGGGATGTGAATGATACTTAGAAAGTTACGGATGGGAAACGTGTCTTGGAAGTTAAGAGTGATTTGCGGGAGATGAAATTGAAACAAGGAATCTGGGTGGGTACTAATGATAATAGAGGGGATGTGGGGGCTGGATTTGGTACGGGTAAAGCGGAGTGGGTTCAAGTAGGGGTGAAGCGAAAGAATGTGGGCAAGGGTAAAGGAAAATCAAGGGGTAAAGAAAATAGGCCCCCATCTCTGCCCAGGGCCAAGAAGATGGCGCAGGTGGGCCTAGGCGAGGAGCTTCCTAATTCCAACACTTTTAGTGTTTTACGCTCCAAGGAGGCCCAACTAGTGGTCAAATGATACACAGGGGGGTGGGAAATTGCCTTTAAATTCTTTGGGCCCAAATAATGGGCTTGGGATGGAGACTGGATTTGAGAAGAAGGGATCCGTTGGCATAACTATCCTAGTCCAGGAGCCGAAGGAATTTGACGTCCCGATAGCTGAGGTGCGAATGGAATGTGCATCTAATGGTGATGCGTTGATGTGTGATCAGGATCAAACCGTGGGGGCGGCTGCTATACCCCCAACAACCTCTACTGTTTCCCTATGAATTTCATGGTTTGGAACTCCAGGGGTACCGGTGCAAGAAGTTTTCCCCCTCTCATCCGAGATTTGAAAGCTCATTATCAATTAGCTTTTGTTGCTATTTTGGAAACAAGATGTTCATCGGAGCTCTCTAGAGGCCGAGCTAGCCATCTGGGATTTTCGAATATGGAACTTATTAACTGTGAAGGCTATAGTGGTGGGATCTGGTGTTTGTGGGATCACTGTATCTCCTTGGTTACTGTCCTAAAACGGCACCACCAGTTTTTACACTTGTTAATTACTAGCTCTGTCGGAGTGACCTGAACGATAACCGTAGTGTATGCCAGCCCTTCATGTGGCCCCCGCAGGGTGTTGTGGGACCAACTTAACCAGCTAGCTCCTTCGATACAGGGGCCATGGCTCGTAGGAGGAGACCTCAACGGTACCTTATTATTTGGGGAACGACGATCGGCTGCTAAAGGGCAATTATCCCCTGACCGCGATCTTTGCAGGTGGATTGAGAACTATGGTATGAGAGATTTGGGTTTTGTCGGGCCTGCATTTATGTGAAAGCGAGGTGGGACGGAAGCACGGCTTGATCGTTTGTTAGGGAATACTCAATGGCTGGATTTATTCCCCAACGCATCAGTGGCACATCTCCCCTTCTTCAAATCTGACCATCGACCTGTCCTGCTCCGACTTGATGCTGGTGGGATCCGTGTGAAACCTAATAGACCCTTCAGGTTTGTTGCTGCATGGGTTTTGCATGAAAAGTTTGAGGAGTTCACAAGGCAAAATTGGTTACTCGATATTCCCGGAGCCGAATATTGACTGGTTGCGAATGCTTGTACTAAATGGAATAAGGAAACCTTTAAACATACTGAGGGAAGAAAAAACACCTGTTGCGGTGGTTAGATGGTTTAAATAGAGCAATTTCCAGTCATGGTATGCAGGACAAATATGAAGAGCTCCAACTGTTACTATGGAAAGAACTAGAGGATGTTCTTCTGCAAGAATCTTTGATTTGGGCGCAAAAGGCTAGAGCGGAGTGGACCGTTTATGGGGACCGCAACACTAGGTATTTTCATGCCCGTGCAAATCACCGTCAGAAAATGAAAAGGATTTAGGCTATCAAGGACGACGAGGGTTCTTGGGTTTTTGACCTTCCTCGGATTAAAAACATGGCCACCTCATTTTTCTCTAGTCTACTCACTGAGGATGTCATGGTTCGTCCCATACTTCGCTGCGCCGTGACGTACCCACACCTTGAGGAGGATTCTCTCGATGGTGTCACGGTGATATATCGGATGCTCGAGGTTAAAGATGCTATTTTTAGCATAGGTGCACTTAAATCACCAGGGTCGGATGGGTTTAATGCGCTCTTTTATCAAAATCAATGGAACACGGTATGTCCTTCTGTACTTCAACATGTTAAGGCTTTATTTGCTAAACCGCATGATATTAAAAGTGTAAATGGTGCGTTGGTTGTACTTATCCCTAAGAAGGATCATCCAGAAACTATGGGGGATTTGCGGCCGGCCAATTAGCTTGTGTAATGTTATCTATAAAGCTGTTTCCAAAATTATTGTAGCACGATTGAAACCCATTATGAACAAGATTATCGCTCCGAATCAGTGTAGTTTCGTCCTAGGTAGACACAGCAGTGATAACATCATTGTGGCGCAGGAGGTTATTCATACAATGAAAACCATGAAGAAGAAAAAGGGATTTCTGGCCATTAAATTAGATCTGGAAAAGGCGTACGACCGGGTGAATTGGAATTTCCTGATAAATTGCCTACAAGAAATTAAGGTGCCTAGTAGACTGACGGAGGTCATTACACAGTGTGTTTCCTCGTCTAATATGCAACTATTATGGAATGGAGATAAAGCTGACACTTTTCAACCTTCTAGGGGTGTGCGACAAGGTGATCCTCTCTCACCTTATCTGTTTGTTATCTGTATGGAGAAGCTGGCCCATATCATTCAGGCTGCTATGAATGATGGAAGTTGGAAACCTATTCGCCTCACGAAGACGGGACCTCCTATTTCTCATCTTTTCTTTGCGGATGACATTTTCCTATTTGCAGAGGCTTCTCTAGATCAGGTGGAGTTGATTGATAGTTTCCTTCAAGTATTTTGTGAAAGCTCTGGACTGAAGGTTAGTCATCAAAAAACCAGAGTCTTCTTTTTACAGAATGTTAACCATGTGAGGAAAAGTGAGTTGTGCGAGTCATTGGGGTTTCAGATTACCAATGATTTGGGGAAGTATCTTGGGGTTCCTTTGCACCACAATCGTGTGACAAAGCAGACTTTTAACTTTGTTGTTGATAAAGTCCAGACTCGGCTATCTCAATGGGAGGCGAAAACGCTCTCTTTGGCTGGAAGAGCCACGCTTGTAGCTTCAGTTACGTCGGCTATCCCTGGGTATATAATGCAAACTTCCCTGTTGCCAGCAAGCACGTGTGATACCTTGGATAGGTGTAACCGGCAATTTTTGTGGGGACAGTCTGCGGATCAGAGGAAGATCCCATTAGTGGCATGGGACACCATTTGCAAGCCGAGAGCGCTTGGTGGGTTGGGACTACGTCACATGAAGCTCTCAAATCAAGCTTATTTCATGAAGCTAGGATGGTGTTTAGCAGCAAAAAGGGATGAGTTTTGGGTGAAGACCATTCGGAATAAATATAACTGTGGGTCCGAGTTGCTTCCAAAGATTGATAGGGGTAAACCTGGATCAAACATATGGAGTGGAATTAAGCGCTCTTGGGATAAGGTTTTGGAGGGAACGGAAGTAACCTCACACGATCAAGTGAAATGGAGATGGAACAAGACCGGGGTGTTCACTACTAAATCTGCCTATCACGTGCTCAGTAATAACACGCAAATACCAGATCCTGTCTGGGAAAGGATTTGGAAACTAAGGTTCCTGAGCGATGTAAAATGCTAGTGTGGCTTGCTGTTCATCGTAGGCTATTAACCAATGTAGCGAGGTGCAAACGGGGTTTATCTACTGATGCTATGTGTCCGGTATGCAATGAGGACTTAGAAACCATTCAGCATGTCTTATGGGATTGCCCAGGAACTTTGGAGCTGTGGAAGCTAATCGTTCCCATGCAGATATGGAGGAAATTCAGTAGCTTACAATTTGACCATTGGGTTCGCTGGAATCTTAGTGCTAAAGGTGCGAACAAGCACTCGGAGGAATGGAGACACACGTTTGCTGTGGTTTGTTGGTGGTTGTGGAGGCGTCGAAACAATGTAGTGTTTGAAGATAAACGGATTTCCAATCAGCATATTTTCTCTAATGTTTCTGCCATTTTAGGAAGTATGAAGGAGGCACGTAAGATGTTTATGCAGAAGCACAATATGGGCATGGTGGGCAACGAGAATAGAGAGCAGTGGCGGCCTCCTCCAGAAGGATGGGTTGCTTAATACCGATGGGGCTTTTTCTCACCTATCTCCGGGAATAGCGAGTGGAGGGATTCTGCGTGATGAGGCTGGGAATTTTCTGAGAGCTTTTGTGTTCAAAGGAGAGGAGGGAGATATCATATCAGCGGAACTATGGGGCTGTTTACATGGACTCAAGATGGCTTGGGATATGGGATTTCGAAAAATCCTTCTAGAATCTGACTCTGTTGAAGCAATTGATCTGATTAAAAGTCCATTAAACGAAGCGAATGAGGACAGGAATCTAATTGCTGAACTCCACAGTGTGATTTCCCGGGACTGGAACGTCGAGGTAGATTGGATAAGTCGTTTAGCGAATAATGCTGCTGACTTGCTGGCTAAAGCAGGGCTCTCCACGATGCCAAGAATTCAGTTTGTTCTCCAAGCTGATCTGGAGCTCGAAGGGGTGCTTGTGAAAGAGAAAGGATAGTTGATTATTGGTTGCTAAATTGTATCAAAAAAAAAAAAAAAGAACTAAAAAAACCAGAATGTGTGTGTATCTACTTTTGTGGAACCCATTTCGGTGCTTGTCCGAGGGAGAGCTTGTCCGTACGGACAAGCTCTGGACCGTCCAGATTTGATCTGGACGGTCCAGATCTGATTTTTTTTACTTTTTTATTTTTTATCTAAAATAATTTTAATGGGTAGAGAATCTAAAATAAAGATAATCTCGCAACTAACATTTTTTTAAAAAACTGATTTTTTCATACAGAAAAAAAATAAAAACGAAAAATAATTAAAAAAAATCTGGACCGTCCAGATCCTATCTGAACGGTCTAGATGGACCAGCTCTCCCTGCCTGTCCAAATGACAGGTAGGGAAACTAGTTCCCTACTTTTGTGTGTGGGTATACACATGTGTGTGTACGTATGTATTAATATAAACTCACTTTCAGACATACATACATAGTCATAGGTACACAATAATCCATCAGTATACCTAATGAGGCTATTTCAAAAATAAAATGAAATTTAAAGTATAATAGAAATTTAATGTATAGAAAAAAGTCAGCATATATAGTTGAGAATAAGAGAAATTTATGTGATTTTTATGGATATTACTCACTTTATAGAATATATATGTGCATTATTAAATTATTATTGTGTTTAATAATTATTATTGAGAAAGTATCAATAAGAGTATTTAGGGAAGAAATTGACAAAAATTAGATTTTTGTTTTATAATTAAGATCAAGATCAACTTCCAAATATTATCCTATAATTAGGACTGCAGGGAGTATATCTTAATGATTTGGGTGTGGGCATCCTTATTGGTTATAAGTGAAATACTTTGGTTAAGTATAGTATGTTTGGTTCGAGGTATCACAAGATGTCAGCTTATTCTGCTTTAAAGTTCAAATCCATTTCTTAAATACAGGCTATGGGCAAGAAATGAAAACATGGACTAAAATAGCACATCAAGCATCACAAGCATACCCATAAAGAGTATCAGTGGATACAACAAAAACCTTCCCAGCTCTCAAAGCTTCAACTGCCTCTGCAACAAAAGCATCAGTTGCTGGACGAGCCACTCTAATCTTTCCTTCAATACTCTTCTCAGAGTTCTCCACATCACAAGCCATATTTCTGATAAATTTTCTGTTTAGCCTCCTACTCTGTTTCAACTGAGGGACAAACCCTAGCTTGTGGACCCCAAAAGTTTGCCAAACATTCCAAAATTGTCCATAAGCTATTCTGCATCAAAACCTAGGTTTTTGCAAAAGTTTGTCAAACACTCCAAAATTGTCCATAAGCTATTCTACATCAAAACCTAGGTTTTGGCAAAAGTTTGTCAAACATTCCAAAATTGTTTAGAAGCTATTCTGCATAAAAACCTAGGTTTTGGCAAAGTTTATGAAACACTCCAAAAATTGTCCAGAAGATATTCTGCATCAAAACTTAAATTTTGTAAAAAGCTACTTTTTTTCAGCTTTTTCTCTCTACTCTGTCATCATCAGTATTTTTTCAATACCAGTCAGTATCCTTAAGTATTTTTTTAGTACCCTAAAATATTTTTCAATATCCTAAAGTTTTTTTTCAAGATCATGAATTTTTTTTTTCAATATCCTTATATATCTTTTTAGTACCAGTTAGTACCCAGAATTTTTTTTTTCAAGATAAGTCAGTACCTTGAAATGTTTTTTGAAGATTCTAAAATAAATTTTTAGGAGTATGAGAAGTATTTTTTCAGTACTAGTCAGTATTAAGTATCTTTTTAGTACCCATCAGTATCTTGAAATATTTTTTTAAGATCAGTCATTACCCTAAAATATTTTTTCAATATCCTAAAATAAATTTTTAAGACTATGAGAAGTATTTTTTCAGTATCAGTAAGTATTAAGTACAGTACCTTGAAAGAATTTTTTAAGATTAGTCATTACCCTAAAACAATTTTTTAATATCCTAAAATAAATTTTTTGCTCCCCTCCCCTTAATTGGCCCCAGCAAAATTGTAAGAGGCCCTCCCCTCGAAATTCTCCAAAAATGGGGGAATTTGGAGAGGAGGGTAATATTTTGTCTTACACTGACTATTTTGCTTATAGATATTTTTAATTATCCCATTTTACCCTATTCTCTAAAGAACGACGATGAGGCTTCTTCCTCGATTTTTCTTCCAATCAGCGTCATCAGCGCCCAATCAACAACGAAGAACAAAGGTCAATGGTGAGGATGATCCAGTGGAGAGGAGAGCGACACTGAGATCGACGGTAAGATTCGCCTTTCTTCTACGGCCCACACAAGCAAACACAACATGAAAAACATGGACGATTAGGAAGAAATATCGAACGGGGTACTAGTAACATTGACTTAAGGGTCAGTGAGTCAGACAAAAATCAAATCAAAGCTAATTGGGAGCCAAACCCATGTGAAATTGAAAATTTCAGGATTTTTTGTATTAAATTCTAAAAAAATAAAATAAAAATCATTTAAAAAAAAAAATAGAGATCCGAGTCGATGCCTGGATCAAACTGGTTTTAATTTTCTTTATTGTGTATATATATTATAATTATAATATCTTACTTATACCAACGGGTGTTGACACAAATGGTAAGAGACTTGTGTCACTTAAGCAAGGTCTCGGGTTCCAGCATTGTGAATGCAAAAAATCCGTTGAGAGACTCTCCAACCAAAGCTAGGTGAGCGACGCAGTCGGATCCAGATAGTCTTCGCCCACCTGAACCAAGTGGGCAACCAAAAAAAAATAATTTATTTTACTTATTTTTGTATATATATGGTAAGTAAAACCATGGAATATAATTTTGGATATTTATTAGTATAATTAAAATTATATTTATTCAATTTTGATACTCCCTTTGGTTCTTATTACAAGGCACCAACTAACAATTCTCATAAACCAAGAAAAACAGTTAGAGTCAATAAAGTTGTCATAAAATTTAAGTAACTTCCAATATTAACCCTACTAATTGCACCAAACTATAATATTATATTAATTATTACTCTTATCCACTACCCTTAAAAAAAGTAATTAATGCGCTTTGAAAACAAGTATATGCCTTATAAAAATGATCAAATACAATCACTAGTTGATGTCTTATAATAAGGACCAAAAAGAGTAATTATTAGAATTTTATATTTATAATATATTTTATTAAACATTTTACAGAATTTAAAAAAAATTTAAATAAAATAAGGGTAAAATTGTCTACATCAAAATATTCCCCTTCCCTTCTAAACCAAACAATATAATATTAAAATCTCTCAATTCACCTCCCCTCTGACCAATCCAGACATAATATTAAAATCCCTCACTTCCCTCCCCACCTCTAATCAAACAAACCCTTGGTAAATTTATAATTAAAAAATACATAAAAAAACATATATAATGAATAATATATGAGATTTAAGTTGACAAATTGAAAATAAGAAAATGATGAATTGTGACATAATCAATTTTTTTCAAAAATAAAAATATTTAAATCTAATAGAGTGATCATAGCTAGTGCATTTATTATTATGTTTTCTTTTCTCCCTCTTTCATATTAAAATCCTTTTTTTTTTCGATTACAAAAAGAAGTAAAACAAAACTACCACTCTCCATCTGCAAGATGTATATCAGTCAAGCAAGGAGGAGAATCAGTAAAAGAGTGGAACCCGTCCACAAGCTCATGAGCCTCCTTTGCCAATCAGTGAAATCCTTTCCATCTGAGAAATTATTAAAATCTCTACCCTTCCTTCCATATAAATTTTCACTTCCCTTGATCCCAGACATGATGGAAGTTTTGGAGATAAATTAAATTAAGCGGACCAAATTGAAAATTATTATAGATTATAAACACCAAATGTTTAATTTTCTTTTAAGAAAATAAAATAGCATTTCAATTGGAATTTTAGTTTATTGAAAATTTGTGAAATAATAAACATCTTATAATCTCTAGATAAGGATGTTCAAATGTTTGCGCAGGCTAATTATTTAATGTTAAATTATATTAAAAATCATTTGTCATGCTAATAATCACCACAAGTAGTACTTAAGTTATACTTTAAAACATCAATATATCAATATATTATTAATCTATTGATACTAACTTCAGTCTTTAATATAAGATCTCGTTCTTAATATAAATTACACTAAGAAAAAAAAAAATCTCATATTAAGGAAGCATATAATAACATTTATTAAAATCGTGTTAGTCATCTACAGTATAACTTATTCTTCAACAATACACAAGGACAACACCCAAAGTCTTGTTTATTGAAACATTACTCAAGAAGCAAGATGAAGAGGTTTAGGTTTAAATCTTAATTATTCAATCCTAAAAACTTGCTACAAGTGTTGTGAGATTGAAATATTCAAAGTTATTACTTATTAGGGGAAAAAAAACTTCAGAAAGATCAAGAATCTCATTACAAACTTGATCAAAGCACAAAAAACATCTGTGAAACATCTACAGCTGTAAAACCTCTCTGATTGTATATTACAGAAAATGTCAACCCCACAAAGGAATGAGACAGAAAACCCAGTGCCGCTGAACAATTTAAACTCAGTCTATAGTTCTAATAACTGTGATGCTACCTTTTCTTCCTTTGGTGTGGACTTTCACTTTGCTTACAACAGGTTTCCCAGAAAATGCTGACTTAGGGTAAGAAGGTGAATCTTCAAGGGTCTGAATCCGCTGATTTATTTCCTTTAAAGTGACATCTCCTTCAGCACCACTGGGTTTGATGAAGGCAAATGGATAGGTCACAGAAGTTTCCCACTTTGTTGGCATCAGATCCATAGATTTTTTTCCTACACATGTAAACCTAACTTCAGGAGAAAAAACATACACATTCAAGTATGCTTTACTGCATAATAGCATGGAAGGGAATTCAGTTTAAAGTTCATGTCATTGAAGGATAATTCTTGAAAGCATAGTTATATAGGACCTTAACTGACCTGATTGAAACCAATCTGTTTATAATAATAAGACTCCATTTCCAATAGAACTGGACAAAGTTACATTCACTAGGTAGATTTGATTGTCCCAAGGGGTAGAGGGACGATTTTACACAATATTTATAATACCCTTATTATCATTACTCAATCAAAGTTTTCCCTATTCATGACGTTTTTCAAATGGGGGCATAAGTTCAATACCAAATCTAACCCTAGATGATTGAATGAGGGAGCCATGACTTGTTGAATCGTATCGATCTTTTCTTTAATACAAGTAATATTTGTTGGAAGTGTGTTTAGTACTTTTCAATGTAAAAACCAAATCGGTCCGTTTATCTTCAAGTCAAAACTACACCTAGAAGTGAAATTAAGTAAAAGTCCAGGAAAACTGAAATTAAGTTTTCCAGAAAGACAGAAAAAGTGAAAGAAAGTAAAACCTCTAAAGACAGTAATTGGGTGTGATCGACTGACATGCTGCTGAACCACATGTTGTTCAAGTGCTGGTTGGGTGTCGTCGAGCTCTACAAAAAATTATGAATAAAGCAAGTGTAAAGAGGACTGAATGAATGAAGGAAGGAAGAGTTGTATTTAGTAAACAGCCGTGGATGTCTATCAATCATATACCTGCAATATCAATCAGATCATCACCAGACCCTGAAACATTGCTGAATCAAATAGCACAATCATCGGATCATTATATATGATTGGCAACATTATGCCTAAAATCATTATCTAAAGAATCATACATATTGTCAGAGCTGTCTTCCATTTCAGCATCACTAAAAATTTGAGCAAGCCATGCTTCAGACAACTCAAGGTCCTCATGACCGAAGGGAGAAGTACTACCTAACGAATGTTTCAATATGGGTGAAGAAAGAAACATCAGAAATAAATATCCACAAACATTATCAGTAGATGATCTTTTAAGAGGCAAACCTGACGTTCCAGGCACCAATTCTGACAAGTCTGGAAAAACATAATTGACCAGGTCCTTCTTCCCCTAGATATGCAAAGAAGTATGAGTTATACAATCAGGCAATTTTCACTTTGCTTACAACAGGTTTCCCAGAAAATGCTGACTTAGGGTAAGAAGGTGAATCTTCAATTTTTGCCTTGGGTTTCGAAGATGGCAGAGTCTGAATCCGCTTATTTATTTCCTTTAAAGTGACATCTCCTTCGGCACCACTGGGTTTGATGAAGGCAAATGGATAGGTCACAGAAGTTTCCAACTTTGTTGGCATCAGATCCATAGATTTTCTTCCTACACATGTAAACCAAGTCTAACTTCAGGAGAAAAAACGTACACATACAAGTATGCTTTACTGTATAATAGCATGGAAGGGAATTCAGTTTAAAGTTCATGTCATTGAAGGATAATTCCTGAAAGCATAGTTATATAGGACCTTAACTGACCTGATTGAAACCAATCTGTTTATAATAATAAGACTCCATTTCCAATAGAACTGGATGAAGTTACATTCACTAGGTAGATTTGATTGCCCCAAGGGGT
Source organism: Acacia pycnantha (assembly GCA_025563575.1). Lineage (NCBI taxonomy): Eukaryota > Viridiplantae > Streptophyta > Magnoliopsida > Fabales > Fabaceae > Acacia > Acacia pycnantha. The sequence continues at coordinate 344,499 of JAMWYP010000265.1, read as the reverse complement.
AGAGGAACGATTTTACATAATATTTATAATACCATTATTATCATTACTCAATCAAAGTTTTTCCTTTTCATGATGTTTTCCAAATGGAGGCATAAGTATCAATACCAAATCTAGCCCTAGATGATTGAATGAGGGAGCCATGACTTGTTGAATCTTATCGATCTTTCCTTTAATATAAGTAATATTTGTTGAAAGAGTGTGTAGTACTTTTCAATGTAAAAACCAAATCGGTCCGTTCATCTTCAAGTCAAAACTACGCCTGGAGGTGAAATTAAGTAAAAGTCCAGGAAAACTGAAATTAAGTTTTCCAAAAAGACAGAACAAGTGAAAGAAAGTAAAACCTTTAATGACAATAATTGGGTGTGATCGACTGACGTGCTGCTGAACCACATGTTGTTCATTTGCTGGTTGGGTGTCGTCGAGCTCTACAAAAAATTATGAATAAGGCAAGTGTAAAGAGGACTGAATGAAGGAAGGAAGAGTTGTATTTAGTAAACAGCCGTGGAGGTTTAACAATCATATACCTGCAACATCAATCAGATCATCACCAGGCCCTGAAACATTGCTGAATCAAATAGCACAATCATCGGATCATTATATATGATTGGCAACATTATGCCTAAAATCATTAAAGGGCTAAAAATTGCATCTAAAGAATCATACATATTGTCAGAGCTGTCTTCCATTTCAGCATCATTAAAAATTTCAGCAAGCCATCCTTCAGACAGCTCAAGGTCCTCATGACTGGAGGAAGAAGTACTACCTAACGAATGTTTCAATATGGGTGAAGAAAGAAACATCAGAAATAAATATCCACAAACATTATCAGTAGATGATCTTTTAAGAGGCAAACCTGATGTTCCAGGCACCGATTCTGACATGTCTGGAAAAACATAATCGACCAGGTCCTTCTTCCCCAAGATATGCAAAGAAGTATGAGTTATACAATCAGGCAATTCCACAATTTGAGTTTTATAAGCAAAAATGAAAAGAACAAAGGATTATCACTAACTAGCTTTAATAAAAATAAAATTAAAACACATAACTTGGACCTCTTATGGCGTGTAAGATGGGTGATTAAGTCATTTTATAATTTGAAAGGATCTTTGGTGTGGGAATGTTCCTTTCGTCAAGCTTCTCCAAATTTGCATAATCTTTCCTCATTGCACAACTCTCCAATTCGTGATTTAAAGTCTTTACAGGGGGATTTTATTAATTGAATCTTCATTTTTCAAGAAATCCCTCTCATAGAGAAATTATGAACTTCAGGCTCTTTAACCTATTCTGAAGCCTATTCATCTTTCTTCCTCTTTGGAAAGGAGAACTTGGACTCTCTCGATTTGGCTAGTGTTTTTTCTTGCCATTGCAATTTCAACATCTTGTAGGGTTCGATTAAGGTCTTAAGACGAAAAGAAACACCACAAGAATGTATTAACAGAGAGAGAGAGAGAGAGAGAGATGGGAAGAGAGGAAGTTGACTGACAGTGATGAGTAAAAGGCACCTCAAGAAGAGATTATGGGAATGGGTCGCAATGTTCTTTCTAGTTTTGGCTTAATCCTTTGTCAACGAATCGTCAATTCTTCAACAATAAGCGAATGGCGCCAAGATAGAAGCAGCGTGACAAATACACAAGAAAATACAGAGAAATATGAGAAGAAAATGCAGAAACAAAACCAGAGGCAATTTCAAGAGAGGAGGAAGTTAACGAACATACCGAACAAATTCCTTTCCCACGGAGAGAGAGAGAAAGATTAAGGGCCCGTTTGGTACGGGGAAGATTTAAGGAGGGAAAGGAAAGGAATGGAAGTGAAGGAAAGGAAGGGAAAATTAAGAGGGAAGTTTAAAATGTGAACTGTTTGGTAAACCAGGGAATGGAACCTAACTTGATGGAAAATGAATTGTTTGGTATGAAGAATTGGGTATTGGTTAAGTGAGAATGTGATGTGAAATTCCAAAATGGCCCCTCATTAAAAAAAAAAAAAAATCCTGGCATGAAGACTTTCGTGTTCACAAACGGAGAAGAATGAACCCTAATCCCAGATTTCGTGAATTTGCAAATGTAAATCAGAAGTAGATGTCGATGGTAGATGAAATTGCGAGGACGAGTGGATTCGGGATGGGAGAAGGAGGAGGAAGATGGATTAGAAGGTGAGAACACCAAACGATGAAACCCGCAGCGAAAAAATATGAACAGATGAACAGGGCAAAAAATGAGTAACCTTTGAACCCAGTTGATGCATTTGTAGAGAATGTCGCACAAATGAAATTAGGACCGACAAAAACCCGTTCCAAGTGTCAAGGCCATGAGAAAAAGGACATCGACCGTTTGGGAAAACAGAGGTGAAGTCTGAGAAACCCAGGAAAACATATGATTGCTTAATTTAAATAATTCATGAGCACAATTAATAAGTCCACATCAGAACAAGGAGAGTGACAGGTGTTGCGTGAATTGGGCACAAAATGAGTGATGAAAGATGCACATGAGCATATAGGTTAGACATATATCAGCATAAAGGAGAAGACAAAATGAGTGAAATTTAGACAGGTTGAAGCAAAATTGGATAAAAACTGAAAATGCTAATTGAGACTGATTGAAGCAATGAACATTACGGAATTTGGTATTCTCAAATGCCTAAAAAACAAGGAAGGCAGTGGTGGAATACAAGTCAGATGGCTGATTGAGACAGAGTATGAGACATTGAATGAAAAAAAATAATGAACTTTGGGTAGCTCAAATGCCTGTAAACACGGAAGGCAATGTCTGCATGATGCATCAAATGGCTAATTCATACAAATTGAAGCAATATGATGTTCATTTTCAGTCAATGAAAGGTGGGTGAAAGCAATTAAAATAATCATATTTGGCTTTTTCAAATGCTTAAAAACAAGAAGGCAGTGGTGGAAAACAACTGAGATGGGTAATTGAGACAGATTGAATGAAACAACATAATGAACTTTGGCCATCTCAAGTGCTTGTAAACAAGGAAAGTTGTGTGTGCATGATTTATTAGATGGGTAAGTAACACAAAGCGAAGCAATGTGAAGTTCATTGTCAGTCAATGCAAGGTGGGTGTCAGTCAATGCAAGGTGGGTGAAAGCAATTAAAATAATCCTATTTGGCTTTTTCAAATGCTTAAAAACAAGGCATGAAAAGTTCGATTGAAGAAGCAAAATGTACCCCACAAATGGTCTACTACATGCTCAGGGATGAACATTATTATTTTGGACAATGAACAAGCAATGTTCTTTGACAGTACAAAATAAAAAGGTATATCAGTCAATTGGTTTGCTGCAATGTAGGGGGAAAACATATCCAATATTAACCAAAACATAAAAGACATGTAAACAATTGCTCCACTACACAAGTTTGAACACCATGGATAGGCATTAACACATGCCATGCTGAAATAGGAAATAAGGCCAAGCATACTTAGAATTGCCACACATAACAACAATATGTTAACAACAACTGCACAAAAACATAGAATTCCACTTTCGAACGAAACAACCACATTTAAACGCAACATGTCAGAAGCTACACTATATCAACAACAGTTAAACCACACTATATCAGCAACATTTAAACCATAACTAAAACAATTGGCAAAATGCAAAGTACTCTATCCACTGCTTCCAAAAAACATGAAACATAAAGTAGAAAATAAAGTCTCCTAAGTCTTCTTCTTCCTCTTGGCTGCCGACCTCCTAGGAGCGGACCGTCTTGGTGGTGTTGAGCGTGAACCGGGGAGGTTGACAGGATGAATAATGGGGTTGAAGAACTTGGAGGAGGAGAAGGATCCGGTGTGGGAGCAGAGAATATATGGGGCAAATTCTCACTGCAAGACTCTGTTCGAATGAGGATGCGGTATGAATCTTAAAGGGACAGACGCAGCTATTGTCCTCAAAGGCGCAGAGGAGGGTTTATAGGCCGAGGGAGAGGCACAATGGACAGAGGCGTGATTGGGTCAAGCTCATCACTGTTAGTAGGAGAGTTGGCTTGACGCACATTGTCTTCATGACGGGCATCAGTATGGGGGGATTGAGGCACATCGTCTGTAGGAGTGGCATTAGTAGTTGGTGATTCATTGTGGGAAGATGGTTTAGGATCAGCTGTCTCTTCATCAGGGTGACTCTGTTCAGGGGCCGTCGACTGAGGCAAAGAATCATGGTGTTCACTGTGACGTGTAGGGCATGGATTGGAGCACAGTGGGGATGTTGCTCTACTATCATGAAGCTCCGGATGTTCTTCACCATCCTTGCAATGAGGCACATGTTCCTCTGGACGCTTAGTGATCTGTGGTGAGTTGTGGCATGACAGTTGAGAGGCTTCAGGACTGCCATGAGCAAACTGCATTGCTCCTCCTCCATCAGGGTCACATGATTTGGAACTAAGTGGAGGTGCATGGTTAAGGTATTGGTTTCCATTTGCAGGCCGGTTTGAAGGTCCTGCAGGTTGCTTCTGTGATGACAAGAAGGCAGCAAAATCCTTGAAGTCGAGTGGCATATAGATGTATGAATTGCCTTAGCACATCCAAGTCAAGAGCAATGGTGGTCATTCTAGTCTCCATCTTTGCCATTTGACCAACCACATCAGAAAGCATTGTCTTTAATGGTGCCACTTTCTCCTCCACAATTTGACCCAACATTGTTGCTATGTCACCATATGGTTGGGCAAGAAATGGTTTTGTTTCAGGTGCGCGGGTATGAGCTCCTTCTGGTTCAGTGGTAGATGGAGGCACCTTTTCACCCTCACTGCATGATGTGGAAGCCTGCCTGGCAGCAACACGAATTCACATTCGGTTCAAGGCCTCGTCATCAAAATCTAGTGTCCACATAGGAGCTTCATCTTCTTCAAGATACCAGACCTTGTTCTTGTCCAATATCAATGACACAAGCGACGGGTAAGGCAATTCAGAGTTTTTCCTGGTCAAAGCAAATTGGATGAACTCTTCCAAACCTGCCAAGAATGCTTGCGTTAGTTCTCTTCTATCAGTTAGACGATTGTACATCCAACTTTTATCATGATTGCCTTCCATACTTCCTAGCTAGTTCAGTTACTAACCTAATTAACATCTCAACATGCCACAAATATGTAAATGTATATATTAGTGGCCAATTTATAAGAACAAATCAAGATTATATAATATGCAAAATGAATTTTATCTTTTGTATTTATAATTACCTATTTATCTAAATAGTATTTATAATTTAGTTTTTGAAATTATCAACCTTTATTTATTGTATAATTTGGTAAAGATAGATTGAAATAATTAATGTAAATGAGATAATTTTTTTTTTCATAAAACTTAATAGTCATTTTTATAAAACAATAACTCAACTAGCTAATTTAACTAATTTTTATAAAACATATAAATTTCATTATTCCCTAAACCCACATCTTCTTTATACTTTATGTTAATTAATTAATTCCCGTAACCCTCAATCTCACTTTTTACAAATTATCTTTCTCATTTGAAGGCTATCATATTTATACATTTATATATATAGTTACCAATTAATATAACATCATAACAATTATTGTAAGCCTCTAACAAAATATCAATATCAAGCACCTTTTAATCTACATACACAAATCAATATCCATAACAACTACATTTTAATCTACATACACAAATCAAATCAATGTCCATAATAACTACATTTTAATCTACATACACAAATCAATATCCATAACAACTACATTTTAATCTACATACACAAATCAATGTCCATAACAACAACATTTTAATCTACATACACAAATCAATATTTATAACAATTACATTTTAATCTATATACACTAATCAATATCAATTACATTTTAATCTATATACAATAATCTATATCAAACATTTAAACATACCTAGACCGTGAACAAAGGGAAGGGAAGAAAAAAGAACGTTGGAAAAACCACCACCGGCACCGACGAGCAAGGGATGAACGTTGGAAGAACCACCACCGGCACCGACGAGCAAGGGAAGAACATTGGAAGAACCACCATCGGCACCGACAAGCAAGGGGAGGATGTTGGACCTCTTGAAAGAAACAACCACCAGACCAGAGCAAGGAGAGGAGGAAAGAAATCGCAAAAAAGGGGGCGAATGAAATCGTGGAGGGGGTGGGGGCCGACGAAATTACAGATGGGGGAGGGGAGTCGAAGAAATAGAAAAAACAGGGGGGATGGAGGCCGAATGACCGGGGGGGCCGGAAATCGCAGAGGGGGGAGGGAAGCAAAATCGCAGACGAAGGAGGGGGGGAGGGGGGTGGGCCGGAAATCGCAGATGGGGGGGGGGAGTGAAGCAAAATCGCAAAACATATTAAAACTTTTGCGACGGACCGGTTGTCCGTCGCAAAAAGCACTTTGCGACGGACTCCGGTCCGTCGCAAAAATTCCTTTTGCGACGGACAGTGTCCTTCGCAAAGTGCTTTTTGCGACGGACCGTAGGTCCTGCAATGGACATCCGGATCCGTCGCAAATTGCGACGGATCACGAGGTCCGTCGCAAATTGCGACGGATGACGATTTCCGTCACACACTTATTGCGATGGATGTTGCGACGGAATCATCATCCGTCGCAACAATTTGCGACGGACTTGAGTATCCGTCGCAAATGTTACGACGGATATCACATTCGTTGCAAATTTTGCGACGGATATCACCTCCGTCGCAAATTTCTTTATTTTGCGACGGAATAATTTTTTCGTCGCAAATCTACTTAATTTTACGACGGATAAATTTCCGTCGCAAATTCCGGAGCCAGGCTTATCCATAGGTTTTTAAGATTTGAAGGCTTGGCCGAATATAGCATTTATAGATGATGCCCACATGTAGAACTCTCAGTGCTCACAAACCTAGCTGTCCTTGACTAGAGTGGGTAAACATTAAGCACAATCTTCCATCTCCCTCTGCTACACCTTTTTGTAAATGTGATGTGCTTAAGCCTTTTCAGTTCTTTGGTAATAAGCATTGCACTAAATGGTTGAAGTTCTCTTTCCTTTATTGTGCGTGTAGTTTGGCTATTGTTTATTTTTTACAAACCTGTTTGTGGCTATATATGGTTGACGATGAGAAAATAAGGGAGTTGGAATTCAAAATTAATTGAAATGATAGAAACTAATTTTGATATAGATATTTCAGTGTAGTCTTTTGGTTGTGATAAGATTATAAAGAAGGATTTAAATTCCGTTTTTACTTCAACTCATCAAGTGAAATCTTATTGATGCTTGTTTTATGATTTGGGATTTGAAAATGTATAGAAGAGGAATTTAGTTGGATTAGGATTGTTCACCTCAATGTTGAAACTTAGGAAGGTATAGATATTGTTTCAACTTACATGACATCATGGTGAGATTGTGCGAGCAAAAGAATGGAATCTTGAAGCATGTATGAGAAGGAAAAACGTGATGTTTAATTTTCTTCTTATTTGGAACTATTTGACAACAGAAATTAGCTAACTATAGATAAACTCCTTAGGGAGCATTTAATACAAGGATAAATTTATTCCTGGAATCACTTGTAAAAACCATGAAATATACCATAAAGTGTAGGACAGGACCGAAAACCCATTCAATATAATGACCCATGCCCGGTAGAGGGTGGAAAGGACTCTAGAAAGGCCAATCAGCCTTTTTTTTCTCACATCAGTTTGCTTGCAGGTTCTAGACTAGTTCTAACATCTAGTTGATTCTCTTGGAAGAGGTGCCATGTTGAGGGGTATCTAGTGATAGAACCTTGGTCTTGACATTTTTACTGTTTTGAGTTTGATGGTGGGTTCAAATCCTTGAGTTGTCACTTAGAAGCTTGAATGTCCACAAATAAATATTTATGTTGGAAAGAGGTTCGGATAGTCCAGAGTCTATTCTGAGCAAAAAAAAGATAGTCCAGAGTCTAGACCAGAGCCATGCTGGAAGGGACCATTGGCATGGAAACTTTTAAGCGATTAAAGCTGATTCTGATTAAAACAACCATTCTTTCAGAACATGTTAAAGCTGGTAGGCTTAGATGCCAAGTAAAATTCTGTATAAAAACACCAAGCATGGTAAATAGGGTAGCGTGTATGCATCCAGAAATCTGTCTCATATTGCAGTCCCCTCTCTTGCTATTTACGATACTTGAGAATAGAAACTAACTAGAAGAATAAACTCCTTTAGATAATGATAATAGAGAATTAAGACTTTAGACAATACTAACCTCTATGACTCATACGTTAGAAACTCCTAATCCTTTAGTAGTTCTACACTATTAAGGTTTCACAACAATGTGATGTGTTAAGATGAACCACCCCCCCCCAAAAAAACTCAACCATTAAAAAAACTGCATTCGTGTAATGCAAGTCAGGTAGATGATTTATTTGCAACATCATCAAATCTTTGTTACTACACAAGGAATATAATTAAGTTGAAGGAACTCAATTACCTGTGAAACTCAATTACCTTGCGTTTCATACATAGCCAGCGAAGCATTTTCATTTCCTGTGAAACTTTATGGTTGTTAGGATATATAATAGAAGTTTACTATCTGGAAATTTGTAGTTTTAAGTTCTCAGTGATTACTTCCTTTTCGACTACAGGAAGCTAATAACCCTTTTGAGTATTGTGACTTGGTCACCACAGCAACCCACAAGAGCTTGAGGGGTTCTAGGGTAGGTATTTTTAATCACGTTCATTTACGCCAGGTACACGGATGGAAATTTTGTCAACAGCGATTGGGAAGGCAGATTACCTTGATCATGTTCGAGGGGAGACAAGGGGAGTTAGTGCCGCAAAATATTTTGGACGATGTTCATGTTGTTCACATGGCGATGACAACCGTAGTCCCCAGCTTGTAGCCAAAATTCAAGCGTCCTTCCTAGATGATATCATGAAACAAGTACGGGATGAAATGAGATCTATGATAGAAGATAAGGAAAATACGGCACGTACAACCCACGAAACCCCGGCCTTCCCCAGCAACAAAGAAAGTGTTAACCCTCTAGCTGTTAATCTTGGCAAACCTTCTCACACTCCACAGGGAGGAGTATCTTGCACTCTATATTTGGATGTCTTACACCGGCGTATTATTGCTGATGCTTTTGTTTACACAGATCAAACCACCCACCAAAATAAGAAAATTCTAGAAGACCAACGTAAGGTAAGGTGAATGTGAAATTTGTTCAAGAGGGGGAAGAAAAAACAGACATCTCGATTGATGATGAGGAGGTTCCCGATTTAGGCCAGGCCATATGATCGTTCATCCTTTGGCCGAATCATTTTATTCAAATGGTGACGACACCTCCAATGATAGGAAATACATTACTAGAACATGATTTTCATTGGTAACCCACTCATAATCTGTGTTTTATGTTTTCATAGAATGAACAAGCTGCGAGCAGATTTCCCTACTTGGCACAGCTGCGAGAGCAGTACAGGGACATCAGCTATATCTCCTTGTAGATGCGTGTGGGCATTGTTGGCGCAGAAAAATCATATCCTTAACAATTGACAAGGAAGATCTGCAACAGTATATGGGTATGGAGTGTTTAGATATAGAATTTCTTCAACTTGCAATCATGTAAGTTTTTTCCCCTTTAATTATTGCATTGATTTTTTTGTTTTATATATTCAACAACATTTATCATTTAAATTTTGATCATAGTGTCTGCCACAACATATGCGTCCAGACAGGCCGAACGGGTTCATATGGATTCTTATGTCTTGGAAATACGACTTCAAATCGCAATAAGTTAGCCAGAAGGGCGCTTTATGTTGGTTGTACAATGGGCGACGAAGATTTGCCTTGTTATCTAGCGCTAATACTTGAAAAGTACGTATTTTAGTTTTGTCTATATAAGATTTTTAAGAATAAATTGCTTTCTTATCTTAATTTAATATTAATATGTATATGTCGTAGTGGTCATTGGACCTTGTGTGTTATTTGTCCCTCCAACAACATATGTTATTGGTTGGATCCCTTAGGTGGCAAGCCAAACGATGAAATCAAATCCATGTTTACCAAGTAAGTAAATTTTTGTCTAAATCATTGATTCTTCATTTAAATGAATTGTTTTCATGTCTCGTTAATTTCCATTTTAATGATAGTGGTCTCAAGACGTTTAGAATGCTTTCTAGAGCATGAGAGCAGGGTCAACCAAAGTGGGTTTATCTGAAGGTAAGTAGTTTCAATTCAAGTTATTTCATTGACACAATAGCTTTCGATATGCCTTTATTCTTTTTAACAATTTGCTTTTGATTTAGAGTGCCCTCGACAACCAGGGAACTCTGAGTGTGGATACTGCATTATCCTTTATATGCATTCCATCGTTTCCAGCGGACGTATTACAGGTTTTCAATGCGTACATAATCACTTTGTGTTTCTCAAATGATACTATTTTTGTTGTTGTACTTGAGTTGTTAATTATTTCATTCACCACATTGGTTTATCTTGTACCTTGTTTTCCAATTTACAGCTTTTTGATAGTGTGGATCCATACTCGGAGGAAGACATTGATACGGTTCGAGACGTTTTGGCTAGACATCTTCTTCAACACATATAGAAGGTAATAATATTATAATGAGAGAATTTTAGTTGGGAAAACATAGCCTGTGATTTGATTTATTCCTTCATTGATTGAGTTAAGCCCTACTGACTCTCAATATGTCACACTCGTTTTATGTTGAAAGTAGCAAGAAAATTTTAATAAGAACTTAAAGGTGTGAAATATTTCTATGTATCAATTACTAGACTTTTTTAACTGACTTGACCATTTGAACTGGCATCCTGGGATAAAAGGATATGATGATAGGTTTTGGTAATCCAATATCATCATTCACTTTTTTTTCACTTTCAGTTGTTCTCGGGATAAGTGTTGTCTGAACTATGATGTGCGAACATCTTCCATTGTAGTTTTGTAAGGGACAATAAAAAATGCTTGAACAATGGATTATTTGTTTTGGCTATTGCATCAATATTCTAATATTGCAACACAATTTCTGATGATTGATCAATGTTGTTAAAAAACTCTAGAAGCTTATCCGGGTTTTGATTTTTCAATATATTCTTCAATTCTAATTGGTGGAGTATGATTTAGGTTCTATTCCCGGTGTCTCCTTCGATCGATGAAACTACGATCAAGTTAGGCGTCCCCATTCTCTCTAGCAATTTTTGGATATTGAGAAAGTCAAATCTGTATTTCCCTAATGAGTACTTACACTTATGGAAACTAGTCTTCATCTATCACTAGTGGCTATTAGGATATATTGAGAAAGTCAAATATGTATATCTTAATTTGCTTGGCTGTGCAGGGGCGATTAGTGTCCCTAGCAGATTGTTGTAACCTTCAAATCAGTAATATATATCTGATTAGTGGTGTTTTGGGGTGCTATATATCTGATTAGTGGTGTTTGCTGTTGTAATTTAATTTGAATGCCTAGTTAAAAATATGTAGTAGGTATAGAAGAAAAAAAATCATATAAGGCGTCCTAAACTAATATTTAGGGTGCCTTATATACTTTTTGGCGTCCTGAAATACAATCAGGACCCCACAAAACAGATTTTTGGTGTCCTGAATTATCTTTAGGATGCCAAAAATCACATCAAATTTACCCCTGAAGAGTAATTTTGGCGTCCTTATTATGTTTCAGGACACCTTAAATACGGCGTCTTGAATTTTATTCAGGATGCCAAAAGTCTGAATTTTTAACTACCTCGTTTAAACGTCCTTTTGAAAAGGGACGTTAATTGTGTTTTATTTAAGACGTTTTTAGGTTTTTTGTAGTAGTGTGAAGAGGAAAGGACTTTAAATAAGAATAGTTATGAATGATATAGGTCTAATATTAGAAAAGATACATCCAACAAAAAGAAGAAGACAAGATATATCAACTCATGGACTGAATTATTTTTTTTCCCAATCAGCTAAATCTAGTACTGAATTTATTTCAAACAATTTAATTATTTGAACGAGTCATCAATTTAGTAACTATCTATCATTTGAACAAAAAAATTGAGTCATTTTTAGAGTCTCTTTTATGGTTAACGGAGATAAAATAAATAGTTTGTTAGTTTGTTAAATATTATTTGTTGTAAATTATATATTTCTGATGTAACTATTCTGTTATAACTAATTAGTGATGTAGTTTTACTTAGCTGGTCTTCTCTATATAAGAGACCCAATGTACTTACCAAAAGCTATCAATGAGAATACACTTTTCTCTCCATCTTTCTTTTCTCAGTTTATAAATTTCGTATTATGGTATCCAGCGCTTTTATTTTAAGACTTCCGCCTTTGCCCTTTTCTTCTTCCGAGCATTTCAAGCTATCACCATCTTTCATTTCCATCTGAAATTGGGTTCCTCTCGAAAGCTCCGTCTCTGTCTCACCTATTTCCTTCTTCATTGTTGTTCCCTTCTTCATTTTTTATTTCCTCCAAATCCACCAGCAAACTCATTACCATCAATTTGCTCTTCATGATTTGATGATTTTTCTCGATTTACTTTCATATTTCGAGATCTTTTTTTTTGTCATGTGGTTATGGCTTTCGATAGTTCATCGGCGATATCGCTGTCATCACTCGCTCCATTTCAGGATCTTACTAGCTGCTACTTTATGCATCTGAATGAGAATCCATCACTGATTCTCATGTCACCATCCCTGGTCGATTCTAACTATCATCATTGGGTGAGAGCTATGTGTTAGTGGATTTCCTTGATGGCAAGTGCACTAGTCGAACAAGTAATAAAGAGTAAGTAAAGTATCGTCTCACAGAGACTGAGATTATTGAATGATGACGCCGAATCATAGAATTGGTTGTGTTTAAATAGAAAATAAAGTCGATTGGTTTGGGGAGTTTCTATAGTTATACTAATAAACTAGAAATAAACAATTGATCGTAGTCGAAGAAGATATCAGTAAAAAGGTAGGCTGAGCTAGAGTCTTTCCCAAGCATATTAATCCCCTAGTTTCCTATATTCATTGCTATAGCATTTATGCTGCATGACTCTCGCAATGTTACATCATGAACACCTTTTACAATGTTATTCAGTTAACCCACTACTATAATCTACTGAAGCTCTCGCGTCCGATACGTACAACCCTAATTTACTTCTCCCATATGTCTATGGCGATTTTCTAATTAGGTTGTCATTACAACTCAAGGTGTTATGGTTATGAGCGGTACGTAGACCCATTCTTGAAGCCTAAAATAATAGGTCAAGCCTTGCACCAGCCTGCCTAACAATCACTGTTTCTCAGATGTCTAGCCCCGACTCCCTCTCACTAATCAAGCCCTTATCTCTCGCTAATTGGCAATAAATTAAATCACTAATAAGCAAATTGAATGTAATGAAATAAGAACTAGTGTTATCTTTTAGAAATTGACAACATTCCAACACATTTTCTCTCTCTTTTACCTATTTTTGGTTCAAAATATGCATAGCAAATGAAGTATGTGAAAGAAAATGTGCATATCAAAGTATCAAGAAAAAAATTAAAATTCTTGTTAAATCCTATAGAGTTTGTGATTCAATTGAGAATTGATAAATCTTCCTTCTTTTGTAGGAGGATGGAGATAAGTTTTGAAGCTTTATAAGAATCAAGAAACAATGAAAGAAATAAAGGAGGTGAAGCAGTGCAAAATCCGTAAAATAGCTCTCTCGTGTTAAGCGCGCGCAAAAGTTGACCAACCGGCCGTAGGCCGTCGTGACGATGCAGTTGCGTGTTTTAATTTCAGAAGCAGAAAAACCCTACTTAACCTAAAGGGAAGGGCCGAAAAACACATTCTTGACACAAGAAAATAGTGGGCACACAAAGGGAGAGCTTGGGTGTTCATCCTAAGAGAGATTTTGGGGCTTTTCACTTTGGTTTTTCCTCTTTTCTCCTATTTTCTTCCTAGCTTCTTCATGTATTCAGTAGCTTTGCTTAGAATCTCTTTGTATTTGGATATGAGTAGCTAAATCTTTCATTCTAGGGTTCTTTTGACCCTTTGTATGGATTAATACTTGAATATTCCTCTCTTTTGGTAGATAAATATATATGTGTGTTGATTTCAACCTTGACTTAATGCTTCTAAGTGATTGGCCTCCATTTAGATGATTTGTTCACTTAGGTTTGACTTGAGAGAGCTAATCTAGGTGTAGAACTTGATTGAAATCATGCTTGTCTTGAAGTTTACTTGATAAATGGATGGTTTGTTGGTAAAATAGAGATATATTTACTAATCTTGCATTGTCACATTAGGGTTGTTGCTTAAAGATTGATTCACATTAGTTGTAGCAAGAGATTGTGCATCTTAATGAGAAGAGAAACTTGATATTGACTTGAGAGAGCTTGTCAAGTGTTTTTGAACCTTAAACTAACACATATATGTATTGAAATACGACTAGAGAGGAAATTAACCAAGTTTTATGAAATGCAAAAGGGGAAAAAGAACCCTAGGCTCTATTATCCTTGAAGTCAAAGAGTCATTTGCCATTATCAATTTTAAGTTTTAGAAATAGTCTTTAAAAATTCTCATTCCAAATCAAAACTTTGTTTTAGCTCAACTTGATGAAATTCACTAAGCCTCTTGCTTGACCAATTTGTTATACAAATCCTCGTGGGAACGATACTTTACTTACCAATTTGTTTTAGGATGTCTGTGGAATTTATCCTTAAGTTCCCTATACAATGAATTAATGCCTTTTAGCTTAAATTAGATGGTGTTAAGCTCATATTCACCATACAATTCAATCATAAAATACATGGAAAACATGGCATAAATAGTGTTCATCACTATGATGGTCGCCCTAATGAGCAAGAATAAGCACCAGTTTGTGGATGGCTCATAAAAAATTCCGACTGTCATTGATCCCCTGTTTTCGACGTGGCAGAGATGCAATACCATGGTTTTGACCTGGCTCTCTCGATCAATCTCTCTGCTAATCAACCAAAGCGTTATCTAGCTCAATTGTGCCATTGATGTATGGAATGACATGAAAGAGCGATTCAGTCAAAGGTGATGCCTTTAGAGTTGTTGAGCTACATGATGAGCTCTTCCAAATCCAACGAGGTGATCTTTCGATCTCTGATTAATTTACTAAAATCAAAGTGACGAGCTATTGCTGATTGCTCTTGTTCTTCAAAAGAGTATTTTCGCCAAGATTATGTCATTAGATTTTGAAGGGACTTAATGACCGTTTTGCTAATGTTCAGTTTCAAATTCTGTTAATGGATCCTCTACCTTCCATTAATAAGGCTTTTTCATTGATTGTTCAACAAGAACGTGACCTTATTGGTATTATTGAACCAAATATATGTTTTACCTGCACTGATTCTTCTTCCAAGCCTACATATGAGCCTAAGTCCAACACCAGTGATAAAATGTGTACCTACTGTGGCAAACCAAGACATACTTTTGAGACCTGTTATAAGAAGCATGCTTTCCTCCTAGCTACAAATTTCGTAATAATGCTTCAGTGAATAATGTGGTAACATCTCATCCTAGTTCATCACTTAGTATTTTGTCTTCAACACTTACTATTGCTAATAATTCTTCCATCAGTCAAGATCAATATGATCACTTACTTGCTCTTTTACAATCTAATCCTGTTACATTACCTACTGCTATTCCTGCTCCAAATGCTTCTATTCCCACTACCACACCTATTGTTCCATCTTGTGTCAATCAGCTTTCTGCACTCACTTTGATTCCCAATGCTGATTCACAATGTAAGTATACTACACTTGCCTTTGATTCTTCTAGTCATTGGATCCTTGATAGTGGTGCTCACTACTACAAAAGAAGGCTTTAATGTCCTTTTTTTTCACCATTTGACGTCCTTTTTGGGGGGAACGCCTAAGGAGGGGGCGTAAAAAGTTTGAACTTTTGGCGTTTTAAAATTTTTAGGACGCCATATGTTTTTTTTTTAAAATAAACCCACGAACCTCAGGTTCGTGTGGGTTGGCCGTGGAAAAAGAATCAAAGGTTTAAGAACAAGAACAATACAACAACAATCAACATATATACTTCTAGAAGAACTAGCAATAACTACATATCAACAATCAACAAAGATAGGGAAAAGGAAAAACATCACAGATCCAAAATTTCAGTATAAAATTCCGAGATACGATTAGAGATACAAGTTGCAGTATAGAAGAAATGGTAAGTAAAAAAGAGGCGCTTTTGCTGCCATAAACTACAATCTTGGTAATATTTCCAAATCAAATGAAGTCGAAAGAACTAAAAGACTCACAAATGGAATTAGATCCAAAATTAGAATCAAATTCGTACCGAACACAAAGAAGGCAAAGGGTAGAGAAACATAATCAAATCCAAAATTAGAGATGAAAGGGTGAGCGATGGAGGCAACGGAGGCACACAGAAGATTCTGAGTCGAGACCCAAGAAGATTCAAGACACAGTCTTCAAACGCGAGGGTTTGGTTTGGCGGAGCAAAGCGGAGATCCAACGCCTTCATCGCGACCCAGGTAGATCCAACGAGTTTCATCACAACCTAGGTAGATCCGTCGAGTTTCATCGTGACCCAGGAAGATCCGGCGAGATTCATCACGACACAGGAGATCTGGCGAGCTTCATTGCGACCCGTGCAGATCCGACAAGCTACAGGAGTCGGGGAGATGATGTAGTTGATGGAGTCAGCTGTGGTCCGGTGAAATATGCTAGATGAAAGAGAGAAGGCGATGGAGTTGAGAGGAGGCAATGGTACGCAAGCGATGGAGAAATGAAGTGAAGGTTGGAATGAATCATTGCAAGGGGGTGGGTGGGGATATTTCAATAATAATAAAAGAGAGTCAGGCTTTGCGGAAAAAATGTCACTTTTTGGCGTCCAAGTTTTATAATTAGACGCCGAAGTGATGATTTTGGCGTCTAAGTTTTTATTTAGATGCAAAAAGTGATACTTTTTGGCGTCAGGCTTTTCATTTACCGCATTTTTCTTGTTTTGAATCACTTTTGGCGTCTAAGTTTTATATTTAGACGCTAAAAGTGATGCTTTTGGCGTCTAAATATAAAACTTAGACGCCAAAAGTCAACTTTTCTCACATATAATTACAAAAATGCCACCGCCTTTATTTCTTACTTCATTTTTTTTTAAATAGGACGCCAATTAGGAAAGTAAAAGCTATATTTTGTAGTAGTGGCTACTACACATGTTTGTTATTATCTAACTTTGTTTGCCTCACATTCAAATATTCCTCCTATCCATTTGACTTTACCAACTAAATCTACTGTTATTGCAAGCATATCTGGCACTGTGCGAATTAATGATCATATTATCCTTCTCAATGTTCTTTATGTCCCAAATTTTCTATTCAATATTATCTCTATTTCCCAAATGGCTAACGACTTTTCTTGTTGCTTCACTTTTTCTTCTCGTGTCCATATACATGATCTGAAGACATGGAAAATGATTGGTATTGCTGACCTTTCTCAAGGATTATACAAGCTGCATAGTCACTTACTTATAAATGCTATTGTTAGTTTTGTTTCCATTACCCCTTTTGCTTTATGGCATTTTTGCCTTGGACATTTATCTTCATTTGTTATGAATGTTGTGAAGCAACAATTTCCTTTTGTCTCTTGTAATTCCTCTGGTGCTTGTGATGTATGTCATTTTTCAAAACAAATAAAGATCCCTTTCCCATTAGTACATCGAAAACTATCTCTTGTCTTCAATTACATGCTGACATTTGGGGTCCTTATAAACTCTCTTCTATTCATGGTCATCATTATTTTTTAACCGTTGTTGATGATTTTACACGTTTTACTTAGGTAAGGTTTTTTGAAGAATAAATATGAGGCTCACACTTCTTTGCAAACTCTCATTTATTTGCTTGAAAACCAGTTTGACAAAAAAGTTAAAATAATTAGAACTGATAATGGTGTTGATTTTCAAATGCATTCTTTTTATTCTTCTAAAGGCATTTCTCATCAAACATCATGTGTTGAAACTCCGGAACAAAACATTGTTGTGGAATGAAAGCATCAACACATCTTGCATGTTGCTTGTGCTTTAATGTTTCAATCTCACTTACCCCTTTCTTACTGGTGCTATGCTGTTTCTTATGCTACATATATTCTATTCCTCTGTATTCAGCCATTAATTCTGATGCTTCTGTTTATGATGATTCCCCTTTTGGTTCTCATCCTCTTTCCCCTTTTACTTATTCTCTTCCTTCTATAGTTGATAATTCTGCATCACCTACTTTTTCCCCTTCTATTCCTTCTCTCTCTCAGTCACCTTCTGTTTCTTCTCCTCCTCCTTCCACCATTTCAGTTTCTCCTGTTCCAGTTCACAATATTCCTCTTCGCAGATCTGACAGACTTCACAAGCATCCCACATATCTAAGTGACTATCATTGCTCTTAACTTACATCAACACCATCAGATTCCATGTCTGGATCTTGTAGATATCCTCTTTCTTTCATGTTATCTTATGGTAATCTTTCTTCTTCCTATAAAAACTTCATTTGTTCCATTTCTATTCTTCCTGAACCAAAAAAATAAAAATAAAGTAGCCATTAAAAATCCCGAATGGCGGTAGGCTTTGAAAAAAATTTACAGCTTTAGAGCAAAATAACACTTGGGCTTTGACTGAATTACCTTAGGGTAAATCTCTTATTGGCTGCAAATGGGTGTTTGAGACTAAATTTCATGCTGATGGTACTTTGGAAAGGTATAAGGCCCGGTTAGTGGCAAAGGGCTATAACCAAATTGAGGGAGTTGATTATTTTGATACTTTCTCACCCGTTGCAAAAATGACCACAATGAGGTTATTAATTGCTGTTGCTGCTTCTTCAAATTGGCATCTTGAACAACTTGATGTCAATAATGCATTTTACGTGGTGATCTAAATGAAGATGTTTATATGTCTCTTCCTCCTGGTTTTTCCTCACCCTAATCCAACTTGGTTTGTAAATTGCAGAATTCTCTATATGGTTTAAAACAAGCCTGTCATCAATGGTTTGCTAAGCTTTCTTCTGCTTTACTATCTTGTGATTATGTACAATCCAAATCTGATTACTCTTTATTCACTAGGAAACTTGGTGATTCTTTTACTTCTATTTTGGTTTATGTTGATGATATATATCATCTTGGCTAGTAATGATTTGGTTGAAATCAATAGCATGAAATCCTTTCTTGACACTACATTCAAGATTAAGGATCTTGGCAAACTGAAAATTTCCTTGGTCTTGAAGTTGCTCATTTCTCTACTAGTATTTATTTAAATCAACCTAAGTTTGCCCTTGATTCAAGATGCAGTTGATGAAGACCTTTTATCGTTAGCCTTGGGGTCCACAATCAACAATTAACCAAGGATTGCGTATAGGCAAACCTAGGATCGTTCTCTCTTTTCGAGGAGCCTTTTATTGAATCCTAAGTAATCTAAGTGTCATGCAAATGAAATGAAAACAAGGGGGAATTGGGTTTTTGATTTTTAAATTAATAAACTAAAATAGAAATGTAATTTAAATGAAGCAAAGATAAAATAGAAAATAAGAAAATGAGATTAATTAGATAAACAAACGATTAACCCGCACTGGGATTCTATAACCTTCATCGGACAAAAAGATAATAACCAAACTCGTGATTGATTCTAGACAAACCGAAATCTCTGCATTTGTCCAAATATTCCCTCGACTAGACGATCACCTAGCATTTGATCGAACACGTGGCGAGCTCATTGTGCGATCGCACAACGCTTTCTTAGAACCTGGTCCGACCTATGTCCTTGGGATATCAATCTAGGTATTAAATCTAATACCTAATCTGCAATTATAATCGGATCCGATTAAAATAAACAAAACGAATTACGTTATCGCTTGAGCGCGGCCCTCTGGATTCACGAAATTCCCAATCCATGGGTCAACCACAAAAGCTTAGCCAAGCATGGCTAGGAAAAACACGAAGAAAAGATGAAGATGAATATATAATATTGAGAATGTGTTTGTAGCCACCATCTAATCCTTCTTATATAGGAGAGATGACTAAACAAAAATAGGAAAATAATAGGAAACCTCTAATAAATAGGAAATCTCTAAAGATTGGTCTTTTATTACAAAATTCGGGCAAAATAAAAATCCAGAAAAATGCATCTGTCTTTAGCTCCAATTTCGTCCATCTTGTTGTCCGAATCAGTCTTCCAAGTCTTCATAACAATTGTAGATCTCTGAATCATCTAAAAAGGAAAGAAGAATCAGGCTAATCAGATATCTAGATCAAAAGTTATGGCGAAAATACTAAATCATTGTAAAACTGGAATTTAATCATAATAAATGAGTTCAATCCAATTAAAAGCTCAAAGCCCAATTAAGTAACAAAATTCATGATTTATCAATCAAACATTCCTAAATTTATTCACCAAGAGATACAAATAAGTGTAATAATATTCAATCATCAAATTCCCCCGCACTTATCCTTTTGCACTCTGAGCAAAATTAAAAGAAAAAAACTAAAAGAAAAACTTCTTCTCTCTAACAATTGCCGATTTTAAAAATTGAATAAAGGTCACATGGCTTCTCAAGATCAACCAATCAATACTGAATTTCTTTCATTTCAAATTACAAACCCTAGCAATCTCAATCAATGATGCTAATCACACAAGATGGTCTCTCAAGGGATGCCCTCAATCAATCTCTCAAGTGTATAGGGTTAATAAGTGTATCGCTCAAATTCTACTCAAGAAAATAGTCCTACCATAGGCTTGCTCAATTTCTACTTCTCTACTATTTATAACACATGCATGCAAAAATCAAGAGAGCTTGTTATTGAAGGTTGTAATGGGGCTAGGGTAAAGGTGTGAATAAGTATGGATATGATAGACTAAGCACCCAAGAAATTCAAAGAACATCAGTTAATAATAGTAAATCACCTCAATATCATTTCTTTTTATTTCTCCTTCTTTACATTGCTTCCTCTCTCTCTCTTTCCTTCTTTTCTTTTCTTTCTTTCTTTTCTTTTCTTTCTTTTTTTTTTTTCTTTTCTTTTCTTTTCTTTCTTTTTTTCTTTCTTTTTTTTTTTGTTTTTTTACAATGACCAACATCAAACGAAAATCAATGCCAAACGATGAATGGCACAAAATCAAATATCTCCCCCACACTTAAACTGTTGCACTCCAGAGCAACCCTCACACTTAAACACAAAACCAAGGTGAAACCAATGCTCAATAAATTTTCAAGGTGCGGAATAAAATGGTTTTACACTTAGGCTTGTAATGTGGTTTAGAAAAGAATGAGTCAAGAAGGTACAAAGGGGCTAGCAAAGGAAATTGAATGTAAGGGGAAAGACTATTTGGCCAAAGTGGGAAAATAAAAGAAAGAAAACAAGCTTCAATCATACTTATGCACGCAAGTGAAAAATGTAGCTTCAAAAAGAAAAGGAGCAAGTTCTAGAGAACACAAATAATGAGCAGATGCACACATGAAAGAAAGAATGGTAAAAGATGAATTCCATTCATGCAGGATCAAAATCTCACAAAGGTCAATACCAAATCATGCAACCAGCATCCCAAAATTAACTACCAAGAAATATAATCCAAGAGTCCAGAAATTCAGCCCAAATAGAATGATCCATCAAAACCAACATGTCCAAGTTCACAATATGTATAGCAATCATAGAAAGAGAGTAGAAAGAGAGTGAGTTATTCATAAAAACTTTTTTTTTATTCTACCTAATAAACTACATTATTTCTACTTTTTCTACTGGATTGTGTCCCTCCCCCGTACTTATCTTCCTCATACAACAATTAAACCCAAGTAATCATATGAATTAGGAAGAAAATAAGTGAGGAAAGAGACAACATTTGTTAGAGTATCTTGAGTCGCTTGAAGGAGAAGTTCTCATCACCAATGAGGATCATGCATTGGTCTTTAAAAATATCTTCTCTTTTATTGAATTTCCTTGGTGGAGGCGGTTCAGGATCTATTGGAAGAGGTTCAAGAATGTACGGTAGAGATTGACTCTCCTGACGATCCTTCCAACAATGTGCCTGCAAAGAAGACAAGCAAATAGCAGCATCCCATCCAAAAATAGCAAGATGAAGAGATTTCAAGTGAATTAATGGCATGTTAAGTTCCAAACTCTCCAAGTAATTATCACATCCAAGGAAATCAATGATACTCCCATCAGTAGGAGTCAAGGAACAAGTTATATTGTGAAAATTCTCTTGTGCTTGCAAAATGGAAGGTATGGAATCCAACTTAGTGTTGGAGTATACTACATCATCGTTGCAATCACAAGAGAGGGAAGGGAAAAGAGTGGAAGAATGAAGATAATTTTTCAAATCACCACCACCTGGAATGTGTAAAGGTTCAAAACAATCATCTTGTTTTTCTAAATCAGGTGGCAAATCACAAGAAAGTACTTGTTGGAAAGATTCATCAACATGCAGGACTTTATCAATCAAAATTTCAGAATCTTTGTCACCAACAAGACTACAAGGAGGTAATCCAATGAGAATTTTATGCATCTTACATTCTAGGCTATGACTGTTCTCACTCAAATCATGAATTGCTTCGTAGTCAAAGTAATAGGAGAGTCTACTTCTAAAAGTATAGGATCATTACCAAATGGGAGAGAAGACTCTTCAATGTGCTTTTGTACTTGCTTCACTTCTTGTGCATGTGTGACCATGGGAGAAGGATTTTCTTGAAACATCATTTTAAACATTTGTGATTGCTGCTCAATTTCTTTTCCTAATTTCTCGTTCCTTTTCGCTTGGTCTTCCATAATTTTAAGCATAGATTTTATTTCTTGATGAACGCTTTCCTTATGTGACCACTCCTCATTTATAGCCCAAGTCGTTTGATTTTGGAAGTCTCCAATGACTTCACAAATGGAAGGTTCTTGGTTGGGCACACATGGTTGAGAATGAAGTCCATAAGGTGGCTCAAATGGGTATAAGGATTCATGAGATGGATGGCATGGTATGGACGTGGGATGAAATGAAGGATGGTATGGTAAATGAGAGGGTTGATGATATTGTTGGAATGGAGGTTGTTGGTATGGTTCATGGTATTGGTGGTGGAATGAGCCATCACATTCTTGATTGCCTACAAAAGAGTGAGAATTGAAAGGTAGATCATGATTACCATAAAACCAAGCCATGAAAGTTCAATACAATTAATTCCCAATGGTTCACAAGATAACTTTCTAACAATAATAATAATAAAAAAATCTAAGAAAATACAAATGCAAGTGAAAAAGAAAAGGAGATTTTTTTTTTTTCAAAAAATTGATAAAATATGCAAGTATGCTATGAATCAACTTTTTTTTTTTTGTGAATTTGACAATTAAATCACCTAGGGTCCCAATTACTTAGCTCCCCGGCAACGGCGCCATTTGATGAAGACCTTTTATCGTTAGCCTTGGGGTCCACAATCAACAATTAACCAAGGATTGCGTATAGGCAAACCTAGGATCGTTCTCTCTTTTCGAGGAGCCTTTTATTGAATCCTAAGTAATCTAAGTGTCATGCAAATGAAATGAAAACAAGGGGGGATTGGGTTTTGATTTTTAAATTAATAAACTAAAATAGAAATGTAATTTAAATGAAGCAAAGATAAAATAGAAAATAAGAAAATGAGATTAATTAGATAAACAAACGATTAACCCAGAATTGGGATTCTATAACCTTCATCGGACAAAAAGATAATAACCAAACTCGTGATTGATTCTAGACAAACCGAAATCTCTGCATTTGTCCAAATATTCCCTCGACTAGACGATCGCCTAGCATTTGATCGAACACGTGGCGAGCTCATTGTGCGATCGCACAACGCTTTCTTAGAACCTGGTCCGACCTATGTCCTTGGGATATCAATCTAGGTATTAAATCTAATACCTAATCTGCAATTATAATCGGATCCGATTAAAATAAACAGAAACGAATTACGTTATCGCTTGAAGCGCCGGCCCTCTGGATTCACGAATTCCCAATCCATGGGTCAACCACAAAAGCTTAGCCAAGCATGGCTAGGAAAAACACGAAGAAAAGATGAAGATGAATATATAATATTGAGAATGTGTTTGTAGCCACCATCTAATCCTCCTTATATAGGAGAGATGACTAAACAAAAATAGGAATCCCTAATAATAGGAAACCTCTAATAAATAGGAAATCTCTAAAGATTGGTCTTTTATTACAAAATTCGGGCAAAATAAAAATCTAGAAAAATGCATCTTTCTTTAGCTCCAATTTCGTCCATCTTGTTGTCCGAATCAGTCTTCCAAGTCTTCATAACAATTGTAGATCTCTGAATCATCTAAAAAACGAAAGAAGAATCAGGCTAATCGGATATCTAGATCAAAAGTTATGGCGAAAATACTAAATCATTGTAAAACTGGAATTTAATCATAATAAATGAGTTCAATCCAATTAAAAGCTCAAAGCCCAATTAAGTAACAAAATTCATGATTTATCAATCAAACATTCCTAAATTTATTCACCAAGAGATACAAATAAGTGTAATAATATTCAATCATCAGCAGTATAACCTCTTTCTACTCCTATATATGGCTCATCACACTCAATTATCTCAAGAACTTGGCACTTTGCTTACGGATGTTACCCCTTATAGATGATTGGTTGGTCGTCTCTTATATCTTACTACCACACTACTAGCTTTATCTTATGTTGTTCAGCAACTTTGCCAATTTACTCATGCTCCTACTACTTTACACTATCAGGAAACTCTTTGAGTCTTATAATATATCAAAAAATGACCCGGCAAAGGTATTTTCTTCTTAGCCTCATATTCTCTACATATGTAAGCCTTTAGTGACTCACTAGCTAATTTATCCCACTAGGTGGGTCAGCTATATGGATCAAACGATGCCATTGAGCTCAATCAAAAACCAAATATGCATAAAGAATCGAAAAAGTTTTAAGTTGGCTGTCGATGGCCTACTACAACCCTCCTCCTTTATCCAGGCTTTGGACCGGCTATAATATATAGGCGGAGTTAAAAAAAAATTAATTTGGTAGAATTACTGGTTTTGCAAACTATTTGATTGTCAATTATATTATTAATTGAGTTTTCATTATTAATTTAATTGTCAATTTAAGTTTTTCCTCTTGATTGTTTAATTAGGTTGGTTAATTGTCTAGTTGTTTAATTAGGCAATTATAAACATGATTCCCAAGACTATCTTAAAACTATTTTAATTGGTTTTAATGGACTTAATTAAACTAGCACTTATTCCATTATGAGTTTTCTAGTGGATTAGGTATTATTAAACTTGAGGGTTTTCTAGTTTCAATTCATTAATTCCAATCATTCATTGGTCTCCCTTTGTTTAATTAATTCCAATCATTCATTCCTAAGAAAGTTAACTCCATGTGAATCTTGAGTTGTTCCCTTCAGTGCACTTGAAGTAAACCATATTCTCCTTTTCTTATTTGATTTTCTTAGTTGTTACTTGACTTCTTTGCTTAGGATTTTAATTCTCTTTTCATTAAACCCCTCAAAAATTGCATTTTCATCTAGATTAGTTCCATTCTCATATAGGTTTTAGAGTCATTTTCATCTTGCATTTAGTTAATTTAATTTAATTTATGTAGTAGCATCTTGCATTTTAGTTTAGGTTCATCCCACTACGTCTTTCATTACTTAGATTCATTCATAAAGGAAAACCACAGTGTGCTCCTTGGGAGAATGACCTAGGTTGCCACTATATTACATTAATATATATTTGGTCCTTTGTGGTGATGAATCTTGTATGTGTTCCTAAGAAAAGGAATTTGGCCATTTTTCGGGGTCTTACTCTAATTGAGTGCTTTAGCGACAAAAGCATTACATAAGTTCCAATACATGAGAGTATGAACCCTGTAAATGTTGATTGATGCTGCGTTGTCAGCATGTTTATTTGAGTATGATTAATGGTTGACCTTAAGGTAGAATTAGAACCTCGTGAATAATGTTGAGGTTGTGACAATGTTACACGAATGTTTTGAGGATTAGACTAGGAATTGTGAATCATGATCCTAGTATGAATAATGGGTGATGTTGAGGAAATGTAATTACTTAGCCCAGTTGATAATGAGGAGTCAAATTGTATATCTGATAGTTTGTGAATGGTTGAGAGATTGTTCCCTGATGGAACCGAGTAGTAGCTAGAACCTCAATGCCACATGTTATGGTCTCATTGTTGGGATAGATAACCATAGATATGTTTGTGGCTATTGGATTCCCTGAGCTATGGGTTGAATACCTGAAAGGGGAAATTGGATTTGTGATTAGGCTTGGAGCTGGACTAATATTGGAAGTCCATATATAAAATAACCCCAGATGAGATGGCCATGGGCTAGTGTATATGGTCCAGTGCATCGCCATGGGGTGCTCCAGTGCTATGTGTTTATTATTGAGTATACTCGTGTCATGAGTATACAATGGATAGTAAGACCTTTTGGACCGATGCGTCCTTAGGTCGTTAGACTTGATATGTGTTCAATGATATAAGAATCCCTAAGTCCTATGAGACTAGTGTGTTCAAAGGCTGGCTGAAGCCCACGGTTATTAGACCATGAATATCGGCCGGTGTTTCAAAGAGATTGTGAAGTCTGAGAATCACGAGCAAAGTTTTGGAATGGGTAGAAGGCTAGAATAAAATGGATTGAGTGCCCTATGAATGGATCAAGTAGCAAGAGTTAGAGCCTGGGATGTGATTAGAATTGATGACCTTATAGAACAATTGTCTGGTTCCTACTATGTTTGAAAATTGAATTTTGAACTTGCCAATGCACCTACTGTATTTGTGAGTTTTTGGAATTGAATTTGTGAATGAAACTTTTCAATAGAAGTTAAGACCAGTTTGTGGTGGTCACTTCAAAACCATGTCTCATAGAAGGGTTATGTGGAACCCAAAATTGTGGAAGCTATATAAAATTGGAAGAGGCCAGAAAATGTTATAGACATACTTAGTTTGCTGGATCTTGCCAGATGTGTTTGAAATGTTTATTGAATCACTTACCAATGATAAAAGCTCATATGAACTGAGAATTGAAAGAAAGAATTGTTTGATTGGATAAGTTTTTAAGAGGTTGAAATCGCATCAGTATTGAATACCCCTAATCTGAGAAAAAATTTCGCCTTGCACAGGTACGTTGCCACTCCGGCGGTATGCATTGTGATTACATGATTCAATTGAGCGAAAAAACCTTTAGTATGTGTTATTGGGTTGTATTGTGATCACACGATTCAATTTAACGGAGGAACATTTAGTATGTGTTATTGGGTATCTTCCTAATAGTATGTATGATGATCACATGATTCGATTGAGTAGAGGAACCTTCAGTATGTGTTACTGGGTGTTTTTTCAGTGAAGGAAAGAAATGATTGAGATATGTCTTGGTGAGGCAGGACAGAATGGTGGCATGTGCCTCTCAATCATTGAACCTTGCAAGATGAATTATCCCACTCATGAATTTGAGCCGGCAGTAAATGTATTTTCTGGAATTTGAGCCGGCAGTAAATGTGTTTTCATGAATTTAAGCTGGTAGCGATTATGTTTTACTGAAATGTGAAAGCACTACTTTCGTATAGTACAATTATGAAAATGTACTGCGACCACTGAAATTTTGAGTATCTGAAAATCAAACAAGTTGAAAATGAGACAACATAGTATAATTGAAAAGTGGTGCAATTGGAGATTATGATGATATAGGAATAGAAACTGTTAGAATGGTCTAGAACTTGGAATTGGTTAGGCCAAATAGTGTTTTCCATTTGTAGTGTTAAGCAAGAAAAAAGTAATTGAAAGTTTGAACGAGCTTTTATCAAAGGCAAGCAATTCAAAAACATTTTGAACACATTTGGCAAGACCTAGAAAACTGAGTATGTCTACAATATAATGATTTCTGACCTATTCCAATTCTATACTGCTTCCACTATTCTGGGTTCCAAAAACCCCTTCTATGTGAGAACGTAGTTCAGAAGTGACCACCACAAACTGATCTCAACTTCTATTGAAAAACATTTCATTCGAAAATTCAATTTCAAAAATTCATAAATACAATAGGTGCATTAGCAAGTTCAAAATTCAATTTCAAACATACCAAGAACCAGACAACTATTCTTAGAAGATCATCAATTTTAATCACATCTGAAGCTTTAACTCTTTGCTACTCAAGCCATTCATAGGGCACTCAGTCCATTCTATTCTAGCCTTTCGACTGCTTCCAGGCACTACCGCTATTCATGGTCTAATAACCGTGGGCTTCTACCAGCCTATGGATACACTAGTCTCACAGACTTAGGGCTTCTCATTAAACACATATCATATTTGACGACCTAAGGACACACCGGCCTAAAAGGTCTTATTGCCCACCGTATACTCATGATATACTCAACTTCCCTATTGGGTATTCGACCT
This sequence comes from Acacia pycnantha, assembly GCA_025563575.1. Classification (NCBI taxonomy): domain Eukaryota; kingdom Viridiplantae; phylum Streptophyta; class Magnoliopsida; order Fabales; family Fabaceae; genus Acacia; species Acacia pycnantha. The sequence continues at coordinate 316,160 of JAMWYP010000265.1, read as the reverse complement.
ACAACTATCAGGGAATACATTAGGCTCAAATATATCTATGGTTATCGGTCCCAATCATGAGACCATAACTCGTGGCTATCAAAGTTCTAGCTATTACTTGGTTCCATCAAGGAATAAACTCTCAATCAGTCTTTCTAAGGGAATATTCTATAATCAAGATCTTTCCTTATGCTAGATCATCAGATAGAAACCTTGGGATACCTCATACACATTGTAAGAACCGACTGAACCCAAGGGGGGTGAATTGGGTGAATAATAAAAAGTTATCAACTTTGAAAATATTTTCGCATCTCAGTAAATGTAGTATGTATGATAGTAATGATACATAAACCAATGGTTAGATATTCAAATGATTATGCTGGAGATATAAGAGATAAGAGAAGAGAATATGCAAACTGAGATTTATCTTGGTTTGATCCAATCCTTGACGTACGTCCAGTCCCCAAGCTCCACTTGAGATTATCAATCCACTATCCTCTTGTTTAATCCGTGCACAAGAGAAGCCTTTACAATCCTACAAGTTCACCCAGGCACTTGTGAAGCCAAATCTCTCACCGAGATGCTCCCCCTTACACAATGTAAGGTTACAATCTGTTTCCTACTCAAGATTACCCAATCTTGAGTAACTCGCAGATAAAATGATCACAATGAATCTTCTCTCTTAGAAGTGAATAAATAAACACTGAAGTACAAATCATTTCACTCTCTAAGATGAGCTATGTAAGCATTGAGAACAGAGTGTGTATGAGATGAATGTTGAATTCGTATTTGGGCATTTTGACACAGTGCAAGCTCTTGCCATCGTTTTTCTTCATCTTGAATGTGTCTTTACTTATAGATGAAGATCATCTGACCGTTGAGATTATGACCATTGTGAATAGTAACCGTTGGATATCAGTTGGAACTAGCCGTTAGAACTTTTGCACAGACTTTTGATGTTCTGACACAAATCTGACATTTTGAGATTTGCTTCTAATCCTTCGTTTTAATCATCTGAAACTCACTAAAAAATTGATTAAACATAGTTAAGAATAGTAATGAGTGATGATATGAAGTATCTAGATCATATATAAAGATTTTGCAAATTCGAGAAAACTGGTTTTCAAACAAAGTGCTGAAAACTGGAGTTTCCAAATGAAAACTGGAGTTTGTAATTGTTCACTCAAGTCCAAACTCGAGTTTTGAAACATAAACTCGAGTTTTGTTCTTTCTTAGGGAAACATCGTGATTGAGCTTTGAAGAACATTTTGAAATAGCAGCAAACTCGAGTCATTAAGTGACAAACTCGAGTTTTGGACTTTTTGAAGTGAAATTCACAAAGCTCAAACTGGAGTTTCCAAACACAAACTTGAGTTTGGCTAAGTTTAAATAACTTGAGTACTTCCAAATTATGTGAAACACTTGATGAGTCTAGATTCATATTGAATTGGTTTCACTTCATTTGGTTGTGTATAATGTGAGCTATATCCCTAAAACCGAGCCTATGCTGAAATGGTTCCAGAATTTCTTGAGTCAACTTTCGAGGGCCATATCTCCTTGGTATAAACTCAGTTTTCGTTGATTCAAATCTTGATGGATCTAATTTTGAGTCTAATTTCATATGCCACTGATTTCAGCTCAATTGAATTTTTATTTTGTGAGATACACTCAAAACATCAAGGCTTGGTCTGCTGTGTGGTGTGAATTTCACTGTCAACTTCTACAATTCATAGCTCCTTGATATGAACTCCTTTTGGATTGAATTTTATATCAAAATGACTCATTGGGAGTATAGTTCCATAAAACAATTGGTTTCATCTCAATCCGATTTTTGGTTTAGGAGATATCGTCAAATTACCAGACGTCGCCTAAGTGAAACGTGAAACAAAGTTGAATAGAGTTGCTGAAGAGAGCTGTAAACTCGAGTTTGTACTTATAAACTCGAGTTTGTACTTATAAACTCGAGTTTTCCTTGTCCAGAGACACTAGAGATGCTGAAGACATTACAAATTCGAGTTAGTTAGTGACAAACTCGAGTTTTGTGTCCTAAACTCGAGTTTGCTCGTACCAGAGGAGCAAATCATTGTAGCGAAGTAGGAAACTCGAGTTTTTAGATCTAAACTCGAGTTTTCTCATCCTGAAGCTGATTTTTGCTGACTTTAATTCCTAATTGAGTCATTCTAACTTCCATATGATCTTGGAGACTTCTAGCATCAATATAAGAACTTGAATAATGATATTCTCATTCCATTCAGCAAGTTCTTCCTTCCTTTCTTCTTCTCTCCTTCTAAATTATCCCCCAAAATCATTTAATAACTTCTTTCTTCCTTGACATTATGATATTCCCATTATATTGTGCAAGAACTTCTTTCTTCAATCTATTTTTTTGATCATTCTCCATCATTCAACTTGGACTCATCATTCTCTGCAAGTTCTACCTTCTTCAATATCTCATCTTCTTCTTGAACTTGACATTCTCTCCAATTTCTTCTATCTAAAATCTCTTATCTCCTTCTTGATCTATTATTCAACTTGGACCGATCTACATTAAATATAGTAGTTAGTCAATGTAGGAGATAAATATATCATACAAGCTTTTTGCTCTTAATAATGACATCTATATAAGACATCATCAAAACTAATCATATCTAACACACATTAGTGTCACATTCTAGTGCATTTATTCATTCAATTCAATCGATACCATATCCTAGTACCTCAAGTCATTCGGGTCGATTCAATTGCCTAAGGAATCACTCATCGATCAAGTTGAATTCTTAGGTCACAATTTACTTGGTAGCAACCCCTCTGGATGCCCAACCAGCTCTTAAGTTCATCAACCTAATTTTGAAATCTCGACCATACCCAATAAAGATGTTAGATTAATCATGATTCATAGCTTATAATATTCATGCCCTATATATCCTCAAATATTACCAAATAAACAATTGTTAGATTCACAATCCGACTCTTAGAACCTCAACATTAGTTGGGCTGAAAATTTTTATTTCCTCAACAACATCCATTATTCATACTAGGATCATGATTTACAATTTATAGTCTAACCCCCAAAATATTCGGGAACATTCTCACACCATCAACACTATTCACGAGAGTTTTCCATCTCAGAAAAATAAAGCAAAGCAAGTTTGATCTCTTACACAGTAAGCATAGGTCTTGTAATTGAACAATCAAGTGTTACCAATGTAAACACTTCATTTGCTATGTTAAATGAAACTATCATATTGTAAAGACTATATATTGTACCATCCTTCGAACTAAACCCAAACCAAAACATAGCTCCGTTTACAATGACGCTTCCATCAAAAAGTGCTACATTTTCTATTCCAAATTCTACTTCCTTCCATGATTCTAAGCTTAATGAATAAGCTACAACATGCAAAACGGCAAGAGGACGAGCAAAATAAATTTCACTATCTTGTAATCATTTTCATTTGGACTGAAACCAAATCCTACATTGAAAAATAGCTGTGTGTCTAAAGGGAGAGGTAGAACTTTCCTATTTGGAGGCAACTGTCTGACCTCCCTAGTCGCTGGATTCCACAATAAAAGCGATGGAGAAAATACAGAATTCGGATCGACGTCAGCACATAGTAAACCATTGCTGGAACCGACGATTTAAAAGGTAGTCAAGGAATCAATGAAAGGTGCATTCTCAACTTCATGGGGTTCCATCTTGCAATCAAGCCACCATAAGTCATGACGTCGTTGTAAAATAAGAGAAGGGTTTTGATGGGTACTGGAGTGGTTGTGGTGGTCAAAGATGAAAGATGGGGATCTGATAAGATTTTTCCAGTGTTTTTACCGGAAGTCACATGAGAATGTTTCTGATAATTTCTTCAGGAAGAAACGCCGGCCACTACAATCCGCTTCATCGAGCTCGATTGTGAAGAACGCAGAAGCGATCTTTAGAGGAAAGCCCTCCAATCAATGGTCTGATTCTTCTGTGAGAAGAATCTGTTGCCGTTGCGTTTTTGTGCTTTATACTCGTATTTCCATTTTACTGAAAAGTTTGTTTTATGAATAAAAATCAGTTTGCATTTTTGCCCGTATGAATTATTATTAAATCGTTAGAAATTAAAATAATTACAGACTGAATATTCCTTGAATTGTTAAACATATATCGCCTGCTATTATCTTAAAACAAATTTAAAGTTTAACTTTTTTTTATCAGATTTCTAAACTCTGATTTCGTATTTAAAGAAGAAAAAAAAGATTTTTCCACTTGTTAGTAATTCAATGGAGTATTTTTTTTCAATGGTGCTAGATGAAAAAAATACTCCATGGTGCTGGATACACTAAAAATTAATTAATTTGAATTATTGGCAGCCCAGGAGAATCTTCTATACCAATTTACTCTCTGAAATATTTGATATTTTTATTGATGAGGTACTATACCTATTTTAAAGGGAGAAAGACTATAATCCAAAATTCAAATACCAAATCCAAAATATGAAATTCAGATAACTCATAATCCTAGATTCTAGTAACTAAATCTATCTCATAGGATATCCACTTATTTCCTGATTTAATTTACTAAAAATAATAATAATAATAGACTCAATTAATTAAAAATAATTAAATAACTAACATATAATAATTGATATTAGTTATGCTTTCCTTTTCTTGAATAAATAATATAGTGATCGGATCAGGATAATTGCTATCACTTTAATAGAGATTAAACAAAAATAGAAATTTTTTTGCTTCCTCATTCTCCACATAACAACTTAATATCACTGATCTTTCCTCCAATTGGAACAAGACTTTCTGCATGGTAGTAAATAGAGCCATTGGTAGAGATATTTAACAAAGTAATTATTTGTTCTTGAGAGGAAGGTTCATTTGCACCGCCATCACAAACAATTTGATCCATCCAAATAATCATCACCGGACGTTCCACCCTTGGAATGGGACAGCTACTATATTTTTTAGCCCAATATGCACCTGAACCATCTTCCATCACCCACAATTCGATCAAATATTCAAAGCCTTGAGTAACAAAAAAAGAAAACATAGCAAGTTTGTTCTCATACGTGGTAAGCCTAGATGTTGTTGAAGTGGACCGATCAGGTGTAGGTGTAGGTATCAAAGTAAACACTTCATTTGCTATGTCAAATGAAACTGTTGCAAAGTAATAGGTATGTGTGTCTGGATTCCTCCCAAACCCAGACCAAAACATAATTCCATTCACAGTGACGCTTCCATCACCAAGACCAACGTTTTTAATCCCAAATTCTACTTTCTTCCATGATCCTGAGCTTAATGAATACACTACGACAACCAGAACCTCAAAAGGAAAAGAAGAATCATAATCTATGGCATGATAACTTATCACTACCTTGTAATCATTAACAACTGGACTAAAGCCAAATCCTATACTGAAAGGGAGAACTGTACGTCTCGTATATGGGGGAAACTGAAAAGGGAGATCTGCACCTTTCGTATTTGGGGCATTTGGGGGCAACTGTCTGACCTCTCTAGTAGCTGGATTCCACAATAAAAGGGAAGGATAAAATTCAGAATACCTATAAGCGCTCACACAGAGCAAGCCATTGCTGGAACCGACGATTCGACAGGTGTCCAGGGAACCGATCACAGGTGCAATTTTAACTTTTTGGGGTTTCATCTTGCAATCAAGCAACCACAAGTTATAATGTCGTTGTAAAAGAAGAGAAGGGCTTTGATGGGTACGGGAGTGGTGGAAAGGGGCGGACCCAGAAATTTACAAAAGGGGGGGCACAATTTATGGGGAGACTACCCCCGAAAATTTTTTTAGAGAAAAGTTTTAAATACATTAAAAAAACAAAAGAATATAAAGAGAAAAATAAGGCTAAGTACGGTTAGAAATAGCAAAAATGCTATTAAAAATAACAAGGCTGGGCACTAAATAAGTTCAAGCACATATATTTTAATAACAAAAGTATATTACAATAAAAATAATTATAATATAAGTTCAAGTACATATATTCTAAACCTTATTTTTTGGAATTTCATCGTAATTACCCTATTATCAATGCTATCAAATACATCTTTTTCAATATAAAACATTAAACAAATGGCGAACGTTTGATTCAGAGAAGCTGGCTATTTGATTCTACGATGCGAAATGATTCTCTAGTATTTGAATTTTACATTAATTTTTTTTTTGTTAGAAACGTAATTTGAAGGGGGGGCACTTGCCCCCCAAGTCTTACACTTAGATCCGCCTCAGGGCCACTCACTGGTCATAGATGAAAGATGGGGTTCTGATAATATTTTCCCAATGTTTACACACACATCGGGATCGGATTAGGGTTTTTACCGGAAGTCGCATGAGAATCTCTCTGATGATTCCTTCAGGAAGAAACAGCATGTCGCCGGCCACTTCAATCTGCTTCATCGGGTTCGATTGTGAAGAAGAAGCGATCTTCAGAGGAAAGCCCTCCAATCACTCGTATTTCTATTTTACTGAAAAGTTGGTTTTATGAAGAAAAAAAAAAAAAATCAGTTGTTGTTGCCCGTATGAAATATTATTAAATCGTTAGAATGTGGATTCCTTTTATATCAATTAAATGAATCTTATTTGTTTGAAATCTTAACCAGATCTTTTTATTTTTATCCTTATCAAATATGTCACTCATGATCTCTTTACAATAAATTTTTACTCATTATCGATCTCATATATACTATATTTCTAAAAAGGCTATAATTAAAAAGAAAGATATATAAATTACACATTTATTACTTTAATTAATAATTTGAACTAATTTGAACCACATGATCTTAGGAACGGAGCGAGTGTGTGTGTGTATATATATATATATATATATATATTAAACATTCAAATACGTTATTGTTATTATCACATATTAAAATATCCATACACACACAAGAAATTACTGTTGAGGTATCGCAAGTCCAAAACAATCGTAACAAATGATAACAAATTACTGTTGAAGCTACTTCTTTTTGTTTTCTTTTTTTCTTCTTCTCGAAATTCTTTTTGTTTTCATTACTAATATAGGAAACTTTGTTTATTTATTCCCATTTTTATATTTATATTGAAAAAAACACGACTTGATTATTTTCCTTCCTTTTGCAAACTTGTCAATAAGCTTTCCTGGTTAACACTTAACACGAAATTTGAGGTTTTTCCCAGTTTCCAAATAAAACACGAATGTAAGGCGGTGGAGGGAAGAGACTTTAATTGGAATAATGGAATTTATGAGCGGAATTTACTGTGAATCGGATCCCCGCCAAAAGAAATGATTGGACGGAGTCTAATTTAGTAATTTATAGTTGATATACTGGTATCAGTGTTGGTGTTAAAATGTGATTAATTGATTAATATCAATTTCACCTGAAAGGCTTGTTTTGATTATTCTAGTTTAATAAGCAATAAAAAAGTATGCGGTCATTTTTCAATAGTATGGATTTATTTTTTTAGTATGATACTATGAGTCATGTTTTTATATAGATTTACCAATTTATACGTTACTTGTTTTAATATCGTTAACTTGCAATTAATTTAAAAAATGGACTGGCATTTGTGCAAATTTGAGGTATACTCAGATAAAGTCGTTGTGAGTATGACTAAATTATTCATTAAGATGAAAAGGGGTTCGATGATAAATAAAGTTCCAAATCATCGTAAGGTAACTTAAGATGGTGTTATAATTTAATAAGATTTTTTTTGTGAAACTAGAGAAAACATTTTTATAAAAAAAAACAGAGAGAGAGAGAGAGAGAGAGAGAGATTAAAGTAACTAATAGCATGATTAGGCATAAATATGAACTGATTGGAGTTTAGAGAGATTAAAGTAACTAATAGCATGATTAGGCATAAATATGAACTGATTGGAGTTTAATATGCACATGGGAGTTGGCCAAAAAGAAATCTCTATGTTCATAATTAGAAATATGATTAAAGAGGAGGAAAAAATGCTCCCAAAAGCAATAACAAAAATCTGTTCTGGCCCAAAAACTGTTATTGACAAAAAAAACTTCTCTGGCCCAAAAAACCTGTTTTGGAAAAAAAAATGCCCAAATTCCTTAAACAGGTTCCCTGGACCCGTTTATTAATACCCATTTAACCCGTACCTGTTTTTATACAGGCTAAATGGGTTTGACCATGGGTAGGGCTGCCTCGTACCTGTGTAAAATAAACGGGCGGGTCACGGGTTACCCCCTGTGGCAGCCCCGCCCGCCCGTTGCTCACCCCTACTTGTAAATATATTGTAACTGTAAAGATTCTCTATTTGTATATGTGTCATTGTATTATAAGGTTAGTTACAATATTGTGCAGATTTTACAATTGCTAAGATTTGATTTTGTAATACCCGGATATTTATTTATCTGTAATATTATATTGAGATAAATAAATGGCTATTTTTTATAGGAGAATATATGGTCTCAAATTTTGAGTTATAAAAGTCGTATTTCTTAAGGAAAAATCTCTTGAAGATTAGGAAGAATAATGGTGCCAAAATACGCTTGAGGGACATAAAATACCTGGAGAACATTATAAAATATTGCAAGGGGCAATTAAATAATATTTAAAGTTAGAGAGTATAGAAGAGTATTTGTAAAGTATTCAGAAAGTATTAGTGTGTGAGATTGGAAAGTATTCAGAAAGTATTAGTGTGTGAGGTTGGAAAGTATTTAGAAAGTATTAGTGTGTGAGGAAATTAGAGAGTATGTGAAGAGTATTGGGAAAGTATTCAGAAAGTATACATGCTGGCCGAATTTTTGAGCAAAAAAGGGGATAAGAATGAAGTAAATAATATCATGATATTTTGTAGCAACTTGCAATATAATATTAATATAAAATGTGAAAAAGCAAATAGGATAAATGACCACCGATAGAAATTAAATCCTATCTAGAAAACCATGAACTAAGTTTCTAAAGTTAGAACATATTATAAACAAGTGAATTTTTATCTCGGAGTAGGATGTCTCCTGGACATATTATGAATCAGTGGATTTTTGTCCCGAAGATGTTATTACCCGAAGCGATTTCCGTAACCGAAGGCGTTTGTCCGAAAATGTTCGGCAGTCAACGGAATGTCCTGAATGGGATCAAAAATTTAGTTGACCCAGACATTTCTAAAGAGGATGAATAGACCTTCAGGGCTATGTTGCCAGATTTTTGAGATTTTGTAAGATTACGCGATTAGAACACCGAACAGGGACTTTATCGGTAGGAAACTTCTCAAGCAAGTAGATGACCTCATATGCATGACATGGGATGACACATTTTTGTTGACAAAAGGGGTAGGGGAGGACGGTTTGGAGCAATGGAGGGCCAAGATGAAGTCTTTCCAAACACCTTCGATCCAACGGTTATGGTTCAGGATGAATAGTAATCGAAATTTTCCTATAAATAGGCACCAACTCTCTTCACATTTCTTCACCAATTCACTCATGCTCTAGTTCGAAATTTGGAGAAGGAAGAGAGGAGGAGGAGCCCGGGGAAATTTGTAGCGAAGCTCTGAGTAAGTTCTTCGGTCCTTAGCTTTTAAGTTCTAGTCTTTTGCTCGGTAGTTTTAGTAGAAATGTTACTTAGATCTAGGAAGTAGGAAATGAAATTCCTATTCTTGTTTTTAGGCCTCATTGCATTGAAAAATGCTTGACGAGGTAAAAACATAGTAGGAATTGAGTTTCTGAAAGTTAGGAGTCAAAGTAGCGAAGCTCTGGCAAAATTTTGGAAATGAGTAAAGATAGGGGCAAAATGGTAATTTGTACCTAAAATGCCTGTTATGATGTTGATCACTGATAAATGTGATATTATCCTTATAGGATATCTGTGATCACCTACCGCTGTCAAACCGCTGTCGAACCGCTGTCGACGTCTTTGTTTTCCGTTTTCCGTCAAAAGTACGGTTTCACAAGTCAAGCGTACGAGAATACGAATCAACGAAGGTACGGACGCGTACTGTAACACTAATCCTGTGCTGCTCATATACATATATGTGATAGATACGTTCATAGGTTGAGGCTCTGTTTAGGGTCGTCATTTATACATACAGCTTTTATACGGGTTATAATCATAATAATGCCGTTGTTTTCCTAGCGCTGAGAACACGTGTTGTGATCGTGGCCTTTGGTTATGTGAAGACTGTTGTTGTTAGACTTTACATATGGCTCTGTGCTTATGTTCTGTCGTAGTTATGATCATGCATCTGCTCTATGCTTTTGTAGTGATATACTCTTTGTTATGTAGGTTAACTGTTACCCGAGATCCAATGGGGTAAATTGGATCTCACCGTAGCTTCAGTCGGGAGGACCGCAGATTGGTGATAAGAACAAGCAGCGGGAGTAGGCTTCCGGCAGGAGTTTTAATTATCGTTTTGTGTATTTACTTTTGAACACTAGGATGATTGTACCATTACTATTACACTATGGTTAATGTTTTATTATGGTTCAGTTACTCAGTCGCTCCAATGCTCTACTCTGATTGAAAAAAAAAAATTACGCTTTAAAAATGGGATGTTACAGATTTCATATTCTAGAATGTTGTATTCAATGGATATAAATATATGCATACACTAGAGGAATTTTCTGTGCCTTCAGCTATCATTCTTCTCTGTTCATTTATCTATTTGTCTAACTTGGTATCAGAGCTAGGCAATTACCATGTCTGCGACATCTGATTCCGCCATGTCTGGTACTCAATCAAACACTCGGTCTTATTCAATGTTTAACTCATCTAGCCAAACTACTGCGATCAAGTTGGATCGCACTAACTACCTAATCTGGGAATCAATCGTATTGCCTCTTATTGAAGGCAACTGTCTTGAGAGCCATATTAATGGTATATCTCGCTCATCGCCTAAAGTCGTTACCGGCGACACCAAAAACAAAGCAAACCCTGCTTGGACCGAGTGGTTCTCTGTTGATTGATTACTTGTTGGCTGGCTCCATAATACGATGACCCAAGATATTGGGTTGCAGCTTCTCCACTGCCAGACAGCTGAAGATCTCTGGAATAGTGCACAGGATCTTACCTGCCCTTCCACCAAAGTACGCGTGATGGTCATGAAGAATGAATTGTGTAACACCCCAAATCCAATACCAGAAATCTTGGCCAAAACACTTGAAATATTTCCAACAAGGAAGATCAACATCTAAATCATTAAAGGGTTAAGGAGCAATAATACACATGAGCTTTGTTTCAGGGAGCGTCCAACACCACGGGCTTTTTTTTGGAGCGAAAGTACATGAGGTTAACTATTGGGAGCAAAAGTCACACCAGACTTTCAGTTGACCGACGTTGACCGTTAAGTACCATTAGTTGACTGTTAATGATGACGTGGATGTCCAATGGGACTGACAAGAAGCCAAATGGGAAGGAAAAATGCTGACTAGGAATCTGCAGGAAAGTAAATAAAAAAAAGAAAAAAAAATTAAACTCCCAAACTCCATCCCTAAGCTCTCTTCAACTTCTTCGCCACTTCATCTCCTTCTCCTTCTTCTCTACTCAGCACAGCACTGTGAAACAACACCTGAAGCACGCCTCTGAGTTCTTCATCACTACCAGTCTTCCATTTCCTGTGCACAACACAAACGTCCCAAACGGCCTGTACGGACTCAAAACGATGAAATTCTTCACTGTTTCCAGCAGCAAGTTGGTGCTTCCCATGAGGTTGCAAGCTTGATGGCTCGCCACCGTTATGGGTCTTGAAAAACTGGATTTAAAACCATTTGAGAGAGCTGAAGCTTTTGTATATATTTTTCCAGTACGATGTAAATATTTATTTCAGATAAAGGAAATTACTGTGCCTAACCGAAATTCATAAAATACACAGATCGTTTAAGCTCCTTTTGATTTAAGATTTGCATCTTTTGTATATTTATATACACCTTGATGTTTATCAGAAAATAAAATCAACTGTACATGAAGTTTTTTTTTTTTTGGTTGCAGAAACAACACTAGATCATCTTCTCACTTTATTCATGTTCTTCGGTGATGTGTGCTACTGTATATCACCTCAGCGTTTTGTGCTACTGTATCTACAGTTTCAATAATGTCAGTCCTAACCCTTAATACATGTTTATGACACAAAAGAAAGAAACAGAGCAGGGACGAGACAAACAGACAAGGAATCCTAATACATGAGCAAATATGTTGAAATCGCATTAGGAACCAAACAAGTACACCAAAATACATGATTTTGGTTTCATCGGAGAGAGACCAGCGAAGCTGATGATGAGTGAAGAAGAAGAAGAAGGAGGAGGGAGCGAAGCTGATGATGAGTGAAGAAGAAAAAGAAGAAGGAGGGAGCGAAGGCGATGATGGTTGAGGAAGAAGAAGAAGCGGAAATTTTTAGGGTTTTTTTCCCCCAAATTTTATTAACTTTGCACAGTCAGTAGAATCCTAGTCAGTATTTTCCCTTCCCATTTGGCTTCTTGTCAGTCCAATTCATCGTCCACGTCATCATTAACGGTCAACTAAGGGTACTTAACGGTCAACATCCACTATATGAAGGAATGGTGTGACTTTTGCTCCCAATAGGTAACCTCATGTGTACTTTCGCTCCAAAAAAAAGCCCGTGGTGTTGGACGCTCCCTGAGGCAAAGCCCATGTGTATTATTGCTCCTTAACCCATCATTAAAATACATGACTAATTCAAATCAAATATATTTTTAGAGTCAACATAAATTCCCAAAATATTTCATAATAAAAATACAAAGCGGAAGTCTTAGAGTCATGGCAAATAAAATGACATAACATAAGATCTAGGAGCACAACCGAGCCTTCAAGGCTCACTTTATAGGTTATTCCCTCGCTCCCTACTAGAACAATCACCTGAAAATTTTTAATATAGGGTGAGATAGACATCTAGTAACTACTGAAAGTTTCTACCATACACAAGCAAATCACATATGACAAAATGCAGGAGTTGGTTACATATATATTTGTATATATCATAATTTCATACAACATTAATTATCATGATGTCAATGTGAACCGTACAATTATATTAAACCATTTAGTAACCATCAGCTAATTGCTTATGCGAGATCTGATTGGGCTTGTGATGTAGATGATAGGAGATCTATGGCTGGCATATGTGTATTTCTGGGTAATAATCTGGTGTCCTGGTCTTCAAGAAAACATAAAGTAGTGTCTAGATCAAGTACTGAATCGAGTACCGGTCTCTCTCTAATGGATATGCTGAAATTAAATGGTTAAGTTCTCTAATGTTTGAAATAGAATTGTTTGTAAAAAATCCTTCAGTAATTTGGTGTGACGATTTAAGTGTGAAGTCTCCTACTGCAAATCCTGTACAACATGCTAGGAGCAAGCATATTGATGTTAACATTCATTTTATTCGAGACTTAGTTTCATCTGGCGTAATAGACATCAGATATATACCTTCGTCTTATTAAATTGCAGATTGCTTTACAAAACCCTTATCATAGTCACAGTTTCAGCATTTCAGAGATAAACTCGACTTGTTAGTAACACCCTCTCGTTTGAGGGGGAATGTTAGAATATAATCCCTGTAAATATATTGTAACCGTAAAGATTCTCTATTTGTATACGTGTCACTATATTATAGTGTTAGTTACAATATTGTGTAGATTGTACAGCTGCTAAGATTTGATTTCATATTCTAGAATGTTGTATTCAGTAGATATAAATATATGCATACACCAGAGGAATTCTCTGTGCCTTCAGCTATCTTTCTTCTATGTTCATTTATCTATTTGTCTTACTCTAACAAATGTATTTTTATTGAGAGATTGATGTTCAGGAAGCTGATCGACAAGAGACCAAGGGCTGAATGAAGTGTTATGATGGGGAGTCACACAAGGTGTGGTTTATAAGTTCATATAGATTTTCCTCTTACTAGGCTAGTCTTTTATAATTAGAAATAAGAAATTAAAAAAAAAAAAAGTGTCTCATAGGTCATGAGATTGAGAGTAAGGTGTTTGTAAAACCCTACAATCAATTAAAAAAATTCTTTAAGAATTTTCTTATACACTTATCTTGTACTGTGCAAAATCCCCAATAATGGATTCATTGGATTGGTTAACAACAGAGCATTTTTATTGTAAACCAAACATTAAAGCCTCTTTTATGCCACCAATCATCCTAAGAGCACGCACCCTCTAGCTTAGCTAGGCGGGCAAAAAAATTATCATCAATCAGCATAAGTGAAATGAAAATGCAAGCAACTCAAATTTGATTCGCTTACATTTCTTTCTTCTCATTTGATATTAATTTCATTTGGCATATTATCTGGAAAAAAAGGTCCCTAATAATCCACGCATCATCAATCATATTATATATCGATTTTTAAAACCCAACAACATGACATTATAGATAGGCAGGTCAAATAAATTAAAGCTACAAAAGATCATTAAAAAAAATGCTACAAAAAAAATGGTATTTAATATCTATGCTTACCCTTCAAGATAAAAACTCTAAAGGGCATAAAGTCTCACTGGTGCGAAATAGCTTTAGCTAATGAAGTTCTTTTATAGCAAAATAGCTCAAAGTAAATCTGCAACGTAATAATTAAGATCAAAAATGAAAACTCTTCAATGTGATTTTTGCCAATTGAGACAAAACTTTCCACATAATTGAAAAAAAATACCATGACCATAATGTCATATCTGACAATATCAAACACTTTAAATTCATTAGTGGTGATATCCAACAAAACAACTTTTCCTTCCACATTCTTTGTTGTGCCCTTGCGTACAAAATTACAGACAATTTTGTTACTCCAAATAGTTATGGGATGGGCTGATGCTACATTTCTTAGACCAATTCCATCTTTTCCCAAACGCACATGTTCCCTCCTCCATCAGCCACAAATCAATACTAATATTAAAGGGACAAAGCATAGCAATTTTGTTCTCCTGCACAGCAAGCCTATTGCAAAATGATTTAGAGGCTAAAGTAGGCAACGGTATTAAAGTAAAGCTTCTGTTGCTATGTTAAATGAAATGATCAAATTTCCTTCATTTTCACCCTCCCTCCCCATCACACTTACCATAAACTCAAACCAAAATAGGGCTATCTAGAGATACACCGTGTAAGTGCCCAAATTCTATATCCTTCCATGATCTTGTGCTTAATGAATATACTTGCACTTGATTAACCTGGCTAATCCATATCAACCTTTCTTCCAAAATAAGAAGAGAGGCATGAATTCTCACTATTTTATAATCATTGACAATTGAACTGATGAATCCAAATCCTACATGAAAAAACTCATGCTCATAAAATTAACAACTTTAGATACCTGCCTGACCTCTCTAATAGCTAGAATCCCTAAGAAAATGGAAGCGCAATTGAGTTTGAAACATAGAAAGCCATTACTCGAACCAACAATCAGAACACCCACCAAGGAATTGATTAGAGGCAGGCTATGGACTTCAAGAACCTTCATCTCATGATTGAGGAAACAACAGTTCAAAGGATCAAATAGACCATACCCTTGGAAAAGGAGACAACAGTTTTAATGATAAGTGGAGTGGTGGAGATGGTCTGCCATGAAATATAGGGACTTGATGAGATTTTTCCCGTCTTTATAAACACATTGAAATCAGATTAGGGACTTTACGGGAAGCCGTTTGAAAATGTTTATGATTATTTCTTGAGGAAGATATGGGTTGTTACTATCCAGTGGCATTTACCTTAGAGGACTCAACTGGGTAGATCACATCCCATGGAGGAAAGGTTTATGCCGATCAAAGGGTTTAAGAAGGAAGAAGAGAGTTGCGTCGCGCTTTATTTGTAACTAGAAAAGTATTTTTAATTTTTTTCTTAGGTGTTAAATGTTTCTTTGCTAAATATCAACATCAGTATCCAACGATATTGAGTCCAGTTGGGAGAGATACCCACATTTAGTGCCCGATAGTACCTGGAACAAGATTGTCTCTAATAAAAGGATACTTATGCCTTGCAATATGTGTGTGTGTGTGTATGGTTAAATACTTACTTTAAGCTTCTTTTATAAAATTAATTAAAATTTGTTGGCAAAAAAATAATAATTAATCAATAAGATCTAATACGAATTCAAATGTCATTTATTATTAATTCCAATGACTTTCATGCTATACGAGGAAATAAATAGCCATTATTCCCAACAACCAAAAATATATAAATGAAATAAGCATTAGTTAAGATTTAAATCTAAAAAAAAAAAAAATAGGTTTAGGGTTATCAAACCCTGGACCGACCGGGCCAGATGGTTGGTATGTTGGTCTAATTGCGATTTTTAAAAAAGCTTAATATTTTTTATGGAATATTTTGCAATGTTAGTTAAAGTTAATGATATTTTTATTTTTTGGGTTAATGACTATTAGTTAATGATTAAAGGCTTGTAAATAGGAATTAAATGTCTCCAGCATTAGATCACGTTTGATTGGCTGGGATTTAATACTATATAATTTTTTTATTATAACATTAAATTATATTAAATCTTAACTATTGAAAATTAATCAAATAGTGGAGACATTCAATAAAGAGAAAATGGAAAGAGAGATCAATGAAGATATTCTTTTCAGCATCCTACATTTTACTTCTTTTTTGGGGGATAGTGATCGTTATACTTTCTCCCACGTATCTTGGCTGAGGCACCTTCTTATTTAAAGAGGCCCTCATAAGATTCCAATAGAGTGGAATCTGAGCCGATGTGTAAAACAAGAGTGGCACGTTAATCAAACTGTACATTGGGGAAACCTTAGCCTCCATTCTTGGATCAACTTCAAGTGAATGCGCCGCACAAAAAGACACCATCATTGACACGATAGCGACACAGAACGACGTTAACGCAAAACAAAGTTTCAACGGCAAGTTCCTATGAAAATCATCAGGTTGCTTCCGACTTCCGAGAACTGTAAACCACCAAGAAACCAGCCAAGGAAGTGATAGAGAAGCAAAATGAGACGAAAATGGGGATCAAGAAAACATTGAGTGCAAATTGGCCTTCTAATTGTGGCCTTCTGTGACGTCATTTTTGCCACCAGCCATCAGGGACTGTTACACCCCTACCGGCTTCACCCTTTTGGGTGGCGGGTAGTGTGATACCTCTTAATTCTTATATTATATTACTTAATGTAACATCTCAAATTCCATACTACAAATTGTGTCGGATGACACTTGGTTTTAGAAAAATTCAACAGAATTTGAGGTGCTACATCAGAGTACTTCGGAAACGGAGAGCAATGTACTAACAAATGGACAATGAAGAGTAGTGGTATAAAAATACCCCGACATATGATGATGCAGGGCGTATGCTAGTATATTAAAAATTTCCCGAAGGAATATTCATGTGATACAATATACAGAGCTTTGTACAATTACATTTCTCAAAAGGTAACTATACAACCTAGACCAAGCCTTGACTAGACTTGGGGCAATGAACCTAACACCGTTAACCGAACAGAATGGCCAGGTAAGTGTCTTTCATGGGGGCCTCACCGAGTTCATGGCGACTTAATGGCTAACCCACATAGACTAGCCTTGCCTTCGGCACCAAACTATTCGAAATAACTTTATTAGACCCATGCCTGACAATAGGCTCTGATAACTTCTTCCGGCTCCTGCCTCGACCAGTGCATTATTACCACTTTGCCCCTTGGCTCCTTTCTATGGCTCCGTCTACCGGTGCCTTCTCATTCACGATCCTTACCTGTACTATTATTTAAGACTGAGGTCCAATGCACATTGGACCTCAGGTAACGGTTAACCTCATGTTTATATACACCATATATGTACTACAGATATTCATGAAGTTTCAGCGATATTTACTACAATCGATGTAAGGTATACATAGGGAAATATACATAATCAGATATGCACGGTAATAACAATACAGTCAGATGTAAGGTTAAGGCACAATGGGAAATGTACATAATCAGATATGCATGACAATAACAATACAGTCAGATGTAAAGTTAAGGCAAGACGGAGGAATTATACATACATGCATATAATAACCATCAGAGTTAGTGTTACTAGTACGCGAACGTACCTTCCACCGTGAAATGGCCAAACGTCCGGCCCTTTGAACCCGACTCCGGACCTCCCGGATATCCTAAAGGGTAATACCGTATCCATTAACTCATACACAATATCCTAACGGATATTTTAGTCACAAATGACTATTTTACCCCTAACTTCGCTAACCGACGAAATTTCGCCAGAGCTTCACTACTTTGACTCTAATCTTCCAAAATTTTGCCATATCTCTTTCTTCATCATATTTAACCATAAAACATGATATCAACAATATATTGGAAGACTAAAGATCAAAACAACATAAGCTATAAACTTAACCTAGAACTTCAAGAACTAGGGACTGAAGAACTTACCCAGAACCTTGCTACTCCTTCTCCAGAGCTCTCTCTTCTCTCTACTCTCTCTCTTATTTTCGAAATTGCTCTTGAATTGGTGTGAGAAATGAATGAGAGAATGGTGCCTATTTATAGAAAAAGGCTATGGCAACTTTGTAAATTTTTCAAACTTTCTCCTTTCACTTTGAGCCATTAGATCTAGGGTATTTTTGAAGGCTCCATCTCCTCCCTCCATTTCCTTGTGCCGACCTCCCCCCCCCCCTCTTTTCAACAAAGTGACATCATCCAAAATGATGTCACCTCTTGCTTTGGGATTTCTACCGATAAAGTCCCCTGTTCGGTGTCCTAATCGCGTAATCGTAAATAATCTCAAAAATTCATTAACGTAGTCTTGGAGGTCTATTCTTCCTCTTTAGAAATATTTGGGTTAGCAAAATTTATGATCCCATTAAGGGTATTTCCTAACCTGCTGATCATTTTAGGGCAAACCCCGTCGGTTACGGAAATGACTTCGGGTAACACCAACTTCGGGGCAAAAATTCACTTGTTCATAATATGTCCAGATGTTTACTACTTAGTTCAAGGATTTCAAGATAGGATTTAATTTCTATCGGTTCTCATTTATCCCATTAGCTTTTTCACTAAAATATCTCTTTTTGTAAAATATCATGATATTATCCCAAAACCCTTTTCACACCTACATATTTACACATCTTTTTCTCTTCTATTTCTTTCCCATTTTCGAAATTCATGGAGGGTTTTTGACCATGGAATATGCTTCCTACTTGCACAAATATCATAGGATCAAGTGTTCTTATTGGATAGTTGCAACTTTTGACTTTTCAACTACTTCTTAACCAAGTTTGCAACTTCAATTTCCTCCTCCTTCATTCTTCCAATTCGGCTGCCCCTCCCTCTCTTCATTTTTCATTTTGTTTAATTACTTTATGCTTCAATTCATCTAATAGTTAATTAGCAAGAAATTCCCCTATTGGTTTCTAGCAAATAACATGGATTTAGACAATTTAAATTGCTAGAATTATTGTAGGCCTTTGATCTTACTTTATGAGATTTAATCCTAACCATTGATTCATATTTGTCCAAGCTTAATTAACAAGTTCAATTAGAGACTTAATCACATGATTAGTAATCTTTTAAGCTTTAGGGATTTTATACATTTAATCTCATCCATTTCTCTTAATCATCTCCAATTAATTAGCAATTATTCTCATGCTCATCTTAGCCATTAGTCTTTAATTAGGGTTACAACTTCTAATTGTGCCTCTATAACATGTTGATTAATCTCTAATAAATAGGGATTTAATCATTTACTAATTGTTGGTAATTTTCTTATTTAAGATTAATTATTTCCTCACAACTATTGTACTGACATTGATAATTTATGCTCCATGTATTATTTTAAAAATCATGGGACAACTTATGTTCCCCAAAATAATATTAAATTTCGCCTCATTATTTTCCAAGGAAAATAATCCCATAAATTATCTAAATTAGAGACAATTAAATATTTATTAAAAATAGGGAAGTATGTTGTTTCTAATTTAGATAATTTATGAGATTATTTTCCTTGAAAAATAATGAGGCAAAATAGAATATTATTTTGGGGAACATAAGTTGCCCCCAATGTCAGTACAATATTTGTGAGAAAACAATTAATCTTAATTAAGAAAATTGTCAACAATTAGTAAGTGATTAAATAAGTAATTAATTGCTAATTGTTTAAGCATGAATAAGGGTGATATTCAAAGTTAATTAAGTGCAAACCCTAATTTAAGATTAGTGACCAATAAGGGATTAAGATTAGCATAAGAATAATTGCTAATTAATTAAGTTTGATTAGGAAAAATATAAGATAAATTATATGTGATTCCTAAAGCCTAATTAACCATAAGTTAATCCTTGTTAAATAGAGAGAACCAAAGGGATAATTAGCTATAAGATATATATATGTGTGTGTGTGTGTGTGTGTGTGTGTGTGTGTGTGTGTATATATATATATATATATATATATATATATATATATGTTAATTCAATAAAAATCAAAGTTTGACAAGTCAATAAGGGGAGGGGGACGAAATTTTGGAAGAGCAAAGGAAGAAGAGTAAGTGTGAAAAGGGTTTGTGTAAATATCATGATATTTTAGGAAAAAAGAGATATTTGTTGAAAAAGCAAATAGGATAAATGAGAACCGATAGAAATTAAATCGTAACTTGAAATCCTTGAACTAGGTTGCTAACATCCGGACATATTATGAATAAGTGAATTTTTGTCCCGAAGTTGGTGTTACCCGATGTCATTTCCGTAACCGACGCGTTTGTCCTAAAATGGTTAACGAGCTAGGAAATACCCTTAATGGGATCATAAATTTTGTTAATCCAAATATTTCTCAAGAGTAATTAGAGACCTCCAAGACTACGTTAATGAATTTTTGAGATTATTTAAGATTACGCGATTAGAACACCGAACAAGGAACTTTATCGGTAGGAAGTCCATAAAGGAAGAGGTGACATCATGTTGATGACCTCATTTTGTTGAAAATGGGGTAAGGGAGGTCGGCCAAGGGGCTTGTGTGGTGAGGATTTGAGATGCAAAAATGTCCTAGATCCAATGGTCAAAATTGAAGAAGAAAAAGTGATGAATAGTGAAATTGTTGCCTATAAATAGCCTTCACTTTCATTTGAGAATTCTCACACCAATTGCCTTAGCAATTTCGAAATATAGAGAGAAGGTAGAGAGAAGGAAGAGCTCTTGAGGAAAAGTAGCAAAGCTCTGGGTAAGTTCTTCGTCTCTAGCTTTAAGTTCTAGTTTTAGTTCGGTAGTTCTTGAAGTTCTAGGGTAGATGTTGTTTTGATATTTAATCTTCCAATATATTGTAGATATCATGTTTTATGATTAAATATGGTATTTATTTCGAAAAAATGATGGGGAAAGAGATATGACAAAATTTTGGAAGATTAGAATCAAAGTAGCGAAGCTCTGGCGAAATTTCGCCGGTTAGCGAAGTCAGGGGTAAAATAGTAATTTGTGGCCAAGATATCTGTTAGGATATTGTTCATGAGTTAATGGATATGATGTTACCCTTTAGAATATCCGGGAGGTCCCGAGTCGGGTTCAAAAGGCCGGACGTTTGGCCATTATACGGTGAAAGGTACGTTCGCGACATACTGTAACACTGATTCTAATGCTTATGTTATGCTTGTATATGTTGTGGATACTTTCATAAAACCATGAACAGGACTTTGTCCTGGATATGCACCGTGACTAAGGAATCGTATTTAGATCACTAAATACAGCTTTACGTGTTATAGTCATGATAATGCCGTTATGTTTTCCTAGCGCTGAGGACACGACCGTACATCGTGGCACAGGGTAATAGTGCAGACCAGGGATAACTTTACATGTTATTGTAGTTGTTATCAAATGATCATACAACGTACTGGATTGATCATTGCTGTAATATTAGAAATATCTGTTGTGCATATATTGTTACATAAGCATGAGGTTAACCGTTACCTGAGGTCCAAGGTTATGTGTAACATCTCATTTTCAAAAGCAGTAAATTTTTTTCATATATCAGAGTAGAGCATTGGAACAAATGAGTATTGAGTAATTGGTACATCATAATACAGTGGCGTAACTGCCTGTTCATAAAGAGCATTACATTATCTGTTCAAATCTTAGATATCCTCGATCGGTTCTTTACGTGTTTTTCACATGTGCTGCTTACACAGCTTACGCTCATCCTCCGTCCTCGAGTCTCCGGAACCTGAAGCTATAATAAGAGCTGAGGTCCAATGCCCATCGGACCTCAGGTAACGGTTAACCTCATGCTTATATAAACAATACATGTACAACAGATATCTCTAGTATACAGCATAGATCCATACAGTACATCGTATGATCAGAAGATAATAACTACACTATCATGCAAAGTTATCCTTGGTTTGCAACATCCATGCCACGATGTACAGTCGTGTCCTCAGCGCTAGGAAAACATAACGGTGTTATCATGACTATAACCCGTAAAGTCAGTAAATAGTGATCTAAGTTTACCTTAGTCACAGTGCATGTCCAGGACAGAGTCCCATTCATGGCTTTATGAAACCATCCACAACATATATAAGCATATAAACATCAGTGTCATTGTTACAGTACGCGTCCGTACCTTCGTTGACGATATTCTGGTACGTTTGACGGAAACGGTACTTTTGACAGCGGAACGTCCGACAGCGGCACGACAGACAGCAGAACAACAGCGAAATGACAGTGGAACAAGATTACTGATATCCTATAATGATAATATCACATTTATCAATATTTGATATCATAACAGGCATTTTAGGTACAAATTACCATTTTGCCCCTAGTTGCCTAATCGGCAAAATTTCGCCAGAGCTTCGCTACTTTGACTCTAATCTTCCAAAATTTTGCCATATCACTGACTCCAACATGATTTTCGAAATTAGTGCCTTAATTACCCCTAAACATGATATCTAATCATACTTGGAAGATTAAAGATCAAACTAGCATTTCTACTCTAACTACCGAAGAACTTACTCAAAGCTTCGCTGCAAACTTCCCCGGACTCCTCCTCCTCCTTGCTGCTTCAAGAATTTCGAACTAGGCTAGAGATAAATGGTGTGAAGATTCAAATGAAGGGCAAGGCCTATTTATAGGCAAATTCTGGGTTACTATTCACACTTTGTCAGACGGATTCTGGACCGTAGGATCGCACTTTGTTGGAGTGGCAACTTCTTGGCCCTTGGATCTGCATGCCGACCTCCCCCTTAGGTGGCACAAAATGACATCATCTTTGATGATGTCACAAGCTCACTTTATGGTCTTGTACCGATAAAATTCCCCGATCGGTGTCCTAATCGCGTAATCTTGTAAAATCTCAAAAATCCGGGAACATAGCCCTGAAGATCTTTCCTTCCTCTTCCAAAATACTTAGGTTAACTAAATTTTTGATCCCATCCAAATCATCTCCTATTTCCCCGAAGATTTTCGAATAATCGCCTTCGGTTACGGAAATCACTACTTCGGGTAACGTCAACTTCTGAATAAAAATTCACTGATTCATAAAACGTCTAGTTGTTTACCAACTCATCCCCAGATATTGAGTTATGATTTATTTTCTATCTGTCCTATTTCCTTTTTGTCAGATCCCCTAATTACTCCACCGGTTACGGAAGTGACTTTGGAGACAGTCTACTCCGAGATAAAATTACACTTGTCCATAATATACTCTGACCTTAGAAACCTTGTTCATGATTTTCTAGATAGGATTTAATCTCTATCGGTGATCATTTAATTTATCCTATTTGCTTTTACAACTTAATTACTATTTAACCATAAGTTGCATGTTCTTTAATCAACTAATATCATGATATTTCTTAACCAATTCTTATCCATTCTATCCAAAAATTTCGGTCAAACAATCTGGTCCTTTTGAATTTATTTTTCTGTTTTTATTTTATTATTTAATTAATATTATATATATTTTAATTATATTGTATAATCCATCAAATTTTCCTATTGGTCCATTCCTAATTACATGGATTTAGGTTTTTAAAATTGCTAGAATAATTCTAGGCCTTTGATTTTACTTTTCAAGATTACATCTTCACCCTTAGTAATTATTTAATTTACCTAATTTAATTAACAAGTTTAATTAGTGCTCTTAATCACAAGATTAGTAACTTTTTAGGATTAGTGATTTTCATACACTTAACCTCATCTATTTTTCTCAATCTTTTCCCAATAATTAGCAACTATATTTTATGCTAATTTTATCAATTAAAATTTAATTAAAGGGTTTCTCATAATTTACCTTGAATATTCTCTTGTTTGAGCTTAAATAATTAGCCAATAATTATTTAATTAATCCCTCACTAATTGTTGATAATTTTCTTATTTAGGATTAATTATTTTCTCACAACTATTTGACTTACATTTGTATTTTATGCTCCACATAAAATATTAAAAATCATGGGGTCAATTATGGCCCTCACAATACTTTTTAATTTTTCCCCTTTGATTTTTCCAAGGTTATATTTTATTAAATTACCAAAATTAGAGACAATATACTCTCTAAATTTTAATAATTATTTTACTGCCTCTTAAGATTTATCATAATATTTTTAGGCCATTTTATACTTCACCAGGGCATTTTAGTAATTTTGGCACATTATTATTTTTCCCTAATTTCCAAGAGATTTTTCCTTAGGAAATACGATAAATATAACACAGGAATTGTGACCACATATTTACTTATCAAAAATAGTCATTTTATTTATCCGGGTATTACAGGTATTTTATGCACCATGCATTATTTTAAAAATTATAGGGCAACTTATGGTCCCCAAAATAATATTGGATTTTTGCCTCTTTAAATTCCAAGGAAATAAATTAATAAATTACCAAAATTAGAGACAACATACTTTCCTTTTTTTAATAGGAATTTAATTGCCTCCTAAGACATATTATAATATTCTCAGGGTATTTTATGACCCATAAATGTACTTAGGGATTTTTGGCACTTTATTCCTTCTAATTTCAAGAGAAATTACCCTAGAAAAATAAGATAAATACAACACAAGATTTGAGACCATATATTCACCTATTAAGAATAGGTATTATTTATCAAAAGATAATATTTAAGATAAATAATTATCCGGGTATTACAACCCCAAAATCATTCTAAAGAGTAGAGAGAAGTGGGAGCTAGTGAGAAGAAAGAGGGAGGAGGAAGTTCTTCAAGAGGTAAGTAAGATTTTAAGTTTCTAGTCTTTTGCTTAGTAGTTCTTAGTATAAATGCTAGTTTGATCTAGGAAGTAGGAAATAAATTTTCTATTCTTGTTTTAAAGCCTCATTGCATTGAAAGATGCCTGACGAGGTAAAAACATGGTAGGAAGTAAGTTTTGAAAGTTGAGAGTCAAAGTAGCGAAGCTCTGACGAAATTTTATCGGTTAGCGATTTTTGAAGTCAGGGGTAAAATAGTCATTTATGACTAAAATATCTGTTAGGATTTGGTGTATAAATTAATAAATACGATATTACCCTTATAGGATATCTATGATCGCGTTCCGACCGACAGACGTACCGTATTCATCAACGAAGGTTCGCGTACTGTAACACTAACTCTAATGCTTATAGTATATTCATATATGATAGTGATATTCATAAACTAAGATGCTGTCTTAGTTCATTACATATACATTCAGCTTTATACACGGGTTATGGTTTTGATAATACCATTGAGTTTTCCTAGCGCTGAGGACACGAATGTACATCGTGGCACTGGTGAATAGTGCAGACCGGGATAACATACATATGCAGGGGTTGTGTATTGTTATTGCCTTACATATGTGATTATGTATTTCCTACATCTATTATGGGCTTTTGTAGTGATTATGCTGAAATGTCATGAATATCATCATATATATATTGTTTACATAAGCATGAGGTTAACTGCTACTCGAGGTCCGGTGGGCATTGGACCTCAGTCTTAACTAATAGTATAGGAAAGGATCAAGGATCAGAGAGGGTACCGATAGATGGAGTCGTGAAAAGGCACCAAAGAACGGAGCCGTATCAGAGCCTATTGTCAGGCATGGATCTAATAAAGTTACTTTGAAAAGTTTGGTGCCGAAGGCAAGGCTAGTCTATGTGGGTCAGCCAATAAGTCGCCGTGAACTCGGTGAGGCCCCCATGATAGACACTTACCTGGCATTCTGTTTGGTTAACTGAGTTAGGTTCATTGCCCCAAGTCTAGATAAGACTTGGTCTAGATTGTATAGTTACCATGTAAAAGTTGTAATTATACAAGCTTTGCATATTGTATTACATGAATATTCCTTCGGGATTTTCAATTTAACCAGGTTCCGAAAATTTGGTTGTTGTGGCCATCTTACAACAAACAGAATGAAGATACTGGAAAGTATGTTTGCGACCGTTAAGAGCAGCTAGGAAGAGAGGTGTCTGTCCCTCTTTGTTACCCTCAAGAACAAGCCTTTCATCAACGGCTATTATTCTTTCACATATAGCTTTTGAGCCTCGAGAAGCAGCACAGTGCAAAGGAGTATCGTCTTGCTTATTCTTAGCTTTGATAATCTCCATGGAAACTTCTGGGTTGTTTTTCTCAATTTGATCAATGATCGCTCTAACATCAGCCTCCGGTGCATTAAGAGTGATAGCCAAGTGAAATACATTGTCTTCGGATTTGGTGATCTTTGTGGATTGAACATCTGGACACTCCTTCATTATCTCCACCACTTCCTTCCATTTTCATCCCATCACGTATCTGTATAGTTCATGCCTGGCTTCCATATTTGAAGTGATAGTTGGTAAGTAGCTAGAAGCAGACAAGTATGATTGCTAGCTAGTTTGTACTAATGCAAATTTATAACCCCAATTATCATTAT
Organism: Acacia pycnantha; assembly: GCA_025563575.1. Taxonomy (NCBI): domain Eukaryota; kingdom Viridiplantae; phylum Streptophyta; class Magnoliopsida; order Fabales; family Fabaceae; genus Acacia; species Acacia pycnantha. The sequence continues at coordinate 289,413 of JAMWYP010000265.1, read as the reverse complement.
CTTTGTCTACTTATACTAATTATGCTAGCTTAGTTTCAGTTTCTTTCTTATAATACAAGCCATACATTCTCTTTTCTTCGGGTAACTTTCTTTTAAAACAAGCCTTACACAGAATGTTACTTTAAGGAAAAAAGATAGCAGATTAACTTTTGTTTGTTATGCCATTTTGCTGAACATAAAGGGTAACAGCCCCAAAGAATTGGGTGAGAATAGTAATTAAAATTATACAATATATAAACCTTTCTAGCTAGGTCTTTGTTAATATTGGCAAAACAATGTTGCTATATATATATAAAAAACACACACTTCCTCATGTCCTAATTATACAAAAAAGTTTTGAAGCCTTATAGTTAGTTGGCTTGATGAAAAATATGTGATAGTTATTTTTTTTAATTTTACTATTACCCCTTCTTAATTGCAAGAAGTTGCTGGCCGCAATGCTTTTAATTTCCTGAAAACACTTTATTATGGTAATTAATTTTAAGGAAGGACAAAATTGAGGAATCACACATTTGTTACAAGTTCAAGGACACTAACCACCGTTTCTTAAAAAATATCAAATTTGTTAACTGTACATATATCTCTTTGGATGATTTATTTTTGTACCTTTTTTTGGGTGAACCCATTTGTTGTAATTTAATCCATTAAAAATGGAAAGCTAAATTTCTTTCTTTCAAAAATAAAAGGAAAATTCAACAGAGACACATTTCTTTTTCTTTATTTTGGTTCATGAGTGTTTTCCTCTTAATAGTATGTCGTTGACAAAAAAATGGTTACTTTTAACGAGAGCATATTAATTATGAAGTAACTGGGTTCCATCATTTTGTTTAAAGAAAGCATAAAGCTCCCAATATTTTATTATTCTTTTCTTGGCGCAGGAGAAACTTAAAAAGCAGATTCAATGCGCCTTTTTTTGTGTCATTTTGATGAATAAAAATAAACTTACGTAACATACAAATGTGTTAGTATATCGCAAATTTAGGCCGAAACTAGTTCAAGTTTCTTATTTTTCTTTCGCTTTTCCCTCTTCTACTTGCTTTCCTAATGTAATAAGATTCCATGTTCTTGATCATTTACCTCATGTTGGAGGGCTTGATATCTGATGAGTAAAAGAATAAGAGATGAAGAAGAAAATAGTACACAAAGTCTTTAAGACGTGGATAACACTTTCCTGTAGGTTTAATTCACTTCCACTTATAACTATCTTATAAGATACAATTTGGAATTTTCTGCAGGATACAATGAAAACCCTTGAGTGTGGATTGCACACCCAACAATCAAGCCAAGACAATAATGACTTTTATAAAGTGATAATTAATTTGACTTTATATTTGTGTGCATTGTTAACTCTTAGAAATTGACAACATTCCAACACATTTTCTGTCTCTTTTACCTATTTTGGGCTTAAAGTATGCATTGAAAATGAACTATATAGAAGAAAATGTGCATATCAAAATATCAAGCAAAATCAAAGAAATTCTTGTTATATCTTGTAGAGTTTGTAATTCAATTGAGAATTGAGAATTCCTTTCTCTTTTGTAGGAGGATGGAGACAAGTTTTGATGTTCTATAAGAACCAAGAAACAAGGAAAGAAATAAAGGAAGTGAAGTAATACAACGTTAGAAGGAGGCTGTACAACTGGCCGCAACCAGTCGTGAAAAAGTGCAGAAAGTACAGCTGCACGTTTTTTTACATCAAAAACAGAAAAACCCTATTTAACCTAAAGGGAATGGCCGAAAAACACACTTTTGACACAAGGAAATAGTGGGCACACAAAGGGAGAGCTTGGGAGAGAGATCTTGACAACTTTGGAGGCTTGGGTGTTCATCCTAAGAGAGATTTTGGGGCTTTTTTCACCTTGGTTCTTCCTCTTTTCTTCCTAGCTTCTTCATGTATTCAGAAATTTTTCTTAGAATCTCTTTGTATTTGAACATGAGTAGCTAAATCTTTCATTCTAGGGTTCTTTTGACCCTTTTGTATGGATTGATACTTGAATATTCCTCTCTTTTGGTAGATAAATATATATATGTGTTGATTTCAACTTTGGCTTATTGCTTCTAAGTGATTGACCTCCATTTAGATTATTTATTTACTTAGGTTTTGACTTGAGAGAGCTAATCTAGGTGTAGAACTTGATTGAAATCATGCTTGTCTTGAAGTTTACTTGATAAATGGATGGTTTGTTGGTAAAATAGAGATATATTTACTAACCTTGCATTGTCACATTAGGGTTGTTGCTTGAATATTGATTCTCATTAATTGTAGCAAGAGATTGTGCATTTTAATGAGAAGAGAAACTTGATTTTGACTTGAGAGAGCGGGTCAAGTGTTTTAGAACCTTAGACTAACACATATATGTATTGAAATACTACTAGAGAAGAAATTAGCCAAGTTTTATGAAATGCAAAAGGGGAGAAGAACCTAGACTCTATTATCCTTGAAGTCAAAGATTCATTTGCCTTTATCAATTTTAAGTTTTAGAAATAGTTTTTAAAAATTCTCATTCCAACTCAAAACTTTGTTTTAGCTCAACTTGATGAAATTCACTAAGCCTCTTGCTTGACCAATTTGTTAAACAAATCCTCGTGGGAACAATACTTTACTTATCACTTTATTACTTGCGAAACTCGTACACTTGCAAGGCGAACATGCATTCAAGGATAAACGCAATAATACCTTATTCACTAGTGGAAAAAAGGATTTTAAGACCGGACGAAACAGGTATATTAGGAGCGGACCCGCGACAGGTCTTGTTCCAGGCGGTATTAAAAGCCTCCCTATTAAGACCGGACACATAGAACCGGTCTTAAAGAGTTTCTTTAAGACCGGACATTTTAAACCTTCGGTCTTAAAATTCGTACTAAATAGATATGAAATATTTTTTGTTCGGTCCTAAAACTCAAACTTTAAGACCGGACAAAAACTAGACCGCTCTTAAAAGATCTGAATATTAAGACCGGAAAAAAATAAACCCGGTCCTAAAAATAGTAATATCCTAGACCAGATCCCAGTCTTAAAAGACTGACTTTCAAGACTGGATGTTACATATGTCCGGTCTTAAAAATTGAACTTTTAGACCGCACTTATAAATGGACCGGTCTTAAAAGACCAACTTTTAAGACCGGCTTAATACCTTTAAGAGCGGTCATAGATATACATCCGGTCTTAACAATTGAACATTTAAGACCGTCTTATATATTTATTTGCGCTCTAAATTTTCCCGAATTTTTTTCTGTTCGTTCTTCCTGATCATATATAATACACAAAAATCCACCATCCAAAACAGCACATAAAAGTCGATATACTTTAAGCTACAAGCTATGAACATGAATAAATTGAATTGGGAAAAAGAATACAAATAATTATCCACCATGAGTTATGTGGCCTTAAGTCTACAACAGCTATAGTAATTTATACAATAAGCTAAGATATATAACTAATTACAATCACAATGAGTTACAATACAGCACGTAAATCAACATACATGTAGTCCAATATATTCTTCACCATGCCTTCATCTGATTCCCTCCCAACAACGTAACATGCATCCTCTTTTATAACATGCCCCTTTGAATCGGATCCTGCTACAAAAACAAAACAAGAACAAATTCATAGTCAGCGTGACATTATATTGTTTAATTAAGAACGTAACATAGAAGGAATATATAATATATATAGTTAAAACCTTAAAGTTTTCTAAGAATTCTGCATATGAATATTACCTTATGAATTGACTCTTTTATAAAGTGATATCCTCCCATATCCCTTCTTGATGATCATTTCTTATGTCGGGTTCATTATCCGCTTCATCTTCTTCGTTCATGTCCGGTAGACCCCTTGAAAAGGAGTACTATCGGAAGACCATAATTTGAATGACTTTCCTCATCAATATCATTGACCCTCTTTCCTTGAAGAGCTACGGACCACATTTTATTTTCTTGATCGGTGATATAGAACACTTGTTTCGCATGGTGCGCCATAATAAAAGGTTCATCTCCAAAACTTCTACTATTGACATCGACTAAAGTAAATCCTAGCCGATCGATCCGAACACCATTATTGACATTAACCCACTTGCATTTGAAGATGGGAAATCTAATTTTGACATAATCCACCTCCCAAATCTCTTCAATAACCCCATAATATGGCATGACCGCCAATTTAGGCCTCTTGTCTTTCGGGCTGGAGAAGTGCATAGATTGACCTCTAACATAACACCACTATTCTAGACTGTGCTCCTATCATCTAGGGACTTCGTGTAAAATGTATAACCATTGATCACATACGAATTCCAACTTATGACATCAACCTCAGGACCACGTGCTAACCATTTCATTGTGTCAGAAACACATTCAGCTCCCTCGACCTTTTGTTTGAACCATTTTGAAAAAGTTCTGTTATGCTCCCTAATCAACCTTTGTTCGATCATTCGATGGTTTTCTTTCCTTACATAAGTGGACTTGTGACAATTCATCAGGATCCACACTCTTTACCGAAGCCCCACGTCTACCCCCTTGACATCCGACGTTTTGGAAGCCCAATATGTCTTACTTTGGCCAAATAATTTTGACAAAATTCCATGGCCTCTTCGAAACATATTTCGAACAATTGATGCTTCGCCGTACGCGTTCTTCACATACCCTTTTAGGAATTTCATAGATCTTTCAATAGGGTACATCCACCGTAAATGGATAGGGCCGCACAACTTTATCTCCCTCACTAGATGAACAATGAGATGAACCATGATGTCAAAAAATGAAGGAACAAAAAGCTTTTCAAGGTGGCACAAGATAAGATATCCTTCATTCTCCAATTCATCCAAATTTTCAATCTTGAAAACTTTACTAAAAAACGCATTGAAGAAGAAACAAAGTCTAGTCAAAACGACCCGAAGATCATATTCGGCGATCCCTCGAATAGCTACTGGGAGTAGCCGGTCATGAGACTTTTGGCCTACTAATTTCAAGTCCTTCATCGAGACAAGCCTCTTAAAATTTGAAGAATACCCAGGGAACTTTTGTGCCGTGTAAACACTCACAAAAGCTTCGTTTCTCATCCTTAGACAAAGTATGAGAAGCCGGGGGACAATAAGTTCTCTTCCCATATGGCCTTGGATGCAAGTCTTCGTGTATTCCAATTGCTTGCAAATCCAATCTTGCCTTCACACCATCTTCGAACTACCTTGTATGTTGAGAAGCGTGCCCACAATACTATCACATACGTTCTTCTCCACATGCATGACATCAATACAGTGTCTCACATCAAGATTGCGCCAATATGGAAGATCGAAGAATACAGATATCTTTTTCCATATATTTGTTTTTTCTACTCTTTCCAGTCTTACCAAAGATGACACTGATATCTGCAAGCCTGAGGTTCCTAGGTTCTTCGCCGAAGTTCAGAAATAATTGATCGATCTTCTTCCATTGAGAAGAATCGGCCGGATGTCGAAGCTGTCCATCCGAAATCCTCTCATCTGCATGCCACCTCAGATTTTTGCATCATTTTCATTCACAAACAACCGCTTGAACCTTGGTATGATTGGAAGATACCACAACACTTTTGCAGGCCCCTTATCTGACTTGTACCGTGGGGTTTCACATATCGGACAACTCTGCTTCTCTTCAAACTCTTTTCTATACAATACACAATCATTCGGGCATGCATGGATCTTTTTGTACTCCATCCCCAGTGGACAAAGTATCTTCTTAGCATCATAGTAGCGATGCGGCAACACGTTATCATTCGGAAGCATGTCCTTCAAAGCCTCAAGCAATTCGAAAAACTCTTGTCGCTCCTTCCATGACGTGCCTTCAAGCTTACCAATTTCAATACAGCGTTCAACAATTGGTATTTTTTACACCCACGGTATAGCGGTGTCTCTGCATCACTGCACATATTACCATATGCATGTGATCGCTCAAAAGCCTCTTCTCCTACATCACGGATAATGTCCTCTATGCGATCATCCATATCCGTGTCATTATCATCAAAGGCCACTCCCCATGTTTTTTCCCACTTGATGGCACTTGTTCACCATGCCATACCCATACTGTATAAGTCTTACAAAATCCGTGACAAATTAAATGTGTGCGTATAACTTCAGGACATAGTCGACACTCATTCAAACATTTTACACAAGGGCAATAATACTTCCCCCCATCATCATGGGCATTTTGTGTAGCAAATTCTATAAATTCCCTAACCCCATTCTGATATTCAACACTCGTTCGTAAAGCATCTATCCAACCGTGATCCATAGTAGAATTCCTATATATTATAGACGAAAATCATTGATCATACATAATCCGAAAAATTGAAACTTGCATATAAAATAAGCCAACTCCAAATGCAAATATTGTCTCAAAGAATCACTTTTACGGAGGAAATTGCCCATTAAATGCATAACAAATTAAGAATCACTTTTGGTCATAAATGCATCACAGTGAATCCAAGAACCAAAGTAAATGCAAGACGAGGAAATTAAATGCAGGTGATGAAGGTCTTGTGGACTAACCTGTAGCATATAAATTCAAATGCGTTTCTTGAGTCGTCTTACTTCTCCGCTCACGAACGTTGAAGTTGCGAGACAAGACATCAAGAGTAACCTAAAAACACTTGTTAGTCGGTTGGGTAGGTCTAAAGTGCAAATATAATCTTCAAAAAACAATATTCATTAACAACAGAGAATTAACAACATTACACCGATTTTGTTAAACCCATGAAAAACAAAGAACGATAAGCTGGAAAATAATAAAGTTTTAACCGACACATCTCTTACAACTTCGTCTATAGACGTTTAGCTAAGGAACCAGAGTGATTGTCGAGAGAGTACGCGAAGCGCAGACGAAGGCGAGAGGAAATTTCGAGTCGGAACACAGTATTCACTTTGGGCAAGACAAGAGAGCGAGAGAGGAAATTTCATTTTCCGCGCGATAAAGATACCTTATTTAGCTTTTTGCATTTTATTAATACCGGTTATTAATTAAATGTCCGGTCCTAAAGATACAACTAACATTTTAAGACCGGAGTTTTAAAAGTATCCGATCCTAAAATTTTATTAGTCTTTTAAGTTTTAAGACCGGTGGTTTATAAAACATCCGGTCCTATAATTCAAATACTCTTTAGATCCGTTACTTATAAAATGTTCGGTCTTAATGGCCTTGGTGATTGCAATATTAAATAAATAAAATAAAGGATATTTTTTAGGACAAAAAATAAAGGAAAATTGGAGAATAATTTAATGAATTCTTGGAGAACAGACCAAAAAATTCATAGTGTTCTTAATGTTTCTTACATTACTTGAGAATATATACACAACAACAAAAAAACAAAAGAAAAACAAGCTGAATAATATCATCCACAAGAATCATTGAACAACCTCGGCGATTTCGGCGTGAAGAGAATTAATTTCCCATGGGAGATCGGCAAGTTGTTGTCTTATTCTCTCCACCCGCAATATGAATGGATCATTACGGGAGGCGGAGAGGGGTCGAGGTAGGCGCGGCTGGGGCCAACGAGGTTGGAGAGGGATTACGAACATCTGCATGGCCGGCTTCAAGATGACGGATGGACTCGGCAAGGACGAGGATCGGCGGAAGGATTGGGGGGGTGCGGCATGAGCAATCTCTTCATCATCCGAAGAAATAACAATGGGTCCATTGACCCGAGAGTCTTCGAAACAATACGAAGCCTTGTCGGCATTTGGAGGAGCGCACCATATAATGATCTAGCCATGGCACGAGCTTGAGGCGTGAATGCACCCCTACGAGCAGTTTGCTTGTATCTAACCATGGTTTGAGGATTTGAGAAGTTGGGGCAGAGAGCTATGAAGTGAGGAGTTAATAGAACAAAGAGGTAGTGTGTGGAGTATATAAGGACAGATAGCAGGAGAGATAAACATCGATGATGAATTCGTCAATTGGTATATAATGAATTTAATGTTTCTACTTTAAGAGCGTATTTGTTCAAAATATTCGGTCCTAATAGTCATTTACTTTTAACAAACTTTTAAGACCGAACTTTTATCTTGTATCCGGTCCTAAAACTAATTTTTAATTCAATTACTTTTAAGACCGTCCTTTTATCATATATCCGGTCCTAAAAATCATAAGACCGATATTTTACTTTGTATCCGGTCCTAAAACTCATTTATTATTATATATTTCAATTTATTTTTTCAAGTAAGAATTTTTGGTTAAAAATATTACTTTTAAGAACGGATCTTACACGGTATCCGGTATTAAAAGTTCATTCTTTTCAAAGAGTCCCTTCCCATGTTGAAATGAATGATTCGAGTCTCTTCGGCTTCCACATAAACTTCCCAACTAGGCGTCTCCTCGTATTACGAGCAAATATGCGTCTCCTCGTTAATGTTTCAGGCGTTTCACATTCTTCGGGATGGGTTCTCTATTTAAACCCGTTGTTACTTTCTTCACATTCATCTCCATCTCCTCCTAGAACCTCCACGTAATGGCTTCTCCACCACGACGAGTCCTCCTGCTGGCGAAATCCGAGGCACCTCCATATCCTCCTCCGTTGCCTCCGAACCGAACCTCGGCAAATCTTTGAAGCACTGATAGCCGCGTCGATCATATAGACCGAAGCTTGGGCCAAGCTGTTTCAGTCTATCACGCCGTCAACAACAAGCTGAGCGCGGTACTCGCGCCAATGACGTTGAGTACCATACCTCGATGACGACGTCTCAGGCCCTTCCCTCCCCTCCGATAACGATGGGGAGAATTAGAAATTTTTAAGTTTTTTTTCTTGATACTTCTGCCTCACAAGGCAGCAGAAAAAAAAATATTATTAAATAAAATTTTTATTTCTCAATCGCCTTCCTTGTTTGTCTTTAAATTTATGTTCTTTTTTCTCGACAACAAGAACAAACAAAACATTGTCCTCTTCGTGGTGATCAATCTTAAAAATTTGCGAGAATAAAGTTAACGGTTGCGACCATACAAAACAAAACAAAAAAACATTATTTACCTTTTCGAATAAAAACAAACAGTGACGACTCTTCTCAAGTTTGGACCATCGTTGTCGTCCTCTTTACTTATCTGTTGTGAACATTTTCGGTGTCCTTTTCGTTATCTTCTTTCTTTTTCGACAAAAAGAAAAGGACAAAGAAAAGGGACACCGATGATGATATTCACATCCAGGCTAAGTAGAAACGAGGACAACGAAGCACAAAACTTGAGAAAAACGCCAGAAACATGGTTGCCTTGAACCCTAATGATATGTCTGAAAACCGAGTCACCAACTCTATTTAAATGAAGAATATTAGGACCGGACGTATAATAAATCCTCGGTCCTAAAAATTAAGCCTTATTTTAAAATTTAAAGTTAGGAGCGGACAACTAACAAATATACGATCCTAAAGGTTTCGGCAATCTATTAAATAAAACGAAGACTTTTAAGACCTGACAACTAACAAATATACGGTCCTAATATTTTAGCCGTATATTTTCTAGACTTTTAGGACCGGATATTTGACATATATACGGTCCTAAAAGTCTCTACCCATATTTTTTAGAATTAGACGAAGACTTTTAGGACCGGATATTTGTTAAATATACGGTCTTAAAATGGACGAAGACCTTTAGGACCGTACTTTTAACAAATATACGGTCCTAAAAGTCGCAAATACTTTTAAGAGCCTCTTCTGGCTCATTTTCAACATCCGCCTATACCTCAAATTTCAAGCACTAAATAGCTTTATCCACCGTCCCATTCATTCAGAAACCCAAAATGGACACACACAAATTGTTTGAAAAAATAAACAAATTTATTATTGAATTACATGTTATATTTACAAATGAATGAATTAGCTAGTTGAAAAAATAAACAAATGTATGTGCAGAAGGCTATTGTTGCTACAGCATCATATATTATTTACAAATGAATTAATTAGGACATTAATTATTGTCGACTTAGATTTTCTAAGACCGGTTTATACAGATATTTACAAAACACATCGCGTATGTGCTCCACTTCATCATCAGAAAAAGGCTTTGGACAGGAAAGCCTCTGTAACATCAAAGACAGAAACACGAAATAACATATTATTACGTGCATATTTCATATGTAACATTAAGCCATCGATGGTGAATTCAGCCATAACATTTTACCCTTAAAGTGAATTTAGTCTTTCCATCCGTCACAATATCATATATGTGTTTCATCACGTACGGGCCACATAAGTTCGATTCTTGCGGTTGCCGACGGGTCTAAAAATAACAATAAATATATATAAGAGCATATATAGCTTACTGACCAACTTAAGAAGGCAATTATGCCATGTCCAAATATGTACTAACCTTAATTTTGTGCCATTTAGGATCTGTGATCTGAACCCCACGCTTTTTTTTTTATATCAACTTGGAAGGTCTTCATGCCACTATCATCAAAATCACAAATTTATCAGTATTGTTCACTGAAAATTCACATGAGAGATTTGAGACAAGATCTTTCAAAATGACATTCTTACTCGTTGATGATGCTGCTTCAACACATGCGATGGATCCAGGTGAATGGAGCATAAGAAGATAACATAATGCGACTCCATGTTCATGACGACCAAGCGCCGTGTGGTTGCTGAAAATTCCGCACGAGTAAAAATACTCGGTGATATATATATGTAGCATAATTAAGTGAATTGCGGACAAGAATTGTGATATATATGTACAGAGCCAGGTATGGAAACAAGTACACCTTTCTTGGCACTTGACACAACCTCTTTGATATGTACTCTGTCTCAATTCCAGAGGTAGTGTTGTACTTGCATACTGCCCAGGCACAAGAATCAAAATCCAAAATTCTGCCCTCTTGAACCAGTTTCTCGTGCATGCACCTACAAGAATGACATCGATCAGGGAATTAGTATATATGTATGTGTGTCTAAACGGTGCATTTAAATTATGTAATCAAGGAAGAAGATACTTACTTCATAAATATTTGAACACATGGACTAGTAACTTGCTTTCCGAGAAGCGGCATGGTCTCTACATCTTCATTATCAAAGTAAACCGGTTCGAGGATTTGGGATGCCTACTACTTCATCGACAGGCCACGATTTATCTTTAAACCATTTTTGGCTACCAAATCTTTTATTTTTCCTTGGCCGTCAAGTTAGCGGTAGGGGATGGAACTTGAGGAGGGGTGGAGCTTGAGGAGGGGATGAGATTGAGGAGGGGTGAAGCTTGATGAGGGTGGAGCTTGAGGAGGAGTAGAGACATCTACAAGCTTCAGCGGCCAAGAGATGAAGGTTCCCTTGACATCACTCACAAGCTTGGTGATCGGTTGGGAGAGGGACAGGTGCATCAAAGATCACCTCTTCAGCGACACTCGACTTCATCATCGGCCATTTGTTCGTGGTGTACAGTTGATCCCAAGTTGTGGACAGTCCCTTTAGCAACCAATTGTCTATGACCATCACGATCCTCCACATCTGAGATGACAAGGTTGCTCATTGTCCAACAATGCAGCTCCTCTAGTGCTCTGCTGCTGCATAGGTGCAGTTGAAGGTGTCAAGGGATCCACACTGGTCTCGGCCAGAGCTCGGGAGGAACTTCATTTTCTCCATCTCCTCCTTCATCTTGCTCATCTCAGTTGAAACATCCTCAATGCGGCATCTTTCGCGTGATTCCTCACTTAATTTGGCAAGCGTCGATCCATCTCCTCCCGGGTAACCATACTTTGTACGTGGCGTTTGGATTTACCAAAGTATTGCTTTAGGCCTACCCGTCCTCCAATCCCCTTTACACGCCCGAGTGATCTGGTTTTCGGTCGCGGCGGTCGAACATCATTCCTCCGTCCGAGCGCAAAGATCCCTCTGCCTCTTTCTTTTTAAGATCTTCTGTAAGATACGGATAACGAGAAGCTTAGTGATGAAACATGTTTAGTAAGTAAAAAATAACAATATCGATACTTACAATTCGTTCGGCAACTACACGAGTTTTTCACTCGTGTAGGCGCCGCTTGGCTTTGCCGAATATACAACCACGGCTCCTCGCGACGTATTGGAGATGGTGGGTGGTCAACTACCGTAGAAGGATTGGATTCAGCTTCATCTTCCAATCTCTTCCGTTTGGCTTGCCATCAAATCTTTTCGGCCTTTTCATATCCGCCGCGAGAAGCCTGTGTGGGCAATCATTCTTTCTCCCAATCTCTGATATTTTCCCTTATTTTACGTGAATCGAGATTGAAAACAACTATATATCAATTATGAATTCCAGCCATGTCACTAACGAAATTAGAGAACTTACGCTTGATATGAGCGTCAAACATTAGTCAAATTCACTTCATCAAGTTTCAACATTTTACTTAAGGAAGATGTAGCATTGTAGAAGAAATTGGGAAAACCAAAGGAAAGGGAGTTGCGAAATGCTGCCAACTCGGTCAATTCATTCATTCATCATAAATGGTTCCTACACATATTAGAATAACTAACTAACTACTTGCAGAAACCATTACACGGTTAACATACTTACTAACTAACAGAAACGTCTAACCATGGCCATTACACGGTTTACATATCGAGACTTGCATGGAACTAGGACATGCTCCTCTCATGCGGGACAAAGGCGGCAAATGTATACTTCTATTCACACACCAAACCATTTAACTAACGAGTTAGATGTACACAATAACAATTCACATATCCGCACGAGTTAATAAGCAAACAAAAGTGCAAACAAAACTAAATATAAACTCACGAGCTTCGAGGAGTGGTCAAACTACGAACAAATTGTTGCCAAGTTTGTTCATCAAGAAATTTGTACTTGTCCCGGGGTTGATGGTCGGGCTTCTCCTCGGCAAAAATATAAGTGTTAGCCGAAAGGTCTTAAACTTCTGAACCGCTCGGCACAATAAGACAATGTTGAGTCTTTCAACTTCTCGGACTCGGGGACGGTGAATGTAAGCCGGATAGTGTCCCACATAGGATCCTTTATTGTTTTTGGTCCACATTTTTCCACTCATCTGTCAAAATGCTAACCTTGCTGCGTACTAGAGCGCCAGACAAAACTAGTATATGTGCTTTTATTAGGACCGAAAGGTTGCAAATTTTCATCAAAAGAATCTCGAGCTTCGTCCCATAATTCCGACTAAGGGATACTTCCATCATTCGTGTGCCGCTTCTACCACGGCGTGCACGGCGTTGAGGAGGCTCAATGTGAGATGAAGAGGGTTCGTTCGTCCGACCCTCACCAGTCAAACCAGTATCTGGAGTTTCAGGAACACGAGTGGAATCGTTTTCACCGTTCATTTTCAAGACAGTAAGAGAGGAATGCCTGAGAAAATGAGGGAGTAACAGAGGCTAACGGTACGGGGGAGGAAGAGGTAATGCAACAGGAAGGGTTTCGCAACGTGAACAGGGGTTCTTCAGTGAGAGTGACAAAAGCTTCCGCGCGAAGTTAACGTTTGGCGCTTCATTTTTAGGCCAGGACAAATACATATATACGGTCTTATAAGATAACCTTTAAGACCGATCTCTCTATATGTCCGGTCTTAAAATTAATTAATTTTTTATTCAAACTTTAGTACCGGCTAAATTTTTTGTCCCGGTCTTAAAAGTCTAACTTTTAAGACCGGTCATTCTGTAACTATGGTCTTAACATTTATTAATTTTTTATTTAAACTTTAGTACCGGACAAATTTTATGTCCGGTCTTAAAATTCAATGTTTTAAGACCGTCTTTTATAAATGTTCGGTCTTAAAACTTTAATACATTTATATTTTAATTTTTCCGTATTAATTTTGGAGTGTAGAAAATATAAGTCTGGCTGTATGAGATTTCTCCAAAAGTAATTGATATTTCAATTTTTTTAATAACATTTTTTTTTTTAGGAGCGGTCCTTCTTTAGTCCGGTCTTAATGAGGCGGTCTTAAAGCACTTTAGCGTATAAGAAGTTCTTTTTATTTACAAAGCGCCACTGGTCACACCTTTAAGAGCGGGCGTCGATGATCCGCTCTAAATGAGGCGGTCTTAAATCCTTTTTTGCACTAGTGATTGTTGTATGATTTGTGATGTAACAGAATGATTGATGGTGCTAGGTATTTATAGGTCATAAGGTAATACCTTGTAGTGATATCTCTTGAATCAACACATTTTCAACTAAAAGTCATAATAATTTGTTAGATTCATAAATTTCATATGCTAATTTATGAATTCATATAAATATTCCAACACCTCAATTGCGATTAAGAACTAAGAAATATAACCTTGGTGACTTTTAGTGTCATAAGTCTTTACATAACTCTTCATATAAATCTCTTAATTTATAAGAACTTGATTTTACAAATAACATCTCTTCATTTTGAAATATTCCAACACTTCAATTGTGATTAAGGTATCCATAATGTCTACATATATAGAGGTCACTTGTTGTATAACGATAATAGTCAAAGGCCCCGTGGACACATGCATATACCATATGCGAGCTATGTAAGTCTCAATTCTGCTGATTAAAGTTATGGATACCACTTAGGTTAAGTTGCCGACACACATATATATAACCATTAGATCAAATTGTCCCATCGCACTTGTTATTTTGTTATTGTTAGTTGTTAAAATACATATGTGCATTTATAAATTTAACTATAAAATATGGCAATTATTATTTTACTATTGTTAATTGTTATAATATATACGAATTTTACCGATAAGATATGGATACATGTTATTTTACTATTGTTAATGGTTAAAATGTATATGTGCACTTATAAACTCATAAATGAACTTAACCTAAGTTTTATTCAGAGAGAGAGAGAGAGATTCGAACTAAGAACAAATTAATTTAGGAAAAATGATAGAGAAAAAGAATTTTGAAATTGCAAAGCTCCAAAACTTGATAAGTAATTCAAAATTCATTTTTTTGGGAAGTATTTGATTTGGAATTTTACAAGTTCAAAATTCCTTTTCTGTCATTTCCCCATTAATTTATAACTTACACGCTAGCTGGCTTGGTTCGTTGTCATCAATTTCTTTTGGTTTGGATTAGGGTCATTGACTAGTCGTTGATTCACTCCCTGGACTACTGAAACTTGATTGCAGCACCTCATTGATGAGAGGGATATGAGATACGGTTGCCCTCTCCCCTTTAAACAGGTTGACAATTATATGGGATAAATAAAATACGCATTTCCACATCCATGAAGCATTATATATTTATATGGCTTTTCAATGAAAGGAATTTGAAAAGAATTAATATACTTGACCTTTAATGTAGAGTCAATAAGTGAGGATTCAACTAAAGAGATCATTCTCCAAACCTATTTGGCTAGTAAGGCTTAATTAGCACAATTAAAAAATTTAATTGTTATGAGGACTTAAATTTCAGTACCAGCACTTTTTTTTATGAAATTATTCAAAGTGCTAGTACTTTCTACAAAATATCATGCTTACTTGGGAATCTCATTGATTGCATTTCATTGATTAATCGTTGATCATTTGATTCCTCCACTACTACAAAAATGCTAAACAACGACCTAAATAAGACCCAATTAACGACCCTTTTCTGAGGGACGTCTTGGAGGGGGTAGAGGAAAATTTCCAAAATGGCGACCTGATCCAAAATAAGGTCGTCTTATTAAGCGACAAGATATTTTTATCGGTCGCCTTAATTCAGAAAAGGCGACCTGATTTTTAAATCCAGGTCGCCTTTGTTCAGGCTTTTAAGCGACCTGATATTCTAATCGAGTCGTCTTATTAAATAATAAGGCGACACGATTTAAAAATCGGGTCGCCTTTATTAAAAGAGAGCCACAAAAAAGTAAACTACAAAATATGAACATCTACCAAAGCGTGACAGAAGAATCACACTCCTAGCGGGAAGAATCGGCTAGAAACCACCACAAGCAACGAGAAGAATCTCACTCTAACACAATACATAAACAGACTATATATAACACCAAAATTGCATATTTTGTACGGACAAAACACCAAATACATACAAATGAACAACGGTTAACATATTAATTAATCATGCTCGGTACTAACTAGACGCTATGTGTTGAAGAAGATATCTAGATATCATGTCTCGAACAGAATCGATCTCATCCTGCTGATACGGATCCTTAGTACCCAAAAGCGTAAATTGGGAAACAAGGTATAAGATAAACCAATTAAGTGAAGGAAATAATTAACAACTCAAGTACAACAACAAAAATTAAATAAACTTGAGAATCACGGAAGCGATTACGTACGTTTTGAAAACCTTGAGTACGTCATTTGTGCGATGGATTGCATCCAACTCATAACGTAATATCCGCACTCGGTGCTCCTGGTTGTTGATGGCACTATAAATCAAAGGCAAATTGTTAAAAACGAATAAAGGCATATCTAAAGCTCTTGTGTCAATGAAATAACTTGAATTGAAACTACTCACTGTCGGTTTAAACCACTTCGGTCCTCCTGCTCTTTTGCATTGATAAGGCTTGTCTATACGTTTTGAGGCCCCTATCATTAAAATGGAAATTAACAGGACATGTTAAACCATTCATTTAAAGAAGAATCGATGATTCGAAAAAAAATTTACTTACTCGGCAAACATGTTTTTGATATCCTCGGTAGGATTGCCATTTCTTGAATCGAACCAATAACGGGAGTTCTTGCTCGGACAAACAACACACGGCGTCAATGACCACTACAACATATACGTATTAATATTAAATTAAGATAAGACCGCAATTTTGACACAAAAATCTTATAAGACAAAACAAAAGTACGCACCTTTCATGTATTGGCGCTAGATAACAAGACGACCCTCCAAGTCGCCCATTGTTAGACCAACATAAATTGACCTCTGGGTAGCGTCTTTGCGAGCCGAAAGCCGTGCATCCGGGACATAAGTATCCATACGAACTCGCTCGCGGTGTGTGTGGCGCATAATTCACGGCGAGACACTATGAAATGAAATGATAAATGTTATTGAAGATCTTAAACAAAAAAAGAGTACTAACATAATTAAAGGGTTAAACAAACTTACGGGATTGCAAGTTGAAGAAACGTATATCTAAACAATCCATCGTCAAAAACTCCATCAAATCTTTATTGTCAAATGTCATCGGATATGTCTTTTACTGCACCGACAATGCCGGAGGCATCACGCAAGCTTATGAGGCCGATGTCCTTGTACATCTCTTGCAGGTGTGCTAGGTACGGAAATAAGCCGGCGGCTTGTTCATCCTATGAAAACATAAAAAAACATATTATGAGTGAATGAGCAATGAAAATCAATCGGAAACAACTCACACTCAATCGGTAATGTATTTCCTACCATCGCGGTGTCGTCCACATCTCAATAAGATGAGCCGGCCAAAGGATGAACCATGTGATGGCGGCGCCTAGTGTGGTAACCTCCTCATCATCAATCGGGACCAATTTGTCTCTTCTTCCCCCTCTCGCACACTCGTCACGGTCACCCGACGTTGGTTTTACGGAATTTGCTTGTTGTGGTGTTTGTCTTGTTAAGGTAAACAAGACCATCGGCAACAATCCGCGGTGTGTGTCATCCAAATATAGGGTGCAAGCTATACCTCCTGTGGAGTGTGAGACGGTTCGCTAATATGCACCTGCAGAGTGTGAGACGGTTCGCTAATATGCACCTCTGCGGTGTGAGACGGTCCGCCAATAACTACCTCGGAGGGGAGAAGGTCCGCTAATATGTACCTCGGAGGCTGAAAACTATCTTTCTTCTTGGGGATATTCGGGGATTCGTCGGATGTACGTTCTTTGTTGTACCATAGCTTGCATTTCACCCGTAGTTGTGCCATAACATCTTTCATAAGGTTTGCTCGAATTCGGCTTCAAGCTCCTGCTCTCTGCGTCATACAAACGTGAACGTCGTCAGAAAATTTTGCGACACTCACTCCCTCGTCTCCCCTCGAACAGCATCGGGGTAATCCGGCTTCCCAATCGCCGTCGACAAAATGTCTGCGCGTACCCGGCGTGAATGAGCCTTGGCTACTCTGCGCTCAAGTGAATCTGTACCATAAGATTTTTCATAAATAATAACTAAACTCTTATATAGTATGAAACAAGCGAGGCTATTTAATACTTCTAATTCAACTACTTACGATCTTTGAGGCAACCGCGGCAACATCTTCATTGATGTATTTGTCCCCCTTCATCCTCATGACTTTCCATTTTTTGTGACGAGGAGGAGGAGGGGGCTGGATAGCGATGGAAGGATCGGATTGGGAAGCTTCCTTCATTCATTGCGACTCTTCCTCCATCATCTTTCGTTCCGGCTTTACGTAGCCACCTCTAGACAAGCAATGCGGATACTTATTTTTCGCTTGCCTCTCTCTATTGGCTTGGCTTGTTTTACGTGACACGAAAACAAACAAAAGCGATCGATATGCGAATTCAAGTAGATTCAAATTAAAGATAAGATATGACAGAAATTTTACAGTTCAGGATTACTTGAGGACGCCACAAACTCCCTCCAGTCCTCAGGAGAAATGAAGGAATAGGTCTTACATGGATCTTGGTCCCTCTTTGCCCCGAATATACTTTTTGTCGGCTTGTTCTTAAAATCTTTCCAACGGAGACGAACTTCGCCCATCCAATGCTTCCTCATGGCCTTAGTGTTAGGGACATTAAATGTTTCTGCAAGGTGAAAGAGAAGATATGTGAAATCAAGTAATAAGACTAAAGATACAAATGCGGATATATCGAAAGTGAGATACCAAAATCGTGTCCAAATCAAATCCTTCGTCTTATCATCAACGAACTTCCAAGTGAGTAAACAATACGCACTTTGCTTCGAGCCGAGATAGCCTAAATAGCTAATGAAGCTGTCTTCCTCTCTGCCAAGCTGGATTCATATTTTCATCAAACTCCACATGCGGCCTCTTTTCGATGTCACGGCGAGCAATTAGCTCACCCATGTGTGTGCTACCTCTCCTTTTCTCTCAACGGGCATATCAACCCTATCTCCCGATGACTCGTGCGAGCTAGACATATTCTTGTTCATCAAAGACCAATCATTTATGTTAGATAGGTTTTAAATAATAAGCAGTTAATAAAATGAACCAACATGTTAAACGACCACAAAAAGAACATAGTAGTTAAACAAATCATTTTGTAAGCGAAGATCTTACTTTACATGGTGTCCCATATTCCTTCACAATGATCCTTTCTTGCAGCATATTCTTCATCATCTATCAATTCTACTTCACGTGTTGTAGGTGGATTTGTTGTGAAAGGGAGTGTATCGTCAAGGTTCAAGGATTCTTCACCATACTTGTTTTTACTTTGAAGTACAATGGACATTCTTTTATTTGCGGGTTGCGTAACATAAAACACTTGTTTCGCGACTTGCTAAAATGAATGGCTCATCTCTATGACCAAGTCTTTGAAGATCAACGAGACAAATCCAAATTTAGGATCTATTACAACGGCATTATTGCTAACCCACTTACATTTCAATAAAGCAACTTTGAACTTGCTTTGTAGTTGATCTCCCATATTTCTTCGATCACTCCATAATAGGCCATTGATGCTACCACCGGGTTTTTGTCTTTCGAACTCGAAAAGTGCATGGATTCGGCTTCAACCATCACCCCACTATTTTGCACAGCACTTACGTCATCTTGGTCTTTTGTGTAGAAAGAATATCCGTTGACATCGTAACCGCTCCAAGTGATGACCGAAAAGAAGGCCCCGGGCTAACCACTCGATTGTATCGACACTCCGGTCTCGTGCAATACCTTCTCAACCGAACCACTTTATGAACGTCTTCTTTTGCTCATTCGCTATCTGCATGTCACTCTTCCTTGGATTCATATTCTTCAAACTCTTTCTGTGTTCATCAATGTATGGTTGAACTTCTTAGTATTATTCAAGATGTACGGTGTGCTTGCAACACCTCTTCACGAGCTTATTCTTCAGTTTGATTCCTCGAGTTCCCTCGCTTATCCCCTCGTCATGCTGAGATTGTATCATCGACCCTGATAGATAATCTTTGCAGAACTCCATAGCCTCTTCAACTACATATCTCTCAACTATTAAGGCTTCCGGCCGATAAGGGTTTTAGAATACCCTTTTAAGATCTTCATGTATCGCTCGAAAGGGTACATCCACCTTAGGTAAACTGGACCGTACAGTCTTACCTCCCTTACCAAGTGCACTATCAAGTGCACCATGATATAAAAAAAGGCAGGAGGGAAATGCATCTCTAGTTGGGACAAAATAATATAACCCTCATTCTCCAATTCATCCAACTTTTCAATGTCAATGACTTTGTTGCAGATAGCATTGAAGAAAATACTCAATCTTGTTATAGTGGATCGAACTTCATCTTTCATAATGCCTCTTATAGCTATTGGTAGTAGTTGTTGCATCAACACATGATAATCATGGGACTTCATTCCCACTAACTTCAAATCGTTCATTGAGACACACTTTCTCAAATTAGAAGAATATCCTTGTGGCACCTTAATGTCATATAGACATCACACAAACTTTTCTTCTCAGCTTTTGATAGTGTATGAGTTCTTTGGCTCCATGTATGCCCTCTTACCATCTTCCATTACTCGTGGATGTAACCTTTCTCTTATTCCCATGTCAACCAGATCTAGTCTCGCACTAATTCCATCCTTAGTCTTCCTGGTATGTGCAAAAGTGCGACAAGGCTATCACAAACGTTTTCTCCACATGCATCACATCAAGGCGTGTCTCACATCAAGACTACGCCAATATGGAAGATCAAAGAAAATTGATCTCTTCTTCCATATATTCTTCTCACTCGCCTTCCTTTCTTTGCTTACCCAATATGACGTTGATATGTTTCACCCGACTATAAACGTCCTCTCCGGTTAACGCCTTTGGAGCCGTATTACGCTCCGTAAGCCGTTAAACGCTTTCTTAACTTACGATATGGGTGGAACCGATGAAGAAACCTCCTGTGGCCGAGGTAGACCGTTTTTTTCCGTGCTTTAGTTGATGGAAGTTTGTGTACGCTTCACATATTGGACATGCTTTATGCCCCTTCACACTTGTACCCTGACAAATTTCCGTATGCAGGAAAGTCGTTTATCGTGGTAAAAATCATTGCACGCAACTTGAAGTGCTCCTTCTTATATGCATCAAACACATCTACGCCTTCCTCCCACAACTTCAAATCCTCAACCAAAGGCGCCAAGTACACATCGATATTGTTCCCGGGTTGTTTTGGTCCAGAAATCATCATAGAAAGCATCACATACTTGCGTTTCATACATAGCCGGGAGGTAAGTTGTATATTACAAGGAGAACCGGCCATGCACTATGGGTCTTGCTAAGAGTTCGATACGGATTGAAGCCATCTGTACAAAGCCCCGGCCGAAGGTTTCTTGGCTCCTTGCCAAATTGAGGGAACATTTCGTCTATTTTCTTCCATTGCGGAGAGTCGGTAGGGTGCGAAGATATTTTCCATCGGATATTCTCTCATCGAATGCCATCTCAACTTCTTCGCGTTGCTTCACTAGTAAACAGGGCGCTTAAACCGTGGAATTATTGGAAGATACCACAATGCCTTCAAAGGTTGCCTTTTTGTTGTCTGCTCTCCGAAAACACTAACTTTCTTCACTTTGTATCGTGAAGTTTTACACTTCGGACAATTGCGAGGCCTTCGTACTCGTTTTACGTACAATATGCGGTCATTAGGGCAGCGTGTATCTTTTTATACTCCATACCCATCGTAGACAAGATTTTCTTGGCCTCATACATACGATTTGGAAGTACATTATCAGCGGCAACATATCACACAACAATTCAACGGCGACGTGAAACGCTATCGGTCCACCCACAAGTTGCCTTTAAGTTGACCAAATGTAAGGTCGCGATCAACCGTGTATACTTAGTACACCCGGGGAACAAAGGTGTCTGCATCACTCCGCACGCTTTCATATTCACCCGATTGTGCAAAAGATTCGCCTCAACATCATTAATCATTTTCTCCATTCCATCATCATCATCTACCTCAACTTCATTTGCATGGGGCGCAGGTACTTACTTCCTCACCATGCCATATCCACGTTGTGTATCGAAGGTGTATTCCATCACAAAGTAGGTGGTCCCTTATATCGGCAATAACCCTTCGACTCCCATTTAAACAATTAACACATGGACAATAATACATCCCATTTTTTGTGGCCACATTCCTTCTAGCAAATTCAATAAACTCTTCCACCCCATTCTCATATTCTTCACTAGTTCTCAATGCATTCATCCAACTATGACCCATTTTATTACAACCTAACATTTCCAACAACGAGTCAAGTTCATGTCAATTTCAAGAACGACATGTTTTCTTTTAAGTAAATTTCGTGACATTTCCCTTAAAAGTAAGACATCCCAAAATTTCAATAACAACCAATTTCAGCTTAATAACCTAAACTTACTAACTAAACCAATTTCACTAAACAATTTATCAATTATGTAAGATAAAGAAACCATAGAGCCATAGAGTCAATGTTTACTTAAAGTAAACGTGCTTTTTACAAGATTAAAGCTAGAAGTGTTTTGCATTGAATTAATTGCTATCAAAGTATTACCTTTAAGGACATTGGGGCCTTAATCATAAGCGAACTCCAGAGATTACGATGAATATAGAAGTTCGATAGGGAAGAGTAACACAAAGCACATCTAACGAGAGAATCAATGAATGACCGAGAGGCATAAGAACAACCAAAACTAAACCACTATCTAATCACAAAATACTCCTATAATCCTTCAAAATCAACTACTACAACCAATCGGTGTGACATGACCAATTTAATGAAGCTTTAGACAATTTAGTTGGCCACCAAATTTACTTGAATAAAAATCTACAAATAAGAGCGGTTCCAAATTGTATTCTTTTTAATTAGCAAAAGTACATTACCAATTAAATGGGGTTTGGAATCAAAGAACAAGAAGAACGAACAAGCTTACTTGGTTTCGCGGGTTTTGATCGGGAAGGAGGTGGAGTGAGCGAGTGAGAGGCGGGAATCCTAATCGAAGCAAAAATCCAATCCATAAGCAAGAAGCATTAACGATTAAAATGGGTTATTAGGAATCAAAGAACTTAAGAGTAACATCCGAACAAGCTTACTTGGGTTTGGTGGGTCTCTTCGATCGGCGAAAGGCGGAGTGAGCGAGAGAGTCTGTGATCGATCGGTGGCGACGGCGGAGACGAAGGAGCGACGGCGGAGACGTACGGCAAGGAAGCGACGAAGAGCGGAACGAGTGAGTGCGAGAGGATTTCGCGGCCTCTGTCGGAGTATGAGTGTGTGAGGGAAAATGAAGAGGCGCGAGTTTATTAACCTAAAAAATTGACTATAGGCGACTGAATCATCTTTCGGGTCGCCTATATTCAATTTTAGCGACACGATGAAAAAAAAATCAGGACGCCAAAAATCAATTTAAGGAGTCTTGATTTCTTATTCAGGACGCTGAAGGCTCAACTTCCTTAAATATAATTACAAGAATGCCACCGCCTTCACTTTGGACGTCCTATTTCTAAATAAGGACGTTTTTTAGGGTAGTAATATCCAATTTTTGTAGTAGTGCTCTTGCTTACCATTTGGCCTAAAATGGTCATAATCAATTGGCTTCCATATTGTACTTTATTGACCATTGGTTAATGTCCAAATAATAACTACATGTTCCCACTTTTGGCTAAGATTTCATAAGATAAAAGATCTTACACTTTATCTACTCTTCTTGGACATAATTTAGCATGCATGGGAAAGCTTGGTGATATCGTTTTATTTACCAAATTATATCATTATCTCGTGGTCTTTGAAATTCTCATTTGGCCCTTAAATTTGTTTTTCCTTTGTGTCCGAAAATTAGGAGCCTTAGGAATCAATTAAATATTAATTCCATGTGTCTAATTCTTGTATTGACATATGTCTCAAAATTTAGATTTTCGGAAAAATCAAAAATTGACCAAAAATCACTATTTCATTTCACTATATATATATATATATACACACACACACACACTTACTTACTTTGTACAATGAATTTTGGTATCGTAAATTCAGGATATTACATTTCTCCCCCTCTACAATAAATTTTGTCCTTGAATTTGTTACAGATATTGAGACATAAACTCTAAATAATGTTTCTTCATGTCCTCTTCTTATTCCCAAATTTTCTCTTTGGGAGATAGTCCTTTACAGACCACTTTCACAAATGGAATACTTTTGTGTCGGAGCCGTTTCTTTTTATGATCAATGATTTGCTCCGGCTCAACTACATAAGTATGGCAGTCCTATACATTGATGTCTTCATATTCGATAACATGTTCGAGTGCAGTTGGTACTTCTTTAATTGAGAGACATGCATTACGTTATGAGTCTGCTCAAATTTGGGGGGTAACGCTATCCGGTAAGCCAACGGTCCACGTCTACTTTGTAACATCCCCGTTTTCCAAAAGCGGTATAAATTTTTTCATCGAGTAGAGCATCGGAACAAGAGTGTAAGCGATATATATATATTTAAAATGCCCACGAGGCTAATTACGAAGCGGTTCAACAACCGAGAGTTTTCAAAAATAAAGGACAATAACAAAAAGTCTTCATTAGGATCCTTGAACTCTTTGCTTCCCTCTCTCCTCGGTCCTCGGTCCTTGAAGCCCGATGCTATGTTAAGAGCTGAGATCCGCACCGGATCTCAGGTAACGGTTAACCTCATATTTACATACACAACATATGCATTACAGATAATCATACAGCAAACAAGCATACCCCAACATCACATAACCCCTAGTACATGTGTCACACCTAGCTATCGTGTCACACCTAGCAGCCGTTTCACACCTAGCATTTCACACCTAGCATTCGTATCCCAATACCCCACAAGCATAACAACAGTACATGAACATATCACAGAGCTATCGGCTACTTCATGAAAGCATACCATACACATAGCACATATACGCATACATTAAACATCAGATTAGTGTTACAGTACGCGAACGTACCTTCGTTGACGGAAATCGGTATTTCTGTCGGTATATGGCACGACAGTAAGTCAGAACGTAATCAAGGATATCCTATCAACATAACAATGTATTTGTTAAGGATCTTATCATTACGACGGACATTTTTAGTCAAAATGACCATTTTACCCCTGACCCCCTAATCGGCGGAATTTCGCCAGCACTTCGTTACTTTGACCCTAATTTTCCAAAATTTCAACATAACTCCTACTCCAACATAGTTTTCGAAATATAAATCATATTAATTAATGATTTACATCATAACAGGCATTTTAGGTAAAAATTACCATTTTGCCCCTGATGCCCCTAATCGTGAATTTCGCGGAGCTTCGCTATTTTAACTCTAATCTTCCAAAATTTTGCGAACTTTGACCCCCCAAGATTTTCGAAATAATGACTAAAATACCCCTAACATATGATATCTAATCATACTTGGAAGATTAAAGACTAATATAGCATTTCTACTCTAACTACCGAAAGAACTACGGAAGCTTAGGACTAAGTACCGAAAACTTACCCGTTGAAGAACTTCACTACAACTTTCTCCAGAGCTCCTCTCTCTAACTTCTCTATAAAATTGCTCTTGCAATTTGGTGTGAGGAAACAAGTGAAGGCTAATGCCTATTTATAGAAAAATTCTAGGACTCATTTGGAATAACAATTTTCCCTTTCTCAAATCTTGGCCATTGGATATAAATCACTTTTTGAAGGCTTCATCCACTCCTTACACTTCTTGTGCCGACCTCCCATGCTCCCTTTTCAACAAAAAGATGTCATTAAAGTGACATCATCTCTTGCTTTTCACTTAATATATCACAAAACATCCACTTGCATTCTTTCACATTTATTCAACACCTTTTTCTCTCTCTTTCCTCTTCAAACTTTTCGCATGGCAAGGCATCTTTTTGACAAAAAGATGTTGCCTCCCACTTGCTAATATCCCATGTGCATGAGCTCTTATTGGTTGTTGCAACTTTTACTTTTTCAACATCTTTTCTTTCTAAATATCATGATATGTTTTAAATCATTAAACCTCCTTCAACCACATACACTTTTCGAAATGCATGGATCATTGTTAGCCAAGGAATATGCTTTATTCATTTTGCAAAATATCCCATAACTTTATGTTCCCATTGGCCAATATATTTGTTTGACTTTTCTACACATTTCTACTAATTTTCCCTCTTCATTTCCCTTTCTAACTTTGAAATATATGGCCTTATTTTTGACAAAAGATGTTACTTTAATATATCATATATTAGTTACCAAGAAATTCCCTTATTGGTCCAATCTTTAATTAAGGTTTCACCTAATTTACTTCCTTTGTTCATCTCTAAACAATTTGTGATTAATTACTTATTTAATCCTTTGATAATCTTCTTAATTGATATTAATCATTATTTCACACACTTTTCACTGACATTGGTATTTTATGCTTTACATAAAATATTAAAAATCGCGGGGTGAATAATGATCCCGGAATATATTTTTTTTAAATTTTTCTCTCACTATTTTCCAAGGAAATAAATCCCAAAAATTGTCTAAATTAGAGACAATATACTCTCTAATTTTTAATAATTATTTTATTGCCTCTAAGGATTTTTCATAATATTTTTAGGATATTTTATGACCCTAAAAATACATTTTAAGCCTTTTAATACTTTACAAGGGCATTTTAGTAATTTTGGCCCTTTAATCCCTCTAATTTCATTAGAAATTTCCTTCGAAAATATGATAGTTATGATATTTTTCCTAATTCAAATTTTAGGGTATTACATCGCCAAAATCTCAAATGGACCGATGTAGCGAAGACTCAATTTCTTCCTCTTAATTGCTCTACCAATTCCTAAAACTAGAGATACTTTAAAAAATACATGATCTCCCGCTTCAAACTCTAGAGGTCTTGTTCTTTTGTCAGCATAGATTTTCTATCAGCTTTGTGCTGCTAGGAGCCTTTTTCTGATAATGTTAATCTACTATGAGGTTTGATCAACTAGGTCTAGCCTATATGTAACATCTCGTTTTTCAAAAGCAGTATAAATTTTTTTTCATCAGAGTAGAGCATCGGAGCAAGAGTATAATTGATATATATATTCAAAATGCCCACTGGCTAATTACAGACAGTACGATAACCGAGAGTTTTCAAAGTAAGAACAACAAAAGTGTCTTCTGGCGATCCCTACGTCGTGGCAACAAAAGATAGTCTCAGTAGGATCTCTAAGCTTGCTGCTACCCTCTCTCCTCGGTCCTCGGTCCTCCCGACCCTGACGCTATGTTAAGAGCTGAGATCCGCACCGGATCTCAGGTAACGGTTAACCTCATGTTTACATACACACATATGGGTTACAAAACAGCATTAACACAACATATGAATCACACCCAACCAATGCAAATGTATCGTTCCCAGCATGCAGATATATCACTCCCAGCATCACAGATGTATCGCTCTCAGCATTACAGATGTATCGCTCCCAGCATTACAGATATATCGCTCCCAGCATGCATACAGTTATCTTCTAACATCAATATGCATTCCAACAACACACCACATATATACATACCATACACACATCACACACATGCATAATATAACCATCAGAGTTAGTGTTACAGTACGCAAACGTACGTACATAGACATACAGCAAAGCTATCAGCTACCACATACAATACACATATCACATATATGCATACAATAAACATCAGCGTTAGTGTTATAGTACGCGAACGTACCTTCGTTGACGGTAATCGGTATTTCTGTCGGAATACGGTACGACAGTTGATCAGAACGTAACCAAGGATATCCTATCAAGATAACAACGCATTTATTAAGGATCTATCATTATGACGAACATTTTAGTCATAAATGACCATTTTACCCCTGAGCCCCTAATTGGCGGAATTTCACCAGCACTTCGTTACTTTGACTCTAATCTTCCAAAATTTTGCCATAACTCTTCCTCCAAAATTATTTTCAAAATTAATACCTTAATTACCCCTAAAACATGATATCTAATCATACTTGGAAGATTAAAGATCAAAACAATGTCTACTCTAGAACTTCAAGAACTACCGAACTAAAACTATGAACCGAAGAACTTACCCGTTGAAGAACTTCACTACAACTTTCTCCAGCTTCTCTCTCTAGCTCTCACTTCTCTCTAATTCGAAATCCACAAGAGGATTTTGGTGTGAATTTGCAAAGAGGATGGAGTCCTATTTATAGGCAAAATTGTGAGGGCATAATGGTAACTTCCAACTTCCTTTCTTTCAATTTTGGCCACAAGTTCCATCTTTTTGCTCAAGCCAAATCCTCCTCCACAAGCCTAGTGTGCCGACCTCCCCCTCCCTCAAAGTCAATAAAAATTTGTCATGCATGAGGTCACTTTGTCTTGCTTTATGGTTTCTACCGATAAAGTTCCCCGATCGGTGTTCTAATCGCGTAATCTTGGAGAATCTTAGAAATCCAAGAACATAGCCTCAAAGGTCTATTCATCCTCTTTATAAATATCTAGATTAACTAAATTTTTGATCCCATTTAGGGAATTCCGTTGCCTGCCGAACATTTTCGGATAAATGCTTCGGTTACAGAAATCGCTTCGGGAAATGTCCAACTCGGGACAAAATTACACTAAATCATAATATGTCTAGTTGTTTTTCACCTAATTCATGGATTTTGAGTTATGATTTATTTTCTATTGATGGTCATTTATCCTGTTTGCTTTTTCACAAAATATTCCATAGAATATTCCTTTTCTTCTAAAATATCAACAACCTTACTTAATACTTTCGAAATACTTTTCCAATACTTTCGCATACTTTCACACAAAACCCACTCATACACTCCACCATGTCGGCACTCCCTCAAAATATCATGATATTATTCACCAATACTTTCTAAATACTTTCCACATACTTTTCACATACTTTCCAATTTTAATACTTTCTAAATACTTTCATATACTTTTCACATACTTTCTAATATTAATACTTTCTGAATACTTTCATATACTTTTCACATACTTTCTAATATTAATACTTTCTGAATACCTTCACATACTCTTCAATACTCTCTAGTTTTAAATACTTTTGGAATACTTTCTGAATACTCTCTATACTCTCTAATTTTAATATACTTTATGAGTACTTCCCTAGTTTTCAAGAGATTTTTCCTTAAGAAATACTATACTTATATCTCAATATTTGAGATCTCATATTCACCTATTTTCAATAGGTATATTTTGATACGGATTTTTAGGGTATCACACTATATAATCTCCTCTCAGACAATTCTGTCTAGCACAAGGGTGCTTGACATTTCCTTCCATACAATGCTTCATACAGAACCATTTGAATGCTCTCATGATAGCTATTATTATAGGCAAATTTAATTAGCGAGTGGAAGGTAACGATCCCAATTCCCCTTAAAATCTCGCACACATGCCCTCAACATATCTTCCAGTGTCTGTGTGGTCCTTTATGATTGTCCATCCGCTTGAGGATGATAGGCCATTTGGAATCTCATTTTTCACCTTGACATGTAAGACATCAAGCAACGTATTTAGTCACATTGCTCTTTGTAATACCCAGATAAATAAAATGGCTATTTTTGATAAGTGAATATGTGGTCTCAATTTCTGTGATATATTTATCGTATATCCTAAAGAAAAATCTCTTGGAAATTAGGAAAAAAATAATAAGGTGCCAAATTGACTAAAATGCCCTTGTGGAGCATAAAATGGTCTAAGAAAATTATGATAAATCCTAAGAGGCAGTAAAATAATTATTAAAATTTAGAGATTAAATTGTCTCTAATTTTGGTAATTTAATAAAATAAAACCTTGGAAAAATCAAAGGGGAAAAATTAAAAGTATTGTGAGGGCCATAATTGACCCCATGATTTTTAATATTTTATGTAAAACATAAAATGCCAATGTAAGTCAAATAGTTGTGAGACAATGGTTAATTCTAAATAAGAAAATTATCAACAACTAGTAAGTGAATAAATAAAAAATTATTGGCTAATTGTTAAGCTTGGATTAAGGGAAAATTCAAATATGATTATGTAAAATCCTTTAATTAAATGTTTATGGCTAAAATTAGTATAAAATATATTTGATAATTAATTGGAAAATATTAAGAAAAATATGTGAGATTAAGTAATTTTAAGCCTAAATCCAAGTATGGACCAATAGGAAATTTTATAAAAAATTTATGTAAAATGATTATTAAATAATTAAATAATATAATATTAATTAATTAATTAAAACAGAAAATAAAATTAAAAATATATATAATATATGTGTTGGCCGAAAATCTTGAATGGATAAGAGGATATGATTTTTGCAATTAAGTTATGACACTTTGTAATATAATAGTATTATAATTGTGAAAAGCAAATAGGATAAATGACCACCGATAGAAACTAAATCCTAACTAGAAAACCATGAATAAGGTTTCTAAAGTCAGGGTATATTATAGACAAGTGAATTTTTAGCTCGAAGTAGGTTACCTCCGAAGTTATTTCCGTAGCAGAAAGGGTTATACTAGGCGGCTAAGAAGCTATCGATATTCAAAAGCAAATCGATAAATGAAAATCTATAGAAACAAGCCATAACTTGAAATCCAGGGATGAGTTGGTAAACATCGGGCATATTATGAATCGGTGGATTTTTGTCCCGAAGATGTTGTTACAGTGATTTCCGTGCAAGGCGGATATCCGAAAATCTTCAGCGAAATAGGAGATGCCCTGAATGGGATCAAAAATTTAGTTGAACCAAGTATTTTGAAAGAGGAGGAAGATATCTTCAGGGCTATATTCCCAGAATTTTGAGATTTTCCAAGATTACGCGATTAGGACACCAAACAGGGAACTTTATCGGTACAAGACCATAAAGCAACCCTGTGACATCATCAAAGATGATGTAATCTTGTGCCACCTAAGGGGGGGGGGAGGTCGGCCAAGATGAAGCCAACTCAATGAAGTGTGATCCTACGGTCCAGAATCCATCTGACAAAGTGTGAATAGTAACCCGATTTTCCCTATAAATACCCAAGGCCTCCATTCACAATTCTCACACCAAATCACTCTTGTCTAGTTCGAAATTCTTGGAGCAAAGGGAGAAGGAAGGAGTCTGGAGAATATTGCAGCGAAGCTCTGGGTAATTTCTTCGGTCCTTAGTCTTAGGTTCTTTCGGTAGTTATAGTAGGAATGTTATATAGATCTTTAGTTTTTCAAGTATGATTTAGATATCATGTTTTAGGGGTAGATATGATATTTATTTCAAAAATATGTTGGAGAAAGAGATATGTTAAAATTTTGGAGAATTAGAGTTAAAGTAGCGAAGCATTTGGCGAAATTCCGCCAATTAGTAAGGGTAGGGGCAAAATGGTAATTTGTACCTAAAATGCACGTTATGAGGTTTATCACTGATAAATGTGATATTATCCCTATAGGATATCTGTGATCGAGTCTGTTGTTGTACCGCCGTCGTTCATTGTCATACCGTTGTTTTCCGTCAAAGTGCGGTTTTAGTCAAACGTACTATTTTCCGCGAAATACCTACGTTCGTCAACGAAGGTACGGACGCGTCTTGTAACACTAATCTGTGCTGCTCATATACATATATGTGATAGATACGTTCATAGGTTGGGGCTCTGTTTAGTGTCGTCATTTATACATACAAACTTTTATACGGGTTATAGTCATAATAATGCCATTATGTTTCCCTAACGCTGAGGACACGTGTTGTGATCGTGGCACTTTGTTATGTGCGTTGTTGTTGTTAGGCTTTACATATGGCTCGTGCTTATGTTACATCATTGATATGATCATGCATCTGCTCTATGCTTATGTAGTGATATCTTCTTTGTTATGTTATGAATATCATTATCCATATCTTGTTTTATTTGAGCATAAGGTTAACTTTACGAGATCCAATGGGGTAAATTGGATCTCATTGTAGCTCAGTCAGGAGGACCAAGGATTGGAGAGCGGGGCAAGCAACACGACTAGACCGTTGGACGGAGATGTTCTTTTTGTTTATTTAGTTATTACTTTTTGAGAACAATGGGATGACTGTATCAATACTATGTTGCACTATGGTTAATATTTGAATGTGAATCAGTTACTCTTTTGCTCCAATGCTCTACTCTGATTGAAAAAAAAAAAAATCCCGCTTTAAAAATGGGATGTTACACTCTTTAATCCTAGCCATCAAAATTTAGATTTCAAATTCCAATACATTTGATCATTGTGGATGGATAGTATATCTGCCAAACATTGGTATCACCTAGGAGAAAGGGAGATTTCGCCCTACCCTTGGATTATGGGTGAGCCCAACCCCATTCCTAAAATTTATATATATAAAAAAAAAAATGATGTCTCAAATTTAAGTATGTGTGAATGTAAAAAAATATTTTTGAGAGACAAACCCCTGTTGGGCTCAACAATGCAATCAAATAGCCAGCCACATAAAAAAACGTAGTTGAATGTTTTTTATATACTTTATAATGTCATAAATATAAAATATAGTTATTTAATTTAGTGAGATTAAAGAAGCCACATAAATTACTTAATTACAGTATAGAATACTTGATTTCTCTACAATACTTCCATATATCATTAGATTATAAATCATTTTATAAGTCACGTAAATTAATTTTAAAACAATAAATATAAGAAAAATAATTGACAAAAAAAAGCTTACTAAAATTCACTTCTAAAATATATGTGTTATATTTAGAATAAGATGAATTATCTTTTTATTGCCTTCAAACAACGCACGGATTAAGGTACACGAGACACTTGACACCCCCTTCCCTACGCAGAGCATGTGCAGGACGATAGATTCTCTTGGATAGATTTGCTAATTAAAATATCATTAGATTGAATACTTTATAATCATGTAATTATATATTAAAAATTAAGATAATCTATTATTTTTTCACATTAATTTATCTCACAAATGGAAATAAACTAGGAAAAAATAAAAGTTAAAACTGTAAGTTAACTTTTTATTCTTTATTTAGGTGAGAAAGGACATAGATAAAATTAGGCCAATTACCCCGTAGGATAAAAGAAGGAGACCTTTAGAGTTCAAGGAGGTTGAAGATCATGTTTTCTTGAAAGTATCTCCGATGTGAGGGATTGGCGAGCAACAAAAAGGAAAAAGCGAGTCCGCATGATGCATTGGTCCATTTGAAATTTTGGAAAAACATGGGCCAGTGGCGTACCAATTAGCATGTTATGCCCCACATCGGCTGGGAGCGAGGGGAACGAAAGATACCTTATAAGGGTCTAGATACCTTCCCCTCTTGACGTGTTTTAAAGCCGTGAGGGGGTGATGGGCCCCAAAGCGGACAATATCGACTACAAGGCGCTGTGATGTTACAATTGGTACAAGAGCTAGGATCGGGTCGATGTGGGTTCATGTGCCAGCGAGGACGCTGGCCACAAGGTGGGTAGAGTGTTAAGTCCCACATTGGCTGGAAAGGAGAACGAAGCACGCCTTATAAGGGTGCGAAGACCTTTCCCTTGTGGACGCGTTTTGATGGGCTAGGCCTAGTCGAGAAACAAAATCGTGAGGCCTTGTGTGCCAAAGCGAACTGTAACATCCCCTATGTATTTATAAACTGCCGTAAGTCTGGCTAGTTACAACTACGTTACAATAACCGAGTATTTCAAAAACAGATAATAACAAAAGGGAAGGCTTCCGCCGAAACATCGAAAGGAAGTCTTCAGTCGGAACATCTACGCGAGCTGCTTGTCTCTCTCCTCGGTCCATGGTCCTCGGGAGCCTGATGCTATATTAAGGGCTGAGATCCGCACCGGATCTCAGGTAACGGTTAACCTCATATTTACAGACACAACATATGGACCACAGACAATCATATCAACAACAGTATATGTGCACTCATCGCCCAAAAGCATGCATACATATATCGCCAAATAACATGTATACATATATCGCCCAAAAGCATGCGAGATATATCGCCCATAGCAAACATGAACATATAAACACACATAGACATACCACGAGCTATAAGCTATCACATACAATACACCTAGCACATACATGCATACCATAAACATCGATTAGTGTTACGATGCGAACGTACCTTCTTTGACGGTATTACGGCACGTTTTATGGAAAACGGTCGTTTTGACGAAAAACAATAAACGTCTGTCGGACAAAGATAACGACAACAAATCGAGTTTCGATGTCCTATAGGAGTAATATCACCTTCATTAGTGATTTGACACAATAAGCGGCATTTTAGGTAAAAATTACCATTTTGCCCTTACCCCCTAATTGGCGGAATTTCGCCAGCACTTCGTTACTCTTACAAATTTTATTCCCGAAATTTTGCCAGAACT
Organism: Acacia pycnantha; assembly: GCA_025563575.1. Classification (NCBI taxonomy): domain Eukaryota; kingdom Viridiplantae; phylum Streptophyta; class Magnoliopsida; order Fabales; family Fabaceae; genus Acacia; species Acacia pycnantha. The sequence continues at coordinate 255,059 of JAMWYP010000265.1, read as the reverse complement.
TCGACACAATTATGATTTTCGAAATTCTAGACTAAAATAGCCCTATCATATGATATCTAATCATACCTTGAAAGATAAAGGCTATTCTAACTATTGAAAGAACTATGGAAGCTTAAAGCTTACCATTTTAACTCTCAGCTTTCGGGGACTCAATCCCTACCAAGTTTTACCTCTTTAGGCATTTTTCAATGCAATGAGGCGTAAAACAATAGTAGGAATCTCACTCCCTACTTACTAAAACTATCTAACAATTCTACTAACTACCGAACTAAAAGCCAAAGGCCAGAAGGACTTACCCGTTGAAGACTTCGCGAATTTTCCCAGAGCTTCTCTCTCTTGTTTCCCTCTCTAGATTTCGGCTAGGATGAGAAAATGGTGTGAAGAATTGTGAAGGAGGGGGGGTATTTATAGAAAAGGAGGTAGGGTTTCGGTAGTCGGATCAACTTTGTGAGAGCGATGCGGACCGTCCAACACAACTTTTGGAAAAAAACCCTTTCTTCCCTCTTTTGCTTTCACACTAGGCTGAAAATCCAAGGGTCTTGGCCAATGGGAGGTGGCCACGTGTCACCTTCCAGAAGCTTTCGGAGGAATTTCTCCGATCGGTACCCGATCGCGTAATTTCGAGAGAAATCTCAAAATTCTGGATTTATAACTCGAAAACATATTCTCACTTAGTAGAAATGTCCAAGTTAACCTATATTTTGATTCCATATAGGGCTCCAACAGTCCAGTTGAGTCTTTCTCAAAACGTGTCCGAACGCGTCCGGTTTCAGAATGCATTTCTGGAATCCTCAACTTCTTCAGAAAAATTCACTGAATCCAAATATGTTCACGAAAATTCCCAATTCTTTTCCAAATGTCACAACATAACCTTTTCGTCCTCTTGGCTATCTGGCCTTTTCTCAGAATTTCCCTATTTCGTCTTATTAGGAAAAAGCACAAACGGCTTCAGAATTAACTTCCGTAAGTGTCTAACGGAAGATAAAAACTCACTGATCAATATTTTATCCTGACTTTGACATTCCCATTCCTGGATCTCCAGATAGGATCCGTTTCCTAATTTCTTATTTACTATTCATCATATTTCACTTTAATTAATTATATTAATAAAATAATTGCAACTTGCAAACTTTATTATTATTATCTTTATATTTTTTTCCCTTTTTTTCTGCCTTTTTTTATTTCTTTTTTTCAATTAATTATTTAATTAATTAAATAATTATTTTTTACATAATTTTTTATAAAATTCTCCTATTGGTCCATTCTTGCATTTAGGCTTAAAAATACCTAAATTCAACTATTTTTCTCCAAAATTTCCAAGTAATTAGTAAATATACTTTTACTAATTTTTAACCCAAAACCACTAATTTTAGGGTTTTACATAATTATTCTGAATTTCATTTGCTTATGCTTAAGTAATTAGCCGTAATTACCTAATTACTTAATTATCACTTGTTGATAATTTTCTTAATTAGAATATCTTATTACCTCATAACACTTGCATTGACATTTGTGTTTCCATGTCTCTTTCATTATACTAGAATTTGTGAGGGTATTTTGGTCATTTACCACTTTTTGAGCATTCTTCTACAATTTCTCCAAGTTTGTAACTTAATAAATTACCTAAATTAGGGACAATATCCTTCCCTATTTCAAATAGATTTTTACTTGCTTCTTTTATAGCTTTCACAGGGTATTTATAACCCATAATGTGTTTAGGGACCTATTTGCAAATCTTCAAACGTTTTAGGGACCTAATTGCAAATTATCTAATTTCAAGGGAAATTACCCTAACAACAAGGTAAACTCAATACAAAGTGTTTGAGACCTCATATTCACCTATTTTCAATAGGTAGATTTCCCAATTTTTGATATTTACCCTAAGTGGGATTTTTAGGGTATTACACGAACAATATCCACAAGCAAGCGACATTCATCGAGTACGAGGATGTTGATGTACAAGATGACCATACTTATGAGCTCAGACACAGAAGTATTCCACTTGTGAAAGTGGTCTGGAAAAGATTATCACCGAGGGAAGCCACCTGGGAAGCAAAGGAAGATATGAAAAAATGTTATCCTGAATTTATGGATCAAAATGTGTAAAAAATTTCGAGGACGGAATTTATTTAACATGGGAGAAATGTAATGTATTAGATGACATCTGAGATAGTTGAGATTAGTATTGACCATTGTTCATAATGTGTCCTTATAGAAACCTGTAATTCTTGAAACACGCAAGGTTCACGAAATCTACTTGGATAAAGCAACAAGGTAGTAACTCTAATCTCATTTACTCTGTATAACTGTGTATGATTGTTTGAATTGAAAATGTGATTGTCTCATCCCGTATGGGACTAGCACCACTTGCGGCTCGATTGAGCGGAAGGGCTGACCATGGAGTACCTTCTTAGTGGTTAGAACTAGGCGTAGGGCCTAATAGACCGAGGTTCTTAGGTGGCTATCCTAGTTGCATTCAGGAGACTTGGAGCACTTCCTATTGAGAACGCGGGTAGATTCTAGATAGGACTCTCGGTAGTTCCCAGTTGAATATTCCTAGTTGGGTGTCCCGATTGAGAACTACGACGTACAGGAGGACTCTTAGTACATGCCAATTTGTTATACCTAGAGCTAAGGGTTGTGTGGTATGCATATATGATCTCCATTATCAGAATGTTTTACTGTGTGGACTATTTATTTTGGTTAACCTTTATATACTGTTTATACTCTACCTGTGAGATTAACATGTTACTCTAGGGTTCAAATTGAATCCCAAACGTTCCCAAGGGCATAGGTTAGGACATGGTCAAAGCAGTAGGAATATCTCCAAAGGAAAGGCTGCAATTATGGAGTAATGATAGTTGCTGCTTAGATACTAGATATAGCTATAGAGCTTATAATAGTTTTGTTTCACTTTGTTTTGGGTCGTATTGTATATATCGACACCAATGTTACTTTGGATCATTGTATTAAGAACCCTATAAATTATTCATGAACAATTCCAAGAATGTATGCAGTACTTTAGCTAAGTCAGCTCATCATAAGGTTGATTTTTTTTTTTAACTTTCTTTATCAACAAATTGTTTATGTCTTTTGGTTTTCATTCTAATGATAGCGCGATGAAGATGTATATGTTAACGATGGATGGGAAGCACAAAATTGTTGCTATGGTGGGAAGTGCAAACCTGTTGCTACCACAAAGTGGTCCTGCCTCAAAGTAAGTCGTTTAAATTCAAGTTTTTTAATTGACAATCACCTTGTCAAAATGAATTTATTGGCGTAATTCATTTTGACCATTTTCTTTTGATGTATAGTGCCCTCACTAACCAGGAAAACCGAGTGCGGGTACTCATTAGTAGTGTCCGCACTAAAGAATTTGAAAAGGAGATCATTTCTTCATTCTCAAATGATTTTCATTTTTGTTCCTGTAAGTGAATTGTTCGTTATTTGATTAAATTGAATGATTTATATTAACTTGTTCATAAATTTTCCTGTAGATTTTTGGTCAAGAGGAACCCTACTCGATGGAAGACATGAACGTGCTAAGAGACACAACACAAAAAGGTGGGATGTCTTCTACAACATATAGATGTGTAGATATGGATAGAGACACAAAGGCAGGACATCTTCTTCAACATATAGAAGATGTGTGGATATGGATAAAAGGTTTTTCTTTTACGTAGTGTAGTGGTTTAGAAACACATGTGGACATACTTATGAACTTGTGCTCACCTTGTATTAGTCATGTTTTGATAAATTATGTACATATGAAGGGTGTTATAATGTGATGTCTCACAGTTTTCTTTATTTTGTGTTCTAGGAATTGCCTGATTATTATTACCTAGCTTTGTTTATTATATGTTCTTGTTTTGTATCTAAAAAAGGAAATGGACAGAAAAATAAATTTCTATTGTAAAAAATGTATATTTGAAATATGGAGATGGATTTAGCCAACCAGTCGTTGTAAAACCATCATTGTAAGCAATAAATTACTAGGACTGTTAAAATAAAACACAGTCATTGAAAATGGGTCGTTATAAGCGATAAATTCCCACGACTGCTTTAAGAGAAACAATCGTTTATAAGGGTAAAATTACTACGACTGTTACACATTAAAACAGTCTCTGTAAATGGGTCGTTGTAACCGATATTCTTTTGGGAAAATAGAATCTAAGACGACTTCTTCAAGAGAACTGTACCGGTCGTTTTTAATGGGAAGTTACTACGACTGTTACACATAAAAACAGTTTTTATAAATAGGTGGTTGAAAAAGATATTCAAAAAAAAGGAGAATTATATTTTGTTGCATTAAGAACAACGGTCGTGGTTATCATGTCAATTACTACAACTGTTACTCATAAAAACAATCTTTGAAAATTGGTCGTTGCACACAATATTTTTTTTAGAAAAAATACAATTTTAGATGATGGACATAAGTAGACAGTCATTTTTGTATGTCATTGTAAAGCGAATTATAACAACTTCATTAAAACCAGCCGTCTATGTTTAACATTTCTACTACACAAGTTTATGACACCATGGAAACCGTCATCGAAGTGTCCTAAAATTGATCGTTAAATATTTGAGGCACTGTGCCTATTTATAATAATTTACCAAGAGAATGACTCTAATCCAAAATTCAAATCCAAAATCTAAAATATGAAATTAGATAACTCATAATCCTAGATTCTAGCAATTAAATCTATCTAGTGGGATATTCCATTTACTTATTTCCTGATTTACTAAAGATAATAATAAAAATAGAGTCAATTAGATAATAATAAAAACAGACTCAATTAATTAAATAATAATTAAATAACCAGCAAATAATAATTAAAAACAGACTCTAGTAGCTGGATTCCACAATAAAAGGAAAGGATAACATTCAGGATACCTATGAACGCTAACACAAAGCAAGCCATTGCTGGAACCGACGATTTGAAAGGTGTTCGGGGAACCGTTCACAGGTGCAATGTCAACTTTATGGGGTTTCATCTTGTAATCAAGCAACCATAAGTTAAAACGTCGTTCTAATAAGTTATAACGTCAATGTAAAAGAAGACAAGTGTTCTGATGGGTACGGGAGTAGTGGAAGTGTTCAGAGATGAAAGATGAGGTTCTGATAAGATTTTCCCAATGTTTACACACACATTGGGATCGGATTAGGGTTTTTACCGGAAGTCGAATGAGAATGTCTCTGACGATTTCTTCAGGAAGAAACGGCATATCGCTGATAAGATTTTCCCAATGTTTACACACACATCGGGATCGGATTAGGGTTTTTACCGGAAGTCGAATGAGAATGTCTCTGACGATTTCTTCAGGAAGAAACGGCATATCGCCGGCCACTACAATCCGCCTCATCGAGCTCAATTGTGGAGAACAAAGAAGCGATCTTCAGAGGAAAGCCCACCAATCAATGGTCTGTTGGCGTCGCGTTCTTCAGGGAATGTGGATTCGTTTTATATCAATTGAATAAATCTTATATTATTTTTTTTTGATATAAAAAAAAAATAATAAGATAAGATTTATTCAATTGATATAAATCTTATCTTATTTTTTTATATATAAAAATCTTATCTTATTTGTTATACATTTGTTACTGTTTCTTCGCTCCATATCAATATTAATAATGAAAAAAAAAAGTAGTAAAAAACTGAAAAAATACAGGTTGTATTATACACACATAGTATGGTATAGTTAAATACATGCATAAAGCCTCTCTTATAAAATTAATTAAAATTTGTGGGGAAAAAATTTAATAAAAAATATTAAATTTTCTATCACTGATTTAAAATGAATTAATCAATAAGATTTAATTTGAATTCAAATGTCATTTATTATTAATTCCATTGACTTTCATGTTATACGACGAAATAATTAACCATTATTCCCCGCAACCAAAAATATATAAATAAATAAGCATTAGTTAAAATTTAAATATATATAAAAAAAAAATTAGGTGGGCCTAAAGCATCTGAATACAGTTCTGAGGGGTAATATATTGAACTTTTTTCTTAATAAATAACTGTATATCGTTTTTCTTAATTAGGAACAGTTTTGAAATTTTTATTTGTCTTGAAGTATTTTTCCTAGGAACAGATCGAATACTTCCGGATATGGTGGCATAATATATTCTAATAAACCTAAAAAACAGTCAATAGAAATCCCAACTGCATTTTGTAACAAAATAATTTCAATTGTCAAGGTTGATTATATATAAACTTATTTTATAACATGAAAAAATAGAGGACTACTCCAGATTTTTTATATTTCTTTTATTAATTATGGCACCGATAAACCTAATAAATAGTCAATAGAAATCCCAACTGAATTTTGTAACAAAATGATTTCCATGGTTAAGGTTGATTAATCATTAATTTATTTTATAACATAAAAAAAATAGAGGACACCAGATTTTCAATTTTTTTTTTTGTTTAGAGTATATATTTAGTCTTTTATGTTTACTTCTAGTATACTTTTGGTCCTCTATTATGAACTATGTAATTAAATGTTATTAATCTTATATTTAAAATACATGTAAATTGAAAAATATCTAAAAACTCAACGAAGCACGATAATATCAAAACCTCTATTGAAAAAAAAAATTAATAATCTAAATAGTAAAGCCTCATTCTCATTTGCAGCAACTGGTATGCTTAGAGATCCCTACAATCATATATGCTTAGATCACATTAACATAATTATAATCCATGATTTGCTTACTCATTCTCATTTGCAGCAACTGGATATTTCCCTTTTAATTTGTTGAACTCATTTACTTTAGGTTTGGTTAAGGTTGCTCTGGATACAGGCTCTAGGACATTTTGTTTTTTAAATTCTTGTCCTTTTAATTGTTTAGCTGTAAACTGATGTATAAATATTTATAGTGGGATATTCCACTTACTTATTTCCTGATTTACTAAAGATAATAATAAAAACACACTCAATTAATTAAATAATAATTAAATAACAAGCAAATAATAATTGATAATTGATATTATTCTTCTCTGAGACACTTTCCATTTCTTAAAATTTCTTGAATAAAACAACTGATAGTAAGGATCAGGATCGCTATCCCTTTAACAGAGATTAAACAAAAACAGAATAAATTTTGCTTACTCATTCTTCACATAACAGTTTAATATCACTGATGATCTGGACCTGATACAAATATTGTTCACAATTTCTTTCCTCCAATTGGCACAAGACTTTCTGCATGGTAGTAAATATAGCCACTGCCCTTGCCCCTGCCATATTTGCTGATATTAAACGCCTTCAATTCATTGGTAGAGATATTTAACAGAGTAATTTTTCGTTCTTTATAATGTTCCTTTTCACCACCATCACAAACAATTTGATTCTTCCAAATAGTCATCACCGGACGTACCACCCCTGGAATGAGACAGCTACTATATTTTTTAGCCCAAGATGCCCCTGAACCATCTTCCATCACCCACAATTCAATCAAAGATTCAGAGTCTTGTGTCGTAAAAAAAGAAAGCACAGCAAGTTTGTTCTCATACATGGTAAGCCTAGATGTTGAAGTGGACCGATCAGGTGTAGGTGTAGGTATCAAAGTAAACACTTCATTTGCTATGTCAAATGAAACTGTTGCAGAGTAAAAAGTATGTGTGTCTGGATTCCTCCCAAACCCAGACCAAAACATAATTCCATTCACAGTGACGCTTTCTTCACCAAGAAGAACGGTTTTCATCCCAAATTCTACTTTCTTCCATGATCCTGAGCTTAATGAATACACTACGACATGCAGAACCGCAAATGGAAAAGCCGAATCAAAATTTATCACATCCATGTCATAATAAGTTATCACTACCTTGTAATCATTAACAACTGGACTAAAGCCAAATCCTATACTGAAAGGGAGATTTACACCTCTCTTATATGGGGGAAACTGAAAAGGGAGATCTGCACCTTTCGTATTTGGGGTATTTGGGGGCAACTGTCTGACCTCTCTAGTAGAGGGATTCCACAATAAAAGGAAAGGATAAAATTCAGAATACCTATAAACGCTAACACAGAGCAAGCCATTGCTGGAACCGACGATTCGAAAGGTGTTCGCCGAACCGATCACAGGTGTAATGTTAACTTTTGGGGTTTCATCTTGCAATCAAGCAACCATAAGTTATAATGTTGTTGTAAAAGAAGAGAAGGGCTTTGATGGGTACGGGAGTGGTGGAGGTGGTCATAGATGAAAGATGGGGTTCTGATAATATTTTCCCAATGTTTGCACACACATCGGGATCGGATTAGGGTTTTTACCGGTAGTCGCATGAGAATGTCTCTGATGATTCCTTCAGGAAGAAACGGCATGTCGCCGGCCACTTCAATCTGCTTCATCGGGTTCGATTGTGAAGAACGAAGAAGCGATCTTCAGATGAAAGCCCTCCAATCAATGATCTGACTCTTCAGTGAGAAGAATCTGTTGGCGTCGTGTTCTTGTGCTTTATACTCGTATTTCTATACTGAAAAGTTGGTTTTATGAAGAAGAAAAAATCAGTTGTTGTATTTTTCCCCGTATGAATTATTATTAAATCGTTAGAATGTGGATTCCTTTTATATCAATTAAATAAATCTTATTTGTTTGAAATCTTAACCAGATCTTTTTATTTTTATCCTTATCAAATATGTCACTCATGATCTCTTTAGAATAAATTTTTACTCATTATCGATCTCATATATACTACATTTCTAAACAGGCTATAATTAAAAATAAAGATATATAAATAACACATTTATTACTTTTAATTAATACTTTGAACCACATGATCTTAGGAACGGAGCGAGTATGTGTGTGTATATATTAAATATTCAAATACGTTATTGTTATTATCACAAATTAAAATATACATACACACAACAACAAATTACTGTTGAGGTATCGCAAGTCCAAAACAATCGTAACAAATGATAACATCACTTATAAAAGATTTACTGTCACTGATCAAACCAAGAGTCTAAGTTTTTAAGGATGACAAGCAATTATTATTTGATAAAAGATGGGGCATTGAAAAGATTTCTTCGCTTGGTGATTGAAAACTTTTGCAAATACATAAAATAAGATAATAGGGTAGAAGATCTTTGCCAGCCTAAAGCCTTTTCTATTGCATAGTGCTAGAAGGTATAAGGGCTTTCTCGTAAGGAACTCTCCTTTTTAAGGATGTAGTTTATTTTTTGAAATTGAGCTTTCTTTTTTCTTTTATAAACAAACTAAGCAGTCTCCATTGGCTTAAACCCCATTAAAGGGATACTCAGCTCCACACGCACGTACGTAGCCAACACACAGAGACAGCAATGAGGAAAAAACTAGTTAAAAACTGAAACAATACCGGATATTATACACACACATATTATGGTATGGTTAAATACATACATAAAGCCTCTTTTATAAAATTAATTAAAATTTGTTGGCAAAAAAAGTCATAAAAATTTAGTCGGTCACTGATTTAAAATAATTAATAAGATGTAATATGAATTCAATTGTTACTTAGTATTAATTCCTATGACTTTCATGCTATACGGGGAAATAAATAACCACTACTCCCAGCAACCAAAAATATATAAATAAATAAGCATTAGTTAAAATTTAAATATATAAGAAAATAAGTTTAGGGTTATCCAATCCAGACCGGACGGCTGGGTCCGCTGGTTGTTATGTTGACCTAATTGCCTTTTTTAAAAAGTTTAATATTTTTTATGGAGTATATATATGGCAACATTAGTCAAAGTTAATGATATTATTTGTTTTAATGACTATTAGTTTAATGATTAAAGGATTGTAGATAGGAATATTTTGTTATCATCTATCTATTTTGATAATTTTCTTGGAACAATATTTATGATTATTCATTATAATGTCATTGAATGGTCGATTGATTGATAATAGATTTTTTCAAGATCATTAAGTATTTTTTTCAGTACCAGCCAGTATCTTCAGTCAGCATCTTGAAGTATTTTTTTTCAGTACCAGTCAGTACCCTGAAATATTTTTTCAACATCCTAAAATAATTTTTCAAGATCATGATGTATTTTTCAGCACCGGGCAGTATCCTGAAGTTGATTATTCAAGACTAAGTTGATTATTCTAAAATGATTTTTGGCCCGTGGGCTGGCCCTAACCCTTAGGGTTATATAATTTTTTGGCCCGTGCGAGCTGTTTAACATGCGGGCTTTTTGACCCTAGCCCGCATGGGCTAGAGCCTAACGGGCCGAGATGGTCCATTTTGACAGCTCTAGTCATATGTCAAAGCAATTGTAAAGAATGTTAGATAAGTATATGTTTATTATGTTAGTGACACAATGTATTTAATTGATTTTTGATGGTATGATATTATGATGAGAATTTTAATTATTTATTTTCCAAAGTTGACTCCAAACTAACCTACAAACTCATTACCTCTACCAATTTAGAGGCCGGTCCGAGTTTGATATTCCTAATTAGGTTAGCTTAAAGCATTTGAATTCAGTTTTGATGGGTAATATATTGAACATTTTCGTAATAAATAACTGTATAATCCTTTTTCTTAGGAACGGTTTTGAAATTCTTGTTTGTCTTGATGTATTTTTTATGCCACATGATAACAGATCGAATAATACTTCTTGGCATAATATATTCTAATAAATAGTCAACAGATATCCCAACTGCATTTTTTTAATAAAATGATTTCAGTGGTCATCAAGGTTGATTGATTATACTTTAATTTATTTTATAATATAGAAAAATAGAGGACACCAGATTTTCAATATTTCTTTTGTTAATTATGGCACCTATTCCACTGGACTAGTACCATGCAAATTTTGTACACACATGATACTAGTTCTCTGATTTAGCTCATTCTCACAAATTAATTTTTTAATGGGGAACTTTTCCTCAATTTTCACTATTTTCTTTTTCACTACTATCTAAAGTGTTTGTAGTGTGTAAAACACATCCATTTTCTACTTTGCCCCTACGGTGTGAGTTAGCCTCAAGTAGTTCCAATCCATTACACTTTACTATGATATATTGATAATAATGTTGAAAGATATCGAACTGAGTTTTACTTCACACATTTAATTTATACTCCCTCCGGTCCTAATTATAGGAGCTATTTAACCGATTTTGGGGATTAAGGAGAAGAGTTAAATTAGTTAATTTTACTCATTTTCCTAAAATGTCCTTATATAAATTTAAAATGACACAAAGTTGCTCTAATTATAAGTGTTTCTGATTTTCCTTACGTTAGACATTCATGACATGTTAGCTTAGTATATATGTATATTAGTTACTTTTTATATAGCCATGTGTATACATATAGATCTAATTTCCTTTTAATAATGGTCTTGCTATATAAATATATATATGTGTGTGTATATGTATACATATAGATCTATCTACATACATAAACTCATATATATTGACACACATAAACATAGATATACATATATATGCACAGACACATATATAAATACTCCTAATAATAAGTATAAATAGGGGTATTATAGGAAAAAATATACAAAAGTTAAAACTTGCTCTTATAATTAGGACCAAAACCAACTCTAAAATTTGCTCCTATAATTAGGACCGGAGGGAGTAAGAAATAAGGGTTGGCTTTGAGCCCCAGTTGAGAATGAAACTAGATGTACTTAATGATCTAGCATCTTCATGTCTTGCTTGTGGGCTGGCATGCTGAAATCAAACTCTAATTAAATTTTAACGGATTAAAGCAATATATGTATTATATATACCAGGAAGGAAATGTCCTCAGTAAGTACACTATCTTATGATAAAACCAATTAAGAATGGTTTTGAATATTTCTAACATCAACTATTATAAATATATGAATCTCACCTATCCTAAGTTTCTCAAAATATATAAAATCATTCCAAACACTCACAAAAATGGATTGGTTGAAAGAAAAACAACAGAACCCTTTTATTGTCAAACCTCTTCTAAGAGCACACATGCTCTAGCTTAGCCAGGAGGGGGGAAATTCTCATCAATAAGCATAAGTGAATTCAAATTGCATGCAACTCAAAATTTGGTTCCCATACCAATTTACTCTCTGAAATATTTGATATTCTTATTGATGAGGCAGTGTGCCTGTTTATAATAATTTACAGAGAGAAAGACTCTAATCCAAAATTTAAATACGAAATTCAAAATATGAAATTCATATAACTCATAATCCTAAATTCTAAAAACTAAATCTATCTAGTGGGATATTCCTCTTACACTCAAGTAAATAATAATAAAAATAGACTCAATTAATTAAATAATAATTAAATAACCAACAAATAATAATTGATATTATTCTTCTTTTTTTAGAGGCTTTCCTTTTCTTGAAATGGATCAGGATCGCTATCACTTTAGTAGAGATTAAGCAAAAACAGAATAAATTTTGCTTACTCATTCTTCACATAACAGTTTAATATCTCTGATGATTCTGGACCTTATACAAATATTGTTCACAATTTCTTTCCTCCAATTGGCACAAGACTTTCTGCATGGTAGTAAATAGAGCCAGTGCCATTGCCCCTGCCACATTTGTTGATATTAAACGCCTTCAGTTCATTGGTAGAGATATTTAACAGAGTAATTTTTCGTTCTTTATAACGTTCCTTTTCACCACCATCACAAACAATTTGATTCATCCACACAGTCATCACCGGACGTACCACCCTTGGAATGAGACAGCTACTATATTTTTTAGCCCAAGATGCCCCTGAACCATCTTCCATCACCCACAATTCAATAAAAGATTCAGAGTCTTGAGTCTCAAAACAAGAAAGCACGGCAAGTTTGTTCTCATACATGGTAAGCCTAGATGTTGTTGAAGTGGACCAATCAGGTGTAGGTGCAGGTATCAAAGTAAACACTTCATTTGCTATGTCAAATGAAACTATTGCAAAGTAACAAGTATCTGTGTCCGGATTCTTCTCAAACCCAGACCAAAACATAATTCCATTCACAGTGACGCTTTCTTCATCAAGACCAACGTTTTTAATCCCAAATTCTACTTTCTTCCATGATCCTGAACTTAATGAATACACTACGACAAACCGAACCTCAAAAGGAAAAGCATAATCATATTGTATCCTATACATGGCATGATAAGTTATCACTACCTTGTAATCATTAACAACCGAACTAAAGCCAAATCCTATACTGAAAGGGAGATCTGCACTTTTATAATATGGGGGAAACTGAAAAGGGAGATCTGCGCCTTTCGTATTTGGGGGCAACTGTCTGACCTCTCTAGTAGCTGGATTCCACAATAAAAGGAAAGGAAAAAATTTAGGATACCTATAAACGCTAACACAGAGCACGCCATTGCTAGAACCGACGATTTGAAAGGTGTTTGGAGAACCGATCACAGGTGCAATGTTAACTTTTTGGGGTTTCATCTTGCAATCAAGCAACCATAAGTTATAACGTCGTTGTAAAAGAAGGGAAGGGTTTTGATGGGTACGGGAGTGGTGGAGGTGGTCAGAGATGAAAGATGGGGTTCTGATAAGATTTTCCCAATGTTTACACACACATCGGGATCGGATTAGGGTTTTTACCGGAAGTCGCATGAGAATGTCTCTGATGATTTCTTCAGGAAGAAACGGCATGTCGCCGGCCATTACAATCCGCTTCATTGAGCTCGATTGTGAAGAACGAAGAAGCGATCTTCAGAGGAAAGCCCTCCGCGTTCTTTAGGGAATGTGGATTCGTTTAAAATATTGAATAAATCTTATTTGTTTGAAATATTAACTAGACCTTTTTATAACAAGCCTTTCACTCATTATGAACTCATATGTACTATTTCTAAATAAGACTATAATTAAAAAGAAAGATATATAAATCACACATTTATGATTTTTAATTAATATTTTATTCATTTATTACTGTTTATTCGCTCAATATCAATATTAATAATGACAAAAAAAGTAATTAAAAGCTGAAAACATACAGGCTATATTATACACACATATTATGGTATGGTTAAATACATACATAAAAGCCTCTTTTATAAAATTAATTAAAATTTGTTGGAAAAAATTTAATAAAAAAATTTAATTTTCTATCACTGATTTAAAATAAATTAATCAATACGATTTAATTTGAATTCAAATGTCTTTCATTATTAATTCCATTGACTTTCATGTTATACGACGAACTAATTAACCATTATTCCCGGCAACCAAAAATATATAAATAATTAAGCATTAGTTAAAATTTAAATAATAAAAAATAGGTTGGCCTAAAACATCTGAGTACAGTTATGAGGGGTAATATATTGAACTTTTTTTCCTAATAAATAACTGTAGATCCTTTTAGTTTAAAGTATATACGTAGTATTTAGTTTTTAAGTTTACTTACAGTATACTTTTGGTCCTATGATTATAACACCGTTAATTTTTCTAATGGATAACAAATTCAAGTGATAATTATGTGAACTTAATTAATCATTGTGTAATTATATGTAATTAATCTTAAATTTAAAATGCATGTAAATGGAAAAATATCTAAAAACTCAATAAAGAACATATAATATCAAAGGCTCTATTGAAAAAAATAATAATAATAATCTAAATAGTAAAACCTCATTCTCATTTGCAGCAACTGTATGTTTGGAGATCTCTACAATCATGGAATATATGCTTAGACCACATTAATATTTTTTTTTTTGGACAAATAGACCACATTAATATAAGGGAAAACACTTCTGATTTTGTAGGAGAAGTGTATTATCATGTCACACACACATGAAATGTGGGACCCACATATATATATAATGGGGTTTAAACTTCTCATGTTGCATGAGAAGAAAAAGATTCCTACACACACATGAAATAGTAGGACCCACATATATATATATATAATGTTATATATATCTATATGTGGGTCCCACCATATCATGTATGTGTGACATGAGAATACACTTCTACTACAACATGAGAAGTGTTTTTCTCATATATAATTAGCATTATATATATATATGTGTGTGTGTGTGTGTGTGGGTCCCACCATTTCATGTGTGTAGGAATCTTATTCTTCTCATACAACATGAGAAGTTTAAATCCCTTAATATAATTATAGTCCATGATTTAACGTTTAATTTCAAATTCAAGTTGCTTTATTCACTATAGTCAAACCCCCAATAATAAAAATAGGCAATTTTGATGGTGTGATAGGCAATTTTGATGATGTGATTATCCCACCTATTTTTGGAGTTAAACGGGTTACTAAGCGGGTGTTACAAGATTTCTAATATAAAGTTAATTGATTGATGAAGTGGCCAATTAAACAATGTCCATACAAGAATTTCTCATAAATTAAATAAAAAACAAATTCCACAACTTTTTTTTTTCATAAATACAAATTTAGAAGGAAACTCTTCTGAAAGTCTTAGATTTGCTATCAAGGCCATTCAAAAGGACTAGGTTCTCACTTTATGGCTGGATATTTCCCTTTGTTGAACTTATTTACTTTAGATTTGGTTAAGGAGGTTGCTTTGGATACAGGCTCTAGGACATTTTGTTTTTTAAATTCTTGTCCTTTTAATTGTTTATCTGTAAACTGATGTATAAATATTTATAACAAATGAATTATGACCTTTATCAAAAAAAAAAAAAAATCATTTGTTGAATCATTAAATACAATTAGGTTGGCTAAAAAGTATTAAATAAAATTAGAGGTGTAATAGCATATTTTTTAGGAAAAAAAAAATTCTCGTATTAAGCTAACACTATTATTTTAATCTTTAATTAGTTTTATTAACGCCGTGGGGCAACATGCCAAATATTCCATATGATGCAAACCAAAAAAGTTCAGCAAAAAAATTGTTTATTTAGAATAATGATTGGAACTTCTAAAAATAGCTTTATAATCATAATGTTCTTGTGATCATCCACTTGCGCAAATGTACTTATGTTAAGCAACTTCATACAATCACTGAATCACTTAACTGATGAGTGACCTCACATTATAATAAGCACATTGATGAGAAGAGTTCAGGTCAGTCAATTTATTAAACCTATATAAAAGTAACCACAACAGGCAACAAAGGCAGCACACTCATAACAGAATATTGAAATTTAAACTTAATCCAGAACAACACCATTTCAACACTTCATGAAGCTGCACTGAATTGGGACTCAAATCTTCGATTTCCTTGTCACTTTGAATCTAAAAGAGAACCAACTATAATGCATGTAAGGATCTAAGGCAGAAAGAAGTTCAAGTAAACTAAATAGGTTGAAACCGGAAATTTTGGGTACCGTGATGGAAATTGAATATAGGATATTTGAAAAAACAAAGATTTGTCCCCCTTAGGAGATTTAGCATCACTTTAAAATCATACGTATAACTTAGTTCAGCAAGACAGACTGACAGAGTAGATAAGGTCAACTTAAATCCTGCAAAAATAGCCATTAACATAATCACTTAGTTCAGCAAGACACAGATTGCAAAGCGCAGTTGATACAACTTTAATGGCCAAATAAAGCAATGTAGCATCTGAGTTTGGAAGAGACTTGCAGCTGCAGAGGAGTAGATAAGGTCAACCAGAAGATTGTTAAGTAATTGTAGAAGGGAAAATAAAGAGTGTTTTGACCCACCAATTGACATTTCGAAACTTTCAGGATAACATTTACAGCATTGACTAATGAAATAACATGAACGACATCCTCATCACTAATCATAATCAGACAAAAGAGTTGTAAGGAGATACAGCAATGAGAATCAGCAGTCAGTTTCAAGGCGACAAGCAGCAACGGCAAATGATAGCTTGAAATAAATTTGGTCCAGAGTTGCATCATCAGCAATAAACCTTTGCGTAAGTTTCATGCTAGGCTTTCATTCTAGTTTAAGGATTTGTTGTTGTTTGGGATGTAAGCAATTAGTGGGCTGAGAACATATTAGTTGTACCACCTGTTGTGTCGTAGAACATAAGTGTCTAGCCCTAGGTGGGTTAGTATGTAGATATAGGATCAAATAGCTCTCCCCCAAGTATCCATAGATGAGATACCCGAGAGGATCGGAGATCACAAAGCACAGGGACTTGACCTAGGTGCGATACCTAGGGCCTACGTACCCTAGAGAGGGATCAAAGTCCACGTAGTTCGATGACACAGGAGGCGTTTAGCCAAGGGGGTGGTGTGTGTGCTCTGTGTGCAGTATATGCAATTGAGAGAGAGCTTAGAAGATGTGTACCTCTTTAGGTTAACCAACTATATATAGAGGCTACCTAGGGTTAGGGTTTGGACTTGTTGGGCCTCTTGTGCCTCCAAGCCCAAGTGTATGAGATGTCTCCTGTTGGGCCACACCTTGGATGAGCCTAGTATTTTATTCCATAACAGTTGCCCCCAAGCTCGGTAGTTCAGGTCTCTGAGCTGCCGAGATTCATTGACTGCTTTCCGAGATCCTCTAAATCTGACTTTGCTTTCGTAGCAATTTTCCGGGCTAATTGTCTAGTTTATATTCCTGCATTTAATAACATGTAAGCAAATCACAATAAATGGAAAATACTTACTATTTGTGCAAATCGTTCAACGTGTTCATTTCGGATACTTGTCCGAGCTTGCATTAAACTTTCTGGTTTGCATTAATGTCGGTTATTGATAGCACGCTCTTCCATTCAACAAATCGTTGTCCACTCTGTTGCCCCCCAGCCTGGTAGTTCAGGTTTCTGAGCTGCAAGGATATGCTACTTTCCAAATCCGGACAAGGTGTTCGTCATTGTTGGGATTCCGTGCGTGCTTACCCGAGATTCCGGGTTAATGATTTCCGAAAACGGGTTTGTTTACCCAAATTCAATCAAATAAACTTGGCGGCATTGCCGTCGCAGAATGATTCCAATAAAGGAATCTAAAATAGACTTGCCGCCTCAACGCGGCCCCGATTTACACTAGATTCGGTTTAAACCGGCCTGTCTTCTTAACTTCACATGGATCCCGATTTAAACTAGATTCGGTTTAAATCGGGTACGCTTCAAAACTTTACGGGATCCTCGATTTTAAACTAGATTCAGTTTAAATCGGGTCCGCCTTCTGTCTTTGTTTCCTGCAAAACCTTATACAGAACTTATCTCGGTTTTACCGTGTCCCAAATGAAGCATGTTTTAACCGTTATTTCTACGGATCCTGGATTTTAACCAGATTAAGTTAAGACGGGGTCCGCCTTCATCCCTTTCATAAGGACGGACTCCACAATCTATCCGAGATCCAATTAAGGAGCGTGGATTTAATTGTATAAAACAGACTTGACATGATTTTCGAAGACGGGTTTCTTTACCATGACTTCATACATGTTTAGATTTGACATGATTTTCGGAAACGGGTTTGTACACCTCAGATTCACGCATGAATATAAATTAGATATGATTTTCATAGACGGGTTTCTTTACCCTGAATTCTACATGTTTAGTTTCGACACGATTTTCAGAAACGGGTTTATGTACCTCGGATTCCTACATGTTTAGCTTTGACATGATTTTTGAAGATGGGTTTCTTTACCCTGAATTCTACATGTTTAGCTTCAACACGATTTTCGGAAACGGGTTTATGTACCTCATACTCCTACATGTTTAAACTGGAAATGATTTTCGAAGACGGGTTTGGTTACCTCGGATTTATGCACTCCCTCTTTTCTTCTTTCTTGCAAAACTTAGCATGAAATATGCAATGAACAATTACATATAAATAAACAAGATTTGAAAGAAGAATGTACTTGACCTCCAAGATGTCGTGAGAAGGAAATGCTTATCTTATATCGCGATAGTTTCAACCATGATAATATTGAATCACTGCAAAACGTTGCGTCTCTAGCAATATTGTTAGCAAAAATGTTGGCAGAAAATGGATGTAACAAAAGGAGGACAGAAACTGATGGTGTCCTCAGCATCACTCTATGCTGCTTCTACTCTGAAATTGGAGAAACCGAACCCTGGAAGGCTTGTATCTCAATAAAAATAGAATAAATCCATTTCCAGGTTTCGGTACTCATGCCTTTCTCTGAATCAACACCTCGGCATGTCAGAATCTCGGCACCTCAGGCATCTTATAATGCCTTTGAAACCGGGTTCAATGTTGAAGCTTGCAGTTGAGAGGTTGGCAACACATATTGTAATAGATAGCAACATCTGCAGGTAATTCAGTACCAGGACCTGGTTTAAATTCCTTAACCCAAATCCAATCGTCTTTCAATATCGGCGTGAACACGAGGTATCATTCAATATCGTCGTCCCACCGCGAGGAGGCATGAAGAAAATCGCATATATTGGGTATGCCGGTGGGAGAGAGAAACTTCACCACTTACAGCCCATGCATGTCGGCAATTCAATCCAAGCCGGACTTCCAATAAGCATCTCAGCCACGTAACTAGTTACTCCGACATTGTACCTCGGTCTTTAACCAGGACAGCTTCCAATTGCAACCCCAGCTTCACATTATTAATCTGGGCCTCAACCAGGACATGCTCCAAATTACAATCTTGGATTTCAATGCTTCCGGCCTCATCGAATTTGATTTCCAACTACATTTTCTTGAGCAACCGCCCTCCACTGGAAATCATACGGCGAACATCACACAAGCTGAAAAGTAGAGAGTCTAATTAACATGCAGTGTCAAATAAATAAATAAATAAATCATAAATACTAAATCTATCACAAGTGACTTTAATACAACAATAAGCCTTATCCCACTAGGTGATGTTAATTGCAGGAATTGTGCAACAACATTTTATTCTATCACTAGGCAGATTTGATTACCCCAAGGGAGTGTGGCATGTTGAAACATATCAATCTTTTCTTTAATATGAAAATGTAATATTTATTTTCTATTGTTCAATGATTCAGATATTATCACATTCAATTTGAAAGTGTGCATGTGTAGTACTTTTCAGTGTAAAAACCAAATCAGATCATCATCTTCAAGTCAAAACTATGCGAAAGAAAACGTGAAAGAAAGTAAAACCTTTAAAGACAATGATAAGTTGTGATCGACTAGAGCTGTCAAAACGGGCCACCCCGGCCCGTTAGGCCCTAGCCCGCGCGGGCTAGGGCCAAAAGCCCACAGGGCCAAAAAGCCCGCATCTTAAGAAGCCCGCACGGGCCAAAAAATTATATAACCCTCAGGGTTAGGGTCGGCCACGGCCAAAATTCAATTTAGAATAATCAACTTAGGCTTGAATAATCAACTTCAGGATACTGCCCGGTACTGAAAAAAATGCATCATGATCTTGAAAAATTATTTTAGAATGTTGAAATTTTTTTTTCTTTTTTAATTTATTAATTTATATATATTTTGTCTTTGTTATAGAGTTATTTATCCATTTAACTACAAATACATAATAACTATACTCTAATTTTATGATTTGGTTTATTATTTGTTGCAAATAAAATTACTCGTATGTTTAACAGATTAAATTATTTGTTACAATAATAGTTATCGTACTAATGTCGCTTAGTGGTATGTTTCTTATGTTTTATGTGAGTTATTTGTGAACATAGTTTGCTTTTGATTATGAATTAGTGACTGTGCTTATTTGTTGGAAGATTTGTGATGTAATTTACTAATTATATTTCTTAAAAAAAAACATAGAAAAATTAATTAAGATTTGAAATAGTAATTTTCGAGCCCTGGAGGGCCGGCCCTGGCCTTAGTGCTCTCGGGCCGGGCTTTGAAAAACAAGTATTTTTCTTACCTCGGGCCTTGGAGGGCCGACCCTGTTAGGCACTGGCCCTTTACGGGCCGGCCCTGATCCCCAGCTCTAGGCTAAGGTAGGGACGAAACATCATTGTACGAGAGATTTGGCGGGAACGAAAGATACCACTTATTGAGTCCCCAAAATTCAAATGAAACAAGGCCTCTTTGCCTGTCGCTGGGATTGTGATGCGCAACACAGTGAAAGTTAAAAGGTGGTACCAACAAAACAACGTTTTAATTTGATTAAATATGAAATGGCCGAAATATTTGAACCACCGCCCCACTATGTGTAATCCAGATCAAATCCTTATGTACCAGTCAGTATCCTGAAGTATTTTTAAGCACTCACCAAGATCCCGCCGCATCCCGAAGTATTTTTAAGTATCACCAAGATCCCGAAATAATTTTTCAAGATCATTAAGTATATTTTTAGTACCACCAATATCCTAAAGTATTTTTAAGTACCAGTCAAGATCTTGAAATATTTTTCAACATCTTAAAATAATTTTTCAAGATCATTAAGTATATTTTCGCACCATTCGGATTCTCAAGTATTTTTTAAGTACCAATCAAGACCACGAAATATTTTTCAAGATCATTAAGTATACAGTACCTTGAAATATTTTTTCAACATCTTAAAATAATTTTTCAAGATCATTAAGTATATTTTCAGTATCAGTCAGTATTTTTTAAGTATTAGTGAATATCCTCGCCAAGATTCTAAATTTTGGAAACGGGGTTGATTGGTGGCTCGTGGTTGGCCCAACATAACCCCAAAGAGTGGGGCTTATTTTGGGTTAGGGCCAAAAATGACCCCATCATATGGGGGTCAAAAATATGGGGGCCAAACATGGGGCTTAATGGGCTGGCCCATAGGGTCCAGCCCATTTTGACAGCTCTATGATCGACTGACATGCTGCTGTACCACATGTTGTTCATGTGCTGGTTGGGTGTCACGGAGCTCTGCAAACAGTTACGAATAAAGCAAGTGTAAGGAGGACGGAAGGAAGGAAGAGTTGTTTTTAGTAAACAGCCATAGATGTCTGAAAATCATATACCTGCAACACCAATCATATCATCACCAGGCCCTGAAACACTCCTGAATCAAATAGCACAATCATCGGATCATTATGTACGATTGGCAACATTACGCCTAAAATCATTAAAGGGCTGAATTGCATCTAAAGAATCGTACATATAGTCAGAGCTGACTTCCATTTCAGCATCATCTAAACCGCGTGGCAAACGAAGACATTCATTCGAGGCATACTTAATCTGGCTATCATTCTGAGTCACCTTCCACAAGAAGAATCAACGGAAAAATCTCTCTGAAACGCATTCAAGACTGAAGAACAACGAACGATCAACGAAACAATTTCCTTCTCAGTCAAAATGCCTTCTGATGTTTATCTCATTTTCTCTCTATTTTCTTAGTGATCATATAATTTATTAGAGAGTGAGATTATTTGTAATGCACTTCAGTGTTTATCTTTATCACTTCTGAGAGAGAAGATTATCTGTAACCATTCATTACAAAGGCTGTATCCTTACAGTGAGTAAGGGGGAGTATCTCGGTAAGAGATTATAAAGGTTGCACAAGTGCCCGGCTAAACTTGTGGGTTTGTAAAGGCTTCTCTTGTGCCCAGACGATTAAACAAGAGGATAATGGATTGAAAATCTCAAGTGGAGCTTGGGACTGGACGTAGGTCAAGGATTGGGCCGAACCAGGATAAATCATAGTTTGCATATTCTCTTCCCTAAACTCTTATATTTCCAGCATATATGTTTGAATGACTGTTTACCTTTTTTGTAAATCCTTATTGTCATACAAACTAAGTTGCGAAAAGATTTTCAAAGTTTCAAAGTTTTTATCAAACACCTAATTCACCCCTTCTTGAGTGATAGCAAGGTCTAACACTATGCGTGCTATTGACAGGGAAAGTAATCTTCACATTACTTCTAAGGTTGCTAAAACCAATAATGTGTTGCCTTGTTTAGAGATTTAAAGTTGCAAAATAATATATATTTATACGCACACATTTCTATATAGACATGCAGTGATGCATATATGAATGCAACGTATATATATATTTCTATTCATTAACATATTCAACGCGCAATAAAGTTTTCTTCTTTATATAGATATATATATATATATATATATATACGTACACTCAACACACATCGGTATTTTCCATTGTAAAGTGACGTTCACACACATATATATTTGTACAGTCAGATTCCTCCTTTCTTTCCTATATGCAGCGTCATATCACATATGCATGTAGGGACAGACAGGGGCGGACCTAGAAAAATGTTGAAGGGGGCACAATTGGTGGGGGATTTGCTGCCCCCCGAAAATTTTTTTCAATGAAAGTTTTAAATGCATTAAAAAATAAAAGAATATGAACAAGAAAAAATATATATAAAAAAAATATTTATGAAATCAAGTGAATATTAATGATATAATAAGATATGCAATTATTTTTACAAACCTGTCATTTAGAAAAGCAATGCTAAGTGCTATTAGAAATACAGCTAAATAAATTACAATGAAGGGTGGACACTCAATAAGTTCAAGTACATATATTTTAAGAGCAAAAATATATTAAAAAAAATGCAAATTAATTAGACAAGGAAAAGTCCTTTGCAAACCAACCGTATAGAGAATAGGGAGCCTCGCATGGGTAGAGTAGAAGAGAATCTAATAAGGACATAGGGACAAAAATTGGTTTTCGATTTTAGAAAGGAAAAAAAAATTTAAAAAAAAAAAACATTATTTTAAGGGGGGCAAGGATGTACCTGGCTCCGCCTTTGGGGGCAGACCCAGAAATTTACTGAAGGGGGGCACCATTGACAAGGGGATATGGGAGTTCGGGGGCAGCGCCCCCGAAATTTTTTTTAAGAAAATTTTTATATACATTAAAAAACAAAATAATATAAAGAAGAAAAGAAAATAATATCAAAAAATTATTAATGAAATCAAGTGAACACTAATGATATGATAAGAAAGACAATTATTTTACAAACCTGTCATTTAGAAAAGTAAGGCTAAGTGTTGTTAGAAATGCAATTACATAAATTACACTGAATGGTGGGCACTCAATATGTTCAAATACATATATTTTAATAACAAAAGTATATTACAATAAAAATAATTATAATGTCATCATTCTAGGCCTTATATTTTAGAATTCCATCATAATTGCCTTATTATCAATGCTATCAAATACATCTTTTTCAATATAAGGCACTAAACAATCATTCAATCATTCATCTCCTATTTGATTAAGAAGTGTAGTACGTCTTGATGTATTAAGGGTGAACATTTAAGGGTGGACAATCATTTAAATATGTGTGTGTATGTGTGTGTATATATTTATTTATTTTAAAACATCTCAAATTTAAGGGGGCACTTGCCCCTTTATATAACCTAGATCCGCCCTTGTATGCATGTGTGTGTAGTAGTATATCAGCAAGACTTCCTGATATATATATACATTTATGCAATGATGGTATATAGATATATTTCTATGTTTCCCTCCTTTCATCAGCCAGGCTTATGAGTTTTAAAACCAAACAGCTATGATATATATATATATATATATATATATATATATTGAACAGCTAAGCTTTAGGTTCTCTAAATATCATTGGTCTATATTAACAACGCAAAATTGCCCCCTGTTTCGGTCTCATCAGTAGCAACTCATGGCTTCATTTTCTATGGCTTAACACTTTACATCTAGCGTTGGGAAAATGACGAAAAACTAGCAGGAAAGCTGCCCGATGACTTACCTCCAAATTCAGCCTGTAAGACGTGGTCTTTGCCCAAAAGGACAAACGCCCCTGTTTTCAGAGATGTTGAGCAAAGGAAGAATGGACCACGTGTTGACTCTCACTCTCCTCCCTCGTCCCTCTCTGTTCTCTAGTTCTCAGAAAAGATTATACCCAGCTCACTCGCTCTCTCGTTTCTCGGACCCTCACCCGAACTCAGCGTTTCTGTCTCAGGATGAAGATGAGCAGAGGCATATATAAGGACTAAGGGGCTCGTTCCAAAAGAAAAGCTAATGGTTCAAAGAGCATAAGCAGTCAACTGGTTTGGAGCTCGAGGAGCAGGGCGTTTCTGTGTTTTCGGTGCTATGTTCCTTTTCTTTTAACGTGTTCGGCTCTCCCTTTTCTTTTCCTAATTCAGCGTTGCAGTTGGCCAATAAGGCGAAAGGGGTGCTGATGAAGTTTTTTTTTTTTTAATTACATTAGTTATTAAAAGAATAGGTATTGAGTATATGGGCTGGAGAAAGGAATAATGGGCTAATGTGATACAAATGAGCTGGAATTGTTTTGCAGAGAACTCACATGTTGGGCCTAAATGAATCAAGTGAATTGGATGGTAAATACTGGGTCATGGGGTTCGATGGTGCTTTGTTTATATACCCCTTTCTTTTTCCATGATCATTATGCTGTCACGTATTGGGTTTGGTGGTATTTGCTATTTTATTTTTCTCCTTTTTCTTCCTAATATTAAAATTTAAATCCTTAATTCTATTTGAGGATTTTCTTTCTCAATTAAATTTATTTTAGCCTTAAAATATTATCTCCAAAATATTTCTGTCAAAAATTATTCCCTAATTATTTGTCCTTAATTTATGGGAAGATATGCCTTAAATTACAATAATTATTTTAAGGAAAATTCCACAATTCAATTCCCGACATAAATATTCAAATTTCTAAATCCCAAAATTTGGGATGTTAAATCAGTCACACATTCCCTATAGGGAAGCGTTAAATAGGGTAGGAAAAAAAATTAAAATAAATGTTCTTGTAATTAGAAAGCTTAGGGGAGAGTGTTGCCTCAAAGGGAAAAACATATTTAACTTATTCACTGATTCATTTAATTTGTATTTACGAAGATAAGACACTAGATTTCCTAAACATTTGAATTAACGTTTCTCATTTTATGTTGAGGTGGTTACAGAGGAACGTTCAAGTGAGTGAAGCAGAGTGGTTATTACTACACTATGTCAAGAAAATAGGCTAAATAATGGAAAATGCTATAAATTAAAGTGTATCACAGCAGCAATAGCACATGATTTACATAAACAAATCAGATTCGAGCAACTTCATAATGAGATTAATCTAAAGTCAGGATTCTCGGAACACTTTTCCAGTAGTAAGTTATCGATTTAGGACACAATCATATTCAAATCCTCAATTCCAAGATCCTTGTCACAGCAATAAAATGACAGAAAATTCACATGCATCAATCAGCCGACATGGAAGAGAACTTCAGTTTGGTGCACAAATTCTATGGTAAACCTTAGAAAAGTAATGTGCAAACGCAACTCAATTGCAGCAAACAAAATTCAGATTACAGAGATATGTCCAAGACAGCAAGACTTGTTTCATATTACTATCTCCGAAGATGCATGGTCGGACAGGAAGAAGGAGAGGGAGGAAAAAGAACAATGACTTGTTGAAGCTCTGATTCCATGTATATATTAAGCATATGATACCACGTTAAGGCTCTGATACCATGTATATATTAAGCATATGATACCACGTTAAGGCTCTGATACCATGTTGAGATTGAAGTATCACATTGAAACATAACTCACTGATAAACCTCCAAGAGCGATGTGGGCTCTGATACCATGTCCATGTTGAAGCTCTGATTCCATGTATATATCTGCTTGGACAACGGTGGCTCGATGATTTGACGAATTGGAGGCATTATTGAGCTCAGAAGCGAGTGAATCAGCTTGGTTCGAGCTCGAAGCGTAGTTGATTACAACCCTGGCTCCGAGTGAATGGAGGGGTATGGTTATGGCTCGACTTATGCCTCGAGAAGCTCCGGTAACTATGGCTGCTCGATCTTTCAGTGGAAGCGACGATGAAGAAGAAGAAGCCATCAATGGTTGTTTCCAAGGTTCTGAAAACCGCACCGGTCACTGAACTGGTGGGAGTAGTGGGTTAAGGGTCAGTGAGTCAGAACGGCGATGTGGGGTCTGATACCATGTTGAGATTGAAGTATCACATTGAAACATAACTCACTGATAAATATCCAAGAACGATGTGGGCTCTGATACCATGTCCATGTTGAAGCTCTGATTCCATGTATATATTAAGCATATGATACCACGTTAAGGCTCTGATACCATGTTGAGATTGAAGTATCACATTGAAACATAACTCACTGATAAACATCCAAGAGCGATGTGGGCTCTGATACCATGTCCATGTTGAAGCTCTGATTCCATGTATATATTAAGCATATGATAACACATTGAGGCTCTGATACCATGTTGAGATTGACGTATCACATCGAAACATAACTCACTAATACATATCCAAGAGCGATGTGGGCTCTGAATCTTTGATCTCGCTCTTGTTTTTCACATTTTTCAGCGATTTTGAGGCACCGCCATCGACGAACACCGACGAAACTTCGCCGCCATGGATGGATCTACCCTCTGTTGACATTATTCTCTCTCTCCATCTCTTTCTTAACATCAACACCCGTCCTCCTCTCTTTAGTCCGAAGTTTTTAAATAAAAAATAAAAAATTATGACTCGGTCAACTCAGAATCCCCGGTTTCCCCTTAACTCGAACCGGTTTTCCGGCCGGTTCGCCGGTTTCCGGTCCGGGTTCCAAAACATTGGTTGTTTCAATTGATGATAGTTCTTGTTGTGATTTTTGTGTGGGGGATTTCCTCGGATCAAATAGCGCTGCTTCGAAATTTTAAAAAGAAGATTTGAGAAACCACATTCAAAAGTAAGAGTCAACGATAATGTGGCATTTTTATTTATTTTTAGGAATAATACTACTAACACAAGTATTTCCAAAATATGCACATGCAAATTTATATAGGGGTCCAATTAAGGCCCAGAATTTCAAAAAGGACCCTAACAACTTTCACAACTCAGAAAAGGCCCTAGGGCCCTGATGGGTAGTTAGTGAAAAAACGAAATGACATTAATATCCCTGGATTAAAAAACAAAAAGGAAGTTTGTAAAAAACGTGACACTCGTTCTCTCGTTTTTGGCGCCCGATGAAAAGGAAAAAGCTGAAACGTGAAACGTAGAACGCGAGGGAGAGACGCAAGGCAAACACGGTTATGTCTGAACCTTTATATCTGCTCAACTCAGCGAGGAAGAGAACATTTATATTCCCACATGTGTTCTGATCATCTACTGTGTTAGGCTCAACTCAGTGGGTTTTTATTTTGTCCGTGAACATATTTTTCTACTTAGAAGGTCAGCTGGTTGAAAGGTTGGAGCTTGGCCTAATTTATGTTATTATCGGCTTGGAAATAGGTAAGAAATACTAAGTTTTTCATCAAGATATCATCATCACCCTTCTAGTTGGACTTTAATCATTTTAGGGTAGGGTGGAAAAATGTTGCTCTGTTTTTTTTTGGGTTGAAAACAGAGGGAAAGGTGTGTTAATGAGAATGGGATGAAGCTAGCTTTAGCTTTGGTGCAAAAACGCTGAAAATGGATAGTTGTTAATAGATGTTGTTTTAGTTGTTAATATGACTGATATAGTTGTTAATACAAGGTGAATGTTAAAATGCTGTAGGTTTTGCTTGTTTTTGGGCATGGAAACAAAGGGAGGTCTGTTTGTTAGGGGGAATGACTGAATGTGAAAATGCTGAAATGATATTGTTGTTAATAGCTACAGTTTTAGTTGCTAATATGCCTGTTAAAGTTGTTAATACTAACTTTATGTTGCAGATCATAATTAAAGATGACTAGTACTTCCAGGAAGAACCTATTATGTTTCTTCCATGTGGGGGGTGACATTGTTTGTGGGGAAGGACAAGAAAGTGACTATGTTGGTGGAAGGGTAAGAACAAAATGCATTAAGGAAGGAACAACATATCAGGAGTTGATCAGAATCATAGCGTCTTTAAATGGGAACGAAAGTACTGACATTTGCATGAAGTTCAAACTAAGCATGGATACATCTACATTTGTTGATCTTGTAGATGATGAAGGGGTAGAACATTTAATAAGGTATAATTAAGAATATTGTCATGTGTACATTGAAGAAAATGAGAATAATGACAATAGACCACAACGAAGGAATGTTCAAATGGAAGAACAAGAAGTGTAAGTCTTGTTGTGTTAAGAAATGTAATTTGTTCCTATATAAATTGTCATTACTTGGTTCTCATTACTTGAACTTATACTTGTTGGTTGTCGCAGGAGTGATCAACTTCATGTAGGTACAATTTGGGTTGTCTATGTCTCCCCCTCAAATGTTCAATGAAAGTCAAGAGTTGCTATCCTTGCCTTGTTCTTCACAAAGTGTGCCATTAACCAGGCCAGAAATGAATCATTGTAAATGGAAGGATTTGATAATGGGAGAAGGACAGATTTTTGGAGATGGTGTGTGATGTTGTCATTATGAATTAGTATATGCATTTGGTGTTGTAAATGAAGGTTGGATATTATTGTCACAATTGTATCCAAGTCTCATTTATGTGCACATATTCATATTGTCTTGCAAATGTAAATGACGTTGAAAAATATATGCAGCTGGATATTGTTGTTATTAGGGACTGATGTTGTTGTTATTGAGGACTGATATTGTTGTTATAAGGGACATATATTGTTGTTATTCTGACTGAAACTGTTGTTATAAGTTCTCACTGTTATTGTTGTAAACACCCCATGTTATTATTGTCAGCACCCCCTGATATTGTTGTTAACATCCCCTAATATTGTTGTTAGTGACCCCTGTTATTGTTGTTAGTGCCCCCTGATATTGTTGTTAATGCCCCCTGTTATTATTATTAGTGACCCTTGTTATTGTTGTTAACATCCCCTGTTATTGTTGTTAGTGCCCCCTGATATTGTTGTTAACACCCCATGTTATTATTGATATCAAATGCTTTGGATTTGGGTTTTCTTGTAGATATTTATTAATTACAATTTCATATTTTAAATTTGCGACATTAAATTAGTACCTTTTTTTTACCTGGTTTAAATTAGTACTACTTTTTTGTTTATGTTTTATAATTGATGCTATATACCGGTATACTACCTAAGTCGTAAGCAAATACTTTTATTAAAATTGTATAAATATACATTCCATTATCTTTGTTCAGAGGGGTATTTTTGGAAAATACACATAATTAACTAATTTAACTTCCTTTCTTAATCTCCCCAAATTCTGGTAATTTGCTCCTATAATTAGGACCGGAGGGAGTAATAAATATCAACTTATCTCTGAAAAAAAAAAAAGGATGTTTAAAATGTATGCCAAGTAAACTTTTTACAAAATCATCTGTCAAATTTTTAATCAGAGAACATGCTAATAATCATCACTAGTAGAACCTAAGCATTGCTTTTGAAACGTCAATATATTATTAATATATCAATATATCATAAAATTTAGTATAGATTGTGTAAGTAATCATGTCAGACATAACAATTTATATTTCAGAGAGGGTTGTAAATGGACTGATAGACACTTATAGCTATTTATATTCGAGATTTAACAAAATTGATATTAAGGTTAATTAAATTAGTGAAAACAATAATTATAAAGCTAATAAGGGATTAATGACTATGTGTTTCTCATTTGATTATTCTGGTAGTTTGTTTATTTTTATTTTATTTTTAATTTCTTTTCACCTAATGAAATTTAATTTGGGTTGCTCAACTTAAACAAAAGTGTAAAATTAATGCTCAACCGGAATTTGGGTACTAAGTCCTCATGGAAACAATATTTACTCACTTTCTATTACTTGATACAGCCCGTGCTCTTACGGTGTCTTAGGCTCTATAAATTTTGCCAATCAAGCTCTGCATATTTCATAGGATGTGGAAAGTGATGAGGGAAACTAGGTGATGTAGGACTTGCTATCATTTGATGTGGTAGGAATTCAGTTTGTATTTAAAAAAAGAAAAGAAAAAAGACTAAGATATATTTGTTAAGTAAATAAATGAACTTTTAAAAAAGTTATATTATTTATTATTTATCCTCTTATTTATAGTATCAGCTGCAATAATCAATCCATAAATACATACATATACACCATGTGTATATCAAAGTTATAGTTTAGGTCGTTTGTTATATTGTGAAAGATACACCAAATGTTTAATTTCTTTAAAAACTAAAATAAAATAAAATAACCTTTCAATTGAAATTTTAGTTTATTAACAAGAATGAGCCACAATGTAAAAATAAATATCAACTTATCTCTGAAAAAAATGATGTTTAAAATGTTTGCCAAGTAAATTTTTTCCAAAAAACATTGTGAACGATGGCCAACTATTTAATGATAAATTATATAAAAAAATCATCTGTCAAATTTTTAATCAGAGAACATGCTAATAATCATCACTAGTAGAACCTAAGCTTTTCTTTTGAAATGTCAATATATTATTAATATATTAATATATCATAAAATTTAGTATAGATTGTGTAAGTCAATAGTATAACTCATTTTCTGACCAAAAATAAAAATAGTATAACTCATTATTGAGCAATACAATACAAGGACAACAACCCACATCTTGTTTCTTGAACCACTACTCAAGAATGAAAAAACAAGATGTTTAAGTTTAAATCTTAATTATTCAACCCTGCAAACTTGCCACAAGTTTTGTGAAATTGAAATATTTAGCCCTGTTTTTTTAATAAAAAGATGCTTATAATTTGGAAACATCTGCAGGACCTGGTATAATTTAGCACTTTTTTAATAAAAAGATGCTTATATTAAAAGGCCTATGACATGCATCACATACAAAAAGCATTTTTTTTTTTTTTTGCCTATCCGGTTGTATTTTATGCCTATTCAAGCACACAATTATATTTTTGAGAACTAATAAATTATATTACATTTTACATTATCTTTTTTAATGAGACCAATATGAATAATTTTATATAATAATAAGATTGTAAATTATGAGAAAAGTTTAAATAAAAATATTCTAGATCAATTAGTATATAAGAGGGAGAAAATAAAATCTACATGTTCCTGTGTCCTATGAGAAATCTTTGACAAATGTTCCAAATCAATTTAATGGGTAATGGGTCTAGAAACATGAAAAACAAGCCAGCCATCCAAACATTTCTAAGGAAGAGGAAAAGCAGCCAAATGGAATAAATCCAAGCCGTAGGATTATAAGGAGGTGGGATGCTTTTCCATATGTATGAATCACAATAAGCAACCAATTCTATAAAATAAGTTCA
This sequence comes from Acacia pycnantha, assembly GCA_025563575.1. NCBI lineage: Eukaryota > Viridiplantae > Streptophyta > Magnoliopsida > Fabales > Fabaceae > Acacia > Acacia pycnantha. The sequence goes on along the minus strand of JAMWYP010000265.1, from coordinate 223,158 downwards.
AGCGAATTGAAGCAATTGAGCTTAGTATTATACCTTCAATTCGCTACAATTATTAGTAAATTATATTTATCTTTTTATCAAAATAATTTAATTCAACATTTGAACAATTCTTTATCCTTAAACCATGTAAATGCCCCAAATTATAGTGGCTATTCCTTTTCAAGGCTGGTTTCCTAACCGAAAAACTCCTATTTCATTTATCGTATCTTTTCTGTTTTAATGCATGTCAGAGTTGCATAGTCCCCGAAAAAGAAGTTGGCCTCAAAGGAAGAACTACATTGGACTTGAGAACGTCCAATTCTATGGCCGCCGCTTCCGTGTCCGCCGCTGCTTCGTCCAAGTATAATGCTCCTACCAGCTCCATCTCTACCAGCTCCACCTCTGCGTTGGTGTCCGCGCTTCCGCATTCGCTGCCATTTCCCCTAGCACTTGTCACATCTTCAATCGTTGATGGTTCAATTTTAGTGTTTTCTTGTGTGGGAGAGATTTTCTTGACGCCACTCAATGTAACGTCATCACAACAAATCAATTGAGAATCGTCGCGTGCATTACAAATTTCATAATTTTTTTTTTATTTTACTTACTTTTAACTTAATTTTTATTATGAAAACTGGGGAAAAAAAAAATTCCCAACAATAATAAAAAAAATTTATATGGGACTTTTACCCAATTTTATATTTTATTAATTATGTCTTTAACATTCAAATATATTCAAGTTATTATTAAAATTCTACATTTTTACTTAATAATTGTGATTTTTAATAAAAGGAATATATTAGGATTGAAATCTTTCTATTCCGTACTGAAGGCTTTAGGAGGAACAGTGAAGAAAAGGAAATTCCCACTCCTCTACTAATCTTTCTATTCCGTACTAAATATTTTTGACGTTCGATATATCAAATTAATTAATTTATAGTATATTTAGCATCCAAAAATATTTTTCTTGTACCAACCAATATCATAAAATATTTTTTCAATAGCTAAAAATACATTAGGCCGTTAAATAAAGCTTAACTCAAATAAATAAATATAATTATTTTTTTAAAAAAAAATCATAATTTGGGGGTGAGAATGGAATGTGGATTCCTATTCAAAAGTTAATGTTACTTATGAAGCATAATTAAAGCATTTAATTAAAAAGAATCACGAAAGTACCAAATTTAAAATTGAAAAAAAAAAATCTATACCAGATTTTCCCTAAATCAAACAAGTAATGGTCAAATTTTTATCGGAGAACATGCTAGTAGTCACCAGTCACCACTAGTAGTACCTAACTTTTGCTTGGAAACATCAATACAACAATATATTATTAAGATATTGATACATCATATCATTAAGTACAAATTGTGCAAGTCATCAACAATATAACTCATTCTTCAACAATACACAAGTATAATAACCCACATCTTATTTCTCAAAACATTACTCAAGAAACAAGAGGTTCAACTTTAAATCTTATTCATTCAACCCTAAGAACTTGCCACGAGTTTTGTGAGTTTGAAATATTTAAAGTTATGGGGAAAAAACTTCAGAAAGATGAAGAATCTCATTACCGACCTAACCAAAGCACCAAGGCAACCAAAAACATCTATATCCTACTAGGGAACAAACACAAAGTGGTGTAATTTATACATGTAATAGCTAATAACAACAAAAATTGGATTAACATGTTGTACCATCTGTCTGATATATATATATATATATATTACAGAAAATGAACTCAACCCCCATAGAGGAATGAGGAAGAAAACCAAGTGCTGCTGAACAATTTAAACTCAGCCTTTAGTTCTCATTATTGTGATGCTACCTTTTCCTCCTTCAGTGCGGATTTTCGTTTTGCCTACAACAGGTTTCCCGGAAAATGCTGACTTAGGATAAGAAGATGGATCTTCAATTTTTGGCTCGGGTTTCGAAGACTGTGGAGTGTGAATCCGCTGATTTATTTCCTTCAGAGTGACATCTCCTTGAGCACCACTGGGTTTGATGAAGGCAAATGGATAGGCCACAGAAGTTGCCAATTTTGTAGGCATCTGCATCATAGATTTCTTTCCTGCACATGAAAACCAAGTCTAACTTCAGGAGAAAAAACTTACATTAAATATACAAGCATGCTTCACTATACAATACCACTCCAGTCCCTATTATAAGTCGCCTCCAACCATTTCACCAGAATAAACGAGAAGTGGTTGAGTCATTAAATTTGTTTTAAAATGAAAAAAAAAAGGTCTAAATTTACCCTTATTTAAAACCAGGAATTACATCTTAGGAAGTGAAAAGGGAAAATTGTATAAACCTTAAATAGGGACAATCTTGGAAAGATGTAATTAATACCACACTTGGTGACTTATCATAAATACTACAACCTCCTAGAAAATGACTTATAGTAGGGACCAAAGTAGTAGCATGGAAGGGAATTCAATTTAACGTCCACGTCATTGAAGGATAATTCCTGAAAGCATAGTTATATTATAAAATGAACGGACACATCAAGTTTGGGGAAAAGAGCGAGTCCGACACGCTAATTCTCCGAACACGCGAATTGAACTGGAATTGGCCTGATTGAAACCAGTCTGTTTACAATTGAACTGGATCAAGTTACATTCACTAGGAAGATTTGACTGCCCCAAGGGATAGAGCCTAGAGGGACGATTTTACATAATGTCTATAATACCCTTATTATCATTACTAAGTAAAAGTTTTTCCTTTTGATGACTTTTTTCAAATGGGGGCCTAGAGAGTGTGTGTGTGTGTGGTATTTTTCAGTGTAAACCAAATTGGTTCGGCCACTTCAAACCAAAACTACGCCTAGAAGTGAAATTAAGTGAAAGTCCAGAAACTGAGATTAAGTTTTCCAGAAAGGCAAGATAAGAGAAAGAAAGCAACACCTTTGAAGACAATGGTTCTGTGTGATCGAGTGACATGCTGCTGAATCACATGTTGTTCATGTGCTGGTTGGGTGTCGTGGAGTTCTGCAAAAAAAAAAAAAAAAGAATAAAGCAAGTGCAAAGAGGACTGAAGGAAGGAAGACTTGTAATTAGTAAACAGCCGTGGATGTCCAACAATCATATACCAGCAACATCACTCTGAACATCACCAGCCCCTGAAAGATTCCTGAATCAAATAGCATAATCATTGGATCATTATGTATAATTGCCATCATTATGCCAAAAAATCATTAAAGGACTGAATTGCATCTAAAGAAGCATACATATAGTTAGGGCTGATTTCCACTTCAGCATCATTAAGGCATTCAGCAAGCCATCCTTCAGCAGACAGCTCAAGTTCCTCATAACTGGAGGCGGAAGCACTCCCTATCGCAAGTTCCAATATGAACAGAGAAACAAACGTCATAAATAAATATCCACAGACATTATCAGAAGATAATCGTTTAAGAGGCAAACCTGATGTTCCAGGCACCCACTGTGACATGTCCATAAAAACATCATCAACTAAGTCCTCCTTCCCCTAGACACAGAAAGAAGAAGTATGAGTTATACAGTCAGGCGATTGCACAATTCTAGTTTTATATGAAGGAATCTCAACGAAAGCACTATGCTACTACCAGACACCCCTAACAAGCAAAAATGTAAAGAACAAAGGATTATCACTAACTAGCAAAAATAAAATAAAATTGAGCAGATGACTTAGACCTCTTTTGGCGTCTAATATGGGTGATTGTGTCATATTAGGATTTAGAAGGATCTTTGATGAGGGAATTTTCCTTTTGTCCAGCTTCTCTAAATTTGCATAATCTGTCTTTCCAGGGGGATTTTTTTAATTGGAATATTCATTTAGCCAGAAATCCCTCTGATAGAGAAATTATGAACTTCAGGCTCTTTTACCTATTCTGAAGCCTATTCATCTTTCTTTTTCTATGGATAGGAGAACTTGGACACTTGATTTGGCTGGCATTTTCTCTCGCAAGTACAATTTTGATTTCCTCATTTCTTCTCCCAGCAAGGCACCACTTTATTTGAAAAGTTTAGTTGGAAATCTAAAACTTTCCTAAAAGTGAAATTTCTTTGCAGACAGCAGTACCCGGCTTAATAAATACTTGTGAGAGGCTGAAATTCCAAAGCCAAATGATGGACTTCCCCTAATATTTGTTTTTGGTAGGGATGACTATGTATACTGAAAAGTGCAAACAACTACAAACTTGTTCTCATACTGTACTACTGTAGTATGGTTTCTTTGTTTGGAATAAGATTCTGTTACGATATGAGCACATGCAGAAAATGTCGATCAATTTTTGTTGATTTAGTATAATGACTTGGGAAGAAATAAGGGTGGCAGTGTTCTGTGTTAGTACACAGTTTCTGCTGTGATCTTTATATTTGGTTATAGAGGAATAGTATAATTTTTTTTATGGAACCTTGGATACTTTAAATGACTTAAGCGAACTCAGCTACTCTAGATTATTTAAGGGAAGAACTCAGCTACTCTAGATTATTTAAGGGAAGGGGTCATTTCCACTAGTTGTTCTTGAGTTCATAATTTTTCTTCCTTTCCAGTTTCCATCTAGAGGGTTATGTTTGTCTTCCTCTATAACAATTCACTTCCTTTCTATAAGAGCTTCTGTTTCAATAAAAACAATAAAAACAAATTAAACATATATGAATGTAGGAATACAGGCACAGTTCATAACATACGAAGAACAACACATCTCTTAACTCATGCAAAGAATATGTATCACTAAATTATCTCTGGACTGGAGACACAAGGTCTGCACCAAACATCTCAAAAAGAAGCTAGGGTGCTTTAAAGGGGATAAAAGGTCACCCCAAATGCTAGACAAGAACTAATCGAATGATATATCAGGCCAACATAGGCTAGAAATGACATGAAGAGGAAAGAACTTAAATGAGAATAGTTATGAACGATATAGGTTTAATATTAGGAAAGATATATCTTACAGCAATAAGTAGACAAGATATATCAACTCATGGCCTGAAATATTTTTCTTCCAACCAACTAAATCTAGTACTGAATTTATTTCAGACAATTTAATTATTTGTACGGATCATCAATCTGATAACTACCTATCATTTGAACAAAAAAGAGTCATTTTTAGAGTCTCTTTTGCATATGGTTCAAACCATTCAATGTTTTGTCAGTGTGAAAGCCACTCATGAAGAAAAATATTAGCACTGACATTTAGTTTCAAATATGCTGGAGATGTCTCTTCATTGGAAAGAGAAACATGCACATCATTGCTGTGGAACTGGAGCATCCTACGTCTCTTGAGAAGAGAAGTCTCCCTACATTCCTCTGGCTCCTTTAGCATATTATCTGAAATTCAATTTCATCCAAATCAGAAGAAGAAAAACAACAGTAAAAAAACAAAGAACAACATATTGCTGCACACTTAAGAAGATGGTGTCAAGAAATCTGCTTCCTGCCAGATAACTGTCTTACCACTGTTATTAGCATGGTAGGCCAAATCCCCACAAGCCTTAACTGGGGTTGTTCCATCATCAAACATGTGGGAACTCTTGTGTTCGTTTTGAGGCACTCCGTTCCAAAGCTCCTGAGATATGTCTGGTTAAAACAATACAATTCTCTCAGGGATCAGTCATCCAAGAATTGTACTATACCATTGTAAGACCTACCAAAATTGGATTCCTTTTGGAAACAATCGACCTCCTTTTGCCAACCCCAAGGTTCCTAGCACCATTAATAGATAACAGATAAGTAAATGTCAAAGGGTTCACAACTACAGAATAGAAGATGACAGAGAAATATCACAGAAGAAGCAGAGGCCAAACTAATGTGGAAGAATCCACAAGTGTTGGGATGAGTTTATCCCCTGGAGAATGATTCTAGACATCATACTTACAGCTGAAGACAATCCCAGATAAAGTAAATGGCATGAAGATTTACCACATTGTAAACTGAAGAGGCAATGACCAACAATGAGATGCAGCACAATGACACTAAAGAAGAGAGAGCAAAAGCTGAATCCTCTAAAATTGAAGTGATTATGAACTCATTTACTCTCTACCATCTCCTTTATTCTCACATAAAAGAGGCTTCAACTTAAAAATGTGTAGGGGTTTAAGTGGTTTTTCTTCATATGTTAAGGAGTAATTGTGGAAATGAAAAGGGAAAGGGGAAAAACAAAAAGAGGAAGGGGATAAAATGATGATCCCTAAGGCCCCAATTGAACCAGAGCCCACATTCTCATCCTTTCTTTATCTTTTACAACCTCACTCACATCGAACAATCTCAAGTAAAAACAAATATACAGATGTAAAATTACCGTATAAAACAGAAACATTTCTCAGCATTCGATACAAATAGCTTTTCTTTTAAAATGCAGGGCAAGAGCAGAATGGAAAGTCCAAGAAAAAATTACATGTGAAAATACAGTTAATTTGAGGAAACCCATTTCATTTCTCAGATTGAAAAACAATAAGTCCAAATAAAAAAGAAAAATATGAATAATCAAAATCAACATCTTCAAGCACAAAAATGAAAGCATCCAAGTGCAGTTTCCTAGACTAAACAAATCATGCATATCCACAGAAAAAACTCGCATAAAAACGGGATTTTACTTGTCATTATTGAAATCCATCACTAATATCAGTAGCAACCAAATCCTTCCCACTGATCACAATCCAATAATCTTCTTTCTTCCCTCAAAACCAAGTTACAGAAGATCGATTTTGGCGACTCGAAGTTGCAGCATCAAGTTCAAATAGATTAGGCATATGAGAGAAGAAACATCAGAAGTACCCGCCGTCCCTATTCGTCTTGGTCTCTCTTGTGTTTATTGTTCCCTCACTTTCTTCATTTTATACGTGCTTTTTTGAAAAATATAAAATTCTTAATTATAATTTTAATTGTTATTAATTCAGTTAACTGGCTAGCAAAAGGAACAAAAATCATAATTTTTAATTCTTAATCATAAATGTGAAAAAATTAAGAAAATTTTTAATTCTTAATCATAAATGTGAAAAAATTAAGAAAAAGTATTGCCAAAAAACAAAAACAAAAAGACTGAAGGAGACATTTAACAGACCATGTACATTATGCATGACCACAGGTCAAAGCCCGCATTTACTTAATGGGGCCTGTGTCATCCGTTACTCGTGAACCGTGATACTATTTTAATTTTTTCATATTTTAAAAAAATTAATGTCCTAGCATATTATTTCAATATTCTAATTCACTATATTCAGGTAAAAATAAAAATAAAAATTAATGTAAAGTTGAAAACTTTACATAATTTGTTGATTCATTCTCAACTTTGTATAATTTATACCCTTCAATCTTATTTTAGAATAATGTATGATTATTGCTAGCAAAAAATGAATATAAAATAATGATACTTACTATTTAATCTTTAAAAAAAAATAAACTAGTTAAATATTGCTTTCTTCTCCAACTTTTAATTCATTTATGACTCAGTTCCTTAACTATGGTTTAGTGCAACTCTATCCCTCAATTATTGATTCGTCTACAACTTAGTTCCTTATCTTCTTTATTTGTTGTATTTTTATTCTTGTAATTTACATCTCATTGTGAATCATCCTATATGGCAAGAATGGGCAAGAAAATTTTTGCCAATTCAACTCCATGTAGCCAATAAAGGACTATGAAACATGTAAGTCAAAAGTTGAGAGAATAAAATTTGCTAAGTACTCCCTCCCTCCGGTCCTAATTATAGGACAACATTTGGAGGTTTATTTTGGTCCTAATTATAAGACAACATTCTAATTTTTGTCAATTTCTTCCTAAAATACCCCTATTTTGTTCTCTCAAGTGTAATTGATTTTTTATTAGTATATATATGTGGGTGTTAAACTCTTCAAATCAATGAAACTTTTAAATTGTTGGATTTTAATTTATTTATTAATTAGCCAATATATATATGTATACACACACATATATACGTGAGTGTATATATATGTATGAGTCTACATACATATATATATATAGTGTTTGTGTGTGTCTGTATATGTGCATATTTGTCAATATATATGTGTGTGTGATTGTGTCTATGTCTATATATTTGTGTGTGTGTGTATGCATATATATGTGTGTGCGCATATATATGCGTGTGTAGATATATGTATATATAATATATATATATATATATACAAATGTCTGTGTCTATATATTTGTGTGTGTGTGTCTATGCATATATATGCATGTGTACACACATATGTATATATAGTAAGACCATTATTTTAATTATAAAGCATGTGGAAAGGAAAATTCTAGTTTGGAGAGACATGAGGTAGGGGCTATTGATTTATTTTTACTTATGTCATTTAAAATTTTATATAAGGGCATTTTAGAAAAAAAGAATAAAATTAACTAATTTAACTCCTCTCCTTAATCTCTTCAAAATCGGTTAAATATGTCTTATAATTAAGACCGGAGGGAGTACCATATAAGGCTATTCCCTCCGGTCCTAATATAAGACTAATTTTTTTTTTTTTTTGGAGAGATTAAAGAAGTTAATTAAATTACTTTAGAGTATTTTTATTTTTTTCTCCAAACTAATTACTATAAATAATATATAATATAAGGATACACAATATATTATGTGATTAAATAATTTATTTAGCTTCTTTAATCTCTTAAAAAAAAGTCAACCTGGTCTTAAAAAAATCAACTAGGTTTTTATTTAAAACTGATTGTACTTATTTTCTTTTGGGTTAAAGTTAATTTTGTGCCAAAAAATTTTGTATAGGAATTATAGGTATGCCAACTTTTTTTTTTGGGATCAATTTCTCCGTAGAAGAACTAAAAATGGAGTACATTCGCAGCTAATGGCCACATTACACCTTCTTCACTACGAAAATAAAATTGTTCTAAGAAAAACTTCCCCAGACTCTTAGCTCCGGCACAAAAACTTTTAAATATAAATTGGATCTTAACACTCCATTTAAATTCCGTTGCTGCACCAATCATATTGATTTGAGGCCTAATGAGTCTCATAATTAATTTCCCTACAAAAATGTAGCAACATACGTTCGTGCAGACGAGTGGCACGTTGCACAAAATAGGAAAAAGGAATCAACATCTTCATAATATACAGGAGCGGAACTAGGAATCAAAATTAGGGGGCAAAAAGTACAGAATATAACCCCAAGTGTTTATGAAATTACATTAGGCCCTATAAAAGTTTTAATATTTTTATTTTAGTCCCTCTATAATACTCCTAATAGGAACTAAAGTGAACAAATTGAAAGTTTTATGAGGTTGAAATATAATTCCTAAAAATTTTGGGTTAAATTCTATAATTTTAGGGGGTGGGGGCCACCCCTAGCCCCCCTGTGGATCTTGAAGAAAATATTGGGGGCTAAATGTATACTCATTAACTAAATAATTTTTTTTAATTATATAACATTTTTAAAATATTATATTAAATTTTACATTATATTAAATTAAAAAAAAAATCTAAGATTTGTCATGATTTCTTGGGTTTTTTATATTAGAGGTAAAATGATCATAATTTATTAATTATTCATACAAATGATTTCTTGGACTTTTGATACTACTTATTCTTAATTTTGCACGGTATGTATTTAAGAAGAAATTTGAGATTTTGGAGGATTAGAATTACTATTTTGAAGACTAGGAAAAATTATAGAAAAGTCCCCAGAATTTCTGAAAATTGCAATCAATGAAGATAAGGGGACTTACGACAATTACAGAAAAATACTCATAGTTTGCAGAAATTATAGTCCTCTCTACAAAATTTTCAAAAATTTGTGCTTTAGGCTCTTCTTGAGAACTTCTGAAAGTTTCATCTAGGTCCTTGGTCAAATCCCAATTTGACCAGGACCTTCTTCTTCGAGAGGAAAGGAGGCCATTTTCCAGAGACAGAGGCACCGCGGATTCAAACCAAAATGTGAAGAAAGCTTGACCAGAGTTTTGAGAGGAGAGGAAAGAGACAAAGAAAAGCTTGACCAGAACGTGTAGTACCACCACAAGCCGCGACCTTCTTTTTCCTTCTTTCTCTCTCTCTACCACCGCCTCACCACCAGTGTCCTCTCTCTCCTCTAAGGTAGTGTTCGTTTACGAATTTCTTGAGGGGCCATGGCTCCCCTTGTCTCTTCTAAGATCCGCCAGTGCCTACACCTACAACATCAAAATTTATACTCATAACTTGTCACACAAAAATTAAAAGAATTATTTCGCTATAAAAAAGCTTAAAATATTTTAGTAAACAACAATACTATAATAAATCAACAGAGCATTTTATATTGGGAAACAGAGAGAGAACCATGTTTGTATATTTCCGTCTCTTCATTGCCTGTCACTATGCGGCTACCGAGGTGTTGCGTTCCAAAGTTTGAAATTTCCGTCTCCTCTAGGGTCAGAATAGTAATTATTCTCAGTCAAATTTCTGGATTATATTTTACAAATATAGAGCATTTTATATTGGGAAACAGAGTGAGAACCCTAATAAATATCCAAGAGTGATGTGGGCTCTGATACCATGTCCATGTTAAGCACATGATACCATGTGGAGGCTCTGATACCATGTTAAGTTTGAAGTATCACATTGAAACATAACTCATTAATAAATATCCAAGAGCGATGTGGGCTTTGATACCATGTCCATGTCGAAACTCTGATACCATATTACATGTTGAGGCTCTGATACCATGTTGAGAATAAAGTATCACATTAAAACCGAACTCTTTATATAGGTCTATTTAGAGAGTTGATGTTGATCCTAAATGTGAGAAGTTTTATTCAATTTTTCCCAAATTAACCCTTTAACTGATATTCCCTTAACAATAATCAAGTACAAGAGAGAGGTAGAAAATTAAGGAAGATGATTAGAGTGTTTTAAAAAACACATATTAACTAACATCTTTAAGACCGAATGAGTAATTATAATGTAGAGCTGCAGTGATATATGAAGTCATTAGCCCAACCCAACATAAACCAAGATTTACAAGTCAATTAAAATAGAAAAAGACCACGAAGTCCATACTAGCGATGTAAAATGAGTCCATCAAAGAATAATAAGCTTTCCAAACTTCCATGCCGAATTGAATTTTCCTAATGACTCTATAAGCAAGTCACCTTGTATCCTCTTAGGGCACATGTAATGTATGACTAGGTTTTGCTCTTGTTGAAATATTGAGACATAAAGCCAAACTAGGAGGATGAGGATGACGATAAGTCCCAATTAAGGAGGTTAACATCATAGCCACCTGCAAACATTAGTATCACAAAGCAGAGATTAGCAATGAAAATAATCAGTATCACACAGCAGAGATTAGCAATGAAAATTAATTTCACTACAAAAATAAGAAAGCAAAGAAAACATGTTCATACTACTGAAAATGAAAAGGATTTTACCTCCTATTGCGCGCGGCACCACCTGAATTTCGTCACTATCTTGTAGACCCGCCTGCCAAAAAAAATTCACCACAAATGAAATAAATGCATATTTTTTCTAGCTCTTTTCTGAATAAAAAAAAACTAAAAAAAATAATAATTACCTCATCAGGGGTGTCTCCACGCGAGAGCCTGCGTCCTTCATACAGAAGGCAACTCGAACGTCCGAACTCATATCGCTTACAAAAAGTAATAAAAATTCTTTTCAATGGGGATCCTTTATTAATGCCGAGGTAAATTCTCTCCCCTCGCATAAATAAACCGATATTAAAAACAAATGATGATGAGAATATCTGATATGTGAAACCAAAGTAGCCTGCAGAAATGAATATAAATGAATAGTACGACGGGTTAACCAAAGAAGCTAATGATGATTATGAAGATTGCAGGCTTCAGTGTTGCGAAATTGTAAGATTGGAGCATTTTCTTTCGGTCAGAGATGGATGCGATGAGGTATTACTTCCTAAGCAATTATGGTGTTCATTTAAGCTCTTAATGAAGTGGGATGGCTTCTAGATCATGGACGAGCAATCACATCAACTCACTGTTTCCAAGCACCGCAAAACCTAAGGAAATATCAATAGCATTACAAACAAAATGTTTGGAAGATGTATAGCAGAAAGAAGGGGATAAAGGGCGATGTGGGCTCTGATACCATGTTGAGATTGGAGCTGATAAATATCCAAGAGCGATGTGGGCTCTGATACCATGTCCATGTTGAAGCTCTGATTCCATGTCCATATTAAGCATATGATACCACGTTGAGGCTCTGATACCATGTTGAGATTGACGTATCACATTGAAACATAACTCACTAATACATATCTAAGAACGATGTGGGCTCTGATACCATATCTATGTTGAGGCTCTGATACCGTGTTATATGTTGAGCCTTTGATACCTTCTTGAGATTGAAGTATTACATTGAAACGGAACTCACTAATAAATATCCACGAGCGATTAAAGAATTGTATTAATTTTCAAGACCCTGCACTAAGATTAAATCAAAAACACCCGCCTATAAAGTTCATTCCCCCGAAAGAAACATGAAAGAAGAGAGAAATATATACACAATGAGATATTCATTATTCAAATAAAATAATTATATATTTCTTTCTCCCTCTTTTCTGAATAATTTTCTGCTAAAAGGCACGAAAAAAAATCCTCTTCGTGTGTTTTTTTAGGCGTGATAATGCGTCCATCAAACAGGAAAACAACAGTTGTACGGCTCAGCGAAAATTTTCGTAAGTGAAAAGTACTGAAAATGAAATGGATTTCACCTCCTATTGCGCGCAGCATCACATCAATTCCGTCACCATCTTTCAGTCCCAGCTGCCAAGAAAAATCCACTTCAATGAAATAACTACATATTTCTTTCTAGCTTTTTCTGAATCATTTTGTGCTAAAAACTAAAAACATTTACCTCCCCAAGTGTCTTTTTCTCTTTGATCTGCATCATCAAACGGGAAAGCAACTGTTGAACGTCCCACCCCATATCGAGCACAATAACAACCCATGATTCTTTTCATTGCAGATCCTTTGTTAATGTAAGAGGAAAACTCTCTACCCTCCTGCATAAATAAACCGAAAATAAAAGTTTATTGAATATAAGCACAGGGTGAATAAAACTAGAGAATCTCGCAAGAAATAACAGAAGAAGACCGATAGTGATGGTCTCAACGGAGGTGACACGATCTTAGACAGTAAAACAACAAATCCCAACGATGAAGCTTGTTGGAACATAACGGACCTTAGGGAGAGAAGACGATGGAGGGTGATATGGGTTCTGATACCATAACCATGTTAAAGCTCTGATACCAGCTAAGATTGATGTATCACATTGAAACATAACTCACTAATAAATATCCAAGAGTGATGTGGGCTCTGATACCATGTCCATGTTGAAGCTCTGATTCCATGTCCATATTAAGCATATGATACCACGTTGAGCCTTTGATACCATGTTGAGATTGACGTATCACATTGAAACATATCTCACTAATACTCCCTCTAGTCCTTATTATAAGGCAACAACTACCAACATTTTTTTGTCCTTATTATAAGGCACCAACTTACTTTGACTAATTCATTTATTACTATTTTTCCATTATGCCCTTATTTTTAACTAACTCATTTAAACCTACATCATTAAAGTAGGGGTAAAGTTGGAAACATTTATTACTTTTAGACCTCATTAATGACTTAACCTCCATTCCTTGGTCAGCGAGAAATGGTAGTTGGTGCCTTATAATAAGGAGCAGAGGGAGTACACATCTAAGAGCGATGTGGGCTCTGATACCATGTCCATGTTGAAGATGTGAGTCCATGTACATATTAAGCATATGATACCACGTTGAGGCTCTGATACCATGTTGAGATTGGAGTATCACATTGAAACATAACTCTCTAATAAATATGCAAGAGTGATGTGGGCTTTGATACCATGTTGAGATTGAAGTATCACATGGAAACATAAATCACTCATAAATATCCAGGAGTGATTAAAGAAAAGGAATTAATATTCAAGACTTTGCACCTTGATAATATCCTGGAAATTATTTAGAATAATAATAGGATAGATTAATGGTAATTAATTTACCAAGAATAGGATTAAAACTTTATAATGTTAGTTATAATAATAATAAATTATTATATAGTAATATTATAATATATCTATATATATATATACACACACATATTAGAAACATGGTGGACCGTTATAATTAGGAGATAATAAATTTCACCCCAACTACCCCATCCAGCTACCCTAATTTCACCCAACTACCTGTCCTCAACTATTATAAATATGCACCTTAGGGTGTGTATTCAGGTAGCAAATGTGAGAGAGAGAAAATAGGGAGAAGAGAGAAAGGAGAGAAGGAAAGCGTAGAGTTAATTATTTGGGTAGCCTTGTAGTAGCTTTTTGGTGATTATTTGGGAATTAGTGAGTAATAGGTAACTCTGAATATTCTTCCATATACTTGTGAATTGTGTATGATTATAAATTTTTTTTATTTTTATTTGGATATTGATCATCCCTGTTGGAAGTATTTCAAATATTTTGGCCAAGTTTTCCGGGTGTTGAATTTGGGGTGTTACAACCTCAACTGAATAAAAAACACCCCCATAAATTTCCCTCGAAAGAAACATGAAAGGATAGAGATATAGACACATGAGAGATTCATTATTAAAAGAGTAAATACCCTTTCTGGTCCCGGACAAAAAACACAGACCCCATTTTGATCCCTGACAAAAAAAAAAGGTCTTTTTTAGTCCATAAAAAAGACGAATAAGGGTCGATTGGTGGACATTTTAATCCCTAACAAATTTCCAAAAGGTCATTTTTAATCTCATAAAAAAGATGAATAAGGGTCGTTTTTTGTCAGGGACCAAAATGGGTCATTGTTTTTTGTCAGGGACCACAAAGGGTATTTACTCTTATTAAAATGAAAGAATTATATGTTTATTTCTTCCTCTTTTCTGAATAATTATCTACTAAAAAATTGAAAAACATTTACCTCTTCAGGTGTATTTGCAGTGCTCACCACATGTCCATCAAACAGGAAAACAACGGCTTCACGGCTCAGCCTTTTTGAATCACAAGAAGAATTTATGAGTTTACTCATGTGAGATCCTTTTTTCATATAGATAAAGATTAACCAAAAATAAAAGTATATTGATGAGAACATCAGAAGTAGGATGACGATTCTAACAAAACCTAGTTTTTGACTTTGAGTACAATGTCATCTGAAATATTGTCCTCCAGCTTACTCCCACCAGCTCCACCTCCGCCACCGCGTTCGTGTCCACTACCTCTTCCACGTCTGCCGACACTTGTACTACATGCTGACATCTTCGATTCTTTAGCTTCAACTTCGATTTCTTGTGTGCTTCATTGAAAGTTTTTCTTGAAGCTATTCAGTTATATAAAGCAGAGGTAACCGTCTGCGAGCTCCACAAGAAATCAAGAATCGTCACTGCCTCTCGCTACATTCAGATAAAATGAAAAAAAAGATACATTTATTATTAGGACAAACTCAAGAAGAATCTTACATTCAGTCAAGGACAAACCCATTTTAAAAAATGAGCTTAAATAAAGAGGGTGGGAGTATTTAGTAAACAGCCACGGATGTCTAACAATCATACACCTGCAAATCAAATTTCACAATCATTGGATCATTTTGTAAGATTGGCAACATTACTGGTGAAGATAGCTCGATCACAATTGGAGAAGTAACAATACTGGGGTTTATCACCTCCACTTTTTTTCATTTCCCTCTCTGCAAATTCTTTTTCCCACTTCATCTAGCTTCTTTGGTAACATGGAGTTGAGTTGCAAAAAATTTATTTCCCATCCTTGCCACCTCGGATGACTCACAATGTAGATGATAAGGATAAAAATATAACAAATGAAAAGGAAAAGGGATTAAGTCATAGATAAGTCAAAAGTTGAAGGACTAAATCACACTAAAAATAGTTGAGGAACTTAGTCATGAGTGAAATTAAAGTTGAAAAATCATAAGATTAATTTTTCCTAAAATATACAACTTTAGTGCAAAGATTTATTTTGTCAAGTTTAAAAAAAAAACATTTTTTTACTTAATTTTTATTAGGAAAAATCTCCCATTAAAAGTTTTATTAGTGAAAATGATTTAAATAAGAGTAGCTGTATGTGTATAAAATTTGCATAGTGCTATATTTTTTTAGTATAAAATATTTGAAAAAATTGTACTCAGTTTCAAACTAGAGAAAAAATGACCTAAAAAATCTTGAATGTTCCAAACTAGAGAAAAAATTACCCCAAAAATCTCTTGAATTTTTCAATTTACAGGCAAGTCTCACTAGTATTGCCAATTGCTCTTCTCTCTCACCCATAGCCGGTGGATACAAATGCAGAGCTTCTTGAATCCCCATCATCATCTAGACATTTATACAATCAAAATCCATTACTTACGGGCATAACTCGACCTAGAAATTCTTTCTCTCCCTCTGATTTTCTCGCCATCCTTCGCTAATGGATCGAAATCCTTTTGCTGACTCTGAGGGGAAAACGCCTCTTGAATGATTCACTTTCCCTAGATATTCTCGACCTTAGAGATGACAGATTCAAGTTCGTTGCCGCGGCGGCACCGGAGAGCTGTTCCCATCGCTTGTATGCAATCGCGGAGGCGGCTTCAATGGCCATATTTTGCCACCATCGAAGAGCTAATATGCGGTTAAAGGAGTTCTATCTAATAATCCGCTGAAATTGAACTCAAAATCTTCGTTCCCAATCGCATCGTTGTCCTGTTCGATGCTATTGGTGGGTTTGGATTTGGGAACACCAGGCTTTTCTTCCCAGAGGAAAGGGGCGGCGGAGGAGAAAAAAGCATTAGGAGTGTTTGGCAAATCATCATCGTCGATACGTTGAGGAAGAAAGCAAAATGAGAGCGAGTTCCTTTCTATTGATGAGAGAGAAGCAATTGAGGCCATAAGGGAGAGGATGAATATTCAAAGAATCTTGGTTTAATTTTATTAGTCTTGGATTATATTATCTAAATGTCCTACTAGACTTAGACTTGCTTGTAAATTAGAGATTTCAACGAATTTTTAAGACATATTTTCTTTAACTTTGACCTGAGTGCAATTTTCGCAAAAATGTATCAAATCTTTCTCATTAATAAAGTTTTTAAGGGGGCATTTTTCAAAATTTCTTTCTATTGATTATGTGTTTAACATTCAAATACAGGATAAAGGTGCAATCAAAACTTTAAATTATTCTTTTAGGTGCAATTAGCATCCTACAATATTTGATGGTACATTATTACCCCTAACGTATTTAAATTGGATCAATTAACACCCCAACTAACATAACATAGATGTTGTATAAAAAAAACATAACATAGATGTCAGTTTTCCACCTTTGTAGAGAAAAAAGAATAAAAAGCTTAGAGGGAGCGCGCTGGTCAGTTCCATGACAGATCTAAAAGAAGCGCCTCCCAAATATCCTTATACATGTTTAAGTTATTACTAAAATTCTACATTTTTACTTAATTAATAACTGCGATTATTAGGAATAGGAATATATCGGTATTCTTAATTTTTGCCCCCCCCATATAAATATTTGTTAACTGGATCGTAAAATCCTTTTATTCTTAAGATATATGACTCATGGTCAAAATCTAAGCACTAATCGTCACTTCAAAACAAAAGGAAAACAAAAGTTTAGAGTGAGTGAAGATAATAATGTTTTCGTATAATGTTGTGATGAACCGTGAGGTTATATATAATAAAATATAAGATTTGTAATAAACTTATATAAGGTCGAATGAGTGGAGTGGTGTCTATTAAAAAATGGTATAAAATCATTTGAAGTGGTGTAGACATGTATAGAGAAAGTCATCAGATGTACTAGTGAGGAATATAGATCAAGTAGTTTAGAGACCTCTATAAAGAGTAAAAGAAAACCAAAGAAAACACTCAATAAAGTTATTGAGTGATGCCTGTTAATTAACAATTTACCAAGAGATTTGATTTTTGATTGACCTCAATAGCATTGTATGATTTATGTAGTCGATCACATCTAGTTGGATAAGGCTTTGTCATTATTTTTGCTGATATATGGGGAAAAACAAATTAACAAGAAAAGCTTATTTTGCATCATAAGTAAAAAAAAAAAAAAATAGTAATTGTCAATATAAATATAAATAATAGGTATAGGCAAGAATTTGTCCAGCCACCCCATTCACCTATAAATATAATAAATAAGAATATAATTATATATAAAAGAGGTGGCAATATATTTTCTCCTCAATTTAATCTCCTCTTCATTTTCTTTGCCCACTATTATATAATCTTACATATATGATGCTTAATAAACCACGGTTATAGCGAATAATCGTCATGTATGTTGAAGCGGAGTTCACACAATAATATGTAACACTAAAACTTAACGGTTAAATATGTGCATTATCAAGAATTGAGAGGTGAAATTCATGAAAATAAAAACACATAACAGTAGTAATTATTAACCGTCACTCTTTACAAATAAAAATGACAGTTTTTACAAAACAACTCTCATGCGACACTTTTGATTTGTCTTCATAATTTTATATTAGCAAAGACAAATACATAAAAATAATAATTGACCGTAAACAATGATTCCTAAATACTTGTATTTTTTTTAATAATACTTAACGTTTAAAAATGATAAGATTCATATATAAAACGACAAGATTCTGGAAAAATATATATTTTATAATATTTTACAATTCTTTATAAAGAACTATTATGTATTTTTAAAAAAAATACTTAATAGTTAAAAATAATAATTGTCTATAAGAAGGCAGGATTCTAAAAAGTTTATTTGATAATACTTGACAATCTTTCATAACAAAGGCGAGATTCTGGAACATATCAATTAATTATAAGTAGGCAAGATCTTAAAAAAATATATTATCTGGCAATATATTATAGTTCTTTATTAAGAACCGTTAAGTATTCTTTAACATAAAAAGGTGGGATTCTGACTCTTTCAACTCCATCTCAAATGTTTTTTGAGTTTCCTAGTGGGTCTCATGCTCTCTTTTTTTCTCATAGGTTTTTTGTTCTGTTGCAGTGAATCTTATCCTTTTCCACTATCATGTGTTTTCACTTTACATTTTATTTCACTTTACATCTTCTTCTTCTTCAAATTAGAGAAAGTGGAAAAACAATGATAAAAAATGCTGATTTTATTATTATTATTATTTTTTAATTGTTGAGCACGTTCTTAAACTTTAATAACCCAAACTGTAGGTTGATATAAGTTTGTTTAATCTGGTTCTGAAATTTACTCAAATTTTTATATTTGCCAATTTTAAGTTTATTTTTATTTTGATTTTTATATTTTGAAATTTGTTGAAGTTTTCATATTTTCTCATTTTAGCTACACTCACCTGGTCTTTAATATAAAATATAATTGACTTTTTTTTTAGAAATTAAGGAAACTAAATAATTACTTTAAAGTATTGATATTTATCTTTTTTATTAAATGAATTTGTCTAAATTATAAATTAATATATAATCAAATGATACACGATATATATGGTATGATTAACTTGTTTATTTAGTCTTTTTAATATTTTTAAAAAAAATCAATTATGCCTTATATTAAGAACAGAAGGAGTGTGTGTTTTCACATATTTGTATTGATATATACATTATCTATGAATAATATAATCTACAACAAAGGTATTAGAGAATATTGTGAAATTTTTTATTAATTTATTTTTTTAATAATAACATAATGTTATATTGGAGATTGTTTAAGTGATTAAACAACATTGGAGTAAATTCGCCAGCATTAAAATTTTTAAGAGGCAAGGATAAAATTGTAGCAATATATGTTCGTACATAAGAGTGGCACATTGCTCAAAATACGATAAAATCATCCGAGGTAGTAGGATCTGAATATACAAACGAAAACTAGAAAACAAGAAGTCTGCATAATGTAGACGAGAGAACTGTCACATTTGCTGGCGTAAAATAAAAAAAAAATAAGTAATTTATATAGTTTTCACATTCTCTTTTAAAAACATTAATTAGGTTTTATACTAAAGATTAGAGGGTTTATTAATTAGTTAGTAATTTGTAATAATAAGTCATATTTTGGTAGGACTAATATGGGTGCATTTATCTACTATTCCTTTATTTCATATGCATTATGCTAGTCTCCCCCTAAATATTTGCAATGAGATTGATAGAATTCAAATGAATTTCATTTGGGGTGATTCTCACCGCCATAAAGCTCATCACGCTTTGAGTTGGAATGTGTTGACTAGTCCTAAGACAATGGGAGGACTTGGGTTAAAATCGGCTGCAATTATGAATGATGCCATCCTTATGAAGTGTAGCTGGAAGTTCCAGAACGACCATGATGCATTATGGGTTCGTTTACTACGGGGTAAGTACAAGGTACAAATTGGAAACTTGCCTGTCCTTAAAACTGGTTGCTCTCCGTTCTGGGCTTCTCTGTGTAACATTTTTATCAATATGAGGGACGAGGTGGTCTGGGAAATTGGCGATGGGGCTGCTATTTCCTTTTGGAAAGATAAGTGGGTGTCCGCATCCATCTGTCTTCAGGACTTCGCAGTAAGTCCCATTCCTGCCGAGATGCGGGAGTCTATGGTTAATAGGTTTGTTAATCAGAATGGCCAAGCCGAGTCTGGATTTCACAATCTGTTATTAAGCGTGACATGTGGACAAAGTTATGGAAATGGAAGGGACCACCCAGGATACAGGTTTTTGGATGGAAATTATTTCATCAGAGGCTACCCTTGAAGTCATGGATTCGTGCTTGAGTCTGATAGCGATGGTCTTTGTCCATTATGCCATCAAGAACCAGAAACTAGTCTACATGCATTTAGAGATTGTCATGTGGTTCGTGGTTTCTGGTATGAGGTGGTATATGGTGAGCAGGTACTTTCTTTCTTTAGCTATGATTGGAGTGACTGGGTAACAGAGAATTGGAAGAATGATGGTATCACCCTAGGTGGATCTATGTGGCACGAGATTTTTATTGTCTCCTGCTGGTTTATCTGGAAATGGCGGAATGAATCTATCCACAGCACACAAGATGCTAAGAGTAAATATTGCATGAGGCCCATTCTTGAGCTATTGGGAGTATTAAAACCTGGAATTGAGAGTGGAGGGGTTCAACGCACGGTACAGAACCATGCTAATGTTCGCTGGTCCTTTTCCAGAGGATCCTTTTGTTAAACTTAATTCAGACGGGGCATCAAAGGGAGCTGAACAGGTGGCGGCCTGTGGAGGTTTGCTGCGAGACCTTTCTGGTAGGTGGCTCGGAGGCTTCGCTATACCTCTTGGGAGGTGCTCAGCGCTCCTAGCTGAGTTATGGGGAGTTTGCGTGGTTTAGAGTTGGCTTGGGAGGCGGAGTTGGAGGTATGTAGTTGTGGAAAGTGAGCATCAAGCATCATTGCATTACTATCCAAACAAAGTAATGCGGCTCGTGAGTCCCACTTGGTGTCTCGGATACGAGCAATCACTCGTAGGCGATGGGTTCTACGTTTCACCATGTTCTAAGGGAGGGTAATCGGTGTGCGGATGGTTGGCCAACTATGCTTTGACGCATGCGGAGCTCCATGATGGAACCCATTTCTCGATCCACCTGATGGACTCGGGTCTCCTTGGTGCTGACACAGCGGTGTACAGCACGAGAGGAGACGTCTGAGGCACTAACTCTTTAGTTTCTTTTAGTGTTTAACTTTCAGTTGATTATCTTTCCTTGTATCAAAAAAAAAAAAATATGGGTGCATTTTTTTTTAAAGTATTATAATAATCCTTGAATTGAATTGGCAAAAGCATATTAATTCATAGCAAAAAATAGGCTGAAATAAGCTTTTATTCTTTTAAGTTATATATGAAATATTAATTCTTGAGTTTGTTGCATCTTTTTGTTAGTAACATTAAGAGAGTTAGAAATATAACCCCATATATATATTTTATAAAATAAAGGGACTAAAAATAAATTTCAGCCCTAAAAAAATATAAAAGCAAACAACTCAATCTGAAACTGCAGACAGATGGTTTCGAATCTAATCTGAATTGAGATCCAATTCAAATCAGACAAGCATGTCTCACATTAGAACTCAAAATGAAGTACAATTATTCTATAGAAAATGGATTTAACCTCCGGTTTGGTGCAGCATTGCATCTATCGCATCATCATCTTCCATTCCAAGCTGCCCATGACCAAAAAAAAAAAAAAAAAAAAAGTTGTATAACTTTGATAAACACGATCATTAATATGAAATAATTGTATTGCGCTTTTTTTTTTTTAACTGAAAAAGATTAAGGTTCATTTCTGAAAATTTACGTCATGAGGAGTATTTTCAGGGCTGATTCTACGTCCATCAATCAAGAAAGCAACAGATTCAGAGCTGGCAACAGATTCAGAGCTTTGCGATGTGCGATCACAATAAGCATTCAGGAGTTTTCTCAGTTGAGTTCCTCTTTTGATCTTAAAGAACATCTCATCACCATCCTGCAATTCAAGAACCAGCGAACAGATCGAAACCAAAAAAAATTCTATATATCGATCGTACGGTCGAGATATCAGAGAGAGAAGATTGAAACAGAGTTTTACTGATTATTAGTAATTGAAAAACGAAACCTGACTCTTGACTTTAAGATTAACGTGAGCTGATAGATCGTGGGCCGGCTTGCTCCCACTTGCAGACATCTTTGATAGCTTCTTGCACTTCGACTTCGATTTCTGCTGTGCGTCATTACTGTGAAGCACTTGCAATTATATATAGCAGAGAAGTAACCGTCCGCTTTACAAGAATAATCACTGCCTCAAGTCGCATTTTCCGAGGCGTTGCATTCCACGTTGATATATATATATATATATATATATATATATATATATATATATATATATATATATATATATATATATATACGTTCCTCCGCACATTTCCATTATAAACGAAGCACCTCTACATGACCAAGGCCTCCTAGGAATTCACATTCCACTCTAATGAGAGGGATGGGGATATTTTTTTATTTATTTAGATGAAATTATAGGGTTAAAATGCAAAAATACTCATGTGTTTTGGTCAAAAGAGCACCCAGTAGCAAGTATTTTTTAGGTGTAAAAGTAACTATGTGGTTATAAAATAGGAGAAAAAGTCATACGTTGACCGTTAAGTTGGAAGGTTTGACTAAAATTAATGACGTGGACCCTTGTAGCAAACAAGTGGAACCCAAATTGGTGAATAATTGATGACTGAGAAAAATGTAATTTATTTATCTGGAGAAAATAAAATTAAAATATGTACTCATAATATGAAAATACCAAAATAGCCTCAAAGGAGAAATGCCTTTTCAACTTCCACACCAAATTAACCTCTGTGCACTGCGTTCATAACGACCATCGCTGTCGCCGGAAATGCAACTTGCCGAACACCTCTCACAAGGAATACTACTTGAATGAGATCGTAGCTTAAACAGAAACAACAAGTAGAAGGTGTCTATAATCAAAATTAGAGCAATCAAAGTTGCACAAAAAATAAATAACAAGAACCTAGAACAGTGAAAAGATCTTCCCTCACTAGAAATCGAAATCAATGTCTATAATCGAAACCATAAAACCAAATTAAACCATCTTGAATCACATAACATCCTAAATTTTAGAATTTTAAAGTTTGAATAATATATGGAAATTAATTATGAAATTTGCTTTAAAAATAATTATGAGAATAATTATTGAAAATTTACGCTTATTTTTCCCTTAATTAATTAATTTTGGGAAAAATAATAAATTCAAATAAGGACCCATATTCATTTATCTATTGGAATTTATCTTTTGTTTTTCTTTTCTTCGTCTTTATCGTTGGCATAGGGATGGAGTATGTATTATAGATTAGGTGGCCTTCCTAGCTATGTATTAAATACTCAAATGTCCCCTTAGTGTTTTATTTGAAAGAAATTCCTTATAATTTTATGAAATAGCTTAACTAATGTAACTTTGATGAACAAACTTACATAATACTTTTTTTTTGATACAAACATAATACTTTTCATTGAACATTATGAAGAGGGGAAAAAAATAATCATAAGTTAAAACTATATATATATATATTACCATGCATATGTAATGAAATATATGTTATCTCCAATAAAATGATAAAATAAAGCTAAATAAAGTTTAATACGTTGACAAAAATGAATTGAGCCACTAGCCTTCATAATAGTGACTTATAAGCCCATTTGTGATTGCTTCCTGCGGCCCAACACGAGACACCAAGAGGTCATAGCACCAAACATTTTTTTTTTTAGGGAAAATCCGTATAGGGCCCTTTTAAACTCATATATCCTACTTAAGGTTCTAAGAATCTGACATTTCCAGAAGAGGCCCTAGGGCCCGGATGGGGATTAAGTTCAAACAGCAAATGACCATCTTACCCCCTTTAATTAACTCATAACATCACATTATTAAAAAAAAAAGCAAAAGCAGAAGTTCCCCAAAACAGTAAACACGATCAGATATTTGGTTTTGGCGCCACACGAAGAAGAAGAAGAGAGGAAACGCACGGACGACCAGAACGCCAGAGAGAGAACGCAAGTCACAATCCTGAACCTTTATATTTGCTCAACTGAGCGAGGGATAGAACGTGTATATTCGGAATCATCCACTGCTTGCTGAACTCGGGGATATAAATTTGTTGTTCAAGGTTTTTTCGATTAGAAGGTTGGGTGGGTGAAAGCTTTGAGCTTGGGCAAATTTATGTTATTATGATATAGGAAATAGGCAAGAAATACTAAGATTTTGCTCAAGATATCATTATCACCATTCTAGTTGGTCTTTAATCATTGGTGGGTGGGGTGGAAAAATATGTTGCTCTGTTTTTTGGCATGAAAAAAGAGGGAAAGGTGTAATGAGTTAATGAGATGAAGCTACATTAGGTTAAAAAACGATGAAATGGGATAGTTGTTAATACACACTGTTTTAGTTGTTAATATGACTGATATAGTTGTTAAAATGACTGATATAGTTGTTAATACGAGCTAAATGTTAAAACGCTGTAGGTTGCTCTTTTTTTGGGCATGGAAACAAAGGGAGAGGTCTGTTTGTTAGGGGGAATGAATGAATTTGAAAACGTTGAAATGATATTGTTGTTAATACCTACAGTTTTAGTTGTTATTATGGCTGATCAAGTTGTTAATACGAACTTTATGTTGCAGATCATAATTAAGGATGGCTAGTACTTCCGGGAAGAACCTATTATGTTTCATCCATGTGGGAGGTAACATTGTATATGGGGGAGGACAAGAAAGTGAGTATATTGGTGGACTGGTAAGAACAAGAAACATCAAGGAAGGAACAACATCACTACTACAAAAAAGGGTTATTACTACCCTAAAAAACGTCGCTATTTAAAAAAGGGATGTAACAAGTGAACACAGTGGCATTCTTGTAATTATATTGGCTCTGAAACGTTTTTGAAGTCCCAAAATATAATTTGGGACTCCAAAAATAAATTTTTGAAGTCCCAAAATACAATTTGGGACTCCAAAAATAAATTTTTGGGCGGAATTGCTTTTTTGGCGAGCTGGTTAAACTTTTTGAAGTCCCAAAATATAATTTGGGACTTCCAAACTCATGGAAAATTTTCGGCGGGAATTTTATTTGGAAGAGAAAATTTTTGGCGGGTGTTTTTTTTGAAGGGGAAATCTTTTGAAGTCCCAAATTATAATTTGGGACTTCAAAAATATATTTTTATTTTTGAAGTCCCAAATTATAATTTGGGACTCCAAAAAAATATTTTTGAAGTCCCAAATTATATTTTGAGACTTCAAACAATATCCCCAACTCGCCAAAAATTAGTGGTGACAAAAAATATCCCCAACCCGCCAAAAATTAGTGGTGACAAAAAAATTATTTTTGAAGTCCCAAATTATAATTTGGGACTTTAAAAATATAGTTGTGAAATTCCAAATCGTAATTTGGGACTTCAATTGTTTAATATATCATAAAACCTTTTCTCTTTTTGCATTTGGCCATTAGCTTATCTCGATTTTATTTCCTCTGCTTCTTCCTCTCTTCCCCATCGTTCCGAGCTCGCATCTCTTCTTCTTCATCACTCTCTTCCCCATCTAGCCGCCTCCGTGCTTCACTCCCATGTCTAATGGCGTCCTCTGCTCCCATCTCCCCAGATCTGCGAAAAAAGGAGGTGGATCTGCCATATCCTTCGCGTGGCCGCTTTTCCACTCCCATCTCCTCGGATCTACGAAAGACGGTGAGGATGGCATCGTCGGCTCCTACGATTTCAACTTCGACAGCTCGATCTGTTTTGTGGTACTTGAGATTTTGCGTTTTTGTTGCGATTTGTTTTGGTTCTTGATCTGTTTTGTTTCTAAGATTTTGCATTTTTGTTGCGATTTAGTTTGATTCTCGATTTGTTTTGTTTCTGCAATTTTGCGTTTTTGTTTTGGTTCTTTAACTAGGAACTATTTTGAAAACAAATTATCACTCTACACCTGATTAGTGCTTCCTTCTTTTCATGTCTATAACGAAAGTATCCAAGTAATTGTTGCTGCATCAATTCATCCAGATTTGATTGAATACTGGTAATAGATAACCTGACGGATGCTCGTCAACCAAATGATACGCTCGAGACTTCTGATTTGTGTGTGTGTGTGTGAAAAGTAGCTCAAGACTTTTGATTGCTTCCACATAGCACACTAGTATGTATGTGACCCACTCAGTATCTAATAAATGTGCATACAATTCAACTTCATGGTTGGTTTAGCAGTGTTTCTTGTGGATGACAGTGATGCCCTGCATTAAACAAACGTATTTATATTCAAGTAGCCAAGTCTTCCGGCCACTTCACATATATAAAAATAAAGATGGAGAGAACAAGCATAAATGATGAGGCTAGGTAGAATATGATTATGAGAACAAGCATACGTACAGGTGAATGTGTATAATAATTACATGCACACCCATTTGATGTGGTGAATGCGTTACGTTACAATGAATATAGTTGTAGAGGTGGAATTGAAGCTGCAATTAATCCCTTAAATTACATCCCCGTTAGTTACGCCGCCGGCTGATCTCTTCAAGTATGAATGGTGAATTAATTCATTAATTAATGTCTCAGAATCAGCTGCAGCAATTGTCATCCATTTTTATTGTAAGTAATTAATCATTAGTGAATTGATAGGTTTTTTTATTGCAATTTTAATTTCAGCAAGATGTGCGTTGATTTAGGCCAAAATTGATGAAGATACAGAGGTTATTGTGTACTCCCTCCGGTCCTAATTATAAGACATATTTAAACGATTTTTGAAAAATTAAGGAAAGAAGTTAAATTAGTTAATTTTACTCATTTTCCTAAAATGCCCTTATATAAATTTAAAATGACATAAGTAAAAATGAATCAATAATTCCTATCACATACCTCTCCAACCTAAAATTTTCCTTTTCATACACTATCTAATTGAAATAATAGTCTTGTTATATATACATATATATGTGTGTGTATATATGTATACATATACATATATATGTGTACATATATCTACACATATATATGCATACACACACACACAAAGATATGTGTGTGTGTGTAATAATAGTCTTGTTATATATACATATATATGTGTGTATATATATGTATACATATACATATATATGCATACACACACACAAAGATGTGTGTGTGTGTGTGTGTGTGTGGTGTGTGTGTGTGTCGTGTGTGTGTGTGTGTACACACATATATTTGTGTGTGTCTATATATATTTTTGTGTGCACACACACACTTACTTGTATATACATACACACATATCTATGTGTGTGTCTATATATTTTTGTGTGTAGACACACACATATATACATATATAGATACACACATATATATATCTAAAAGTTTAATTGATTGGAAGAGTCTATGCACCTACATATATATATTCACCAAAAACTAAACACACTTTAGAAAATAAAATAGGGGTATTTTAGGAAGAATTTGACAAAAATAAGAATATTGTCTTATAATTAGGACCAAAACCAACTCCCAAATGTTGTCTTATAATTAGGACCGGAGGAAGTATTTTTTTTTAAAACAGTATTTGTGATCTGAACTCTAAGAATTTTTCAAGGCTACATCACTTCACGTTATCAATTTTGGTAAATTTCGTGGTTTCTAAAGTTTGTTTTTAATGCCATTTACTTGGTAGGGCTGACATAGGTAGTGGATCAGAATGACTATTTCTACTTCCTAACCATTAATACTCCATTTTCTTTTCTTTGATCATCGTCATGTTATTAGAAAAGTAAATGTTTTGTTGGATGGTATAAGCAGCTTTATTTCCTCCATAAAAGGTATCAATGGCTTTATGCTTAGAACATTTAGTGATTCACACATTTTTTTTTCTTTTTTTTGAGGATTATTTATTTGGTTGATAAACATTGCATGCTTATGAAGATATGTGGTCATGGTATCAATGGCTTTATGCTTAGAACTGTGGATCTTATATTTGTCATAGTGAGGTCTCATTTGCTGTTTTGGATCAGATTTTGTAATCTTAATCTGATTCAATTTTGCTGAATTTGTTGCCTCTTGAATTGCTAGAAATTGTTTTGTTGCTTTTGTGATAAATATAAATTTGATGCAGCTATTTTGCAAGGAACCAGCTTAGAACCATCTATTTTGTAATATTTCCCTCCACCTTTTCACTATCTGCACCAGAGCATTGCTTTCAAAGATGCTTATGTTAACTGGTGTCTTTCAAAGATCAAGTGTGAGGATTAATGTTCAACTTGTTTGGGTGATTGTCTTCTGTCCCCAACTCCTTGTGTTTGTACAAATAAAATTGAGGGTGGGTATGCATACACATGTGAAGGGCTACTGAAGGAAAATGTCTTGGAAGAGTGTATTACCATTAGCCGCAACCCTCAACGACATCAGTTCTACTGCAAAATCTACCCCCTTGACCCTTGAAAGAGCAAAGAATGATGATTGTTGGGTAAAGTGTGGCTGTGTGAAGGACACTTAAAGAGAAAGTTTATCAAAGAATGTTGGGTAAAGTGTGGCTATGTGAAACAGTGTGGAAATAGGGCAACGAGGAATCACATTCAATTTGTAGGTGGGGGCTTAAGAAATCTTATACAAGTGCTGATTTAATTGTTGAATATTTCTTATTAGATTTATGTGTAGTTGGATACATCATTATATTTTGACACTTTTTGTGGTAGCTGTATATGTAATGTAGCTGGATACATAATTGTATTTTGACACTTTGTGGTAGTTGTATATGTAGTATGTAGTAGTTACCATTGTTGATCATATATATGATGGGTAATTGTTGAAATGTAATTCATTGTTGTAGTTTATTTGGAATCGCACAAGGCCTGCAGGTTTTAATGGTTTACGAATGATCTGAACATTTTGGTAATGTATGTTCATGGCTATCTGGTTGATGTTTTTTATAGGCTATAATTGGCAGGTTGTGCAAAATACGTGCTAGGTAATTTTTTTTAAAAAAGACACTTTTGAAGTCCCAGATTGTATTTTGGGACTTCAAAACTGACACTTTTGAAGTCCCAAATTGTATTTTGGGACTTCAAAAGTGTCAGTTAGTTGTACATTTATGCGTGACATTTGAAGTCCCAAAATATAATTTGGGACTTCAAAAGTTTCATTTTTGAAGTCCCAAAACTAATTTGGGACTTCAAAAGTATAATTTTACTACTACCCTTCAATAGACATCCCATGAATAAGGGACGTTAAAAGGGCTTATTTTGGGACTTCAAAGGGTCTTTTTGTAGTAGTGCATACAAGGAGTTGCTAACTTTCATAGTGTCTGTAATTGGTGAAGAAAATACTGAAATTTGCATGAAGTGCAAACTTAGCTTGGATACTTCTACATTTGTTGATCTTGTAGATGATGAAGGGGTTGAACATTTAATAAGGTATAATGAAACATATTGTCATGTGTACGTTGAAGAAAATGGGAATAATGACAATAGACCACAACGAATTAATGGGCAAATAGAAGAACAAGAAGTGTAAGTGTTGTTGTGTTAAGAAATGTAACTTGTTCCTATATAAATTTTCATTACTTGGTTCTCATTACTTGCACTAATAATTGTTGTTTGTCGCAGGAGGGATGAAGTCTTTGGAGGTGCAGCTGTGTTGTCTATGTCTCCCCCTGAAATGTTCACTGAAACTCAAGACTTGCTATCATTGCCGTGTTCTTCGCAAAGTGTACCATCAAGCATGCCTACAATGAATCATTCGAAATGGAAGGATTTGATAATGGGAGAAGGACAGATTTTTGCGAATGCTGTGACCCTCCGTGAAACGTTGTATAAATACAGCATTGCACACAAGTTTTCCTACAAATTTGTGAAGAACATGCCAAAGAAGATAATAGTGAAGTGCAAGGTCGATGGTTGTCCCTGGTACATGGGTGCATATTCAGCCGGAGAACGTCAAGATACTGAGTTCCTAACGATCAAAACATACAGAGGAGCACACATACACCATGCACAGGATACCCTTATTGTATCTCATCCACCCAAATGTATATTGACATCATCACTTGTAATTGATGGTGTGAGATGTAATATTGACAAGACACCGAATGAAATTCGAACTGACTTGTATAGTGAGTATAGGGTACGGCTGAATTACAAGCAAGCATATAGGGCGAAAGAAAAAGCGGTGACGCAATTACACGGACGAGTACAGGACTCTTACAAGGTTATTCCTTGGATATGTGGCAGGCTCATAGAGAGTGATCCAGACACAGTGGCAAAATGGGAAGGGTCACTCGATAACATATTTCAGAGGCTATTTATTGCATATGGTTGCTCTATCAAAGGTTTTGTAGATGCTTGTCAGCCTATACTTTATATAGATGGATGTCATCTGAGTGGCCCTTATCTGGGAACAATGGTGTCAGCTTGTGCGTATGATGCAGACAACCAAAGGTGGGAGTCCTGATCATCAATGTCAACAATATGATCATCTTCATCCTCTATCTCTTTCTCATCATCTTCATCCTCTATCTCTTTCTCATCATCTTCATCATCTATCTCTTTGTCATTGTCATCATCTTCATCCTCTATCTCTTTCTCATCATCTTCCTCATCTATCTCTTTGTCATCATCTTCCTCATCTCTCTCCTCATCATCTTCCTCACACTCCCCGGAAATTGAGGGCTGGTTGTTGGGTGACTCAGTTAATCTATCTTGAAGGGCCAGCATCTCTTCTCCCAACATGGACACAAGCTTGAAATATGTGGTGCGAACTTCCTGGAAAATCAAAAGTCAGTTGTTAAATCATCAATGACAGCAACAACAGCTATCATTACAAAAATTACATAATGTAAAAAAAATTAAATTTCCACGAATAATTGTTGTCACACGTTACCGGGTGAGTGAGCATGGTGTGAGGGTCAAACGATGCCGACGTAGTGTCTGATGGCTGAGAACGAGATAGGCGAGCGAGCAGGCCTTTTTTGCTTTTTTTCTCCATCACTGCTCTGCTCTTAACCCTGTCGTCCATCCAATAAGCCATGGCCGACTCGTGTTCAGATGCTACCTTGTCACCGAAAGCAAAATTTTGCAAACAAAAGAGCTGGAAAAAAAAAACCATTTCAAACCATTAATAACACCACTCAGCAATTGATGTATAAAATATGTCATACAAACTTAGTTAAGCACAACTTACCATGAGGAAGTATATACATCCTCCAACGGTTTTCCTCTTGGTAGCCTTGGACTTGTGAGAGTCTTTGTTGAACTTATGGATCTGTTGGCTGAGTTCTTCAAGAATGAAGGAGGACCAATCAAACTCACCAAGTGCATCCTTAGTGAGCGTGACAATCTTCAACATACAGTCACTAACAAAAATGGATGCACTTGGAGCCAACAGGGTACCTAGGGTGAATAACACAAAAAGATACTCAAAGTTTTCATCTAACTTTCCTGAAAAAGTGTCACCGAGTGTTTTATACTTTATATTCTTGTAGGCACGCCTAAAGTCCCTATAAGTTGGGTTCTGCTCAGAAAGTTTAACTTCTATGCCCTTACCCCCAAACGGTAGACCCATAAGTTGATGCACATGTTCAGCCCCTATGACTTGGGTCTTCCCTCTAATGAACACTTGCTTTGTTGGGGGTCAAAACATGCCATATATTGTGCACATAAGGAGCGGTTTATTTTTCGGCAATTAATTTCCACCAACCTATGAAACCCAATTGCTTTCAGCCTTTCCATGGCCTCCGGTCGCTCCTTTAAGTTATGACATACTTTAGTGAAAGTGGAAAGTGCGCACCTCGTTAGGAATGGCACAATATACTTATCCACTTTACCGGGGCCTCTTAGTTGTTGAGCTCTCTTGGTGTATTCACCTTTCTCGGTTGAACTCAACCTTTTCCATGCTTCTCTCATTTGTTGACTGAAGTCATTATGCTTTCTTTGGTCACCTCGTACACCTTTCATCCCCTTCCCCTTTGCCTTTTGTTTTTGCTCACGTTGCTTGAAGAATTCTTCTGTGAACAAGTTGTAACCTGAGAACCTCACGTCCCTTTGAGATTGTTTCATTGTTGTTCCTTGTGTTCAAAAACTGCAATATGAAAATTCATGTGTTGGGGGGTCAAAACAACGTTAATATCAGCACTGCAATATGAAAATTAATGTATTCGAGCGCAACACATGAAAGTTGTTTTGAAGACATTTAATTCAACATTCAGGTTCATTAACAAGAGTGAAAGCAACAAGTTTGAATCAACATGTCCTACTCGTACAACTACAAGTTAGTTCAATTTGTAACTCCCGCCACTGTCAACTAAGGAGTTTAGGGAGTAATTTCTAACAGCATTTACAACAGGTCGTACACTATATTGACACAGTAAAAATCTTCTTACCTCGACCATTCCCAACTTCACGACAGAGCAAAGGAACAAATTTTTCCGAGTAAATCATGTGCATTTCTTTAACAGAATAATAACATGAAAGCAAGCTGCACAGATTCACTGCTAGTTCACGCACATGGCATCAACCCACCAATCAGTTTTATGCACAATTTTAACTAGTTCCCCCCCCCCAAATTTGTCATATCCATACATGAAATACTTAGATACCCCTTATCCAAATTTGTAATATCCATACATGTCATGCTATTATCAAGTAAATAGTTTAATTTACACATCCAAGAAGAACATATGTACACACAGAGTATAACAGAATACCTCGATAGTTATTCTGGCCGAAAGTTAACCAGATTAGGGAGGTCTTCTTTAAGTTTCCTAGTGTCTCTTGCAGTCACCTTGCAGGACTCCAATGTCAGAGATCTCAAGTTTTTGAGCTTTTTAAGATGCCGTAGACCAGCCTCGGTGACATTAAAATTGGAAACGTTCAAGGAGATCAGCTTTGGGAGCCCTGAAATATAATAGAGATGATTGTTATAACCAGGTTTAAGGTTTGAAACCTCTGACTAAGGCATTAATTAGAATGCAAACCATGTCATTTTCATTTTCATTAAACACCAAATAAAGGTGAATGTGGGGGGGGGGGGAAGGATGGATAATGTATAGATATCATTCACAAGAGTGTCTAGAGCTGACTTTTTGCTTTTAAATGTTCAAGCTTGACTTGGAAGTGACCACCAAACATCATACTCCCTCTTGCCTTATTCTAGAAGCAAGTTTTGGTCCCAAATATAAGCCACCAACCACCTCATTAATTACTTTTTTCTCATTTTACCCTTGCTATTAATTGAGGTTCAAAGTTAGAAAGATTAAATCACATCAACAGCATGTATTTTAAAAGGAATCTACAGCATTATTTGTTTATCGAATAATATCCAAAACTGTCAGTCTACGATGCTTCTTTTTCATGAATTGACCAGCAGATGCTCTGTATTTTGGACCTATAGAAGTTATCTTTAATTTAGCAATATAGAAGTGTCAGTACTTTGAAGAACAGTAATCCCCAAGAGAAGAATAACTACATAAACTAGTCCAAGTAAACAGAAAGTTGAGTTGATATGACTTCTTCGAATCAAATGAGAGGAGATATCAATCAATACAAACACTAAAAGAAGAGCATGGAATTTAAAACACAAATAGAATCCTTGAATTTGTGAAACAAAACCCACCTTGATTCAGGATTCGGCTGCATAGAGGAAGGACTTCCAGGAAGGGTGCAAGTTTCTGATGTTCTGCCAACAGCTCCGCTAAGTACTGACTAGAAGAAAAGCAAATATTAAACTAAGTCTATGTTTTGGATTTGTCAGAAATTTGGGACGAAAAAACCTAAAACGTTTCTTACCGTCAATTGCCACAGGAGACAACGACACTTTCAGAGAGCAGAGATTGTTGCACGGTGGCTGATGGTTGCACCTTTGAACGGCGTCGGAGACCGCAAACGGCGTCGGAGACTTGAGCACACACCGGAGGTTTCCTTGCAGAGACACACGACCGAGAGAGAGAGAGAGAGAGAGAGAGAGAGCAATTTGAAATTGGGAATGAGTCACGATTTGCAGAGACACACTGGAGGTTTCATTTATTAGTGGTGGGTGTGTTGGTCATTTCCCTAAACAATGGAATGCCAGAAGAGGCCTTAGGGCCTCTTCTGGAAATGTCAGATTATTAGGGCCTTAGGTGGGATATCTGAGTTTAAAGGGCCCTAGTACGGATTTTCCTTTTTTTTTTATACGAAGGCATGAGAGAGCCTTCTTATATATTTAAAAAAAAAAAACCATTTTTTTATCCATTAATCATGATAGCAACGCAGCTTTCTCTTTCAGCATTGAACACGTAAAAGACGCTGATATAGAGGAGATATACTGCCATCAAAATCCATAAGCCATACTTCTTTAACGTGTAACCTCATTCTTGGCCAGCAACCGTCCACACGCAACAGTGCTTCTCGAGTCCCCCAATGAATACCTCTTGGTCATTCTTCTTCTGCATCGATCTATGCTCTGTATGTTTCTCGGACCATACCCTTAAGCCTCTATAAAACCGTTGCTCCTGGACTCTCATTCCTTCACATCGACCTAAATAGAAAACGGAACTAAGTCTGAGATCAAGAGAGAGTAAGCACGAGAGTGAAGGAATCCGCAGAAGAGATTTCATCCATTGTTCTTGCTCTGTTTTTAATCCAGGAAACAGAGGTCAGTTTTAAGCTTCTTTTCCTTCTTGTTCCAACGCAAGTCTCTGTGTAGTAAGCTGTAGGAAATGTTGTGTGTGTGTGTATGAAGCTACATGTGAACCTTAAAGAACAAAACAAAATGAAGTTGAACCATATATTTATTACTGCATAAAGAGGAATGAAAAACTTTGTTTGTTGTCATGCATATGAATGATCAACATACACTATATATATAAAAAGAAGAAAAGAAAGGAAACTGGAGCAAAAGTCACTGTACAGGAAACTAATACATTGCTGAACATATATGTTGGTTCCAAATATATATATATCAGCATCACGTGGGTTGTATATATATATGAAAGAGATAAAAACTTGAACAGTATATATGTGTAAGCATGTGGGGTTAAGAGTGAATATGTATATATATGCATACACGTTACATATATATATACATGAAGGAAAAGCTAGTCTTGCATGGGTATATATATGTAGCTGGACGTGGAATGAAGGAAAGGAAGATTGGAAGAACCACTGTAAGTGTGTGAACGTCCCTGTTATGTACAATGAAAAGGTAGAAAAAAAAGGTCTTTTATATATATATATATATAAGAAAAGGTATATAGTAAGGTTGTTTTTATATATATACCTACGTATGTATATATGTATCAGAATAAAGCCTATTTTATATAATGTTAGTACTTATTGAACTTAAAATTTCTATATATATATATATATATATATATATATATATATATATATATATATATATATATATATATATAAGTCATATTTTTTTAATTGATGATAATATTTAACTCAAAATTATATGAAGCATATTTTACGTAGTAGCTAGTGGTATTATTAAACTCCTAATTTAAAGTGTTAGGATAGCTTTTGAGAGTTTAGGATAATTGTAAGGTAATAATAATAATAATATAAATAGTAATAAATAATAATATTATTATTAAAAAGAGGAATAAATAATAAATAGAAAAGGGAGTTATTAATTAATAATAAATCGAAAGGAGAATTAATAGGGTCTCACTGATTTTTTTTCAGTTCCGTTATAATGTGCCAACTTCACTACTAGAAAATTACAAATTAGCGACGGAAACAAAAAAAGTCTGTCGCAAAAAAAAAAAAAAAAAAATATTGCGACGGAAAAGACTATCCGTCGCAAAACTTGCGACAGAAAGTGTCATCCGTCGCAATTTTTGCGACCAAACCTTCTTTCTGTCACAATTTTGCGACGAACAAAAGGTTTGTCTCATAGAGGGGTCCGCCTGATCCGTCGCAAAAACTGTGACGGATTCTTGGATCCATCGCAAAATCTGCGACGGACGGCATGTCCATCGCAGTTTGGCGGACCCGAGGGTCTGCCAATTTGCGACGAACCCTAAGGTCCATTCTGTCGCAATGTTGCGACGGATCAGTGGTCCATCACACGATCCGTCGCAACTGTCGGCCCAAACGGTCGACATTTTGCGACGGATCCAAGGATCCGTCGCAAGTCGCGGTTTTGCAACGGATCCAAGGATCCGTCGCAAGTCGCGGTTTTGCAACGGATAAGGATCCATCGCAAAATCCGTTTTTGCGACGGATCCTATGATCTGTCGCAAAGTTGCTTATAATCCCCCCCCTCGATTTTTCTTCCGTTTTTTCCTCTTTCTCTTTCTCTTCATCCATTTCTCTCTCGTTCTACCAACTCTCTCGTTCTCCCAACTTCATCTTTCAGTTTCTAGTGGTCTCCTTGTGCTTCGGTCAACGACTTTCCGGTGTTATCTCCCCTACTCCGGCCGATCAGTTTCCAGCATCATCTCCTTCTCCTCTTCCCTTACCAGTTACCGCCTGCACTTCTATTCCAAGTAACCTACCTCTCTTCTCCCTTTTTTGCACCACGGTATATATGGAAAGGTTTGATATTTGTTTTTTTATTTTCTTGAGTATTATGTTGATTTGTGATAAAATGATGAAAAAAAGTATTTTTGATTTTTCTAAGGGAAATTTTGTTTGGTTTTACATAACATATCTTTATTTGATAATAAAGTTGATTTGTGATAATATTTTGTGTTATTTCTTTAATGTTGATTAAATTATTCATTATTGGTTCTTCATTTTTGATTTGTGACCATTAGTGAGAATATTAATGTTGCATTATTTTTTTATAGTATGTTTTGTATAGTTGAAAAATTGTGTGTTAAAATTATGATTTTGTATTAGTGGGTAATGATACATAGGTCTATAAATAGGATGATGTTGAAATGAGAAAAATGAAGTATTAAGAAGTGATGTTTAGGGATACGAGAATTAATTAATTAATATAAAGTAGGAGGAATGTGCGATTCTAAGGATTTATGAAATTTTTATGTATTAGAAACATTAATGATATTAACTAGTTCATTTAATCTCTTATAATAATGAATGTTAATTTTTTAACAAAAATTATCTCATTGAAATTTTTGATTTAAAAATTATACTTAACAAGTTATACAATAAACTGTGATAACTTGAAAAAACAAATTATAAAGTGATATTGAGGATAAGAGAATTAATTAATTAATTAAAAGTGGAAAGAAGATGTGAGTTTAGGGAATAATGAAATTTGTATGTATTATAGAAATTAGTTAGTTGAGTTAATGTCTTATAAAAATTACTATTAAGTTTTTTTTTTAAAAAAAATATCTCATTTACATGTTTTATTTGAATCTATCTTTAACGTAACGTAGAAAAAATATGTGAGTCTAAGGAATAATAAAATTTGTATGTATTATAAAAATTAGTTAAATTAGCTAGTTGAGTTAATTTCTTATAAAAATTTCTATTAATTTTTTTCAAAAAATATCTTATTTAAGTGGCGACTTGAATCTATTTTTAACAAGGTATACAACAAAGATGGATAATTTAAAAAAGTAAATTATAAATATTGTTTAGATAAATAGGTAATTATAAATACAAAAAGATCAAGTTGATTTTGCATATTATATAATCTCGATTAAGTCTTATATATTATGGATGTTAAATAATCTCATTAATTTAGCCCATATATCTAATAAACTCCAAAATACTTATATAAATTTCTGGCATTGAATTACATTTGATTAAGTGACAATTGATTGGTATAAGTGGTCAGTTGCATTGGCCACTTATATAGATTTCTGGCATTGAATTACATATTAATTATGTTAGTAACTGAACTAGCTAGGAAATATGGAAGGCAATCATGATAGAAGTTGGATGTACAATCGTCTAACTGATAGAAGACAACTAACTCAAGAATTCTTGGCGGGTTTGAAAGAGTTCATCCAATTTGCTTTGGCACATTCAACTAATTCAAGCAGGGCGATCAGTTGTCCGTGTGTTAAATGTAGGTGTTTAAGATTTAAAGATCTTGGCACCGTGAAAATCTATTTGTGTAAAAAGGGATTCATGAAGGATTATGAATGTTGAGAATGTCATGGCGAAGTCTGACAGACATCGAGTGGTTATTACGGGGACAGTAGTCATCGAGATAACCTTAATCAATATGAGCAATTGGTTATGGATGCTGCGGGACCGTTGATCGGTCAATATTTTGATCCCGTTACTCATGCTAAACCGTCATACATGGGAGAGAAGACCGATACACATACTCAACCACAATACATGGGAGAGGATCCTCATCCGGAAGTCGATAGGTTCTATAAAATGCTTCAAGAAGCACAACGTCCGTTATGGGAATGTTGCGAACACTTTGAAAATAGTGAATATTCATCGCTATCGGCTACACTAGCAACACTAAGCTTGAAGACTGATCACCATATGAGGGAGAGGAATTACAACGAAATGATGCAGATCATGAGTAAGATTGTTCCCAAAGATAATAATTTGCTGAAGGATTTTTACCAAGCAAAAAAAAAAAAGGTGAAAGAGCTTGGTCTTGGATGTGAAAAAATCCATTGCTGCCCCAGAGGATGTATGTTGTATTACAAGGATGATGTTGAGCTGACTGATTGCAAATTCTGTGGACATGATAGATACAAAGTTGTGAGGAATGCAAGGAAAATGACCCGTCAAGCATTAAGCAAGATGTGATACTTTCCTCTCGTGCCTAGACTTCAGAGATTGTATGCATCCGAACAAACAGCTGAGGTGGCACCGGGAGCATTGCAGGGATGAAAACTTTGTGACGCATCCATCCGATGCCGAAGCTTGGCGTAAATTTGACGAGGAGAATCCTTTCTTTGCTATGGATCCCCATAATGTTCGTCTTGGTCTATGTTCCGATGGGTTCGCTCCTTTCAGCAATACGGGCAGGAATTAGTCATGTTGGCCTGTCATTGTGACTCCGTACAACCTCCCACCTTCTATGTGCATGAGAAGAGATTTTTTGTTTCTAAACGGGTTAATCCCTGGCCTATCCAACCCAAAAAAGAAGATAGATGTGTACCTGAGGCCTTTGAGAGACGAGTTGAAGATGTTGTGGAGTGAAGGTGTTCTTACGTATGATGTATCATTGAGCCAGAATTTCACCATGCGGGCTGCCTTAATGTTCTTATGTGTGAGTGGTTTGATAACAATCCGCGTGGGACAAAAGTGGACAAATATGGCAATGTTGAGATCCACTGGACAAGGAGATATACGGTTGGTTATGACCCATTCATCCTTGCTCAATAGGCGGAACAAGTTTACTATACCTTATACCCCACATCCCGTCAAGGGTGGAGGGGAGTTATCAAAACCAAAGCACGAAATATTATACCCAACTCGAAAGAGTCAGAAACAAATGACGATATGACTGAACCGTTCCAAGCTGATGTGGAACATGTACTGCCCCTAAACATTGCTGACGACGATGTACCAAGCAATCTGTTTAATTCAGCTGCGGAGTTAGAGTTGATTCCTATCCAAATTGACTATGAAGAATCAGACGATGAGACAGAAGTGATTTACTCTGATAGTGAATCTGAGTTCGACGATTATGAGACTCCAGAGGAAGGCGTGCAAGCAGAGCAGGTTTACTTTACCATTTCTAATTGATTTACATATGTTTAGTTTTCTAAAACCATCTATGTACAAGCATCTTCAATAGTTGACATTCCTTCCTTCAGCACACTGCGTCACCTCAGAGCCAGGTCGGGGAAGGAGGTAGTTCTTCCGAGGAACCAATCTGGGGATCGGTAGATCCTGCAACAGGAAAGATTTGGATGTGTCCTATGGGCACCACCGAGTAAGTCACGTAAAGTTAGCAATAATAATGTTACGATTTTCTACATTTAGTTTCTATGCTAATATTTCCATCATATCCTCTGTGTTCGGATTTCTTCCTTATATTGAGGTGTCTGATATGATCTCAAACCAAATATTTCGTAATTTCAATCTTCCTTACGGCTCTTGGACAAAGATTCCTAAGGCGAATGGGGAAGCTTGGTTCAATGAGTTCTTGGTAAGTTATGTGTTTTATGGTTATTAATTTCTTATCCAAATGCAAAATGATTAAGTACTTTTAAAATTTGGAGCACTGATTTTTGTTATTGATTTTTAGGATAAGTTTAAGACGTTGTCTGAACATCGTCAAGACCTTAAAAAAGCTTACAACCACAAGGCAAGCCGGTGGTTGTCTGAGAAGTTTTATAAATTGAGAAAAGGTAGAGGTAGGCAAGATTGGATTCAACCTGAGACTGCAGACCAATTAGTTCAAAATTGGACGTCCGATTAAAAATTCAATAATAAAAGTCAGAAAAATAAGCAAAATAGGGCCAAAATGGAAGGACATTCATATGCTGGCGGCTCCATTCCAATGAGTGAGCATAAACAAAAATTGTGAGTACACATTATTTTGTATTTAAGTATTCAATATTTTGTTCTTTGAAACAATTAATTAACGGTCATCATTTGTGTTTGCAGGCACTGTCTGGGGATGTTGCTCCAGAAGATGTTGACTGGATTGCCTTTGAGCGTACCCATTCCCAGCAGTCTGAAGGGAGTGAGCCGCGCTGGATTAACGCCAAGGCGCAGGAAGTAGCGGTGAGATATTTATATTGCATTTATTCTTTGTTTCAGACATCAGCATATTTATTTCATTTTACATGGCTTATCTGTGATGTATTTTTTTGCTTGTAGGACACCTATAAGAGTCTGACGGAGGAGAGAGACTCGTAGAGTGTGAACGACCCCACATCCTCTCAGTCCGATAACGAGAGTCTATTCATTCAGGCTGCAGGCGAATTTAACAACAAAGGTAGAATCTTCGGGTAAGGTGCCTCTGCCAGTCGATTTAAGCAAACGAAGCGCTCTTTTTGAATAAAGTACAAACAATAAACATAGTTCCTAATTTTTTGCAGATGAGATGAAGAAGATGAAGGCGTTGGTCCAGTCGCAAGCAGTTGAGCTGCATGAGACACGCGAGATGGTAAGGCAGATGCAGCTTCAACTCATGTCCCTAATGAAAAACAAGGGTAAGGAGCCGGCTCCTGGTGATGATGACAACTCTGGTGGTGGTGGTGACAATGCTGGTGGTGTTGATGATGATGATGATTATAATGCTGCTGTTTAGACTACTTTTTAGTACATGTAATTTGCAACACTATTATTTATATTTTGTTTTCTCTCTATGTAAAACTCTTTATGCTTGATTGTTATTATTATTATTATTACTATTATTATTATTATATATATATATATATATTTTTTTTTTTTATGGTAAACAGTTTTTTTAATATTTTCTTTAAAAAAATTTAAAATAAAATTCAAAACAAAATTAAAACAAAATAATGAAATTTGCGACGAAATTGGACTCTATTGCAAAATCCAATAAAATTAAAAAGACAAATTCTAAAAAAAAAATATTTGCGAAGGATTTTAATCCGTCGCAAATTCCTTTGTGACGGATACAAAATCCGTCGCAAAGTTGTGATGGATTTCGTTTTCGTCGCACATTTTGCGACGGATTTGATATCCGTCGCAAAATTTCGAATTTGCAACGGAAATTTCGAAATCCGTCGCAATTGGGATGAGGGTTTTTGCGACGGACGAAATTCGTCGCAAACTCGTTTTGCGACGGAAAACCCCTATTTTGCGACGGATTTTTTCCATCGCAAAAACAGTTTTTTTTTTTGTAGTGCTTCAAGCATTCCAAATATATTATTATTAAAATTTGTATATTAAAATTTTATGAAATTATTAGTTATAATTTTGATTATGTAGAGTTTTAGAAGAGTTATTAATGGTTAGTAAATTGGTTGTGGTAGATTGATTTTTGGCATGTGTTTGAGCTCTTGGATTAGGAGCATGTGTTGGTAGTAGTTAGCTTTGGCGAGAGGTAACCACTTTCCACTTGTTATGTATATCGATATGTTGTTTGTGAGTATTTTGTGAAATAATTATGAATATTTTAATAGAAATTTCCTTGTGGAACTTTATGATTTTAATTGTGAAATATATACATATATTTATTTATGTATAAGAATTGGGAATTGAGATATTATGATATGGTTATGAGAATTATTTAAATAACATGTTATGAATGTGAAAATTTAGGAAAATTCCTGTTGAGTTATTTATCATGATAATTATGAAAAGGGTTGAGTTGGGAAGAAATGGAGTAGTTTATTCCACCACGTGGCGAGGCCTCCATTAGTGCACGATGGCTGGCTTTCTATTGTCCACCTATTCAATGAGGGACTGGCCTACTAGTTCAATGAGGGCTTACGACACCCCACTAGTTCAATGAGGGGAAAAGACCCATGGTCTGGGATATATACTCTGAGGATTTTGGTCGGTCCTCATCACATGACCAGTGAACTTTTGAGTAACCAATAATATGGATGTAACTTAGCCCATGGGTCTAGTCGGAGACATAAGGCGATTCGGTTGGATTGATGGGAGGCATCTTGGGAATTGTGTTAATGAAAACTGTGATACAGAATATTGATACAGAATTCTTAACATAAAAATTTGTGACGTGTATATTGGTGAATTATATTTTTAATACTCTGTTATATAAATTGTTCCACTTGGCACCTCACTAGCACATATTAGTATTCAGTAATAAGTTGGATTGATGGTTACCACATTTTTTAGGTGATAGCTCCTGTGCGGGTCCATCAGGGAAGACCTCGGAAGCTTAGACTACTCTGCTAAAAGAAGTGCTTCTGTCTTTTTGGTTTATGTTGAATAATTGTATATTGCCACGTTAGGGCTCATTTTGCATACTCTGATTTGTTTTGTACATTTTGGCAAATGATAACGCATTACCTAGTTGTTGATCAACCCTTAAATTAGTGATAATGTTAAGTAAAATGGAGGATGTTATAGTTGAGCTGCACTATCAGACAAACGCAGATCGCGCGCTCGCTACCACTGGGTGTAGAGATCAAAGAAACTTGCAGATCTAATGAGGGAGAGGAAGGATATCGAAGACAATGTCCCTCTTGATGGCGATGACAAGCTCGAAAGGGGTAGAAAGGCGACAAGCTTCAGTTTTTTAACTTGGTGTTGTAGCTAGAGGGGGGTTGACGGTTGCTTACAATCACATCTCCATCGTGGTCCACAGTTACTGTCGTCATTCCGTTCATCCACGTCTCCACCGTTATCATCCCTCGGCACCGTTTACAGCCATCGAATGTCTCTTGCACGGAGGGCTATTTGGTCTTTCAATGTCCAGTTCCATGGAGCTCCCGACACTTCCATGAGTCAGGGTAAGGAACCCACTTCCAGAACTCTGAGGGTAATCGACGGTGAAGACATAAACATGGGCCAAAATCTTAGATGTTAGATTTTGGCAGATAAATAAATTATATTTTCTTAGATAAATAAATTACATTTTTCCCAGTCATCAATTACTCATTCATTTAGGTTCCACTTGTCTTCTATACAGTCCTAGTCAGCATCCATGTCATTAATTTTAGTCAAACCTTCTAACTTAACAGTCAACGTCCCAACCGTTAACGGTTTCTGTGACTTTTACTCCTATTTTGTAACTACAGTCACTTTCGCACCTAAAAAAAGCACTTGCTACTAGGCGCTCCTCTGACCAAAGCACATGTATATTTTTGCACCTTAACCCTAAATTATATGCTGCATCCTGAATTTTTTTTTTTTATACTAGTATCTCAATTAATTAATTTTCAGGATACTAGTGTTATAGGAAAAATATTTCTAAATACATGACTAAAACTTAATTAATTTTAGATACAGGGTACAAAAAAAAATTTCAAGACGCAACATATAATTTAATCCTAATAAAAAAAATGTCCACACCCCTTTAATTCGTAGGATAAACATGCAAAGGCGATGGAATGTGAACCTGGCCTCTTCTAATGTTAGAACAGTAATTAAACAGCCTAATTTCTTGATTATATTATACAAATATGAAGCATTTTTTGTTTTTTTTAACCAGCCTATTTGATTAATTATCCGAATCCAACCAGCTGTCCAAATTAAATACAGTCTTCTGGTCTTAACTACAGCGCAGAAATAAATTTTTTTTTTGTCCTATTTATATATTAAGAAAGAAAA
Organism: Acacia pycnantha; assembly: GCA_025563575.1. Classification (NCBI taxonomy): domain Eukaryota; kingdom Viridiplantae; phylum Streptophyta; class Magnoliopsida; order Fabales; family Fabaceae; genus Acacia; species Acacia pycnantha. The sequence goes on along the minus strand of JAMWYP010000265.1, from coordinate 178,640 downwards.
ATTTTATGTAATTGTATAATTCTACCCTTAATTTATTATTATATTGATTTTTTTTTTCATTGGATATAATGTATATTAAATAAATGTAAATTTGAAAATTGTTAAATTTTAAATCATAGTTAATAAAATTTAAAGTTTTTCTTAATCAATATAAAATATGTTAGAAGTGAATTATAAATAGTACTCCTATATTTTTTTAGCATCTTTTAATTTGGATCCGATATTTTATTAAAAATCTCCTTGACTGGAATGGATAAATGGTAGGTAAAACTAGAAGAAAATAGTGATGTGTTATTACTTAAAATATCAAGGGATACATTTCCAAACTTCATAAATATCAAATATGTTCCTGGCCAAGAAAAATATCGAATATGAGTGTTGTTTTTTTTTTTTTGCCCGGATCAAATATGAGAGAGTATATGAAAATCATTTTGGAAAAAGAAACTACATTAAATGGCTTTTCGTGTATTTTTCACATTATATATATATGAATAACACATTTCTACTGCTTTTTTGGCAGACAAATCATTCTGTAGCGCGAGGCAAAACGATATAGTTTTTTCTCCAAATTTTTATTAACACTTTCAGTTTGTGAAAACTGACATTTGACCAAAAAAGAAACAGCATCATAAAACCATCAAGACAGTACACTTGACATCGATATGGATGATTTCACTCTGTTTCTTGCATTTTCTTCGGATGATTTCACTTTGTTCACGAGATTAGTTTTCAAAGACTGAGAGCGTTAATAAAAAGATTTAATGTTTCTGTTTTTGCTGCAAAAACATTTTTTCTGTCACACTCACATAAAAGTGAGTGGATCCTATTATAAAGAAAATAGAGAGAAAATACTAATAAGACCTACTCACTTTTATGTGAGTGTGGCAGAAAAAAAAATGTTTCTGCAGGAAAAACAGAAACATTAAACCCTAATAAAAATATGGAGAAAAAACTATATCGTTTTGCCTCGCTGTAGAATGATTTGTCTTCCATAGAAGCAAAAATGTTATTTCCATATATATATATATATATATATATAGGGTTTAATGTTTTTGCATCTACTGCAGAAACTTTTTTTCTGTAGCTCTCACATAAAAGTGAGTGGAGCCCATGATAAAGAGATGAGAGAGAAAATAGACCCACTCACTTTTATGTGAGTGCTGCAGAAAAAAAGTTTCTACAATAGATGCAAAAACATATATATATATATATATATATATATATATATATATATATATATATATATATATAAATTACTAACATATGCAGCAAAACTCAACAACAATGTGCACATTTGACACAACCTTAATTAGTTCTTATTTAGTATAAAATGTAAAACTAAGTATGAAAAACAGAAAACATACCGTTATTTAATTACATATTTTTACTATTAATAAATTTGTATTTTTAAAGTATGAAAAGCAGAAAATCAATAAACCATTGTCCAAACTTCAAAACCAAATAAATTGTGATTTTTTTTAAAGAAACAACGAAATATTTCCAACATAACTAAAAAAAAAAAATCAAAGACTGGCTGGCTGGCTTTCAACTCTATATGGCCTTTTAAGTTTCGAGGTAAGAAAAATATATATTTTTCAAAGACTGGCTTGAGAGTATGCGGGTCAATGTCGACCTTACAGGGACAGAAGTTTTTCTCTCTCTAAATTTTAATTTTTTACATTTTTTCCTTAAAGAAATATAATTATTTATCCTTGAAATATATCCATAATTTTTATCTGTAACAAATAATAAAAATTGAGTGAGACTATGAGAGTGAGCGAGTATTAGGCAACATGGCAAACAAGTAGCTTCTTTCACGGTTAAACTCGATCAGTAGGGCAAGTGGGTAACTACCAATGGGTAGGTTAAACAAAAAAAAAAAAAAACTTGACGGGCCTGCAAGACTGGCTCTTTTAAGCCCTCGACCCTATAGGGCTAGCCTGACTTCATTTGGAAGCTCCATTTTATAAGCCCGACTCTTGAAGGGTCAAGGCTTAAACGAGTCAGCCTAATGAACTCGGCCCGATTTCCTGGCTCTATTTACATGGTTATTATAGTACAATCTTCCAAGCTTTTCAAATAGTATACACACAACAAAGGTTTTTGTTATGAAAATAGAGGATAAATTTGAGATGAGAGGGTAAAGGATAAGAGAAGAAAAAAAAAATCAAGAGAGAAAGTGGGGAACAATTCTAGTTTAGGTTCTTGTGTAGTTCTAATATTTGTACAAGGCCTTTATTTATAAGCCCTAAAGGTCACCATTAAGATATTATAATTCCCCTGAATGTACGTTGAATTGCCTTTTAGTTTTCTATTTGCTTTTTAGTTTCCCAATTACTATTCGTTGTAACTAGAACATGGAAGGTCAAAAGTCAATGAACATCCACATATTATAACATTTAATTTACATAATATTGGCTCCTTGAACAACCGAAATTGCCAAGAACCAGGAAATCTGCCGCCATTTCTATAAATACTTGTATTCAGTGAGATCAATGGAATGATAATCTGTTTGGAAGCACCTGATAACATACATTTATATGTTCTATAGCAATAGCGAGCAACTTAATTACATTAACTTTTGCAAGCAACAGATGCAATGAGAGCTCAAGAAAATGCCCTCACGAATCACTAGGGGCTGCCTTTAATCACCATCAATCATTTGACCCATCTTCAATTATTAATTATTTATTAGAACTGAGGTATGCCTTGATTCGTCATTTTCTTTTATTTATGTTCCAGTGCAACAAGCCGGCACTCCCTCTAGTTATTGGTCATAGGTGTACCGTAGAGGTAAAATGTCGTCCTGTGACCATAGGGGTTTGAATGGGAGCACAGTCAGTCATGTTAAAACGATGCAAGAGATCCATGATGCAGTTACCTTGGTTGAGATAAAGGCCAGTATGATCCCGAAAAACTTTTAAGCCAAGAAAATAGTGCAGAGAACCCATATCTTTCAAAGAAAAATTATCATTTAATTTGACAATAAAATCCTGAATGAAACTAGTGTTGTTGCCAGTAATCAAGATATTATCCACATATATCAAAATGAACACCAGAAGAGAACGAGTTCTCAAGAAAAATAAGGAGATATCACTCTTGGAATTATGAAAACCCCATTGAGTTCAAGGTAAGTCTGAGACGATCGAACCATGCATGAGGTGCTTGTTTGAGACCATAGATTGCTTTCACCAGTTTGCACACATGATTAGGGGTTCAAGGATTACAGAATCCCTCAGGTTGACGCATATAAACATCCTCTTGAAGATAGCCATTCAGAAACGCGTTATTTACGTCTAGTTGCCGAATTGGCCATCGGAAATTTACAGCAAGAGTAAGGATGAGACGTATCATGGCTGGCTTGATTACAGGGCTGAAAGTCTCGAAATAATCCACTCCAACTGCTTGTTGGAATCCTTTCGCCACAAGGCGTGCCTTATGTTTGAGAATCAAACCATTGGGTTTGAATTTGGTTTTGAAAATCCAGCGCGATCGACAACTTTCTTGGATTTATCGAAGGGCACAAGAACCCAGGTGTTAGAGTGCCAATGCATCAAATTCGTCGCGCATCACACGATGCCAGTGAGGAGAGGAGAGAGCCTCGGTAGCAGTACGAGGTGTACTGGCTTGAGCGATGGAATCCGGCGTCTCCGATCGGAGCAATCCAATAAAGGGATATCGTGGCTTGGTGATCCCAGATTTTGCCCTAGTGACCATCGGGTGCATATTTGGGGCAGAAGTAGGAGTCGAGTCTGGAGAATGGGTGGGTGTCGGGTCATGACATTCAAGTTGGGAGTGTGGACTTTGGGCCACTTCTTGGGCCTGAACTACCGATGATGAATTCAAATTGAGGGACAAGGACGAGCTTGGACTTGAATGTAATGAATCTGGAGGTGATAAAGGCCTGTCATTGAGAGGAACCTCTCTAGGGTCCTCTGCCTCGGCCAGAAGAAGCAGGGGATCCTCTTGTAGCGACATTAGCAGTTGGTTGCAGGGAGAGGTAGCGAAGTGACTGAACTGCTCTAGGTGATTTTCAAATGCCAGAAGTGAAGCTTGTGCTTCGATCCAAAAGAGGTCGGCTTTGTCTATTAACTTGACAACAATGGCGTTGTACTCCACGTCAAGGCCATTGAGAGTGTGAAGGATCAAATCAGAGTTGGAAATGGGAGATCCAGCGAGAACAAGCTGATCAAAGATGGATTTCATTTTAGCAAGGTATTCTTCCATATGCATTGCATTCTTCCATGTGCGATGAAGCTCAGATTGAAACATCATAACACGAGAGCAAGAGAAAGCGGCTATCAGATCACGAGCACCTATCCAGAGCTCGGATGCCGTACAACAATGGAGTAATTGTACTCCTACTTCTTGAGTCATGGTGTTTTGGAGCCAACCGACGAGCATTCGATCTATGGCATACCATTCCTCGAAGTCAGGATTTGAGACAGGACGAGTTGAACCAAAGGCGGTACGTGTTCGTGAAGGAGCAAGCACAGTGGTGTCAATGTGATTTTGGAGCCGGTTGCCTTCAGTGAGAGGAAGAACAACAGACTCCCAGACCAGATAGTTAGTCCTATCCAACTTGAGGGACATCGTATGGTTGGAAGAGGAAAACAGAGAATAGGTTCGCATAGTTGAAGAAGCTGAGGTCTCATTGGAAGTTTGAGAGGGAGACGAAACCATTTCAGAGAACCTGAGCTCTGATACCAAGAACGAATTTAGAGCAGAATGGAAAATATGCAAATAGAGAGACAAATGTATAAAAGGCTGAATGATCATTGAGGACCTCAGCATTCCATTTATAGATGAAATAGGAATCAAATGGTACAATGCAATAAGAGAATATGTACGGGATTTGTTACAAGGCAATATGGGACCACATACGTGTCACCTATACAGATGCTAAAGAATATTACAAGGCATATTCTACAGGATAAACAATTAGTGTTCACTAATTACAATTATGAATCGATAGCTAGTCATTAGTTCTAACATATTGTTATAAGATACTCTCTCTGCTATTTATTATAAAGCAAGAACTAGTAAGTGTATCTAGTTCTTTTTATAAGACACTTGCTTATTCCTAAATAACATTAATTATCTTTTCTATGTATGCTCATATCATTGTGGTCCTATTTATAAGTTCATTTTGACCAAATCTCACATACCAAGGAGAGATAGTTAACTCAATGATTATGGGGTGAATTTTCAACTTTGCCCTCATTTATGATTGAGTATTTTTCAATTGTTTCTTCTTTCTCTATCTTCATGGGTACAATTAATATGGGTAAAATTGTCACAATCTCATTTATTACATGAAAATAGACTTATAAATAGAACTATTTTTTTGGTCAAAATGGACTTATAAATAAGACCAGAATGATGATTAATAAGGGTAGTGGGTAAAAGTAATAATTAATATGATATTAGAGTTTAGTGCAATTAGTAGGGGTAATATTGAAAATTACTTAAATTATAAGACAATTTAATTGACTTTAACTATTTTTATTGATTTATAAGAATTGTTAGTTGGTGTCTTATAATATAGATCAGAGGGAGTACTAACTAACAACCAATTAACAAGTATTCTTATAATTCTTGTTATAAGGCACTTGCAAGTTTTTAAAGTGCATTTAATCAACTTTTCATGTTTGTCCGTATTTAATAAGGGTAGTTGAAGAGAGTAGTAATTAATATGATATTTCAGTTTAGTGCACGTAGTAAGCGTAATATTGAAAATCACTTAAATTTTAAGACAACTTTAATACTTTTAACTGTTTTTATTGGTTTATAAGAATTAGTTGTTGATGCCTCATAATAAAAACCAAAGGGAGTATTACTATATTTTTAATATTACATTTTTTTTTTCAATTTTATCTACAATAAATCTATTTTTGGTTATCTTGTGTTATTAGTTATTACCCCTCCATGTTAATATAAAATTTAGTTGACTCATTTGGGTATATTAAGAAACATGGTTATGTTAGTCATTTGTAACAAAATTAGGCTGATTTTTCAAAAATACTATCCTTTAGCTCTTAATATAAAGGGTTAAGGTGCGGATTTACCAACAAACTATTACCCGAGGAGCATTTGGCACAAAAAACAATTGAGGGGATCAAATTGGCCAACGAACTATTAAAAAGTGAAGAAAAACACAATTTGGTGCAGATTCGCCAACGAACTATTACCCGTCCTTTGTCTTGGTGTCTCCGTCTTCCATTGGTGTCATTGTGTGTCGGTGACGTCGAGCGTTTCCAAAGCTTCCAATGTTCTTTGGGTGTTCCACTCACCCTCTTGAACTCATTCAGCAATCCACAACTTTCGACCAGCACGCATCTTGCACCCTGGTTGCATCCCTCCGATGCCATAAGCAGCAACAGCCGCTGCCACAGCGCCTGCTCGCATGGGTCCTCCCATCTCTGTTGGTGTTTGCCTTATCCAACAAGAAGGCTTAACCGCTCTTTTCTCCAACATCTCTGCCACCATCCTACACCAGTGCCTTATATTTTAATGTAATTGTGATAGTTGTTTTTTTAATAGTTATTTGGTATTTTTTTTCACTTTTTAATAGTTTGTTGGCCAATTCGGTCCCCTCAATTGTTTTTTGTGCGAGGACGCTCCTCAGGTAATAGTTCGTTGGCAAATCTGCACATTAACCCTAATATAAAACATGTTTATCTAATTTGATTAGATTAAGAAAATTAGTTATTATGACATCTATTGTTTAGAACATTCTATTCATCTCCTTTAATTGAGTTAATTTCCTCATTCCGTTCTCTCATTAGTTATTATTGAGGGAGCGTCAATGAGATAAATTATGAAAATATTAACAAATATAAAAACTATGTCTTATATTTAAGATCAATATTAACCCCTTAAATATGTCTTATACTACTATTAAAGACCGGCGAGGTACTTTTTTTTCTCCGGAATCAAATATGAGAGTTTATGACAATCATTTTGGGAAAAAAAATACGTTAAAGCTGGTTTTCGTGTATTTTTCACATAATGTAAAATGAATCACATCTTTTTATATGGTTAATTTATGGATATTAGTAATTGTTATAAATTTATTACATATATTAATACGGACGATTTTCCTACATTGCTTTAGGCAAACAAATTCACAAGAAAAAAGATTGGCTTCCTCAAACATTTTACTGTCTTTATTTTTTATGCACCCTTATCTTATTATTAATTAATTATCATAATAATATACATATCTTTTATTTTTCATATTCTCTTTATAATAAAAGGTAATGAAAAAAATGAGAGTCTGTGGTGCACTTTCGAATTGATAAGGTTAGGTTGATTATTCAAAAAGAAAAGGGCTAGGAGTGGTGGTAAGTGTGGTGGCGGAGCAAAACGCAGAAGCTTCATGATTTTGAACCAAACCCTAAGCCTCCTTCGTTCATCTCTATTACCGACGCTCTTGTCTCTTAGCTATCCTCTCTTCCTCTCACTGTGCTTCCAGAAGACCAGAACTACCCTTGCTCGCAAACCGTCGCCCTCTTCCATCCAACCAGATCTGTCGTCGTTGTTCCCAAAGTCGCAGCTTCCACTACTATCTCTGCGACTCAGTTGTATCTGTTCTTCTCTTGTTCTTTATCACAGAGGTATACTTCATCTCTTTTCCCTTGGGTTATTTTGGTTTTGGGCAGTTTCATAGGGAAAACATGAGTAGGGTTGCAATGTGACAGGGTTGTGATTTTGACTCTGGATTTAAGCATGCTAGCTGAGGCTTGAAATGATGAGTTCTGATTTGAGGATTAGCAAATCATATCATTTGTTTTAGTAGTCTCTGTAATGAAAGCATATGAGTACACTTGCTGTTCTTTGGAATTGCGATTGTTCTTTAGCATATGATAGCAACAATCTAAGTGTTGCTTCAACTTCTTGAGAACTACGTTTTCTTTGTGTCAAACTTGGTGGTTGAGTTGCTGTGATTCTATAAATGTCATAATATGTTATATGTGGAAAAAAATTTGTGCAGTGGTGAATTAGTGCTTGATGAACTAAGCCCCTAATTAGCTACATGAGTTTTACATTGTGCTTGATTCAATGGATCAAGTTCTAAAATTCTTGAATTCTTTGACCAATTTCTGAATTTTCTTTACATACTGATGTGTGAAGGTCCTCATTTTGACATATTCCCATATTCCTTTACATAATGAAGTAATAGGACCGTTTTCCTATTTTGAGGGATTTGTTTTGTTCAAAAAATTCAAGAATTTCAATTCTTTATTTAATTGAATCAATTGCACAAGCCCATGCTACTATTGATGATACTGTTAAACCGATTTGAAAACTAATTTGAGATCACTTGTGGGGCTAAGAGGCAGTGAGTAATAAGATTAGAGGAAACATTGAGATGAGCTCGCTTATAAGTTGTAACATGTTCCTTAACTTGTAACCGTTGTGGAAATCTGAGTATACAAGGTTGCTGCTGGAATTAGTTTTAATACAAAATGCTCTGAATTGTTATGAAGCATATTGGCATCTAGGCTTTAATTTGAATGGTGATTTGAGTAGTTTATTGTCATACTGATAATTGCTTGCAAAATTGGGTTTTGGGATTGCTGGTGCATTTTGATACATTGTCCACAATGTTCTTAGCTTGAATGATTAATTAAGTTCTGAGCAAAAAAGGGGAGGGGTTAATTAAGCACTTTCACATGCTCCTAAAAAACATGATGGTCTGAAAAATTCGCTTAGTGATTTCATGCTTGTGAAAATCAAGTTGTGCCGAATTTTATCAAAATATATCTCAAATATATTAAAAATGAGAAGTCATCAAAGAATGATTTTGTATCGTTTTGTTGTAATAATTTAGTTGACTCTTGATTATTATTTTTCTATGTTTAGTTGAAGTTTTCTTTTCTTTTCTTGTTAATATTCTTTTGTTTTTCAATATATTTAAAACTTTCCTTAAAAAGACAAATTCAGGCCTCAAATCCCTCCACTAATTGTGTAGACACAAATACTAAATCCTACGTAAGTGGTAACTCATATTTATAGGGTATCATGACTATACCTATTGCGTACAAGCTAGTTAAATCCTCTTGTTAAGATAGAAGGAAATTTTACCTCCTCAAGCACCTTCCTCCTTTTATTTTTCATTGGGACAAACTTCCTCTTTTATTCAAGAGCCAAGATTGGGATAATGTCTTTTTACATAGTTGTATTCCAGTATATTTTAGTTAATAATAATAATAATAATAATAATAATAATAATAATAATAATAATAAGGAACGTCTATCAATTCCTCAGGATCCGGCTCCTCTTCTCTACGGCTCCTCTTCTCTACTCTTTCGATCTCTTCTCTACTCTTTCGATCTGTTGCCCTCCTTTTCTTTAAAACTGTGCTGTTTTGGCATAAAATAGTCAAAATTATGAAGTATTTTTTTCGTATCAGTCAGGATCATGAAGTATTCTTTTAGTACCAGTTAGTACTCTAAAATATTTTTTTAAGATAATGAAATATTTGTTTTTCAGTACTAGTGAATATCCTGAAATATTTTTTTAAGTATCGTTCAGTACCTTAAAATATTTTTTTAAGATCCTAAAATAATTTTTCAAGATCATGAAATATTTTTTGAGTAACGGTGTATTCTGAAGTATCTTTTGAATACCTGTCAATACTTAAAATAATTTATTTATTTTTTTAAAAAGGCACCAGTTGGTACTATTTTACTTTATTCCCAAATGATACAATTTTAAAGAAAAAGAGGGTAGTAGACCAAAAGAGCAGAGGCACTAGTGGAAAAAAGGCTTTTAAGACCGGACAAAAAAGGTACATTAGGACCGGACCCGCGAGCAGTCTTGTTCCAGGCGGTATTAAAAGTCGACCTTTAAGACCGGACTTTTACACGGTCTTAAAGATTTTCTTTAAGACCGGACATTTTAAACCTTCGGTCTTAAAAGTCGTACTAAATAAATCGAAATATTTTTGGTTCGGTCCTAAAACTCAAACTTTAAGACCGGACAAAAAGTCGACCGCTCTTAAAAGATCCAAATATTAAGACCGGACAAATATCAATCCGGTCCTAAAGATAGCGGACTCTAAGACCGGAGGAATAATTACCGGTCTTAAAAGACTGACTTTCAAGACCGGATTGTTTTAATGGGCCGGTCTTAAAGGACCAACTTTTAAGACCGGCTTAACACCTTTAAGAGCGGTGTTATATATACATCCGGTCTTAATATTTGAACATTTAAGAACGTATTTTTTTATTTGCGGTCTAAATTTTCCCGTATTTTTCCTGTTTTGTTCTTCACGATCAATATATATACACAAATCCACCATACAAAACAGCACATAAAAGTCGATATACTTTAAGCTACAAGCTATGAACATGAATAAATTGAATTGGGAAAAAGAATACAAATATTATCCACCATGAGTTATGTGGCCTCTTAATTAAGTCTAAAACAACTAAAGTAATTTATAAAATAAGCTAACATATAACTAATTACAAAGGCAATGAGTTACAATACATGCAACGTAATTCAACATACAAATGTAGTCCAATATATTATTCACCATGCCTTCATTTGATTCCCACCCAACAACGTAACATGCATCCTCTTTTATAACATGCCCCTTTGAAACGGATCCTGCCACAAAAACAAAACAAGAACAAATTCATATTCAATGATGACATTGTTTAATTAAGAACATAGACAGCGACCCCTTGTAAAGGAGTACTCTCGGGAAGATCACCATAATTTGAATGACTTTCCTCATCAATATCAATGACCCTCTTTCCTTGGAGAGCTACTGACCACATTTTATTTTCTTGATCGGTGATATAGAACACTTGTTTTGCATGATCTCGCCATAATAAAGGTTCATCTCCAAAACTTCTACTATTGACATCGACTAAAGTGAATCCTAGTCGATCGATCTGAACACCATTATTGACATTAACCCACTTGCATTTGAAGATGGGAAATCTAACTTTGACATAGTCCACCTCCCAAATCTCTTCAATAACCCCATAATATGGCATGACTGCCAATTTAGGCCTCTTGTCTTTCGAATTGGAGAAGTGCATAGATTCAGCCTCTAACATAACACCACTGTTCGCAGGTGTGCTCCTATCATCTAGGGACTTCGTGTAAAATGTATAACCATTGATCACATACGAATTCCAACTTATGACATCAAACTCGGGACCACGTGCTAACCATTTCATTGTCTCGAAACACATTCGGATCCCTCGACCTTTTGTTTGAACCAGTTTGCAAAAGTTACTGTTATGCTCCCTAATCAACCTTTGTTCGGTCATTCGATGGTTCTCTTTCCTTACTGCCTCTTTATGTGCGAGATATGCTGGCTTGAACTTCATCAACATTATTCAAGATGTATAAGTGGACTTGTGACAATTCATCACGATCCACACTCTTTACCGAAGCCCCACGTCTACCCCCTTCAAGATCTTTGACGTTTTGGAAGCCCAATATGTCTTACTTTGGACAAATAATTTTGACAAAATTCCATGGCCTCTTCGAAACATATTTCGAACAATTGATGCTTCGGCGGTGCGCGTTCTTCACATACCCTTTTAGGAATTTCATAGATCTTTCAATAGGGTACATCCACCGTAAATGGATAGGGCCGCACAACTTTATCTCCCTCACTAGATGAACAATGAGATGAACCATGATGTCAAAAATGAAGGAACAAAAAGCTTTTCAAGGTGGCACAAGATAAGATATCCTTCATTCTCCAATTCATCCAACTTTTCAATCTTGAAAACTTTACTACAAACCGCATTGAAGAAGAAACAAAGTCTAGTCAAAACGACCTGAAGATCATATTCGGCGATCCCTCGAATAGCTACTGGGAGTAGCTGTTGCATCAAGACATGACAGTCATGAGACTTTTGGCCTACTAATTTCAAGTCCTTCATCGAGACAAGCCTCTTAAAATTTGAAGAATACCCCGAGGAAACTTTTGTGCCATGTAAACACTCACAAAGCTTCGTTTCTCATCCTTAGACAAAGTATGAGAAGCCAGGGGACAATAAGTTCTCTTCCCATATGGCCTTGGATGCAAGTCTTCGCGTATTCCCATTGCTTGCAAATCCAATCTTGCCTTCACACCATCCTTCGAACTACCTTGTATGTTGAGAAGCGTGCCCACAATACTATCACATACGTTCTTCTCCACATGCATGACATCAGTGTCTAACATCAAGATTGCGCCAATAAGGAAGATCAAAGAATACAGATCTCTTCTTCCATATATTTGTTTCTTTTCTACTCTTTCCAGGCTTACCGAAGATGACACGATATTTTTAACCTTTTCATACACTTGCTCCCAGTCAATGCCACCGGAGCTTCTTCATACTCTTGGCCATCAAAAAGGCCTTCTTTAATCGACGATATGGGTGGCCCCGTCTAAGAAATCTCCTATGTCCAAGATACACCGTCTTTCTTCCATGTTGAAGTTGATGGTAGCATGTGCCTTCTTCACAAACCGGACATGCTTTATGGCCTTTTACACTATACCTCGACAAGTTCTGGGAAGTCGTTTATAGTACAAAATATCATGGCTCTCATTCTAAAGACCTCCTTCTTGAAAGAGTCAAAAACATCGACACCTTCTTCCCACAACTCCTTCAAGTCTTCGATCAAGGGCTCTAGGTAAACATCTATGTCATTTCCGGGTTGTTTTGGTCCCGAAATCAACATAGACGACATGATGTACTTTCGTTTCATGCATAACATAGGAGATAAGTTGTAAACAATCAGGACTACGGGCCATGAGCTATGTATGCTGCTAAGGCTTCCATAGGGATTCATTCCATCCGTGCTAAGGGCAAGCCTGAGGTTCCTAGGTTCTTCGCCGAAGTTCGGAAATAATTGATCGATCTTCTTCCATTGAGAAGAATCGGCCGGATGTCGAAGCTGTCCATCCGAAATCCTCTCATCTGCATGCCACCTCAGATTTTTTGCATCATTTTCATTCGCAAACAACCGCTTGAACCTTGGTATGATTGGAAGATACCACAACACTTTTGCAGGCCCCTTATCTGACTTGTACCGTGGGGTTTCACACATCGGACAACTCGCTTCTCTTCAAACTCTTTTCTATATAATACACAATCATTCGGGCATGCATGGATCTTTTGTACTCCATCCCGAGTGGACAAAGTATCTTCTTAGCATCATAGTAGCGATGCGGCAACACGTTATCATCCGGAAGCATGTCCTTCAAAGCCTCAAGCAATTCGAAAAACTCTTGTCGCTCCATCCATGACGTGCCTTCAAGCTTACCAATTTCAATACGGCGTTCAACAATTGGTATTTTTACACCCACGGTATAGCGGTGTCTCGCATCATTGCACATATTACCATATGCATGTGATCGCTCAAAAGCCTCTTCTCCTACATCACGGATAATGTCCTCTATGCGATCATCCATATCCGTGTCATTATCATCAAAGGCCACTTCCCATGTTGTTTCCCACTTGATGGCACTTGTTCACCATGCCATACCCATACCGTATAAGTCTTACAAAATCCGTGACAAATTAAATGTGTGCGTATAACTTCGGGACATAGTCGACACTCATTCAAACATTTTACACAAGGGCAATAATACTTCCCCCATCATCATGGGCATTTTTTTAGCAAATTCTATAAATTCCCTAACCCCATTCGATATTCAATACTCGTTCGTAAAGCATCTATCCAATCGTGATCCATAGTAGAATTCCTATATATTATTTAGACGAATTAAGAATTACATTTGGTCATAAATGCATCACGGTGAATCGAAGAACCAAAATAAATGCAAGACGAGGAAATTAAATGCAGGGATGAAGGTCTTGTGGACTAACTCCGTAGCATATGCGTTTGCCGAGTCGTCTTACTTCTCCGCTCACGAACGTTGATGTTGCGAGACAAGACAAGCAAGAGTAACCTAAAAACACTTGTTGGTCAGTTGGGTAGGTCTAAAGTGCAAATATAATCTTCAAAAACAATATTCGTTAACAACAGAGAATACCCATAACAACATTACACCGATTTCGTTAAACCCATGAAAACCAATAACGATAAGTCGGAAAGTAATAAAGTTTTAACCGAAACATCTCTTACAAACTTCTTCTATAGACGTTTAGCTAAGGAACCAGAGAGTGATTGTCGAGAAAGGTACGCGAAGCGGCGACGAAGCTGAGAGGGAAATTTCGAGTCGGAACCTGAGTATTCACTTTCGGCGCGACAAGAGTTCAGAGAAGGAAATTTAATTTTTCCGCGCGACAAAGATACCTTATTTAGCTTTTTGGATTTTATTAATACCGGTTATTAATTAAATGTCCGGTCCTAAAGATACAACTAACATTTTAAGACCGGAGTTTTAAAATTATCCGGTCCTAAAATTTTATTAGATTTTTAATTTTTAAGACCGGAGGTTTATAAAACATCCGGTCCTAAAATTCAAATTATCTTTAGATCCGTTACTTATAAAATAAAATGTCCGGTCTTAATGGCCTTCGTGATTGGTATATTAAATCAATAAAATAAATGATATTTTTTTGGACAAAAAATAAAGCAAAATTGGAGAATAAGTTTCTTTAATGAATTACTGGAGAAGAGCCAAAAAATTCATACAAAGTGTTCTTAATGTTTCTTACATTACTTGAATATATACACAACAACAAAAACACAAATGAAAAACAAGCTGAATATTATCATCCACAAGAATCGATTGAACAACCTCGGCGATTTCGGCGTGAAGAGCATTAATTTCCCACGGAGATCGGCAAGTTGTTGTCTTATTCTCTCCACCCGCAATATGAATGGATCATTACAGGAGAGCGGAGAGGGGGTCGAGGTAGGCGCGCTGGGGCCAACGAGTTGGAGAGGGGGATTACGAACATCTGCATGGCCGGCTTCAAGATGACGGTTGAACTCGGCAAGAAAAGGATCGGCGAAGGATCGAGGGGGTGCGGCATGAGCAATCTCTTCATCATCCGAAGAAATAACAATGGGTCCAACGACCCGAGAGTCTTCTAAACAATACGACGCACTGTCGTTGGAGGAGGCGCACCATATAATGATCTAGCCATGGCACGAGAGTGAGGCGTGTATGCACCCCTACGAGCAGTTTGCTTGTATCTAACCATGGTTTGAGGATTTTGAGAAGTTGGGGCAGAGAGCTAGGAAGTGAGGAGTTAACAAGGACAAAGAGGAGGTAGTGTGTGGAGTATATAAAGACAGATGGCAGGAGAGATAAACGTCGATGATGAATTCGTCAATTTACTTTTATACAAACTTTTAAGACCGGACTTTTATCTTATATCCGGTCCTAATTTTAATTCAATTACTTTTAAGACCGTCCTTTTATCAAATATCCGGTCCTAAAACTCATTTAAGACCGATATATTACTTGGTATCCGGTCCTAAAACTAATTTTTAATTCAATTACTTTTAAGACCGTCCTTTTATCAAATATCCGGTCCTAAAACTCATTGTTGAAATGAAAGTTCATTCTTTTCAAGAGTCCCTTCCCCATTGTTGAAATGAATTGAGTCTCTTCGGCTTCCACATAAACTTCCCAACTAGGCGTCTCCTCGTATTCCGAGCAAATATGCGTCTCCTCGTTAATGTTTCCTAAGCGTTTCACATTCTTCAGGATGGGTTCTCTATTTAAACCCGTTGTTACTTTCTTAACATTCATCTCCATCTCCTCCTAGAACCTCCACCGTAATGGCTTCTCCACCACGACGAGGTCCTCCTTCTGGGCAAAATCCTGAGGCACCTCCATATCCTCCTCCGTTGCCTCCGAAACCGAACTTCTACTCTTTGCCTTATGAGGCAGCAGAAAAAAAAATTATTAAATAAAATTTTTATTTCCCAATCGCCTTCCTTGTTTGTCTTTAACTTTATGTTCTTTTTTGTAATAAAGTTAACAGTTGCGACCATACAAAACAAAACAAAAAAACATTATTTACCTTTTTTCGAATAAAAACAAACAGAGTGACGACTATTCTCAAGTTTGGACCATCGTTGTCTTCCCCTCAACTTTTCCAGATGTGATGAAAATTTTCCGTGTCGTTTTCGTTATCTTCTTTCTTTTTCCAACTAAAAGAAAAGGGACACCGATGACGTTCTTCACATCCGAAAAGTTGAAACGAGAACAACGAAGCACAAAACTTGAGAAGAAAGCCAGAAACATGGTTGCCTTGAACCCTAACGATATGTCTAAAAATCGAGTCACCAACTCTATTAAAATGAAGAATATTAGGACCGGACGTTTAATAAATCCTCGGTCCTAAAAATTAAGCCTTATTTTAAAATTTAAAGTTAGGAGCGGACAACTAACAAATATACGGTCCTAAAGGTTTCGGCAATCTATTAAATAAAATGAAGACTTTTAAGACCTGACTACTAACAAATAAACGGTCCTAATAATTTAGCCGTATATTTTCTATACTTTTAGGATCAGTACTTTTAACAAATATAAGGTCCTAAAAGTCTCTACCCAAATTTTTTAGAATTAGACGAAGACTTTTAGGACCGGATATTTGTTAAATATACGGTCTTAAAATGGACGAAGACCTTTAGGACCGTACTTTTAACAAATATACGGTCCTAAAAGTCTCTACCCAAATTTTTTAGAATTAGACGAAGACTTTTAGGACCGGATATTTGTTAAATATACTGATCTTAAAATGGACGAAGACCTTTAGGACCGTATTTTTAACAAATATACGGTCCTAAAAGTCTCTACCCAAATTTTTTTGAATTAGACGAAGACTTTTAGGACCGGATATTTGTTAAATATACGGTCTTAAAATGGACGAAGACCTTTAGGACCGCACTTTTAAAAATATACGGTCCTAAAAGTCGCGAATACTTTTCGTGAGCCTCATCTCGGCTCATTTTCAACATCCGCCCGTACCTCAAACTTCAAGCACTAAATAGCTTTATCCACCATCCCATTCATTCGAAACCCAAAATGGACACACACAAATTGTTCGAAAAATAAACAAATTTATTATTGAATTACATTGCTATATTTACAAATGAATTAATTAGCTAGTCGAAAAATAAACATATGTACAGAAGGCTATTATTGCTACAAACATCATATATTATTTACAAATGAATTAATTTAGGACATTAATTATTGTCTTGACTTGGATTTTCTAAGACTAGTTTATACAGATATTCACAAAAAACCTCGCGTATGTGCTCGATTTCATCATCATCAAATGGCTCTTCACCCTTAAAGTGCAAACCTCTCGTAACATCAAAGACATGACGTACGAAAAGTTCGATCGTCCGGTTGCCGACGGGTCTAAAATTAACATATTATGTGCATATTTCATATGTAACATTAAGCCATCGATGATCCGTGAATTCAGCCATAACATCTTACCCTTAAAGTGACTTTAGTGTTTCCCTTCGTCACAATATCATATAAGTGTTTCATGACGTACGGGCCACATAAGTTCGATCGTTCCGGTTGCCGACGGGTCTAAAAATAACAATAAATATATATAAGAGCATGTTCGCCTCGCAAGTGTACGAGTTTCGCAAGTAATAAAGTGATAAATAAAGTATCGTTCCCACGAGGATTTGTTTAACAAATTGGTCAAACAAGAGGCTTTGTGAATTTCATCAAGTTGAGCTAAAACAAAGTTTTGATTTGGAATGTGAATTTTTAAAGTCTATTTCTAAAACATAAAATTGACAAAGGCAATTGATTCTTTAAATTCAAGGATAATTGAGCCTAGGGCTCTTTTTCCCCTTTTTGCATTTCATAAAACTTGGTTAATTTCCTCTCTAGTAGCATTTCAATAAATATATGTGTTAGTCTAAGGTTCTAAAACACTTAACCCGCTCTCTCAAGTCAAAATCAAGTTTCTCTTCTCATTAAAATGCACAATCTCTTGCTACAATTAATGAGAATCAATATTTAAGCAACAACCCTAATGTGACAATGCAAGGTTAGTAAATATATCTCTATTTTACCAACAAACCATCCATTTATCAAGTAAACTTCAAGACAAGCATGATTTTAATCAAGTTCTACACCTAGATTAGCTCTCTCAAGTCAAAACCTAAGTGAACAAATCATCTAAATGGAGGCCAATCATTTAGAAGCATTAAGCCAAGATTAAAATCAACACATACATATATTAATCTACCAAAAGAGAGGAATATTCAAGTCTTAATCCATACAAAGGGTCAAAAGAACCCTAGGATAAAGAGAAATTAGCCAAGCATGGCTTTAACAAAAATCATAGCAAGACCACTAAAATCAGAGTTCAAAAACATGCTGGAAATGAACAAGAAAAACTAGAACAGAGTTAAGTGAGATATCAAAACCAAGAAGAAGAACAAAGAATCAGCATAGCTTCTGCATTTCCCTTCTCCTTCTGCTTCGTTTTTCTTTCTCCAGCGGCGTGCTCTTCTTTTTTCCTTCTCTGCCAATTCCCCTTTTTCTCGTTCTCTTCTCTTTTTTTTCGGCTGCGCGTTCTGCCTCTTTTCTCTTTTTGAATCCCGCCTCCCTGTATCTCACTCTCTTCTCTTTTTTGTCCAGCGATCTCCCCCCAAAATATACCTCCAGCCCAAACCCAATTTGTAGCATTTTAGGTCTTTCAATTAATTCAATCCATGGTCGTGGGCCCCACAAACGCTGCACCTCTCCTCTTTTCTAATCAATTGCAACCAACCATAAAAGATGTCCTCTAGATCTGCTCAAGAAAAAAAAAAAAAGAACAAAAATTATATATTAATAATAATAATAATAATAATAAAACATAAACTTATTTCTTTTTTTTTCTTTTTTCTTTTTATTTAAACTAAAGTATTTCTATTTAAATTTGAAAACTATAATATTTACAATGAAATCCCTAAATAATATACCAATTTGATTTGATCTTATAACAATGTAATCTCATTTAAATCTCTTAAAATTGTTTAGATAACTCTCCAAATATCTTCAAAATGTACTTTAAATATACAAAATAAGGAGAGTTATCACACCCCCACACTTGCATCAAATCTTGTCCTCAAGATTTAAAGTTCTAAAACAGTCAAATTCAAGAAAATCATGGAAGCCAAATTTTTGAAGCAAGCTCTACAAAATTGAAATCAATTCAAACTTTCAAGAACTAAACTTTCTCAAAAATCTTTTCCACCTTCCGAAAATGCAAGTAGTAAGGAATCAATTTGGCAAAGATAAACCACAATAGAATGTCCTTCACAAGTCAAGTGTTTACACTCATCTCTCAAGATATGGGCTTGTGTTTCACTCCATTCCACCTATTGCAACTTATCTACCATAAGCTTGTTTATCATCTCAATCTCCACTTTATACATTATCCAATTGCACACTCAAATCAAAAGGACTTTCTCAAGGTTGTAATGATCAAGGTAGGATAATGAAATGAAAGTGATCAAATGGTATGGGAAAATACTTTAATTAGTGCCAAGTAATTTAATGAAATTTATGATGAAGAATGAAGGAATACCCACAAAAAAAAACAAACTTACTAACACTGTACATAAACAACCCCCCTTTTTTTTGTTTTTTTGTTTTTCAATACTCTTTTTTCTTTCTTTCTTGGATATCTATTTTTTTCTTTTTTTCTTTTTTGTTTCTATCTTTCTTTCTTTTTTTTTTATATTTATATACACATACTTTCTAACTCCTTCACTCTTTTAAATTGATTTACTTAGCACTTATTAAAGTAATAAAAATGAATGGGAAGAAAAAGATATAAAAATTGCATATCTCAAACAAAGGGCTATTTATTCTATGCAATTTTTTTTTCTTTAAAAAAAAATAAAAATAAAGGCTCAAATGGGGTAAACAAAGGATTTTCTTGTGATAAGGATGGACATTTGGCCAAACTAGCTATGAAATGAATGCCTAAATCCTCTTTGTGCATGCAATAGGATTTCAAATTTCAAAAGAGATTCAAGACAAGTTCTAGAGATGGAATCACAATAGGTGTACTCCCTCTTGAAAGAAATGAAACTTAGGGCTCAAATTCCTCACAAGTTCTTTGACATCCTAAAGTAAAGTACCCAAACCAAATCTTTACCTCTTTACTAACATTCAAAGAACATAGAATCAATTTCCAATCAAATTCACTCCTCTTCATGTTCAAATCAACCCAATTGTAATAATGCTCACAAATACTATTCACACTTCCATGAAAAAAAATTGAGGACAAAGCAAGTTAAAATCAAGGATACCCTCACCCCCACACTTAAATGTCACATTGTCCTCAATGTGAACAAGTAACAAAAAGTAGTGAAAGTGAAGAGCAACCATATCTAAGTGCAAGGGTAACACCAATTTCGTAGATTTCAAATTTCCACCAATGAATGTACTCAAGTGCTAACAGTCTCTTAATGATCATCACAAACATATTCACATGCACATCCAACTAAGACCAAGACTCATTTCCACGCAATATATCATCAACAATCAAATAGAACAAATCAAAGAAAAGTAGAAGAACACTCCCTATTCTTCCGTGACTTGCGCTTTCAATCCTTGCTACCAAACCGGAACACATCATCAAGGGCTTTCACCGTCCTACAAAATCAAACAAAGCATCAAGTAATACCTTGGGTTGCCTCCCAAGAAGCGCTAAGTTTAAAGTCTTCAGCCAGACTCTTCATGATGGTCACTCCTCATTAACCAAGTAGATAGTGGACACAAGCCTATCCACATCTCCACCCCAATAATGCTTCAATCGTTGACCATTAGCCTTGAATCTTTCACCCTTTTCATTTTCCACTCCACATCACCAAATTTAGATGCTTGAACCACCGTGAATGGACCGACCATCGAGACTTTAGCTTTCCGGAAATAACCTCAACTTGGAGTTATAAAGGAGGACACTTTGACCGGGTTCAAAACTCTTGGGAATAATTTTGCTGTCATGATCCCGCTTGGTCTTCTCCTTATATATCCTTGCATTCTCATAGGCATTTAGGCGGATTTCATCTAACTCATTGAGTTGAAGTAACCTCTTCTTCCCCACAAATTGGGTATCAAAATTTAGCTTTTGATGGCCCAATAAGCTCCATGCTCCAATTCCAAATGGTAAGTGGCATGCTTTTCCAAACACCAAGCGATAGGGGACATACCAATAGGCGTTTTGAAAGCTGTTCGGTATGCCCATAGAGCATCATCCAACTTGGTAGACCAATCCTTCCTCGTAGTTCCCACCACCTTCTCAAGAATGTTCTTGATCTCACGATTGGAAATTTCTGCTTGCCCATTACTTTGAGGATGGTATGGCAATGATACCTTGTGCTTGACACCATATTTCTTCATCAAGGCTTGAAATTGGTGATTGCAAAAGTGAGAACCACCATCACTTATAATTGCTCTAGGTGTCCCAAATCGAGTGAAAATGTTCTTCTTGAGAAATTTCAACACTGTCTTGGCATCATTTGAGACACATGCAGTGGCCTCAACCCACTTGGAGACATAATCAACTCCAACTAAGATGTGCTCATTGTTAAATGACTTAGGAAAAGGGCCCATGAAGTCAATTCCCTAAAAATCAAAAAGTTCAACTTCAAGCATGCTAGTCAAAGGCATCTCATTCCTCCTAGATATGTTCCCTACTCTTTAGCATCTATCACATTGGAGAGCAAAGGCATATGCATCCTTGAAAAGAGTGGGCCAATAGAATCCACTTTGGAAGACCTTTGCAGCAGCTTTTCTCCTCCAAAATGGCCACCATATTCGTAAGAGTGGCAACAATGCGTAATACACTCTTGTTCATTTTCTCGTACACATCTCCGAATGAGTTGATCAGACACCTCTTGAATAAATATGGTTCATCCCAAAAGTATTTCTTCACTTCATGTAAGAACTTACGCTTTTGGTGAGAATTGAAATCGGAGGTAACACTCCACAAACTAAGTAATTGACAAAATCAAGATACCATGGTGTGGATAAGCTATCAATAAGGAACAACCGCTCATCCGGGAATGATGCATGAATCACATCCGAATCATCAAGTTGAGCCTCATTGCTCAACCGTGAGAGATGGTCGCCACTTGATTCTCTGCCTTTCCTATCAAGGATGTTCAAGTCAAACTCTTGAAGTAGAAGCACCCATCGAATTAGTCTTGCCTTAGAGTCCTTCTTCATAAGTAGATATTTCGTGAGCTGAATGATCGGTGTAGATGATGACTTTAGTACCCACAATGTAAGACCGAAACTTCTCACAAGCATAGACTATGGCAAGTAATTCCTTCTCGTAGTGGTATAATTAAGTTGGGCACAATCAAGAGTCTTGCTAGCAAAGTAAATGGGATGAAATAGCTTTTCCGCCTTTTGCCCAAGAACAAGACCAACCGCATAATCACTAGCATCGGCCATGATAATGAAAGGTAGAGCCCAACTGAGCTATCAAGATAGGAGAAGAAATTAGACATTGTTTCACTCTTCAAAAGCTTTTAAGCACTCCTCATCAAACTTGAATTCTACATCTTTTCCAATAACTTGGAAAGTGGCTTGGCAATCTTAGAAAATCCTTGATAAATCTCCTATAGAACCCAAAGATGACCAAGGAAGCTTCAATACCCTTTACACTAGTAGGAGGAGGCAATTGCTCAATGATAGCAATTTTGGCTTTGTCCACTTCCAAACCCTTCTTGGACACCCTATGGCCAAGAACAATGCCTTCTTGCACCATGAAGTGACATTTCTCCCAATTGAGAATCAAATTTGTTTCTTCACACCGTTGAAGCACCGCATCCAGATTATCCAAGCACGAATCAAAAGATGGACCGAATACGAGAAATCGTCCATAAATACTTCAATGGTCTTCTCAATCATATCAGCAAAATGGACATCATGCACCTTTGAAATGTGGCAGGAGCATTGCAAAGTCCAAATGGCATTCTTCTGAAAGCGAATGTGCCATAGGGACAAGTAAAAGTAGTTTTCTCTGATCTTCCGGGGTTATGGCAACTGATTGTAGCCTCGAATAACCATCTAGAAAACAAAAGAACTCTTGGCCGGCTAGCTTGTCAAGCATCCGATCAATGAATGGCAAAGGGAAGTGATCCTTCCTTGTAGCAAGATTAAGCTTCCGTAGTCCATACATACTCGCCATCCAATACCGTGCGAGTGGGAATCAATTCATTTTGGGTGTTAGCCACTACACCATGCCACCCTTCTTAGGGACACATTGACTGGGCTCACCCATGAACTATCGATATGGGATATACTATTCCAGCTGAAAGCCATTTAAGAATTTCCTTCTTGACCACTTCTTTCATAATCGGATTCAAGCGCCTTTGATGCTCAATGGAAGTTTTGTGATCATCCTCCAATAGAATCTTGTGCATACAAATAGAAGGGCTTATTCCCTTGATATCAGCAATAGTCCACCCAATAGCATGCTTATGTTCTCTCAAAACTCTTAGTAGCTTCTCTTCTTGCAAATTAGAGAGGGTAGAAGAGATAATTACCGGTAGAGTGTTAGAATCCCCAAGGTAAGTATATTTGAGATGAGAAGGCAAAGTGGCTTCAACTCTAAAACCGGAGGAACTTCAATAGACGGCTTCAATGGAGTACTTAAGGCATCGACACCTCAAGTGGCTCAAGAGTCCTCGGCCTAGAATGAGGAAATGAGTCATAACGGAAGAGCTCTTCAACAACATCTTCATCCAACTCTTCAAAACTCTTCTCACCAATCAAGAATGCCTCTAAAGGGTCCTTAATCATGGAGGCATATGATTCCCGAGGAATAACCGCATCTAATACATCCACAAACGAGCATTGAGCGTAATCATCATGAAACTTCAAGGCTTTTTGCATGTTGAATATCACTTGCTCGTTATCAACCCTCAAAGTAACCTCACCCTTCTCTACATCAATAAGAGTCCTTGCAAAGTGGCTAAGAATGGACGCCCAAGGATTAGAGGAATTTTCCAATCAACTTCACAATCAAGCACTACAAAATCCGCGGGGAAGATAAACTTGTCAACTTTAACTAGGACATCCTCAATTATTCCTCTAGGTCTCGAAATGCTACGATCGGCCAAGAGAAGAGTTACCGTAGTGGGTCTTGGCTCTCCCAAGCCCAATTGATTGAAAACAGCTAGAGGCATCAAGTTAATACTTGCTCCTAAATCACAAAGAGCCTTACCATTAAAGTTGGTCCCAATGTTGCAAGGAATGTAGAAGCTTCCCGGATCTTTGAGCTTAGCCGGTAACTTCCTTTGAATGACTCGCACTACACTCTTCGATAATGCCACGCCTCAAATTCATTGAATCGCCGCTTCTTAGACAAAACATCTTTAAGGAACTTAGCATATTTAGGCATGCTCTCCAAAGCTTCAAAGAAAAGGAATGTTCACATGGAGTTGTTTGAACATATTCACAAACTTTTGAACTGAGCATCTTCCTCTTTCTTCTTGAATCTTTGAGGAAAAGGTAGTGGTGGCATAAAAGTAGGAGTGGTGGCCTTTTTCTTTTTCTCATCATTCATCTCTTGCTCCACCTTCTTGTCCTTGCCAACATCATTCAAACTTTCTTCAAGTTGCTTTCTCTTGTTAGTTTCATCTTCCTCCCCACACTTTCTTCTTCAACATCGTCAATCACTTGATCATCTTGTTTTGGTTGAGGAGTACTTGAGCTAGGCACATCCGGTAGTACTTTGCCACTTCTCAAGTTTATGGCATTGCATTCCTCTTTTCCAACTCGTTTTGGATTAGGAATGGTGTCACTCGGAAGATTGCTTCTTGCCATAACATTCACTTGTGATGCTAATTGCCCCATTTGCACTTCAAGATTTTTAATAGCAGCTTTCATGGAGAGAAAAAGTAGCCTTAGTTTCAACCCTTGAAGATTCCACCTCGCACAAGATTCGAGCTAGCATCTTGTCGGTTTTAGATTCCTCTTCCTTAATAGGAAGCTGCCTTGATTGCATTTGAAAACCAGGTGGAATAGGCTTAGTGCCAGATGTAGACCCATGTGCTTGATTCAAACTATTACCTTGACTCCAAGAGAAATTTGGGTGAGTTCGCCAAGCACTATTGTAGGTTTGTGAATAAGGGTTGCCTTGAGGATTTTGGAACTTGCCCATGTAGTTGATGATTCAAGGGCCATATAAAGAGGACAATAATTAGGCATATGGACATCATGGCATTGATCACATACAATTGGTGTGGCATGAACAGAATGCACACCTTGAGAAGTGCTCTTTGCACTTGAGACTCTAGCACATCAAAACGCTTATTCAAAGCGGTTAAGAGAGTTGCAATTTGTGAGGAAGAGTCTTCTTTTGCATTAGGCATAGCTTGGTTAGTCCTCCTATCATTGCCTTGAGTATTGTTTGCGCACAACCGATCCAACAATCGAATCACCTCATTCACAGAACATTCCGTATCCTCCATTGGTCATAGAATCAACCATTGCTTTAGATTGAGGATTAAGTCGAGTACAAAAATTTGGACTACAACCCATTTGTCCACCCCATGATTAGGGCATTGCTTCATTAACATCTTGTATCTCTCCCAAGCGGCATAAAGATGCTCATCGGATGTTGTTTAAAGCTTAGAAATTCATCCCTAGCTTCCACAGATTTGTCATCAGAAAAGAATCGAGCTCTAAACTTAGCCTCAAGATCGGCCCAAGAAGTGATAGACCCTTCCTAAGATTGTTGAACCAATCTCTAGCCTTGCCTTGTAGAGAAAGAGGGAATAACCGTAGCTTCAAAACATCTTGGGAACTCCATTTTGCTTGAAAGAATCACACACTTCCAAGAAGTACAACAAGTGCTTGTTGGCATCTTCATTGTAAAGACCATGGAACATCCCATGCATTTGAAGCAATGTTATCATAACCGGCTTGATCTCAAAGGTACGTGCTTGCATTTCCGCATTGCATATTCCGACTAGCAAAATCATTGACGGTAGCTCTATCATATTCATCGTCCGCCATGGTTTCGTATGCATTTCGCCTCTTCTTCAATGAGAGGTACTCCGTTAAGTTCCACTACCAATTCGTCCGGATGCAAGTTTTGCATATACCGAAATGGTACCTACAAGAGAAACAAGCAAGAGCGAGTATCAAACTAAAACAAAAATCAATAAAGGAAAAGAAAGAAAAATTGTAAACCTAACTAAAAGCTCAAGCAAAGTTTACTAACACAAGCCCAAGGTTGACCAAAGGATTTGTTTACACAAATCCCTAAGAACGGCGCCAAAACTTGTTCGCCTCGCAAGTGTACGAGATTCGCAAGTAATAAAGTGATAAATAAAGTATCGTTCCCACGAGGATTTGTTTAACAAATTGGTCAAACAAGAGGCTTAGTGAATTTCATCAAGTTGAGCTAAAACAAAGTTTTGATTTGGAATGAGAATTTTTAAAGACTATTTCTAAAACATAAAATTGATAAAGGCAATTGATTCTTTAAATTCAAGGATAATTGAGCCTAGGGCTCTTTTTCCCCTTTTTGCATTTCATAAAACTTGGTTAATTTCCTCTCTAGTAGCATTTCAATACATATATGTGTTAGTCTAAGGTTCTAAAACACTTGACCCGCTCTCTCAAGTCAAAATCAAGTTTCTCTTCTCATTAAAATGCACAATCTCTTGCTACAATTAATGAGAATCAATATTTAAGCAACAACCCTAATGTGACAATGCAAGGTTAGTAAACATATCTCTATTTTACCAACAAACCATCCATTTATCAAGTAAACTTCAAGACAAGCATGATTTTAATCAAGTTCTACACCTAGATTAGCTCTCTCAAGTCAAAACCTAAGTGAACAAATCATCTAAATGGAGGCCAATCATTTAGAAGCATTAAGCCAAGATTAAAATCAACACATACATATATTAATCTACCAAAAGAGAGGAATATTCAAGTCTTAATCCATACAAAGGGTCAAAAGAACCCTAGAATAAAAGAGAAATTAGCCAAGCATGGCTTTAACAAAAATTTAAATCTCTTAAAATTGTTTAGATAACTCTCCAAATATCTTCAAAATGTACTTTAAATATACAAAATAAGGAGAGTTATCAGAGCATATATAGCTTACTGACCAACTTCAGAAGGCAATTATGTCATGTCCAATTATGTACTAACCTTAATTTTGTGCCATTTAGGATCTGTGAGCTGAGCACCACGCTTTTTTTAGCATAAGAAGATAACATAATGCAACTCCATGTTCATGATGACCAAGCGCCGGTGGTTGCTGAAAATTCACAAGCGATAAAGTACTCAGTGATATATATATATATGTAGCATAATTATATTAAGTGAATTGCAGACAAGTATATATGTATACCCGAGCCAGTGTGGAAACAAGTACACCTTTCTTTGCACTTTACACAACCTATTTGATATGTACTCCTGTCTCAATTCCAGAGGTAGTGTTGTGCTTGCATACACCGGGCACAAGAATCCAAAATCCGAAATTCTCGCCATCTTGAACCGGGTTTCTCGTGCATGCACCTACAAGAATGACATCGATGAGGGAATTAGTATATATGTATATATGTGTGTCTAAACGGTGCATTTCAATTATGTAATCAAGGAAGAAGATACTTACTTCATAAATAGTTGAACACATGCACTAGTAACCTCGGCTCGAGAGCGGCATGGACTCTACATCTTCATTATCAACTAAAAGCGGTTGAGGATGAGGGAGGCCTACTACTTCATTGACAGGCCACGATTTATCTTTAAACCATTTTTTGGATACCAAATCTTTTATTTTTCATTGGCCGTCAACTTAGCAGTAGGGGATGAAATTTGAGGAGGGGGTGGAGCTTGAGGAGGGGGTGGAGCTTGAGGAGGAGTAGAGACATCTACAAGCTTCACTGGTCAAGAGATGAAGGTTCCCTTGACATCACTCACAACCTTCACTCATCGGTTGGGAGAGGGACAGTGCATCAAAGATCACCTCTTCAACTCGACACTCGACTTCATCATCGACCATTTGTTCGTGGTGTACAGCTTGATCCCAAGTTGTGGACGGTCCCTTTAGCAACCAATTGTCTATGACCATCACGATCCTCCACATACGGATGACAAGGTTGCTCGACTCATTTGTCCAACAATGCAGGCTCCTCTAGTGCTCTCTGCCGCATAGGTTCAAACAAGGTGTCAAGGGATCCACACTGGTCTCGGCCGAGAGCTCAGGAGGAACTTCATTTTCTCCATCTCCTCCTTCATCTTGCTCATCTCAGATTGAAACATCCTCAATGTAGCATCTTTCGCCGCTGATTCCTCACTTAATTTCATCCATCTCCTCCCGGGTAACCATACTTTGTCTGTGGCGTTTGGATTTACCAAAGTATTGCTTTAGGCCTACCCGTCCTCCAATCCCCCTTACACGCCCCGCGTGATCTGGTTTTCCGGGTCGCGGTGGCCGAACATCATTCCTCCCGTCCGACGCAAAAGATCCCTCTGCCTCTTTCTTTTAAGATCTTCCCGTAAGATACGAGATAACGAGAAGCTTAGTGATGAAACATGTTTAGTAAGTAAAAATAACAATATCGATACTTACAATTGTTCGGCAACTACACGAGTTTTTCACTCGTGTAGGCGCCGCTTGGCTTTTGCCGAATATACAACCGAGCTCCTCGCGACGTATTGGAGATGGCGGGTGGTCAACTACCGTAGAAGGATTGGATTCAGCTTCATCTTCTAATCTCTTCCGTTTGGCCGCCATCAAATCTTTTTCGGCCTTTTCATATCCGCCGCGAAAGCCCCGTGTGGGCAATCATTCTTTCTCCCAATCTCCGATATTTTTCCCTTATTTTCTCGTGAATCAGATTGAAAACAACTATATATCAATTATGAATTCCAGCCATGTCACTAACGTAAATTAGAGAACTTCGCTTGATATGAACGTCAAACATTAGTCAAATTCACTTCATCAAGTTTCAACATTTTACTTAAGGAAGATGTAGCATTGTAGAAGAAATTGGGAAAACCAAAGGAAAGGGAGTTGCAGAAATGCGCCAACTCGGTCAATTCATTCATTCATCATAAATGGTTCCTACACATATTAGAATAACTAACTAACTAACAACAACGTCTAACCATGGCCATTACACAGTTTACATATCAAACTTGCATGGAACTAGGACATGCTCCTCTCATGCAGGACAAAGGCAGCAAATGTATACTTCTATTCACACACCAAACCATTTAACTAACACGATTAGATGTACACAATAACATTCACATATCTTCACAGGTTAATAAGCAAACAAAAGTGCAAACAAAACTAAATATAACTCACCAGAGCTTCAGGAGTGGTCCGCTTCGAACAAATTGTTGCCAAGTTTGTTTATCAATAAATTTGTACTTGTCCCAGAGTTGATGGTCAGGCTTCTCCTCGGCAAAAATATAAGTGTTAGCTTGAAGGTCTTAAACTTCCCGAACCGCTCGGACAATAAGACAATGTTGAGTCTTTGAACTTCTCAGACTCTGGGACGGTGAATGTAAGCCGGATAGTGTCCCACATAGGATCCTTTATTGTTTTTGGTCCACATTTTTCCACTCATCAGTCAAAATGCTAACCTTGCTGCGTACTAGAGCGCCGAACAAAACTAGTATATGTGCTTTTATTAGGACCGAAAGGTTGCAAATTTTCATCAAAATGAATCTCGAGCTTCGTCAGTATTCCGACTAAGGGATACTTCCATCATTCGTGTGCCGCTTCTACCACGGCGTGCACGCGCGAGGAGGCTCAATGTGAGATGAAGAGGGTTCGTTTGTCAGACCTCCCGAGTCAAACCAGTATCTCGGAGTTTCAAGAACACGAGTGGAATCGTTTTCACCGTTCATTTTCAAGACAGAAGAGAGGAATGCCCGAGAAAATGAGGGAGTAACAGAGGCTAACAGTGCGCGGGCGAGGAAGAGAGTAATGGAACAGGAAGGGTTTCGCAACGTGAACGGGGTTCTTCGGTGAGAGTATGAGAGTGACAATGTGAGAGTGACAAAAGCTTCGCGTGAAGTTAACGTTTGGCGCTTCATTTTTAAGACCGGACAAATACACATATACGGTCTTAAAAGATAACCTTTAAGACCGATCTCTATATATGTCCTAGTCTTAAAATTAATTAATTTTTATTCAAACTTTAGTACGGCCAAATTTTTGGTCCGTTCTTAAAAGTCTAACTTTTAAGACCTGGTCATTCTCAGTAACTATGGTCTTAACATTTATTACTTTTTTATTTAAACTTTAGTACTAGGACAAATTTTAAGTTCGGTCTTAAAAATCAAAGTTTTAAGACCGGCTTTTATATATGTTCGGTCTTAAAACTTTAATACCTTTATATTTATATTTTTCCGTATTATTTTGGAGTGTAGAAAATATAAGTCTGCCTTGATGAGATTTCTACATAAAAGTATTTGATATTTCAATTTTTTTATTAACATTTTTAAGGCCGGTTGTTATTTTAACAGGGAGGCAGTCTTAAAGCCCTTTTTTGCACTAGTGAGGAGAGAAGCCGAATCCAATTTCTCATGCTGTTTTGCCTTACTATTTAGCAAAAGTCACCAACTTTATTTGACCCCTCTTCAAATATTAAATATTAATACTTTATTAGAACTGAGGTATGCCTAGAGCTGGCAATCAGGGCCGGCCCGTGAAGGGCCAGGGCCTAACAGGGCCGGCCCTCCAGGGCCTGAGGTAAGAAAAATACATGTTTTCCAAAGCCCGGCCCGAGAGCACCAGGGCAGGCCAGGCCCTCCAGGGCCCGAAATTACTATTCCAAATTTTAATTAATTTTCCTATGTTTTTTAAAGAAATATAATTAGTAAATTACATCACAAATCATCCAACAAATAAGCACAGTCACTAATTCATAATCAAAAGCAAACTATGTTCACAAATAACTCACATAAAACATAAGAAACATACCACTAAACGACATTAGTACGATGACTATTATTGTAACAAATAATTTAATCTGTTAAACATAAGAGTAATTTTATTTACAACAAATAATAAACCAAATCATAAAATTAGAGTATATTTATTATGTATTTGTAGTTAAATGGACAAATAACTCTATAACAAAGACAAAAATATATAAATTAATAAATTAAAAAAGAAAAAAAAAAAGAAAAAGCTACAGTGAAAAGGGCCTGCAGGGCTGGCCCGCGGCCCTCCAGGGCCGGCCCGTTTAAGCCCGAGGCCCTCCAGGGCTGGCCCTACAACAGGGCCAGGGCCTAAACGGGCCGGCCCGATTTGCCGGCTCTAGGTATGCCGTGACCCATAATTTTTTATTTATTTAATTAATACTTTATTAGCACACTAAGATATGCCGTGACGCATCATTTTCTTTTATTTGTGTTCCCCTTCAACAAATCGGTATTAAGCACCAACTAATAAATTTTTTTAATCTTTATTTTAAAGTATTTGTAAGTTTTTAAGAAAAATTAATTTAATTTTTCATGTCTCCTCATATTTAATAAGGATAGTTGAAAAGAGTAGTAATTAATATGATATTTGTATGTAGTGCACCTAGTAAAGGTAATATTAGAAATAATATAATTTTAGACATATTTTAATGCTTTTAATTTATTGCCTTTATTGGCTTCCTCAAACATTTATTTACTTGCCTTTATTTTTTATGCACCATATACATTGTTTTATGAAAAAATGATAAATAAATACCATATGAATTTGCAAAACCCCTAGAAGTCTCCCAAATTTATAAAAAAACTGAGAGGTACTAAGAACCTATGAGAGATATGCAAATTCGAATGAAATTACCCTTTTACCCTTTGTAACATCCCCGTTTTCCAAAAGTAGTATAAAATTTTTTCCTTTTTTTTCTGCCTTTTTTTTATTTCGTTTTTTTTTTCAATTAATTATTTAATTAATTAAATAATTATTTTTACATAATTTTTTACAAAATTCTCCTATTGGTCCATTCTTGCATTTAGGCTTAAAAATACCTAAATTCAACTATTTTTCTCCAAAATTTCCAAGTAATTAGTAAATATACTTTTACTAATTTTCAGCCAAAAACGACTAATTTTAGGGTTTTACATAATTATTCCTGAATTTCCTTTGCTTATACTTAAGTAATTAGCCAGTAATTACCTAATTACTTAATTATCACTTGTTGATAATTTTCTTAATTAGAATATCTTATTACCTCATAACACTTGCATTGACATTTGTGTTTCCATGTCTCTTTCATTATACTAGAATTTGTGAGGGTATTTTGGTCATTTACCACTTTTTGAGCATTCTTCTACAATTTCTCCAAGTTTGTAACTTAATAAATTACCTAAATTAGGGACAATATCCTTCCCTATTTCAAATAGATTTTTACTTGCTTCTTTTATAGCTTTCACAGGGGTATTTATAACCCATAATGTGTTTAGGGACCTATTTGCAAATCTTCAAACGTTGTAGGGACCTAATTGCAAATTATCTAATTTCAAGGGAAATTACCCTAACAACAAGGTAAACTCAATACAAGGTGTTTGAGACCTCATATTCACCTATTTTCAATAGGTATATTTCCCAATTTTTGATATTTACCCTAAGTGTGATTTTTAGGGTATTACATTTCTCCCCCCATTAAACAAAATTTCGTCCTCGAAATTTGCACTCTACCCACTAAACTTCGTACGAACTAAAATCCGTTCTACTCGGACTTTGGACTATACGCGTCGGGTCTTTACTTCGTCGAAGGGCCGCCGGGGGGTAGGGTTTTTTTTTGGGGGGGGGTTTAAAAGAAAATATATATTCATTGAAAGTGTGGGGGTGGGGTTTGAACTCCTAACCCCCCACACATCCATGGGGACTTGGTTCCTTTAATATATATACACATTAACAAATATATATATTCTTTTTAACATTTTTCAATAGCATTTATAAAACTTGCAACGGTATTTACAAATTTTGCAACACCATTTACAAATTTAGCAACGGTATTTACAACGTTTTTTTAAATTTTCTTTTCTGCCTCTTTAATGCTTCTGAGTGAAAAACAAAAAAATATGCACATTTATAAAACTTATAACGGTATTTACAAATCCTGCAAAGCCATTTACAAATTTAGCAACGGCATTTACAATGTTTTTTTTTTAAATTTCATTTTTTGCCTCCTTAATGCCTCTGAGTGAAAAACAAAAAAATTATGCACATTTACAAAACTTGCAATGGTATTTACAAATTTAGCAATGACATTTACAACGTTTTTCAAAATTTTCATTTTTTTTTCCTCTTTAATGCTTCTGAGTGAAAAAAAAAAATATGCACATTTATAAAACTTGCAACGGTATTTACAAATCCTGCAATGCCATATACAAATTTAGCAACGGTATTTACAACGTTTTTTTTTAATTTCCTTTTTTTTCGTTCAAAAAATGTTAAGAAGAATATATATATTTTTCAATGTATATATATATATTAAGGGAACCAAATGACCCACTTGGCCCCATGGATGTGTAGGGGGTTCGAACTCTACCCCCCACACTTTCAATATATATATATATATATATTTTTTTTAAAAAAAAAAAACCCACCCCCTCATTGGTGCCCGGTGTCCGGCGGCTAGGGGTGGAAACAGGCCAGGCCAGGTCAGCTTGACCCTTAACAGGCCAGGCCTGTTTTGCCACAAAGAGGCCTGAGCCTGGCCTGCTACAGGCTATTTTTTTGGCCTGAGCCTAGCCTGTATATAGGCCTGTGGCCTGTTAACCCCCAAATTATCACTTTACCAATTTTTGGAGTAATCCATTTCTGCACAAAAACCCACGCTTGCACCAGTAATGTAACATCCCAATTTCAGAGCCAATTTTTTTTTTAAAACATCAGAGTAGAGCATCGGCGGAATAAAAACATTGAGTAACTGATTATAACAATAACTGTGGCGTAATCGCTGTCATAAAGATTAATACATTATCTCGATTAAGACGTTATATCTCATCGTAGATCATTACTCGGTCTTCACGTGGTCTTCATCTTCATGTGTGATGTCCGCTCTGCTTACTCTTACCCTCCGTCCATGGTCTCTCTCTCCGAGACCTTGATGTGATGCTATAGTAAGAGCCGAGATCCAACGTTCATCGGATCTCGGTTACGGTTAACCTCATGCTTATATAACAAGATATGATCAACGAGATATTTCTAAAAATACAAGAATGATTCTTGATCATTTAATAACAACTACCCTACAAGCAAAGTTATCTCTGTCTGCACTTTAATTGTGTGCCACGATGTACCGTCGTGTCCGTAGCGCTAGGAAAACATGACGGTATTATACTTAATATAACCCGTAAAGTTGTAAGTGATTATCTAAGTTTATTACCTTAGTCACTGTGCATGGCCCAGAACAGAGTTCCACCCATGGCTTATGAAACTATCCATATCATATATAAGCAGACTATAAGCATCAGAGTCAGTGTTACAGTACGTCGCGAACGTACCTTCGTTTGATGGTACTTCGGTACTTTTGACGGAAATTGCACGTTTTACGGAAAACGGTGAAACGTCCAACAGCTGGCTCGTCGGACAAACGTAACGACAGCAAATCGAGTTTTCGATGTCCTATAAGAGTAATATCACTTTTATTAGTGATTTGACAACATAACTGGCATTTTAGGTAAAAATTACCATTTTGCCCCTATACCCCTAATTGGCGGAATTTCACCAGCACTTCGTTACTCTAGCAAATTTTCTTCCCGAAATTTCGCCAGAACTTCGACGTAATTATGATTCTCGAAAATAATGACTAAAATAGCCCTCCCATATGATACCCAAATCATACTTAAAATTTAAAGGCTATTCTAACATTATAACCCCTACTTTTGAAAAACTGCGAAGCTTCAACTTTTCGAACCCGATCCCTACTATGTTTATACCTCTGCATATATTTTCAACGCAAACAAGGCTTCAAACAAGAATAGGAATCTAGTCACCTACTTCCTAAATCTAACTAACAATTCTACTAACTACCGAACTAAAACTAAGAACTCGAACTTAAAGACTAAAGCCCGAAAGACTTACCCGTTGAAGACTTCCAAACAATTTTCCAGGGCTTCGCTACAAAAATCTCCAGAGCTTCTCTCTCTTCTTTCTCCCTCTAGGCTCAGCCAAACAAGGGAAAATGGTGTGAAATATGAAGAGAACTCTTGCCTTTATATAGGCAAATTTTGGGTCCTAAAGTGTAATTTTCCCTTCTCAAATTTTGGGTCCAAAGTTGTAATTTTCCCTTTAATATTTTGAAGAGTGATTCTTGGCCACACAACACACCAAAACGTGCTGCCCCTTCTCCAAGCCAAAGGTGAGCCAATTGGATGATGACATGTGTCCATCCCAGCCCCTTTCCAGACCAATTTCCCCGATCGGTACCCGATTCGCGTAATTTCGGAGAAATCTCAAAATTCTGGATTTAAAACTTTGAAGACATATTCTCTCTTACTAGAAATGTCCAAGTTAACCTAAATTTTGATTCCATATAGGGCTCCAACTGTCAGTCTGAAGTTCCTCGAAAAACGTGTCCGTACGGGTCCGGTTTCAGAACACATTTCTGGAAACATCATCTTCTCCAGAAAAATTCACTGATTCCAAATATGTCAAAATAAATTTAAACTCATTCCTAGATATTGAGTTAGAATTTATTTTCTTTATATCCAAAAATATGCCTATATGCATTTTTCCCTATTTCGTCTTATTAGGAAAATGCATAAACGGTCTCGGAATTAACTTCCGGAAGAGGTCACTTGAAGGTAAAAACTCACTGATCAATATTTTACCTTGACTTTGGAATTTCCATTCCTAGATCTCTAGATAGGATCCGTTTCCTAATTTCTAAATTACTATTCATATTTTTTACTTTAATTTAATTATATTAATATAATATGTGCAACTTGCACAACTTGCTCTTCTATTTCATTTTTCATTTTTATTTTTATTTTTTAATTTTCGTTTTATTAACTATTTAATTAATTAAGAATATATAAAATAATTATTTAATAATTATTTTATATAACTTTTTTACAAAATTTCCCCATTGGTTAATTCTTGTATTTAGGCTTAAAAATACCTAAACTCAACTATTTTTGTCCAAAATTTACAATTAATTAGTAAATATATTTTTACTAATTTTAAAACAAAAACCACTAATTTTAGGGTTTTACATAATTTCCTGTGAATTCCTTTACTTAAGCTTAAGTAATTAGCCAATAATTTCCTAATTACTTTATTATCACTTGTTGATAATTTTCTTAATTAGCATGCCTCATTACCTCATAACTTTTGTATTGACATCTTTGTTTTCATGTCTCTTGCATTATCTCAGCACTTACAGGGGTATTACAGTCATTTCCTTACTTTTGAGTATTCTTCTACAATTTCTCCAAGTTTGTAACTTATTAAATTACCTAAATTAGGGACAATATCCTTCCCTATTTCAAATAGATTTTTACTTGCTTCTTTTATAGCTTTCACAATTTTCCTAAATCATTTATGTCCCTTAGGGGCATTTTGGTCATTTGGCACTTTGGCCCTTAGATTCTCTAATTTCCAAGAGATTTTCCTTTAGAAAATAAAATAATTATAACCTAATATTTGATATCCCATATTCACCTACTTTCTATAGGTATAATTTTACCAAATTATGATACGTATTTTTGGGGTATTACAAGTAAGGAACTACAACTTGTTCTCTTATTCCCCTAAGTCAAACCAATTAATGCATTTGAGCAACAAAAAAAAAAAAAAACCAATTAATGCATAAACTTGGGCAGATTGTCGTTCCGAAATCCGAGCTCAAAGGCCCTCAAAAATCAATATTTCTAAGCAACCAAAAGAACCTCAGAACTTCAAACTCTGATGCACAATATTTCTCTGATTTCAATTTCAATTTCAATTCCACTTCTATGCTTTACCACATCCATCCCGCCAACAGCCCCAAAATTAACCCAGGATTCAAGGCTAGAAGCAGAAAACATAACATACCCATATTCGAGATTTACCCAGTCCAAAAAGAACTCAGAAGCCAGAAGGAATCCCCTTTAAAGATCTGCCGTATAGCCATCACGACTCCAAGCGAAGCAAAACCCGAAATTCCCTGAGTGAGATAAGCTACAAAATCTCAGCGCCGAAAGAAAGAGTTGAGAAGAGATGAAGCCAAAATGGATCTCGAATATTGTAGAAGAGAGAGCAAGGAGAAAGGAAAAAAGAAAACCCTAACAGGCCAAAGTAGAAATGAATGAAAATGGAAAAAGGATTTATACCAGACCGAGATCATCATCCCCACAAACAGATCATCATCCCGACCGTGAGATCGACGACTCGACGAGTTCTGAGAGGTGCGACGGCCGACGGTGAGATTGAGAGTCGAGAGTGAGGACTGGGTTTGGGACTGGATTGAGGATTGAGGAACAGCCGAAATGCAAAATGACTTTTAGGGTTGGGACTGTTTTTGATTTGAGGACTCGATCTGAGGAGAAGGAGTGAGGATTGGGGGAGGACCGGAGGACATAATTAATATTCTGAATTTTTTTTTTTTACTATTTTGTCCTTTCCTTAACAGGCCGACCTGACAGGCTTTACAGGCCTATTGTAAGGCCTAGGCCTAGCCTGTTTAGATAAACAGGCCTTAAAAAGGGCCTAGGCCTGGCCTGGCCTGTTAGCCTGATAGGCCAGGCCTGTCCAGGCCGGAAACAGGCCAGGCCACAGGCCCCTGGCCTGTTTCCACCCCTACCGGCGGCCCTCCAGCGAGTGTATTTTTATTATTTATTTATTTATTTAAAATTAAAGGCAAAAAGGTAATTTCACCCGAATTCGTATATCCCTCATAGATCCATGGTACCTCTCAGTCTTTTTACAAATTTGGGAGACTTCTGAAGATTTTGTAAATTTATATAGTATTTATTTGTCATTTTCCCATATTTTATCTTATTATTGATTAATTATCATAATAATATACATATCTTTTATTTTACATCGTCTCTTATACTGAAAAGGTTATGAAAAAAAATGAGAGTAGGTGGTGTCACTGGTGTCCTTTCCAAGGGAACGCTTGTGGCTATGGCAATGATATCCCTTTTAGGGTATGTTTGGTTTGAGGGAAAGGGAGGGGAGGGGAGGGGAGGTGGGGAGAAAAAAAAGGAGAGGAGGGAAAAAAAATTTCAAAATTGAGTGTAGTGGGACCCACAAGTTTTCCTCTCCCCTCCTTTTTTTTCTCTCCCCTCCCCTCAAACCAAACATACCCTTAGGGATATAATTGATAAGGCTAGGTTGATTATTCACAGTAATTCATAAAAGGAGATTTTTACCTCCGTAATCACCTTCCTCCTTATTTCTATTCAATCCAGAGCCGAAGGTTGGTGTAATGTCTTTTTGATATAGTTGTATTTAGGGTTCTTAAACCCAAACCGATTAATACTTGGTGAAGTGTCAATGGCTGGATTGGAGTTAAATGGGGACCCAATTGGTAAAAAAAAAAAAAAAAACTTGAAGATTTTAGGATTATTTATTCTACAAAAATTTATAAAAAAAATCATTTAAAAAAAAAAAATAGTGAACCGGCTTGTTCCTTGAACTGGACAGGTTTACCAACTACTAGTAGTTTGTCAGTTCCCGATCTAAATCAGTCGGTCTGGTTTAGGTTTTAAAAGTACACTGTATTTTAGTATATTTTAATTAAATATAAAAAAAGGCATGCCTATCAATGTCTGAAACTCTGAAAGTCTGATGCTGTTCTGTCTCACACTTTGGCCACAGTCACCATTGGGAAGTTCAATGGCCAAAAGAAGGAGATTCATTAGCTCGTTATTTAGTACGAATTGGTGAAATGGTAGAATCCATAAAAATTATTCAACAGGCTCTGGAAGGAATTCCGGGAGGGCCATATGAGAATTTAGAAATCCGTTGCTTTGATAGAGAAAAGGATCCATCATTTTCTTTTATTTATGTTCCAGTTCAAGCAGGTAGTTCCTATAGTTTTTATTATAAGGTATTAATTAGTAAGTATTTTTAGCCTTTATTATAAAGCACTTACAAAATTTTAAAGAGTATTTAATTTATTTTTTCATGTCTGTTCATATTTAATAAGAGTAGTTGAAGAGAATAGTAATTAATATGATATTTGAGTAGGGATAGTATTAAAAATCACTTAAATTTTAGGATAATTTTAGTGCTTTTAACTGTTTTTATTTATTCCTATGAATATTACCGTTTTTTAAAATATTACATTTCAATTTTATCTAATATAAATTTAATTTGAGCTATCTGTGCTAGTTATTATCACTCTATGTTAATATAATATTTAGTTGACTCATTTGGGTATATTAAGAAAATTGGTTAGGTTAGTTATTTATAACAAAATTAGGTTGATTATTCTAAGACAGTACTCATTTAGTCCTTGATATAAGATATATTTATTTAATTTGATTAGATTAAAAAAGTTAATTAAATTTATTAATATGAGTATATGACATCTATTGTTTAGAACACCATACTCATCTCCCTTAATTGAGCAAATTTTCTCATTCCCTCCTCTTATTAATTTTTGTTGGGACATCGTCTAAATTAGAAAATAATTAATAAATATAAAAATTATATTTTATATTTAAGATTACCTACTAATATATATCTTATATTATTAATTAGGAGACAAGATTGACTGAAGTCAGATTCCCAAGCCGTTGTTATATAATCCAAGGAAATCTCTCACACAAAAATCACAAGAAGTCAAGAACTATCATTAATTGAAACAACTATTGATGGCTTCTTCTTCATCGTCTCTTTCATTGAAAGACCGATCGAGCAGCCACCGAGCTTGTCGGGCATAGGTCGAGCCATAGTCATCCGCCTCCATTCAAATGAAGAACGTTACATGAATTATATAATTTTTTTTGGTCAAGCATGAATTATATAATTGGAAGTACCTAATAAGTTTATGAAAATTTTTAAATTTATGGAATTATTATAAGACTAATAATGCTATATGTGGCCCGGAAGTCAACAGAAAAATATGGAATCAAGCCCAAAAATCTCTCTTTTTTCCTTGTACGACTATACTTGGTTCTATATATTTTTATATCTAGTCCTTGTCTTTAGGTTCAACTGGTAAAGTGGTTGGACACTCTCAGTAAAGGGAGATGATTCAATCCTAGAGTTGATTTAGGCGCTTGGGGAGGCATTCTAGGTATGAAGCAGTGGAAACACTAGGAGGAGGTAGAGGTATCACTACTAGAAAATGTAAAATTTGCTGCGGAATTTGCGAGGGAACATTTTTCCCTCGCAAATATTTGTATATTTGCGACGGAAGTAAAAATCCCTCACAAACTTAAGTCATTTTGCGAGGGAACCTATTTTCCCTCGCAAAATGACTTAATTTTGCGAGGGAAATCTATTTTCCCTCGCAAAATGACTTAGGTTTGCAAGGGAAACAAAGTCATTTTGCGAGGGAAATTTTGTTCCGCCGCAAAAGTCGTGATTTCCCTAGTCCGCCACTTTCTCTCTTTGGTGCGCCTCAAATCTGTTTCTCTCCCTCGGTCCGCCTCTTCTCTCCCTCTAAGCCTCAGATCCACCATCGATCGTGCGCTTCTTCTCCCTCAGGCCGCCGCGAGTCCGCTCCTCAACAGCTGTCGCCGACCTCATCTAGTCCTCCGCCTCGATCCGCCGCCGCCGTCCCCAGTCTCCCCCGCCATTCCTTCTTCCTTTACTTTGTTAGTTTTTTATTTCATCGGCGCTGTGAGATTTCTAGTATGTTTTTAACTTGGCAGGTACAAGTTTCTTTAATTTGAGGCGGTCCTTTGGCAGGTTGCAGAGTGAAAGGAAGGGAAGTGTGTTACTGGCAATGGAGGAGCCGAACAAGCTGAGGTGGGCTATTATTGATGCTTCGGCTGGGGCAATCTCGGGTGGTATATCACGGACAGTGACATCGCCGCTGTTAAGATTCGATTCCTGGTCAGTTCTGGTCTGTTGAGTCCTTTTGATTGTGAATTTTAAGTTGATTCGTGTGAATTTTAAGGATCCATGGGCATAATGGATCCTCGGTCGCTATTAACTGCTGTTGTTAAATAAAGCTGCTAGAAAGTCCACGAAGAGGGTTAGGCTGGTAGCATGGCAGCTGGAAAAAGAATAAGAAAGATATGAATATGTTTCAGTAATATGGAGTTTTGAATCTCCTCCTTCTTCTACTTTCCCCTCCTCCTCTGTTTAGGTAGAGGAAAGGTGGAGGAAAAAGTGAATATTAGCTATTTCCTGGCAAAACTTTTAATGGTCGCATGTTTCTTTCAAGTGATTTAAATAAATTTTCATAGCGTTGGAATGTGTAAATGTGGGCTTAGTTTGGGTTTGGAAAGTTGATTTTGTTCGAAATTGTGAGGATTTCAAACAGATTAACTTCCTAATAATGCGGTTTATGATCATCTGGCAATTGCCTAAGGCAGATCTTGTATCTTATAAGCCGGACAATATGGCGTATGAATAAGAGTATAGTGTGAATTGCTGACAAGAGGTGGGGACTTTATGAACATAGATACTTGTCGTTATGGTTTTTGAGAACTAATGGGTTTTTCTATGTATCTATTATAACAAATGTATTTTGTATTTCAGTTTTGCCTTATTTTGTTTTTTGGATTTGCAGCATTTTCTTTTGGTGTGTGCCTTCTAGTTCAGCAATAAGCTGAAAATGCATTTTTTTCTTCCCTTCATTACTTAACAGTTCAACTAGAGCCTACATCTAGCTTCATGGGCTTCACTACCAAAGCAATTGCATGTACTATCAAAATATACCGGGATAGTTCAAGCAAGTAAAGATATTTTTAGAGAGGAAGGCATAAAGGTAGGAAAGCTCACTTCTCTTATCATTGTTTAATTTTCCTCAAATCTGTCTTTCCAAAGTTTATCAGGTAGTTTTATCAATGCCTTAAATGTATTGGAAAATGAGCATACTTGTGATTATATATTATAATTGTACGTACATATATTGTTCTTCCATATGCATGCTTTTAAAAACAAAATCCACAATATATCAATAAATGTTTGTTGTAAATAAAGGTGATATACCTGCATAAGTAAACCCAAATATATTTTGTTTGTTTAAATGACCCATGTTCTTAATGTGTCATGCCTCACACAGCTTCAAAGCAAGAGAGCTTCTTAATGTTTATTCCTCCCATGTTCCTCTTTATCTATATGCAGTTACGTACGGAAATTTGTTTGCAATAGCTTAAAATGTTTTCTCGTACAAAGAACACATTGAACATGAACTCTTCTTGTCCATTTACTTCTAGCATGATCCTTTTGGAAACTTTAAATAGTTGAGGTGCTTCTTTCCAAGCAATGCACCTAGTAAACCCGATCAAATGATTTTCTCTGTGTTCCTTGATTTTTCCATTGAGGGATGCAAAATATACTCTTACATGTGTTCAATAAAAGAATAAGTTGATGTCCACCTTCCTATTGTCCTCCCAAAAGTTGGCTATTGGCTTGGTTGTTCAAGTGATGGCTTTGGAAATCTCAAAATCCCTCCTTCAAGTTTGATGGCCTTTTTTTTTCCTTTGTCAGGAGACAAAATACATATTATTCATTTATTTTTACTGTGACATGTCTTTGAGTCCATAAACTCATATTGATTCCAAATTCCAATATCTTGCTCTTGCTAAACTTTATACTATTGCATTAAGCAATTTAGAGAAGAATGTTGTTGGTACTTGGTAGTATAATCGTGTAGCTGCAGAGAATCACATTCATTTGAGCCCATACCTATCCTATGTCAGTGGGGCATTAGCTGGGTGTGCAGCTACTGTAGGGTCGTATCCCTTTGATCTGCTCCGAACTATATTGGCTTCTCAAGGTGAACTGAAGGTATAAACATTATTTTCTGATTAGATGCTATGCCTAATTAGTTAAATTTCCCAATGTACTTTTTAAGCTCTCTTAGTTCCACTGGCTCATGTCATGCCCTACATCTAACTTTAATCCCTTTGAATAATTTGGCATTCCTCAAGTGCACATAACTTGCTGTACTGAGGGTTTAAAACCACCCCAAAAGCTTAAAGTGGCACCACCCTCAACTCTGTTTGTTGCCACAAAGTTAGTGAGATGCCAAAAGTCTGTTGCCATGCTCATTTCTGCTTGACAAAATTCCATTTTTAATTCTTTTAGATGGTGAATAAATTTGATTTTTCTGACATAATATTTGTTATGACAGGATCCAAAGGCATTCTCTTCATTTATCATGGGGATTCTTTCAAGGTATTGGCATTTTCTTTGTTTCCTGGTTTTAATTAAATTTTCTGTACCATGTAGGATAATAATTTCTTCTCATTTTCTTGAAGCTCACATCACGAATCTTTAAAAGCCCAAAAAGCAATTAATGAGGTAAACTTATTCCCTATCAGATGATCGGAACGTTTTGGTTCAATGAGTTCTTGGTAAGTTAAATGATTTATGGTTATTAATTTCTTCTCATCAAAATGCAAATTGATTGACTACTTTTATACTTTGGAGCACTAATTGTTTATTATTGATTTTCAGGGACAGTTTAGGTGATGATGATGATTGTGCTGCTGTTTAGACTTTTTTTTAGTTCATTTTGGTCGCAACATTGTAATTTGTAATTTTTTTTATTTTTTTTTTTGCTATGTAAACTCTTATAATTGTTACAATTTATTTTTATAATATACAAGTCTTTTTATTTTCTAATTTTTAATATTTTTTATGTATTTTTATTTATTTTTTCTGATTTTTTATATATATTTTTAAAATCAATTAGAACTTGCGAGGGAAAAGAATTTCCCTCGCAAATACTGGATTTTGCGAGGGAAAGCTTTGGTTCTGAAATTTGCGAGGGAATACCTTTCCCTCGCAAATTTCAGAATTTGCGAGGGAAAAAAGTATTTTTCTGTCGCAAAATGGTTTGCGAGGACAATTTTTGCGACGGACACTTTTCCGCCGCAAACCAATTTTGCGACGGAAAATGCTTGTTTTGCGACGGAAAAATTCCGCTGCAAAACAAAGATTTTTTTGTAGTGTATGTGTACTTTTTATCTCAGTATGCCCTGTGGAACAGAACTAAAGCTCTTTGTCCTTGGACTGTGGGTGAGCCGAATTTATGCTCACGTTACCTTCTCTAATACTCAACATTCGATCAATTAGCTTGAGGTAGTGGGTCCAATTTAGCTTTTGAGAAGCCAATTGGTATTGACAAAATTATATCTTTCTATTGGTTAAGGCTTTTTTATAAGAAGTTGAATCAAATCAAATAAAGTTTAAGCTTAAATATTTTTTTATAACTGTTATCTAAATATTACAATGACGACGTGAAAAATCCCCTCATTTCTAATTTAATTTGGCCAACGTTTGTTACTTTGGCATAGAATGAAAGCAGACAGAACAACCCATAAATGAGGGGATTATATATTTTTCACAAACTGTGAAAAACCGTAAAGCAGTTTGTGAAAATTAAATATTTTTCAATTAATAGGATTTAGAATATTAATTTATTAAAATATTAACCTATAAGCATGCTTGGTCAACATTTAATTGTACAGTCATCGCTTAAAAGGGTTGAGTCAGTATTTTCAGTTAAGTCAAACTCACTATGTTAATATTAAAGGACCGAAAGTATATTTTACAAACTTGAGGAACTAACATGATACCGAAGACAAACATAAAGAAATGAACTTATACATTAGCCCATTATTAATTAGGAGACAAGATGACTGAAGTCATATTCCCAAACCGTCGTTATATAATCCCAGGAAATCTCCCACACAAAAATCACAACGAGAAGTCAAAAACTATCATCAAATTTTGTTTTTTTTTTATAAGACAAAAACTATCATCAATTGAAACAACCATTGATGGCTTCTTCTTCTTCATCGT
The DNA here is from genome assembly GCA_025563575.1 of Acacia pycnantha. NCBI lineage: Eukaryota > Viridiplantae > Streptophyta > Magnoliopsida > Fabales > Fabaceae > Acacia > Acacia pycnantha. The sequence goes on along the minus strand of JAMWYP010000265.1, from coordinate 133,793 downwards.
CTCTTCCACTGAAAGATCGAGCAGCCATAGTGACCGGAGCTTCTCGGGGCATAGGTCGAGCCATAGCCATCCAACTCCATTCACTCAGAGCCAGGGTTGTAATCAACTACGCTTCGAGCTCGAACCAAGCCGATTTGCTCGCTTCTGAGCTCAATAATGCCTCCGATTCCTCAGATCATCGAGCCATCGCTGTTCAAGCAGATGTGTCGGATCCAGATCAGGTGAAGCAACTCTTCGACAAATCGGAGCAAGTGTTCGGGTCGATCCATATTGTAATACCCTGATAAATAAAAAGGCTATTTTTGAAAAGTAAATATGTGGTCTCAATTTTTGTATGAAAATTAGCTTATTTTCTAAGAAAATATTATGGGAAATTAGGAAAAAAATACTAATGTGCCAAAATTACGAAAATGCCCTTGAAGGACATAAAATAGCCTAAAAATATTATGGAAAATCCTAAGAGGCAGAAAAATAATTATTAAAATTTAGAGAGTATATTGTCTCTAATTTTAGTAATTTAATAAATTATAAACTTGAAAAAATTAAAAGAGAAAATTTAAAAAGTATTGTGGAGGTTATAATTGACCCCATGATTTTTAATATTTTATGTAAAGCATAAAATGCCAATGTAAATCCAATTGTTGTGAGGAAATAATTATTTCTAAGTAAGAAAATTGTCAAAAATTAGTGGGAGAATAATTAAGTAATTATTGGCTAATTACTTAAGCATTAACAAGGGAATATTCAAAGAAAATTATGAGAAACTCATTAATTAAATGTTAATTAATAAAATTAGCATAAAATATATTTTCTAATTATTGAGAAAATATTAGGAAAAATAAATGAGATTAAGTAATTTTAAGCCTAAATACATAAATGGACCAATAGGAAAATTATGTACAATTTTGAAGAAAATTGAAATATATAATTAATTATTTAATTAATTAATTAAAATAAATAAATATAATATTTTAATAGGGCCAGCCAAAATACATGGGAAAAATAAGGATAAGATTGCAAAATTAAATATCTAGATATTTGTTAATATAATAATAATATAAATTGTGATATTTTGTGAAAAAGCAAATAGGATAAATGACCACCGATAGAAATTAAATCCTATCTAGAAAACCATGAATAAGGTTTCTAAAGTCAGAGTATAATATTGACAAGTGAATTTTTATCTCGAAGTAGACTGTCTCAGAAGTCATTTCTGTGATCGGTAGAATACTTAGGGAATAGGACGAAATAGGGTAATCTGTGAAAAAGGCAAATAGTCACGAACTGGAGTTTGAAGAAAATAAATTATAACTCAACATCTGGGGATGAGTTGATAATTATCTAGACATATTTGGAATCAGTGAATTTTTATCCAGAAGATGATGATTCCGGAAGTTTGTTCCGTAACCGACGCGTTTTTCCGTAAATCTTCGACAGGACCGGGGAAGACCTGGAAGGGGTCAAAAATTTATTTAGCCCAGACATTTCTAATAAGTAAGAAAATATCTTCAAATTGTCTATTCCGGATTTTTGAGATTTTCCGAGATTACGCGATTCGGACACCGATCGGGGAATTTATCGGGCCGGAAGCAAAAAGCAAAAGCAAGATTGGTGACTCATCCTTGGCTTGGGCAAGGGGCAGGTCAGTTTTGATGTGTTTTGTGGCCAAGAATCACCCTTCTAGAAACCCTAATTTGTATGGTAAAGATTGAAGGGAAAATTACCAAGTTTGGCACAATTTTTCCCTATAAATAGCCTTGCCCTCATTTGCATTCTTCACACCAAAACCAAGAGCTCAAGGCCGAAATTGAGGAGCAGCAAGGAGGAGGAAGGAGTCCGGGGAATTTTGTAGCGAAGCTCTGAGTAAGTTCTTCGGTCCTTAGTCTTAAGCTTTCGTAGTTCTTTCGGTAGTTAGAGTAGAAATGTTAGATTAGTCTTTAATCTTCCAAGTATGATTAGATATCATATGATAGGGGTATTTAAGTCTTTAATTTCGAAAATCATGGTGGGGTAGGAGTTATGGCAAAATTTTGGGAGAAATTAGTCAAAGTAGCGAAGCTCTGGCGAAATTCCACCGATTAGGGGAATAGGGGCAAATTGGTAATTTTTACCTAAAATGCCTGTTATAATGTCAAATATTGATAAATGCGATATTATCCTTATAGGATATCTGTAGACTCGTATCGCTGTCAAACCGCTTTCGAACTGCTGTTTTACCGCTGTCGGGCCGCTGTCAGGAAATACTGTTTTCCGTCAAAAAATACCGGGGTACCGTCAACGAAGGTACGTTCGCGGCGTACTGTAATACTGACTCTGATGCTTATAGTATGCTTATATATGATATGGATAGTTTCATAAGCCATGAACGGGACTCTGTCCTAGACATGCACAGTGACTAAGGTAAAGACTTAGATAATCACTATTACAGCTTTACGGGTTATAGTCATAATAATGCCGTTATGTTTTCCTAGCGCTGATGACACAACTGTACATCGTGGCATGGATGTTGCAAACTAAAAATAACTTTGCTTGTAGGATAGTTGTTATTAGATGATCATATAATGAACTGTATAGATCATTGTTGTAATTCTATAAATATCTGTTGAACATATATTGTTATATAAGCATGAGGTTAACTGTTACCTGAGATCCGATGGGCATTGGATCTCAGCTCTTACTATAGCATCAAGGTCCAGGGAGACCAACGACGGAGGATAGGAGTAAGCAGAGCGGACAGCATGTGTGAAGACCGCATAGAGACCCGATCGAGGACGTTTAATACCTGAACAAATATTGTATTATTCTTTATGAACAGGCGGTTACGCCACTGTTATGGTTGTATCAGTTACTCAACATTTGGTTTGTTCCAATGCTCTACTCTGATATATGAAAAAAAAAAAAATTTGGCTCTAAAATTGGGATGTTACACATATTCTTATGAATTGCGCCGGAGTGCTTGACCCGAAGACCCCGAAAATCGCAAACACCCCATTGGAGGATTGGGACAGAACCTTCAATATCAACACTAGATGTGATATGCTATGACTTTATCATTCTTTGAAAATCTAAGATAATAAAGATTGTTTCAAGTTTAATATTATAGTGGTATTGATCTTCTTTTTCTCTTTGTTCGCTATCAGGTCTATAGTTATTGGAGTGATGGAACGATTTAGTTTGCTAGATTTGGTTATACTTTCTAAAACTGATGAGATTAACTCTTTGAGCACTTGATAATCAAACAAAGACTAGATCGATATGTCTCAACATTAATTTTCAAGGTTGCTAATTCGCTCTGCCGAAATCCTAAATGTGTTGCATTTTATCGTTTTTTTCCCTATTGGTTCAGATGTGCTGCACAAACTTGCAAACAAATAAATTTTCTATTTCTTACATTCAATACCTATAATCATTAATTTGTTATTGCCAGTAGAATTCGAAGCTACATATAAGAAAGAAATACCACTGACATAAGTTGTTAGTGCTAGGAAATAGAAGCTACATGTCATGAGTAACAGCAAAAGCTCTATCTACTAGATGACCGTACCCAAAAACTCATGCTGTCACTGAATCATTAGTTTTCTATCATTATATTAAGACATATTTATCTAATTTGATTAGATCAAGGAAATTAGTTTAGGTAATATTCTTCTTTCCATTTCCTTATTGATTATTGTTAAGGGAGCATCTAAAAGATTTACAAATATCAAAAAATATATCTTTTATTTAGAAACAAGATCAACTCTTTAAATATGTCTTATATTAAGGACCGGAGAGAGTATATTTTAATCCTCGATGATTATAAGGGTGTTTGGAATCGCATTGGGATGGAGTCAAAACTACTTTAAAACTAAAGTAGTTTAAAAGTTGCTTGTCAATAAAGGTTGGTTCAGTTAGAGTTAGTAAGGAGTAATCTTATTTCCAATGTGAGGACTTATTTGGTTGGTGGCTGGGTGATCTTTAAAAAGTTTAAAGGTTTCTTTTGTCAAAACCATGTTTTGATCCTTGTGAATGTGATTCTAAACGCACTTTTGATTATACGAAATTCTGAAAAACTCTGGTTTTCCCCATTCTGGGTTCGGATAGGTGCATTTTTGTGCACAAGAGAGGCGGCAAATAGGCTAGTCCGAGGCGGCGGAGGAAGGATCATACTGATAACCTCATCGTTGGTGGGGAACTACTCGCCAGGTTATGGAGCCTATACAGCATCAAAAGCAGCTGTGGAGACGATGGCTAAGATAGTGGCTAAGGAGCTGAAAGGAACAAAGATTACGGCCAACTGTGTGGCACCAGGGCCAACAGCCACAGAGCTATTCTTTGAAGGCAAAACAGAGGAAACTATAAAGAGGTTAGCACATGCTTGCCTTTTAGAAAGACTTGGAGAGCCCAATGATGTGTCTCCATTAGTGGGATTCTTGGCTAGTGATGCTGGAGAGTGGATCAATGGTCAGGTTGTTAGAGCCAATGGTGGTTTAATTGTTTAGACTACACACTTGGTTGTTGTAGATTTCAATAAATCTATAGCATAATAACACTAATCAAATAAATCTTTGGGAAAATTATAATAAGGTTTCAATTAAAAAAAATAATATCAGAATAGTTTCATAACTTGTTAATGTTAGCTCCTTCACTTGTCATTGACAAGTTACGTGGCTTTTCTAATATTATTTTTCGTAATTGAGACTTTATTGTCATTTTCTCACCCTGTTTTATTTACCATTTTTACTAGTTACGAGCATATCCAACATATGTACTCTTTTTTTTTAACTTCTTCCTATCATTTTTTTCTCACTAAATGGCACACCAACTTGTTTTCTTATGAGAATTTCATATCATTTTTTCAGCTATATATATACATTCATCTAAAAATTATCATTTTCTATTATCCTCATGCTGCCTTTTCAAGGCCTTACATTTATTATCATATACTCCCTCTTATCCTAATTATAGGGATACTTTTGTAGTGTAAATTTCACTACAAAAGTGTTCTTGTAATTAAGACCAGAGGTAGTAGTATCTATGGCCTTGTAGCAATTCCTAAATGAAAATAAGAGAAAAATAAGACTTTTCTAAGTTTGGATGGTAACATCCCAATTTCAGAGCAAATTTTTTTTTTTGTACATCAGAGTAGAGCATTGTAACAAATAGAGCATTGAGTTGTTGATACAAATTTAGCTGTGGCGTAGCTGCCTGTTCAGAGAGATTAATACATTTTCTGTTCAGAACTTTAATATTCTTGGTCGATCTTTACTTGGTCTTCACGTGTGCTGTCCACTCGGCTTACTCTCATCCTCCGTCCTTGGTATCTCGTATACTGATGCTATAGTAAGAGCTGAGATCCAATATCCATCGGATATCAGGTAACGGTTAACCTCATGCTTATATAACAATATATATTCAACAGATATTTCTAGAATTACAGCAATGATCCAAACAGTTCATCGTATGATCATTAATAACAACTACCCTACAAGCAAAGTTATTTGTGGTTTGCAACATCCGTGCCACGATGTACAGTCGTGTCCTCAGCGCTAGGAAAACATAACGGCATTATTATGACTATAACCCGTAAAGCTGTAATAGTGATTATCTAAGTCTCTTACCTTAGTCACTGTGCATGTCCAGGACAGAGTCCCGTTCATGGCTTATGAAACTATCCATATCATATATAAGAATACTATAAGCATCAGAGTCAGTATTACAGTACGCCGCGAACGTACCTTCGTTTGACGGTACTTCGGTACTTTTTGACGGAAATTCAGAAATTCTGACAGCGGCCTAACGGCGATACGTCTGACAGTTGGAAGATTAAAGACTAATCTAACATTTCTACTCTAACTACCGAAAGAACTACGAAAGCTTAAGACTAAGTACCGAAAAACTTACTCAGAGCTTCGCTACAAAATTCCCCAGACTCCTTCCTTCTTCCTTTGCTCCTCCAAATTTCGAAATGCTCAAGAGTGGATTGTGGGAAAATATGAAAGGGGAAGCTCCTATTTATAGAGGTTTTTCAAGCACTATTCACACTTTATCATATCGGACCACAACCGTCGGATCTTGCTTCATTTGAAAGTCTTCTTTTTGGCCCTTAGATTGCCTTGGTCGACATCTTTAACCTAGGTGGCAGCTTGTGACATCATCTTTGATGATGTCATGAGTTGCTTTATGCCTTTGATCCGACAGAAATTCCCCGATCGGTGTCCGAATCGCGTAATCGCGCAAAATCTCAAAATTTCAGAATCACAACTTTGAAGATCTCTTCTTTCTCATTAAAAGTATCTAGGTTAACTTAATTTTTGATCCTATTCAGGGTTTCAACGGTTCAGCCGAAGATTCTCGAAAAACGTGCTTGGTTACAGAAATAACTTCTGGAATTATCAACTTCTGGACAAAAATTCACTGATTCCAAATATGTCCAGATAATTATAAACTCATCCCTAGATGTTGAGTTACAATTTATTTCCTTCAAATTCTAAATCTGTGACTATCTGTCTTTTTCACAAATTACCCTATTTCGTCTTATTACTTAAGCATTCTACCGATCACGGAAATGACTTCTGAGACAGCCCAGTCCGAGATAAAAATTCACTCTTTTATAATCTTCTCTGACTTTAGAAACTTTGTTCATGGTTTGCTAGTTATGATTTATTTTCTATCGGTTCTCATTTATCCTATTTACTTTTACACTTAATTACTTTTTAATTAAGAGTTTTACATTTACACTCTACTATTTTTAACCACAATTTTTTTTCTCCAATCATCACAATATGTCGGCACACACACACATTTTTTTTCATATTTTCTGTTTAAATTTAATTAATTATTTATTAAATAATATATTATAAAGTATCTAGATATTAATTCATCCAATTCTTATCCATTTAGGCTTCAAAATTTTCGTCCAACAATCTGATCCTTTTTATTTTATTTTCTGCTTTTATTTTATTTATTTAATTAATTATTTTTTTAATATTATATTTTTTTAATTAATTAATAATTATAACTTTTTCACAAAATTTCCTATTGGTCCATTCTTGGATTTAGAATTTAAAATTACTTAACCTTCAATATTTTTCCTAATACTTTCTAATTAGCAAATATATTTATGCTAATTTTTAGCCATAAACCCCTAATTATAGAGTTTTACATAATTATCTTTGGATTTTCCTTTGTTCATGCTTAAGTAATTAACCAATAATTACTTAATTAATTTCTTACTATCTGTTGATAATTTTCTTAATTAAGATAAGTTATTATCTCACAAATTTTACACTAATATTGATATTTTACCTCCCATGTAAAATATTAAAAATAATGGGATCATTTAAGCTCTTTGAATACTTTTTGATCATTCCTCTTTAATTTTTCCAATGTTATAATTTATTAAATTACCAAAATTAGAGACAATATACTCTCTAAATTTTAATAAATATTTTACTGCCTCTTAGGATTTTTCATAATTTCCTTAAGTCACTATATGCTCTACAAGGGCATTCTGGTCATTTTGGCACATTATTATATTTTCCTAATTTCCCATAATATTTTCCTTAGAAAATAACCTAATTTTCATACAGAAATTGAGACCACATATTTACTTTTCAAAAATAGCCTTTTTATTTATCAGGGTATTACATAGATAAAATTACAAAAAAAAAAAAAAAAAAAAAAAAGCATGAGATTTACATATTTTCTTCCAAAAATTATCTCCTTGAAACAAGTGGGTCGATTTTGGACGAAGAAACAAACTTTCCAATATTGCCCAAAAAAACATAAAGGCTATAAAAATAAAAAAGGCTCTTTCCTTATTTACACATGTAACAAATAGGATTGAGTTTCTTTCATCATTCTTTTTTCATCATCCTTCATAATATTTAAATCATGTTCGTTTAATCAATCTGAAATGTCATAATATTACTTTGACTTTTCTGTCATTTTCCTAATCAACCGCTCAGATGGGCTGATGAGAGATAATGAGAAAAAAGATAAAGAGAGGATCTACTTCCGTAACAGATCACCCTTTTCTTTTCAGTTTTTCTTTGGTCATCCCAGAGGGAGTATCTTTTCTCCACTTAATAAATCTCTTTGGTTCCGTCCCTTAATGTGAGGTAAAATCCATTTCATTTTCAGTACTTTAATACGAACATTTTCGCTGAGCCGTATAACTGTTGTTTTCCTATTTGATGGACGCATGATCAGACCTGAAAGTACATCTGAAGAGGATTTTTTTTTCCTGCTTTCTGGCAGAGGATTATTCATAAAAGAGGGAGAAAGAAATATATAATTATTTTATCTGAATAATAAATCTCTCATTGTATATATATTTCTCTCTTCTTTCATGTTTATCAATCTCATAATGGTATCAGAGCCTCAACGTGGTATAATATGCTTAATATATACCTGGAATAAGAGTTTCAACATGGACAAGGTATCAGAGCCCACATCGCTCTTGGATGTTTATCAATGAGTTATGTTTCAATGTGATACTTCAATCTCAACTTAGTATCAGAGCCTTAACATGGCTACGGTATCAGACCCCACATCGCCCTCCATCGTATTCTCTCCCTGAGGTTTGTCGTCGTTCCAACAAGCTTCTTCGGCAGACGCATGCCCTTGTATCCTCTTAGGGCACATGCTATATATGACTAGGTTTTGCTCTTGTTGAAATATTGAGACATAAAGCCAAACTATGAGGATGAGGATGAGTCCATATTACGAATGTTAAAAGTAATGAGCCACCCGCAAACATCAGTATCACAAAGCAGAGATTAGCAATGAAAATAATCAGTATCACACAGCAGACATTAGCAATGAAAATTAATTTCACTACAAAATTAAGAAAGCAAAGAAAACATGTTCGTACTAAAGTAGTATTTTACCTCCCATTGCCTGCAGCACCACGTCAATTTCGTCTTCGTATTCCAATCCCAGCCGTCAAGAAAAATCCACCTCAATATTTCTAAATCATTTTGTGCTAAAAAAATAAAATAATTACCTCCTCAGGGGTCTCTAGACGCCTGTGCCCGCGTCCTTGAAATCAAAGCAATTCTTGCACGTCCAACATTATATCGAGCACAATAAAGAATCATTATTCTTTTTATTGGAGATATTCTGCGCATGACGGTGGGAAACTCTCTACCTGCCTGCATAAATGAAGGATTCATGCAGCATAGATGGAAAAATAGGAAAGATTTCAATACAATGCTGTCAATATTTCGATGTGATATGTCAATCTCAACTTGGTACCAGAGCCTCAACGTGGTATCATATGCTTAATATATACATGGAATCAGAGCTTCAACATGGACATGGTATCAGAGCCCAAATCGCTCTTGGATATTTATCAATGAGTTATGTTTCAATGTGATACTTCAATCTCAACATGGTATCAGAGCCTTAACATGATTACGGTATTAGACCCCACATCGCCCTCCATCGTATTCTCTCCCTGAGGTCCGTCATCGTTCCAAAAAGCTTCTTTGTTGGGATTCGTTGTTTTACTACCTAAGATGTCGTCACCTCCGTCAAGACCACCACTATCGGTCTTCTTCTGGTATTTCTTGTGAGATTCTCCAGTTTTATTTAGCTAGTGCTTATATTCAATAAACTTTTATTTTCGGCTTATTTATGCAGGAGGGTAGACAGTTTTCCTCCTACATTAATAAAGGATCTCCAATGAAAAGAATCATGGGTCGTTGTTGTGCTCGATATGGAGTGGGACGTTCAAGAGTTGCTTTCCTGTTTGACGGAGGCAGCATCAGGAGTGAAAAAGACACCTGAGGAGGTAAATGTTTTTTAACACAAAATTATGCAAAAAAGAGCTAGAGAGAAATATACAGTTATTTCATTGAGGTGGATTTTTCTTGGCAGCTGGGGCTGAAAGATGGTGACGAAATTGATGTGATGCCGCGCTTAATGGGAGGTAAAATCCATTTCATTTTCAGTACTTTAGTATGAACATTTTCGCTGAGCACTGTTGTTTTCCTATTTGATGGACGCATGATCAGGCCTGAAAGTACACCTGAAGAGGATTTTTTTTCCTGCTTTCTGGCAGAAGATTATTCATAAAAGAGGGAGAAAGAAATATATAATTATTTTATTTGAATAATGAATCTCTCATTGTCTATATATTTCTCTCTTCTTTCATGTTTCTTTCGGGGGAATGATGTAACATCCTCCAATTTAAAAGACAATTTATTAATTAATAACCTAACTAAACTATTCATAATTATATTTTATACAAACATTAAAGCTTTGAATTTTACTAGGCCATAGTTTTAAACTAGATAGTACTTTAGAATTTGCTAGAATATCCAAAATATACCAGAATGCCAAGTGAGTCCTAGTGACGTGGCAATATGCAATAATTCAACATGTACTAAAAAGGTGGAAGCACTATCGTTAGCAAAAGTAACTTAAGCTTCCGAAGCCTTCCCTGATTGACCCATACAAGAACCATCACCTGAAAAATGTTTGTAATCATCAATCTAGCTCATTATAAATGCTAATATGTCCTCATGAGGTGTTAAGTGGAACAATTTAGATAACAAAGTGCTAGATACATAATTTACAAATTTATTAAATCACAATTTCTGTATCACAATTTCTAAATCAAATTTCATATCATGAATCACATATATAACATGCCAAGCAACAGATCGATACTCCTGACAATCCTTATCACCCCCACCCTTATAACCGCTGACAAAACCCATGGGTTGTAATATAATAGGTTTAGTCTCTGTGACAAGACTGCACCAAGCTCTCCGATGATGAGGTTTAGCCCGGCCAAAGACTACATAACTCATATCGGATCATGGGTTCCCTTTCCTTCGAATATGGAAAGGTGTCACTGTCCCAAGGGCTGACCCTTAACCCGGCCAAAGGAAAAGGGTGGTACCAAGGGCCCTGAAAATATCAAAGCCATCCACTGTGCACCGAGTGGTGGCATACCACGTGGTATTATATACACAATAACTCCCATCATCACTCCACAAACATCACCACTCCACATCATCATAATCTTGGCATGTATATATAAGATTCCAAACATGATTTATAAAATAATACATTGTCTCAATAATCATTACAAAGCATTCATTGATATATTAAATCAATAATACAATCTCACCAGTCACATTTTTAAAATAAAATCCCACAAGACAACTTTATTAACAACAAAGTTCTCATATATTAAAAATCACTCACAAACATCATACAAGCAAGTACAACGAGTGGAAAGTGGTTACCTCAAGTTCTTGACACGACACTAAGCGTAAGAGAAATCAGTCCCCTTTAAAAATAAATATATAATAATATGTTAATAGAATTAACAAAAATAACCACTAATACTATAATAAATAATTAATTAAACTATTATCTCTCTTTAGTTTTCCTAAAAATAACAATTTATCTATTCCTCAATTTTTAACCTAATACTAACTTTTATACATATAACCCAATTTATTAAACAAATCTCCAAATCTCCATATAATCAAAATCATATCAGTCTCTAATTTAAAATCTCAAATCCCAATTCATAATTTCACATATTTCAAGATTTAGCAAAACTAACCGATTAAATCTTAAATAATACCTCCAGTAATCCAACAAAATACTTAAATTCTCATTTAATCGGTAAAAATATCCTATTTGACACAAATCCTAGTTTCTTTTAGATAGAAATTAACTTTAAATTCTCACAACAACTAACTAAGAAATCTAAACCGATTAAAGTTACTTATTAATCGTGCTCTTCATATATACGGCCTTCTATGATCAAAACTCAAAACTTTACCAATATTCAAATCCCAAAATTTTCAATAATCAATACTATACTAACTTCATTAAAAAGAGAAAAAATATAGGGGAGGGGAAGGCGGTGGGAATTAGATCAATTAATTTCCCTCCCCACGTGTAATTATATATCAGGTGGCAGCTTGCCATATAAATTTTTTTTTAATATTAGATTATTAATATTTTATCCATTATTGCTATTTTTTTTCTTTTCCTTTTCTTTTCTTCCAATACACGTTTTTGCATCTTTTCTTCTTCTTCTTTTTTTTTGAAAATTATTTATTATTTCTACACCTCTATTCCACTAATTTATTTTACTAATATTTAATGTACAAACCTTTATTTTGATAATTACACAATAAATTTGTGTATCATGATTAATTAAATTTTTCTTATTTGTAATTAAATCCTAATATAAAAATTAGGATGTTACAAATGAACTTTGTACACAGGTGTTTTTGATTCAATCTACGTGCAAGGTCTTGAATATTAGTTCATTTTCTTTAATCGCTCGTGAATATTTATTAGTGAGTTCCGTTTCAATGTAATACTTCATTCTTCTTCTTTTTCATTTAACGCTTTTAGTTATTAAAATAGAGAAAACAAACGCATGAGAAAATTAGAGAATGCGGAAAAAACGATAAGGTAAAATATTGAAATTTTTTATTATTGGGCATATCACGTTGCTAAACTCTATTAGCCCAAAGCCCAAACCGTATGTTGAAATAGGTTTGTTTAATCATGTTCTGAAATTCACTCAAATTTTTATATTTACCAATTTTAAGTATATTTTGATTTTGATTTTTACATTTTGAAATTTGTTGAAGTTTTTATATTTTCTCATTTTTACTACACACACTCATCTTATGGGGAGTATTAATTAGTTAGTAATTTGTAATAATAAGTCACATTTTGTTAGGATTAATATGGGTGCATTTTTTTAAGTATTATAATAATCCTTGAATTGAATTGGTAAGTAAATAAATTCATGGCAAAAAATAGGCTGAAACATCTTTTAAGTTTTATATGAGATATACTTTATAAAATAATCATCACTTAAGTTTACACAGACATCTTGAGTTTGTTGCATCTTTTGTTAGTAACATTAAGAGAGTTAGAATTATAACCCCAAAAGCATATTTTATAAAATTAAGGGCCAAAAATATATTTTAACCCCAAAAAATATAAAAGCAAACAACTCATCATTAAACTCAAAATCAAGGCCCTCAAGAACTATAATTATATTAAAGATCTGAAACTGCAGAGAGATGATTTCAAATCTGATCTGAATCACATATAAATTAAGATCCAATTCAAATTAGACTAGCATGTCTCACACTAAAACTCAAAATGAAGTACAATTATTCTACAGACAACGGACTTCACCTCCGGTTTGGTGCAGCATTGCATCTATCTCATCACCATCTTCCATCTCAAGCTGCGCAAAGAACACCAAAAAACAGTAAGATGACTTTGATAAACACGATCATTAACATGAAATAATTGTATTGCGTTTTCTCTCTGTTTTTCTCCTGAAGACTAATTTCTTGCTAAAAACTGAAAAAGATCGAAGTTCATTTCCAAAAATTTACGTCATGAGGAGTATTTTCAGGCCTGATTCCGCGTCCATCAAACAGGAAAGCAATAGATTCAAAGCTTTGCGATATTCGATCACAATAAGCATTCATGAGCTTTCTCAGTTGAGTTCCTCTTTTGATCCTGAAGAACACCTCATCACCATCCTGCAATTCAAGAACCAGCGAACGTAAGATGGAAAAAAAACATGGATCATATTTTCGAGATATCAGAGATAGAAAATTCAAACAGTGTTTTACTAAATATTAGTAATTGAAAACAATTATGGAATGATTATGAGAAAATCAGAAGTGACGATCGATTCTGACGAAACCTGACTCTTCACTTTAAGATTAATGTGAACTGATAGATCGTCGGCCGGCTCGCTCCCACTTGCAGACATTTCGATTGCTTCTTGCACTTCGACTTCTATTTCTTCTGTGCATTGAGAAGCACTTGCAATTATATAAAGCAGAGAGGTAACCGTCCGCTTCACAAGAATGATCACAGCCTCAAGTCGCAGTTTCCGAGGCGTTGCATTCTACGTTGATGTATATATCCGTTCCTCCCAGATTTCCATATAAACGAAGCACTTCACATGACCAAGGCCGCCTCCTCTAAATTCACATTCCATTCTAATTAGGGAAAATCCATACAGGGGCCTAAAATTTTAAAAAATGCCCTAACAATTTTCATATATCAAAAAGAGTCCTAGAGCCTTTTCTGGGATTTTTCATTAAGACGTTAGTTGTTAATCTAACTGATTTAGTTGTTAACGGGGTTGATATTGTTGTTAATGTGACTGATTTAGTTGTTAAAATATTGTTGTTAATGCGACTGATTTAGTTGTTAACGGGTATTGATTTTGTTGTTAATGTGGCTGTTTTAGTTGTTAAAGTTTATACCAGAAAAGGTCCTTGGGCTCTTTTTGGTATGTGAAAGTTGTCGGGGCCTTTTTTGAAATTTTGGGCCTTAATTGGGCCCCTGTATGGATTTTCCCTTCTAATTAAAGGGATGAGGTCATTTTTTTTATATAAATTTTATTTATTTAGATTAAATTATATATTGTACTTGAATAATTTTTTTTACTCAATATCTCAAATTAATTAATCTTTAGAATACTGATATTACTGGAAAAATATTTCTAAATGTATGACTAAAAATTAATTAATTTGATATACTTGATGTAAAAAAATTTCATGATACAACATATAATTTAATATAAATAAATAAAATATATAAAAAAGAATAAAAAATGATCCACCCCTTTAATTAGAGGGATGAGCATGTATAGGAGAACCATGGAATGAGAATCCGGCCTCTTCTAGGGTCAAAACAGTAATTAACCAGCCTAATTTCTTGATTATATTTTACATGAAGCATTTTATGTTTCTTTTAAAAAAATTAACAGGCCTGCAAAGCCAGCCCTTTTAAACCCTTGGCCTTACAGGACTAACCCTTTTAGGCTCGACTTCATTTAAATGCTCGGTTTTATAAGCCTAGCCCTTAAAGGGTCAAGACTTAAAATGGCCTGCCTAACGGGCTTGGCCCAATTTCTCCGGCTCTATTTACATGGCTATTTTGGTCCAATCTTCTAAGCTTTTCAAAAATTATATACACAACAAAGGTTTTTGTTATGAGAATATAGGATAAATATGAGATAAGAGAGTAAGAGAAGAAAAATCAAGAGAGAAAGTGGGAACAATTCTAATTTAGGTTCTTGTGTAGTTCCAATAATATTTGTACAAGACCTCTATCTATAAGCTCTAAAGGTCACCACTAAGATATAATAAATGATACAATAAATACATCTAAATGTACATTGAATTGTCTTTTAGTTTCGTAATTGCTTTTTAGTTTCCCAATTACTATTCATAAATTGTGACTAGAACATGGGAGGTCAAGACTCAAGGAACATCCATGTATTTATAACATTTAATTGACATAATATTGGCTCCTTGAACAACCGAAATTGCAAAGAACCATTGGAAATCAGGCACCATTTCTATAAACACTTTTATTCAGTGAGATGAATGGAATGATAATCTTTTTGGAAGCACCTGACAACATACATTCTTATGTTCTATAGCAATAGCAAGCAATTTACATTAATACTACATACATCTCAATTCTACTAGTTTTTTAAATAAAATAATGATAGCTCATATTTGTGTGTATTACATATGTGTGTGTTTCATCGAAGATCTTTAATTCTGAGGAAGGAGGAAGAAGTAAAATGTGCTTACACATTAAAAGGAAGCGAAGCTCATAAAGTTGTCGTACCAACATGCAGGGGCTACCAAAGTTTGATGTCATTTTAAATTCTAAGCAAGGGTTTTTTAGGAAAAATGATAAAATTAACTAATTTAATTTCTTTCCTTAATCTCTCTAAATTCTGATAATTATGTCTTATAATTAGGATCGGACAGAGTAATTCTTTATTAGAAATGAGGCATGATGTGACACATCATTTTCTTTTATTTATGTTCCAGTCCAACAAGTCGGGTACTCCCTCTAGTTATTGCGATACCATCTAACAATGATTATTTTGATTCTATTTATAAGTCTTAATTAACTAACTCTCAACATATTGAGGAGAGTTAGTTAACTTATTATGTATGGATTAAATTTTCAATTTTTCCCTAATTTATGAATGGTTACAAAAGTCAATATGAATAAATTCTTTTTGTTTATTGCAATTAATATAGATAAAATTGTAAAAATTACATTTATTACCTGAAATTGGACTTATAATAAAGACAACTTTTTTTGGTGAAAATGAATTTATAAATAAGACCAGAGTGATATTTTTAATCCTTGTTATAAGGCATTTGCAAGTTTTTAAGGAACATTTAATTTATTTTTTCACATCTATCCATATTTAATTAGGGTAGTTGAAGACAGTAGTAACTAATATGATATTTAAGTTTAATGTAGTTAGCAAGGGTAATATTATAAATGACTTGAACAAATATATATGTATGTGGACAAAAAAAAGATTCTACCACCAAAGTTTTATCCCAATAGATTTTTTTAACTTGCTAATTTGTCAAAACTTTATGAATTTTGAGATTATAAAATTTCTAATTTTAATATTTACCATATTTATTAAAATTTAGTTATTTTTAGTTTCTTAAATGACTAAAAATATATATCAAACACTTTTTTTTATCAAATATAATAAACTATATATGTTTGAGAGATTGTATTAAGTCATTTAAATTTAAATTTTGATATTTTTTCTACAAACATTGAAAAAACATACTCAAATTTTTAAAAATTTGTAATATTTACAAGTTTTTAATTAAAATTTAGGATTTAGCATCAAGGGTAAATTAGTAAATAATTTTTTTTTTATATAAATTTCAATTAAAAAATATATTTTTAGAATATTTTTAACAGAGCTAACGGTCTGGATTTAAGTGTAGGTTTCCAAAATATAGGGGAGGTCTATACAATTAAGGCAAAATAGATAGTGGTTAGAGTATTTTGCTCTTATTTAATATTACATTTCTTTTTTTTTCCCCCAATTATATCTACAATAAGGACCGGAGGGTTTTGATATTTAAAAAAAAAAAAAAAAAGGACAGCAGGGGTATATTTTATAATGATTATCCTTAGACAGAAATTTTATAATGTGTGTAATTAATAAAGATACTTTAAGAAATTACTGTATTAATTAGGAGACAAGAGTAATCACTAGTGGGCTGCCTTTCGTCACCAGCAATTTTTGACCCCTCTTTAATTATTAATCTTTATTAGAACTGAGTTTTGCTGTGACGCATCATTTTCTTTTATTTATGTTCCTGTCCGACAAGTTCGCACTCCCTCTAGTTATTGCTATAAAGTACCAACTGATAAATATTTTAGCCCTTATTATGAGGAATTTATAATTTTTTAAGGAGTATTTAATTTAATTTATTTTTTCATGTTCGCCAATTGAATAGTTGAAAATAGTAGTAATTAGTATGGTATTTGAATTAAGCAAGGTTCTGAAACCCGAACCGGACCGAAAACCGGTGAACTGATCCAAGTTAAGGAGAAACCCCGGATTCCAAGTTGATCCGGGTCAACTCAGCTTGAACCGGCCGAGTTGACTGAGTCAGATTCGTTGGTTTTTTTAAAAAAAAAAAAATCGCCTGAAGAAGTGAAGGAAGAAATTGAGGAAGATGGAAACAAAGACCCACGACTCGAAGGAACCCTCTTCATCCGACTCAACAAAAGCTAGACCATCATCTTCCTCAAAAGCATGGAAATTGCAAAGTAAGTCAAGAAAGAGACCAATTTTCTTGATTTACCTTCCCAAAGTTCGATGGGTTTTTTGTATATGACCTCTCTAGCATCGGAAATCTCAAATGCAGAGTCACCATAAAACCTCAAATGCAGAGTCACCATGAAACTAGAAGCGAGAAGCATGAGGTGAAGAGGGAAGAAGTAGATATGAGGTTATTTTGAAAGTGTGGGGTGAAATGGAAGGGCATTCCCATCTTTTTGTATGGGAAAGAAGCAAAAGAGTCACATCACCCTTTAATTCTCTGTTGGTTTGGTGGGTTCAACTTATGGGGTTGTACATTTTGTATTGAAAGGTGTGTTGTATTGGGTTATGTGTTACATTGGGTTGCTTCACTTGCGGCATTTCTGTATGGTTTATTTTTTTATTATTAAAATATAAATATTTTTATCTATTTTGATTAAATTATATTTTTAATTAATACCGGTGTAATCTCGGTTTGACTCCGGTCTGACCCATTGACCCTTGACTCAATCTCTCCACCAGTTCAATGACCGATCTAAGCTTCAGAACCTTGGAATTAAGTGCAGTTAGTAAGGATAATATTATAAATCACTTAAATTTTAGAACAACTTTAATGTTTCTAACTGTTTTTATTAGTTTATAAGAATTGGTAGTTGGTGTTTTATACTTCCTCCGGTTTTAATTATAGGAACTATTTAACTGATTTTGGGGGATTAAGGAGAGGAGTTAAATTAGTTAATTTTACTCATTTTCCTAAGATGCCCTTATATAAATTTAAAATGACATAAATAAAAGTGAATTACAACCCCGCCACGTATCTCTCCGACCAATTTTCCTTTTCACACACTTTCTAATTGAAATAATGGTCTTGCTATATAAACATGTGTGTGTGTGTGTGTGTAGATCTATCTACACACATATAGACACACACACATCAATATATCTACACACACATAGGCAGACCCAAGTATAGCATTAGGGGGGCAAGTGCCCACCATTAAATTGGGGAATTGGGGTTTTTTAAAAAAAAAAATTAATATATGTTTGAATGATTGCTCATCCTTAAATTAAGTGTCCACCCTTAATACATCAAGACTGCACTTCAAAATTGGATGAGAGATGAATGATTGAATGATTGTTTAGTCCCTTATATTGTAAAAGATGTATTTGATAGCATTGATAATAAGACAATTATGATATAATTTCAAAAAAAAGGTCTAGAAGGATGACATTGTAATTATTTTTATTGTAATATATTTTTGTTATTAAAATATATGTACTTGAACTTATTGAGTGCCCATTTTTCATTGTAATTTATGTAGTTGCATTTCTAATAGCATTTACTTTTGCTTTTCTAAATGATAGGTTTGTAAAATAACTCTCTCTTATTACATCATCAGTATTCACTTGATTTCATGAATATTTTTTTGATATTTTTTCTTTTCTTGTATATATATATTTTCTTTTTTTAATACATTTAAAACTTTCTTTAGAAAAAAAAAATTTGGGGGCGCTGCCCCTAAACCCCTGAATTCCCTTCACTGGTGCCCACCCTTCATAAAATTTCTGGGTCGGCCCCTGCACACACACACACACATATATATTGACACACACAAACATAGATACACATATATATACATATACACACACATATATATAAATACTCCTAATAATAAGTATAAATAGGGGTATTATAGGAAAAATTGACAAAAGTTAAAACTTGCTCTTATAATTAGGACCAAAACCAACTCTAAAATGTGTTCCTGTAATTAGGACCCGAGAGAGTAATAAGGATAAGAGGGATTATTACTTTATTTTTAATACTCCATTACATTTCGTTTTTTTAAACAGAAAAAAAGTGTTGAGAATTAACTAATAAAAGTGTAAAAGGCAAAATTCCAATTCTGAGATAAAATCAAATCTAATTCCCAAACCCGTTGTTACATAAATTTGCATGTTGTATATTTTGGAAATACTTGTGTGTTAGTAGTACCATTCCTCTTTGACAAAAAAAAAAAGTAATATTATTCCTAAAAAGAAATAGAAATACCACAATCGTTGACCCTTACTTGAATGTTTGAATGTAGTTTCTCAAATCTTCTTTTGAAAATTTCGAGGCGGCGCTATTTAATCCGGGCACACACAAAAATCACAACAATTACGATCATCAATTGAAACGACCATTGATGGCTTCTTCTTCTTTATCGTCTCTTCCACTGAAAGACCGAGCAGCCATAGTGACCGGAGCTTCTCGAGGCATAGGTCGAGCCATAGCCATCCACCTTCATTCACTCGGAGCCAGGGTTGTAATCAACTACGCTTCGAGCTCTAACCAAGCCGATTCACTCGCTTCTGAGCTCAATAATGCCTCCGATTCCTCAGATCATCGAGCCATCGCGGTTCAAGCAGATGTGTCGGATCCAGATCAGGTGAAGCATCTCTTCGACAAATCGGAGTAAGTGTTCGGTTCGATCCATATTCTTGTTAATTGTGCCGGAGTGCTTGACCCGAAGTACCCAAAAATCGCAAATACAACATTGGAGGATTGGGACAGAACCTTCAATATCAACACTAGAGGTGATATGCTATGACTTTATTATTCTTTGGAAATCTTATATGATAAAGATTGTTTCAAGTTTAATATTAGTGGTATTGATCTTCTTTTTCTCTTTGTTCGCTATTAGGTCTATAGTTATTGGAGTGATGGAACGATTTATTTTGCTAGACTTGGTTATACTTTCTAAAACTGATGAGGTTAACTCTGAGCACTTGATAATCAAACAAAGACTAGATCGACATGTCTCAACATTAAATTTGTTGCATTTTATCTTCTTCTTTTTTTCCTCTAGTGGTTCAGATGTGCTGCACAAACTTGCAAACAAAGAAATTTTCTATTTCTTACATTCAACTTGTACCTATAATCAATAATTTTTTAGACATGCGACTGAATAATAATTTTCTGGATAAGTTACTAGTTGTGATAAGCATAAAGTTGAAGCTTCTCCAGAGGCTACCAGAGACCTAGTCCATTTGGTTTCTAATAGGGAATCTTATAAGAAAGAAATACCACGGACATAAGTTGTTAATGCCAGGAGAATTCGTAGCTACATATCATGAGTAACAGCAAAAGCTCTATCTACTGGGTGACCCAAAAACTCATGCTGTCACTGAATCATTAGTTCGCTATCATTATATTTCCTCACATATTTATCTAATTTGATTAGATTAAGGAAGTTAATTAAGTTAGTTAATGTGTTATGTATTTTCTAAAACATCCTAGTCATTATTCCTAATTTATTCCTTCCCTCTCCTTATTGATTATTGTTGAGAGAACATTAGTAGGGGGTAAATTATGAAAAGATTTACAAATATAAAAAATATGTCTTATATTTAGAAACAAGATCAACTCCCCAGATACGTCTTATATTAAAGAGCAGAAGGAGTATATTTTAATCGTTGAATTATAAGGGTGTTTGGAATCCCATTTGGATGGAGCCAAAACTAATTGAAAACTAAAGTAGTTTAAAAGTGTTTGCCAACAAAGGTTGGTTCAGTTAGTAAGGAGTTGGTTCATAACTTATAAGATCATGAGTTCAAATCCCAAAGGAACTTATTTGGTTGGTGGTGATCTTTAAAAAGTTTAAAGGTTTCTTTTGTCTAAACCAGGTTTTGATCTTGTGAATGTGATTCCAAACACACGCTTTTGTTGACACTAAATTCTGAAAAACTCTGGTTTTCCCCCTTCTGGGTTTGGACAGGCGCATTTCTGTGCACAAGAGAGGCGGCAAATAGGCTAGTCCGAGGCGGTGGAGGAAGGATCATACTGATAACAACATCGTTGGTGGGGAACAACTTGCCAAGTTATGGAGCCTATACAGCATCAAAAGCAGCGGTGGAGACAATGGCAAAGATAGTGGCGAAGGAGCTGAAAGGAACAAAGATTACGGCCAACTGTGTGGCACCAGGGCCAACAGCGACAGAGCTATTCTTTGAAGGCAAAACAGAGGAAACTATAAAGAGGTTAGTAGATGCTTGCCCTTTAGAAAGACTTGGAGAGCCCAAGGATGTGTCTCACTTAGTGGGATTCTTGGCTAGTGATGCTGGAGAGTGGATCAATGGTCAGGTTGTTAGAGCCAATGGTGGCTTTGTTGTTTAGAGTTTAGACTACACACTTGGTTGTTGTAGATTTCAATAAATCTGTAGCATAATAACACTATCAAATAAATCTTTCTATCATAAACAGAGTAATCCCTTGTCAATGGTGGCTTTGTTGTTTAGACTACACTCTTGTTTTACAACAAGCATTATCTTATTAGGTAGGGTAGACTATATAGATGGCACATTGCACTCTATCAACAATCAAATCTTTATTAAAATTGCCAGCCAAAAGGTCCCTCTCAATAACTTTATTGAGCATTGGCCCGACTCTTTTTCTATTTTTTTCACAGGATTCTATATTGTTTGATTTACCATTCTTACGAGCACATCCAACAATTTTTGCTCCCCCCCCCCCCCTCTTTAATTATAAATGGTGCAAATGTAACTTTTTTATTGAGGATGCTTCTTGTATCAATGTCTTCAATTATTCGATAAATCATCTAATGGCCTGTGTTTTTTTTATACATGACCATGGCATCTTAAACAACTTCCTATCATTTTTTTTTTCTCACTAAATGGCACACCCACTTGTTTTCTTATATGAGAATTTCATATCATTTTTTCATCTATATACATTCATCTAAAAATTCTCTTTTCTATTGTCCTCATGCTGCCTTTTCAAGGCCTTACATTTATTATCATATAGTATCTATGGCCTTGTAGCAAATCAAAAATGAAAATAAGAGAAAAATAAGAATTTTCTAAGTTTGGATAAAATGAGAAAAAAAAAAAGGCATGAGATTTACATATTTATTTTCTTCCAAAAATTATCTCCTTGAAACAAGTGGAAAGATTTTGGACGAAGAAACATACTTTCCAATATTGCTCGAAAAAACAATAAAGCTATAAAAAAAGGGCTCTTTTCTTGTTTACACATGTAACATATCGGATTGAACCTGTTTGGCATGGCTTCTCCTTATAAGGAGAAGAGTAGCTAAAAATAAGAGGAACAGACACTCAGTTTCTTTTATCATCATTTTTCTCATCATTCCTTATAATTTCTAAATCATGTTTGTCTAATCAATGTGAAATGTTACAATACTATTTTGATTTTTCTCTCGTCTTCCCAATCAACGGTCTAGATTGGCTGATGAGGAATAATGAAAAAAAGAAAGGGGGAGGGGAGGATCTGCTTCTGCAACAGATCACCCTTTTGTTTTCGGTTTTTCCTGGGTCATCTTAGAGAGAATATCTTTTCTCCACTTAATAAATCTCTCTAGTTCCATCCCTAAATATGATAATCCGAAATCTAAGCATGACATTAGACCTTGGACTATCACAAGCTTTGCATGATGAGGAATCAATATTTAGTAAACCAACAAATGAAAAGAAGTATTCTTCCATTAAACAGAAAAAGAAGTGTTGAGAATTAAATATTAAAAGCGTAAAAGGCAAAATTCCAATTCAATTAACAAACTAAGACAAAAGAAGGAAGCTTCTCCCTCGTAATCCACGTTTGACATTTTATTACAGTATTGGACAACATTATTGACTGTCCAACAATTGGAAAGCTGGAAATTCTTGTGTTATTTTGTAGCACCTGTATTTTCGTAACACAATAACCACCTAAATAATTACAAATTAATGAACAACTTATGATTCACTTGTGTATAAAAATAAATAGAAAATTGCTTGGGTAAACGTTCAAAGAAATAACTAAGCTAGACAGCGATCAAGATTAAAACCTGAATTTATTTTCTTTTATATCACTATTTTTTGTTTTTTGAATCCTTAACCACACTTTATATAATTACTTCTTCTATGACCGTAGAAACTCTGGGGGTGTTTGGTTTAAGGGGAGTGGAGATAAAATTTTGACTAAATTGCCTATGAAATTTTTTTAAAATTACATAGTTTTTTACATCATTGTTCCGCACATTAATTAATAGAAGAATTTCACATCGTGTTTATATCTGACTTTTCACACCAAAATTTTTCTCTCTCCTCAATGTAACATCCCGTTTTTCAAAAGCAGTATAAAAAATTTTTCACCAGAGTAGAGCATCGGAGCAAGAGTGTAACTGATATATATATTCAAAATGCCCACAGGCTAATTACAGAAGCGGTTCAATAACCGAGAGTTTTCAAAAGTAAAGGACAACAACGGAAAGTCTTCAGCCGGATCCTTGAACCTGCTGCTTTCCTCTCTCCTCGGTCCTCGGTCCTCGGTCCTCGGTCCTTCTGACCCTGACGCTATGTTAAGAGCTGAGATCCGCACCGGATCTCAGGTAACGGTTAACCTCATGTATACATACACACATATGGGTTACAGAACAACATTAACACAACATAAAAATCACACCCAACCAATGCACATGTATCGCTCCCAAGATGCGATATATCGCTCCCAGCATTACAGATGTATCGCTCCCAGCCTTACAGATATATCGCTCCCAGCATGCATACAGTTATTTTCTAACATAATAGGCATTCCAACAACACACCACATAAACACATACCATACTCACATCATACCATACACACCAATCACATACACGCATACTATATCCATCAGATTAATGTTACAGTACGCGAACGTACCTTCATTGACGGAAACTCGGTACTTCTGTCGTTATACGGTACGACAGTAGGTCAGAATGTAATCAGGGATATCCTATCAATATAACAACGTGCTTGTTAAGAATCTATCATTACGACGGACATTTTTAATCAAAATGACCATTTTACCCCTGACCCGCCCCTAATTGGCGGGATTTCGCCAAAGCTTCGCTATTTTAACTCTAATCTTCCAAAATTTTGCCATAACTCCGACCCCATCATGATTTTCGAAATTAATGACTAAAATACCCCTATCATATTATATCTAATCATACTTGGAAGATTAAAGACTAAACTAGCATTTCTACTATAACTACCGAAAGAACTACGGAAACTTAAGACTAAGTACCGAAGAACTTACTTAGAGCTTCGCTGCAGAATTTCCCCGGCGCCTCCTTCTCTCTTCCTTCTCTCTAGATTTCGGCCAAGCTCTCAAGAAATGGTGTGAAGATTTCCAAAGGGAGCAAGGGGTATTTATAGGGGTTTAGGAGTTACTATTCACATTTTAACAGACCGGATTCTGACCGTTGGATCGCACTTGGAGAAAATGGCTTGATCTTGGCCCTTGGATGAGCATGCCGACCTCCCCCCCTTAGGTGGCATAAAATGACATCATCAATGATGATGTCATCTGCTCACTTTATGATCTTGTACCGATAAAGTTCCCCGATCGGTGTCCGAATCGCGTAATCGTGTAAAATCACAGAAATTCGGATTATAACTTTGAAGACATTTTCTCACTCATTAGAAATGTCCGGCTAAATAACTTTTTGATTCCATACGGGGTTCCAACGGTCTGCGGAAGTTTTACGGAAAACGTGCCGATTACGGAATCAACTTCCGGAATCGTCAACCTCTGGACAAAAATCCACTGATTCCAAATATGTCCAGGAAATTCTCAACTCATTCCCAGATGTTGAGTTATGATTTATTTTCTTCAAATCCTAATTTTATGCCTATCTGCCTTTTTCTCAGATTTTTCCTATTTCGTCTTATTATCAAAATGCTCCACCGATATCGGAAATGACTCCAGGTACAGCTCAATTCAAGATAAAAATCCACTCATTCATATTATATTTTGACTTTAGAAATCTTGTTCATGATTTTCTAGATAGGATCCGATCTCTATCGGTGTTTATTTACTTTTTACTTTTTTTTACTTTAATTAATTTTAATTTAAGAGTTCCATTTTTACACTCTTCCATCATTTCCTCTCTTTTTTCTTTTTCCCATCCCCATGTCGGCACCCTGTAACAACCCGACTTTTCAAAAGCAGTAAATTTTTTTTTTTTTTAAATCATCAAAGTAGAGCATTTGAGCGGAAGAGTAACTGATATATAGATTCAAAAAGCCAACAGTAGTGTATCTGGCTGATTACAAAGGCGGCTCAATAACCGAGAGTTTTCGAAATAAAGGACAACATCAAAAGGAAGACTCTGCCGAACAACGAAGTGAAGTCTTGATCCCGGTCTTCTACGCGGTCGCTTGCCTCCATCCTCGGTCCTTGGTCCTCCCGAGCTCGACGCTATGTTAAGGGCCGAGATCCGCACCGGATCTCGTGTAACGGTTAACCTCATATTCATATATACAACATATGCATTACGATAATCATACAAAGAAACAAGCATATCCCAACAAAGACATAATCCCTTTGGCAAATGCGTCACACCTAGCTATCGTGTCACACTTAGCACCATTTCACACCTAGCAATCGTGTCACACCTAGCATTTCACACCTAGCAATCGTATCCCAATACCCCGCAAGCATAACAAAGAGACATGAAGATATCACGAGCTAACAATTACCACAATAGGCATACGTTACACATAGTACATATACGCATACAATAAACATCGATTAGTGTTACAAGACGCGAACGTACATACTTTCGTAAACCGAATGTAATGGCCGTGTAAGTGTCTATCATGGGGCCTCACCGAGTTCACGGCGACTTAATGGCTTACCCACATAGACTAGCCTTTCCTTCGGCACCAAACTGTTCTAACATATTTGCATTCAATAAACATACCATAACAATACACATAGCACATATATGCATACCATAAATATAAGAGTTAATGTTACAGTACGCGGACGTACCTTCGTTGATGTTATTCTAGCACGTTTTACGAAAAACAACGAAACGTCCAACAGTGGCACGTCGGACAGCGTATAAAGAAGAAATCGGATTTCGACGCCCTATAAGAGTAATATCACTTTCATTAGTGATTTGATACTATATCGGCATTTTAGGAAAAATTTACCATTTTGCCCTTCTACCCCTAATCGGCGGAATTTCGCAAAGATTTTACTCTTACAAATTTTCTTCCCGAAATTTTTCCAGAACTTCGACGCCATTTTGATTTTCGAAAATAAAGACTAAAATAGCCCTCCCATATGATATCCAATCATACTTGAAAATTTAAAGGCTATTCTAACATTACTACTCTAACTATCGAAAGAACTATGAAAGCTTAAAGCTCGGTACCGAAGACTTACCCAGAGCTTCGCGCGAATTTTCCCCGAGCTCCTCTCTCTAAAACCTCTCTCTAGAACCGAAATCCTCTTCTTGAAATGGTGTGAGAATTGAAGAGAATTCAAGGCTATTTATAGAAGAATTTAGGGATATACAAGGCATTTTCCAAATTGTTCTAAACCATGGAAAATCAAATGCATAATGGTGTATAATTCTTGTCCATGGAGCTTCTGGTCGACATGCATGGGCTGAGGTGGCAGCCTCCAATTGCTCCAAAAATTGATGACTTAGGCTCACTTTATGCCCGGTCTGGCCGTTTTCCCCAATCGGTACCCGATTCGCGTGATTTCGGAGAAATCTCAAACTTCTGGATTTACAACTTTGAAGACCTTCTCTTCCTCATCAATAATATCTATTTAAACTTGAATTTTGACTTTAGACAGGTTCCAACTGTCCTACTAAGTTTCTCGAAAAACGTCTCCGTCACGGTCCTATTCTAAACGCGTTTCTAATCACCAATCTCTAGAGAAAATTCACGATTCC
This sequence comes from Acacia pycnantha, assembly GCA_025563575.1. Lineage (NCBI taxonomy): Eukaryota > Viridiplantae > Streptophyta > Magnoliopsida > Fabales > Fabaceae > Acacia > Acacia pycnantha. Next base: position 106,436 of record JAMWYP010000265.1, on the reverse strand, counting down.
AAATATGTCTAAATAAATTCAAACTCATTCCTAGATATTGAGTTAGAATTTATTTTCTTTATTTCAAAAATATGCCTATATGCATTTTTCCCTATTTTGTTTTATTAGGAAAATGCACAAACTACCTCTAATTTACTTCCTAAGAGGTCACTTGAAGGTAAAAACTCACTGATCAATATTTTACCTTGACCTTGGAATTCCTATTCCTAGATCTCTAGATAGGATCCGTTTCCTAATTTTTAATTTACTATTCATCAAATTTTACTTTAATTAATTATATATTAAAATAATATGCAACTTGCAACAATAATTTTCATTTCCTTTTTCATTTTTTTTTATTTTCTGCCCATTTTTTCGTTTTTTTTTATATATTTATTTTTGATTTAATTATTTAATTAATTAAATAATTATTTTTACATAATTTTTATAGAATTTTCCCATTGGTCCATTCTTGCATTTAGGCTTAAAAATACCTAAACTCAATTATTTTTCTCAAAATTTCCAATTAATTAGTAAATATACTTTTACTAATTTTCAACCATTCTCCACTAATTTTTGAGCTTTACATAATTATCTATGAATTTTCCTTTGCTTACGCTTAAGTAATTAGCCCAATATTACTTAATTACTTTCTTATCAATAGTTGATAATTTTCTTAATTATAACACCTCATTACCTCATAACTTTTACACTGACACATTTGTTTCCATGTGTTCTGTATTATCTTAGTATCTACGGGGTATTTCGGTCATTTCCTTACTTTTTGAGTATTCTTCTACAATTTCTCCAAGTTTGTAACTTAATAAATTACCTAAATTAGGGACAATATCATTGGCTAATTTCTGAATTTGCCCCTTATTAAATAACTATTTATCAAAATGCCCCTGTTAGAAACATATTTCCCAAAATGCCCCTGTCAGAAACCTATTTCCCAATCTGCCCCTGTTTAGTCGACTAAAACATTTGGTTTAGTCGACTAAATCGCGGGCAAGAATTTTTTTTCCAGACCCCCCGACATTTAGTCGACTAAACCAAATTTTTTAGTCGATTAAACCCATTTAGTCGACTAAAAATTCATTTAGTCAACTAAATCATTAAAAAAAGTTAAAACTTCTAAGGCCGTAACTTTGGGCTCGGGAGTCCGAATCAAGCGATTCTTTTTTGATTCCACATAACTTTTGAGATCTATGCACTGATATAAAAATTATCTTCAAATTTAATGAAGAGAAAGAAGGAAAACAAGTGATTCTTTATTGCGCAAGAAATACCAACAATTCATTAAATATAATCAAGTGATTTTTTAATTATATATATATATATATAGTTTTCTTTTATTTGATGTTTTATATTCATTAAATATAATCACTAATATCACTAACCAACAGACTCGGTAAAACAAATTAAAATGACTCCACTACTTCCTAAAAAATAGCTAACCACATGTTTACAATAATATAATAAAAAAATCAGCACACTCAACACAATAAACAATTAAAAAATAAATAACTTAATCCTTCTTATTGTGGAATCAAAGAACGTGCGGAAATCAGCGACATGAACCATGTAGAGAAAAAGTTGGGATTATTAACTTCAACAATACTAACAATTCATTAAATATATATCATAGGCTTTTTTCCCAATTTGCTATATTTAATGAATTGTTAGTATTGTTAGCATTTTAATTTGTTTTACCGAGTCTGTTGGATAGTGATATTAGTGATCCTAGATATTAGCTATGATCCTAGATTTTAGCTAGATTGTCACAACATATGATCTTATGCATAACTTCCAAACACTGTTATTCCCCCTAAAATCAAGCCCCACAAATTTAGTGTCGATATTTTTCCTATTTCTCTTTTCTTTTAAAATCCATATTATTAATGGAGAGAAAATCTCAATTTTGAATATATTGTATTTTAAAAATCCAGTATTAATTGTTACGTTGAAATTCAAAGTTTACCAAATACATGGTAGAAAAATAAAGATATTAAAATCTAAAATAAGATCAATTAATTATTATTAGATAATAATATTAGAAATAATGATTAATTAATTTTACAATAAATATCTCTCAATTAAATATAATTAATTTCCTCTATCCTGACAAAACCCTAGGATTGGACCATCATTTCCCACTCTATCTCCTTTTCCTTGTGGCACCGCCCCTCTCTCGCGATCAATTGTGTATACACACATATCTTATCTTTATTGTACCGGAGATATTATATGATCTAATAAAAAAGAAAACATCAAATAAAAGAAAACTATATATATATATATATATATATATATAAAATTAAAAAATCACTTGATTATATTTAATGAATTGTTGGTATTTCTGCAATAAAGAATCACTTGTTTTTCCTCCTTTCTCTTCATTAAATTTGAAGATAATTTTTATATCAGTGCATAGATCTCAAAAAGTTATCTGGAATCAAAAAAAGAATCGCTTGATTCGGACTCCCGACCCAAAGTTACGGCCTTCCAAGTTTTAACTTTTTTTTAATGATTTAGTCGACTAAATGAGTTTTTAGTCGATTAAATGGGTTTAGTCGACTAAAAATTTGGTTTAGTCGACTAAATGTCGGGGCCTGGAAAAAATTTTGCTTTCCATTTAGTCGACTAAACCAAATGTTTTAGTCGACTAAACAGGGGTAGATTGGGAAATAAGTTTCTGACAGGGGCATTTTGGGAAATAGGTTTCTAACAGGGGCATTTTGGTAAATAGTTATTTAATAAGGGACAAATTCAGAAATTAGCCCAATATCATTCCCTATTTCAAATAGATTTTTACTTGCCTCCTTTATAGCTTTCACAGGGTATTTATAACCCATAATGTATTTAGGGACCTATATGCAATTTTCAACATTTTAGGGACCTAATTGCAATTTATCTAATTTCAAGAGAAATTACCCTGACAACAAGGTAAACTCAATACAAGGTGCTCGAGACCTCATATTCACCTATTTTTAATAGGTATTATTTACTCATTTTATGATTTTTACCCTAAGTCAGATTTTAGGGTATTACACACCCTCACACAATTATATATATATTTTTATTTTATTTTATTTTTTTAACTAATTATTATATAATTTAATAATTTTTTTTACATAATTTTTTTACAACTTTTTCCTATTGGTCCATACTTGTATTTAGGCTCAAAATTACTTAATCTCATTTATTTTTCTCAACATTTTCCAATTAATTAGCAAATATATTTATGCTAATTTTTAGCCATTAACCACTAATTATAGGGTTTTACATAATTATTTATGGATTTTCCTTTGTTCATGCTTAAGTAATTAGCCAATAATTACTTAATCAACTCCTTACTACTTTTTGCTAATTTTCTTATTTAGCATAACTCATTACCTCACAACTTTTACACTGACATTAGTGTTTTATGCCTCATGCACTATATTAAAATTTACAGGGCATTTTGGTCATTATAATACTTTTTAACTTTTCCCCCCTTTATTTCTTTAAGGTAATAATTTAATAAATTACCTAAATTAGGGACAGTATTATTCCCTATTTCAAATAAATATTTACTTGCCTTTTTATAACTTTCACAGGGTATTTTATAACCCGTAAATACGTTTAGTGACCTATTTGCAAACTTCCAAACGTTTTAGGGACCTAATTGTAAATTATTCTTTTTCAAGAGAAACTACCCAAAAATAAGATAAATTCTCCACAAGGTCTCTGAGATCATATATTCACCTATTTCCAATAGGTATTATTTACTAAATATGATACTTATCATAAGTAAGATTTTCAGGGTATTACACTCAAACCTAACACTGTCAACGAATTTATTAATATTGGTATGAAATTAAGGTATACTAAATTCATGAAGCGATTTACTATGGAGAAATAAGAGGCTTCAACTAATCACGGATCATTTTCTTGTTGCTTTTCCAAATCTTCGTAATCATCTAAAGCTTACGCCCTTCTTCTCTTTTCTTTTTTTCTTTTTTTCGTAAAAAACTCTTCTCATTTCACACAAAGAAACACACACATATATATGTGAAATCTCCAATATACAAACTACTTTGGTTTGGTTATGGATTCGTGGTTGTTATCTGTTGTTGTTATTAGTATAATCCTTGTTGGTAAGGAAAAAGGGATGGTGGTGGCTAGTGATGATAATAATGAAGTAAAGTTTGATGAGCATTATGAGATTCTGTATGGTGATGATCATGTGTTTCCCTCCAACCAAGGATCACAAGTTCAGATTTCCATGGATAATTCTTCAGGTTTTCCCCCTTTAGCTTCACCCGTAACACACACTTTTGTTTGTGTGTTTTCTACTAAGTCAACTACTTACTCTTGTAGTTTTTATAAGATTCTACCATTTGAATTGTCTTGATCATTTTTATAAGTACTTGACAAGAGTTATCTCAACATTTAATGTGTTTTTTATTTATTTTTGCCCTTAATTAATTATTATACACATTGTATTAATTCGAGGGAGTGTGATGTTTATATTTACTCTATTTATCTTTCTTATTTTCTCCCTTATAAATAAGGGTATATTTGAAAAAAAACAGTTTATTTCAACATATACTTATTATTTTTAGCTAATTTTTTTCATTATGTAATTCGGTTATCGAAATCTTATAAATAGGGGTGAAAGGAGTATTCAACTAAGAATTGAGGCTATTGATAACTTAAATCATGATTTAACAGACACCTTTGATTTTAAATATAATAGCTAGTTAAGAACTTTGTTTTGGTCATAAATATAAAATTTTAATTCACTCAGTTTCGCAAATTTATAATTTTTTTAAGAAATTATCCGTATTGGTTATAATACATATATAAAATATGTTTAGATTAATGAGATTAGTTTTCAATGTAAATAATTAGATGAATAATTTAGAGAAATAAATATACGTTTTTTATCAATAATTTAATTAATTAATTTTTTAATATTTATAAATTAATTATATATCTAACTTCTACTTATTTGATATTGGAAGGAGTAATAAAATTTATGGTTTAACATACAGTGTCGGCATCTCTCTTTAAATGACCATAGTTTTGTTTCAATTATAAGAAATTATATATATATATATATATATATATATATATATATATATATATATATATATATATATATATATATATATTACCACATAAAATTATAAAAAATAAAAATTAAATAACAAAATATAATTTTTGTTCTTTATTTAGTAATTAATGAATTTTTCTTGGAGTGTTGGACATTAAACAGGATCTGGATTTGGATCCAAGATGACATATGGTTCTGGGTTCTTCCACATGAGGATCAAAGTGCCAAGTGGAGATGCTTCTGGGGTTGTAACTGCTTATTATGTGAGATTCCATTCCTTTACCTTATATATATATATATATATATATATATATATAATATTGAAAAAGAAAAAAAGAAAATTAAATAAAACATTGTTTTATCATGTGAAGCTGATTTCACATGAGGATCATCACGATGAGATAGACTATGAGTTCTTGGGGAACAAAGAAGGAGAGCCAATCACATTACAGACCAATATATACGTAAATGGCAATGGTGGCAGAGAGCAAAGGATTCATCTTTGGTTTGACCCCTCACTGGAGTTTCATAACTACTCCATTCTTTTCAACCAGCATCAGATTGTGTGAGCTCTCTACATGTCTTTAAATATTATCCAAAATCAATTATGAACAAGAGTTTCAAAGATGATGATTTTAATATGGTCATCATATAATTTTCATGTTGGCTGTATCTACCTGTATCTTTCTTCTTCTTCTTCTTCATTGTCCGTGCCTTATAACTTAGTTGTGTCGGTTTGTTTTAGCTTTTTAAAAATGCTTTTACGTCATTTGAGGAAAGTATATAAGAAGAGTTTTGTTTCAGTTTGCTAAAAAGTACTTAAAACCCACTTTTTTGTGCTTAAAAAAGAAAGCACTTAATGACACTAAACTCCTCCCTATAGCAAAACTTGGAGAGTTAACCTGATTGAACTTGACAATACTCGAATATTACCCAGCCAAAAATATTGTCAATAAAGATTAGTTCAATTAGTAAGGAGTTGATTTATCACCCTCAAGGTCGTGAGTTTAAATCTCATTGCCGATGTAAAGATTTTTTTAGTTGGTGATCTGTAAATATCTTTATAAGTGCTCTTTTGAGTCTTGAGGCATGTCATGTCCTTGATGAGCCCCTGGACCCAACCTAAACTATATGTTTAAAAAAAAAAAAAAAAATCTTTCTCAAACATGATACTGTGAGTTAGAACTTTTATAAATATACTGGGTGTGTAAGTCATGAAAAAAAAAAAAACAAAACTTTTTTTAATCACTCCCACATTTTGTATGTTATATACTATATTCCTGAAAGAGAATTGGGAGGCTAAATTAAGAAATTTGTGAAATGTCAGGTTTTTTGTGGACAGAATTCCCATTAGGGTATACAGGAACAAGAGTGACATAGGGGCAGGATACCCAACAAAGACAATGAGAATAGAAGCAACATTGTGGGATGGACATAGTTGGGCACCAAATGGAGGCAAAAGCAGTGTGAATTGGAGCTATGCTCCTTTTAAAGCTTCCTTCACAGACTTTGGTGTTAGAGGTTGTGAAGTTCAAGCCTCTTCTTCTTCTTCTTCTTCTTCATCAAACCTTCAACATTGTTTCTCTGATAGCTTCTCTTGGAACAGAGACAGGTTTTGGCAGTTAGATCCTGAAAGGCAGAGATTGTATGAAAATGTGAAGAACACTTATGTCACCTATGATTATTGTGCTGATACGCCTAGGTTTCCTACACTTCCTAAAGAATGCTAATAATTTGCTACAACTATAATTTTTACTGTAACTAGTAGAATGAGTTTTATATGTTAGTGGGCGAGATATATTAATATGAAGAATACTATTTATTAGAGTTATAAATATTATTGTATATAGATAAATGAATAATATTTGTAAGCTTTTGTAAGTTTTATTTTTTAAATATCATTAATATAAATATTAAATAATTAAGGGGAAAATTTGCTCTAAAAGTTGTCGCCGAGGGACAATTTTAAATCTAACTTCTGCAGCAACTTTGCCCATTGGCTAACTTCTGAGGCAAAATTATCCCTTAACTCAATATCAAGTATTGTTGTACGGTGCACACAAAGACCATTTTTTTTCTTGGAGGCATCTGGACCTACTTCCTTTTAACTCAAAGGACTCATCGGGGTCAAACTAATTCAGATTGAGCCAAGTAGGATCACAAGAGCGGCAAAGCTCTATCACCAAGTATTTAATGCTGCTACATTCTTAGAAACTGTAATTGAGACTTTCCAGTTAAACTGATATAACCCCTTACCAATGAACCAAATCCTTGGTGATCCAAGAGCACTTTGTCTATAAGGAGCTGAGGGAGTTCCAGTCTGATCCTTATGGATTATGCCCCCAATTGCATTTTCAAGCACGATCCTGATTCCTCACAAAAGCATATATCCTCTCATTTTCCTCTTTCTCATTTTCTTCTTTAGTATCTAATCTGCACCCTTAGATCAAAAAATAAATGATTCATATTTAATAGAGTTGAAGTATATCCAACATTCTGAAATAATTTTTCAGGTGCGTCTAGTATCTTAAGGTCGAATTGATCATTCAACTTGTAGAAATAATCTCAACATTCAAATTATTCAAGGAGAATTGTTTCTTATAATCAATCTGTTGATAAAAATTAATAATTCACCATTCAATTTATGGCATATTTTGCATGTTCTGGGTGAAAATATGATAAGGGCAAATGAAGGAATCGTCAACAAAAGGGGAAAAAACTTAGCATTGGGCTTTATCCAGATTAATCTTAGGAGGCCCAAACCCTGCTAATCCAACAGCCCAACACCTTCCTGGTTACCAAAAAAAAAACACGTCTTGTTCAACTTACGAGTTCCCACTCCGATTTCAGTGTGTCCAAATCCATGGCGGACTCCATATAGCAGTCAGGTCACTCTGTTACCAAAGACGCCAATGGCTCTTCTTCTAAAGAGGAGCTCATCTCTCTTTCTCTTAATTTTCTTTCCGATCGTATTTTCTGCAATCGCCACCGGATCGGCGTTCGGAGAAGAAGAATTCACCGAGGAGTTGCTGCTCAAGCCTTTACCTGATTCTAAAGTGCTCGCGCATTTCCACTTCCAGAGCAATGCTCCCCTCGACGATTCCTTTGGTCGTCACCACCACCTATTCCCAAAGCTATATCTCAGTTGGTATGTCTTTGTTTCTCCAACTTCTACCTGGTTTTTGCTTTCTGCGGAAACTTGTGAGAATAAATCTTTGGCGTAGAGAATCCTTTTGTCCTGTTTTCGATTCGTTTAATCCCTTGTACTGTTTCCCTGGAATCTGGATATGTAAGAAAATGCTTTTGCTGTTGTTTTCTGAATGAAGATGCTTTTGGTATGGATTGTGGTGTCAATTTTTTTTTTTTTCCAAATCATTTGATTCCCAAAAATAATTTCCCTCTTCTGGATGCTAAATAACATGTGGATTAGCATTTAATTGGCAGGTTAAGAAGTATAATGTCAATGCGATGGAGTTATCTTTTACACAAGGTCGGTGGAACTATGAAAGCTGGGGTGGTTTTGATCCAATATCAAGCAGCAATGCAAAGCCTCCTGGAGTTGAGTTGTGGGCAGTCTTTGATGTCCCAGAACATCAGGTTGATGCATCTTGGAAGAATTTAACGCATTCATTGTCTGGACTCTTTTGTGCTTCAATCAACTTCCTAGAGTCTTCTACCACTTATTTTTCTCCTAAATTGGTTTTTCAACCAGCTTCAGGAAGTTTGAGATATGGTACATTGCCACGTGAAGCTGTATGCACTGAGAATCTAACTCCTTGGTTGAAACTCCTTCCTTGTCGAGATAAAGCTGGTCTCTCTGCCTTAATGGATAGACCATCTATTTACAGAAGCTTTTACCACTCTCAGAGATTGAGATTGACTCTATCCAAATCTGCTGATGCATTAGATTCTGGAGTCATGTTAGAACAAACTCTTACAGTTGTACTTCTGCCTAATAGTCAGAGAGCTGGAGTGAACTACGGCAGTGAATCAAAAACACAACCAAGCTGGTCTTTGAGTTCGATTTTTGGCAGGCAAATAAATGGAAGATGTGTTCTTGCCAAGTCAAGTAATGTTTATCTTCAAGCTGAAAGAGGTCTGGTAACACAGCTTGAGAATATACAGAAGGATGCTTACGATACAGCTCCTGAAAATCTTAAGAATAACATTGGCTTTGAATTGTCAGTTAATCCTGACAGAGTGCATAAGGAAATGGAAAAGAGCCCCTCAATTCTGTATGAATATTCAATCAAAGAGTATGGAGAAGCTGAGAAATTTGATTTAAGCCTTACATGGAAGCAGCCGGTTCTTTGGTCAAGCCCACATGCCCCTTTATATGCCAGTAGATATTTAATGGGAAGCGGAAATGAAAGGGGTGCAATTGCAATATCCTTGAAATCCACTGAATCGACCCAGGCCTTCCTTGGCGCTAATAATATTAAAGAGGGTTGTAGGTTCCAAGTTAATGCTCTGCAAATTGTGCCTTGGTATGTTAAGGTATACTATCATACCTTACAGCTGTTTGTTGATGAAAAGTGTCGAGTAGTCACTGATTTTGTTGAGAGTATGCATGTTTCTCCATCTGAAGACAAAGTTTCACCTGGGGTGATGGAGCTGGTTCTTAAATTTCCCTGTGACATGAAGTCAGCTGTCTTAAGTCTAGAGTTTGACAAGGTTTGTTCAAGTTTTAGCTTTTGTTTAATTTTCTTTTGGATTACTTCACTTGACTTGATATCAAACACTATTTGCATAATACTGTTATAAGTTATAACCAACCTCACAAGACAATTGAGTGGGAGTTTTGATCATGTGGTATTATGTGTAGAATGAGGAATCATTTGCAATTCTAATTTTGTTTGTGTAAATGAATTTTAAAATATTCAAGCAGGTTTTCTAACTGAATACTCAGGCTCCAAAGGCTTAATTGTGTTATGTGTTTTCTAATGTTAGTAATGCAAGTTTCTCAATGTTTTGAACTGCAACTTGAAATATTTACTTCAGTGAATTCAGGATGGTGATAGAGAGTGGAAACAAAATAACAGGATATGGGAGAGTGCTATTGGTAATAGATGGAGTATGTATGGAGTAATATATATTTATTTGTGGATCATTATCATCTACATATTATTAATGGGGGCTATAATGTGTGTTGTTAATTGCAATGCCAGGGAGGATGGCACCATGCCACCTGCTTGGCTGCCGAGTGCACTACATATATACTTCAGATAAAAAAGACAAGATACCTACCTAATAAAAGCTCACGTTTTGAGGCTGAAGATTAGCTACCTTCATCTCTTCTTAGTTGTCCTACACCCTTGCCATTTGGTGAGGTTTCCTTTCTGATTGCTTAACCTCGTGATCAGAAATAGTTGTTCTTGCACTCAATTTGAGCTGCAAGAATTGTATAATTTAACATACAATCTACTGTACTTGGGGGCCTTATAATGATACGGAATCTGTTGATGAGATTCTTCTCTGTCTTTCTATTTTTCCCTGCTGGGGTTGATTGAATTTTGTGGCATGAAATGTGATATTATTTTTGTTTTATGTGTACTGCACTCAAAATTGATGGTAGCCATCCCCAACTACTGAATCTTAGATAAATACTCATTCCTAAGGATAAGACATATTTACCTAATTCGATTAGATTATAGAAATTGGTTAAGGTAGTTAATATGACATGTATTTTCTAAAACAGCTTAGTCATTTTCCTTAATTTTCTCATTCCCTCTCATCCTTGATTATTGTGAAGGGAATATCAATAAGAGAAAATTAAGAAAATATTGACAAATATGAAAACTATATTTTATATTTAGGACCAAGATCAATTCCCCTAATATGTCTTATATCAAGGATCAGAGGGAGTATATATTTGTATATGTAACTGATGGTAGCTGTTTTGTATGGAAAAAGAAAGTAGTAAACACTTTCAAAGTGGATGAATATGAAATTAATTTCTTCTTCTACACAGGGCTTTTTGCACATTGATGAGTATCCTCCAGACGCTAATCAAGGATTTGACATTCCATCAGCAATAATTAGCTTTCCAAACTTCCATGCTGGATTGAATTTTCCTGATGACTCTATGAGCAAGTCACCGATGTTATCAAAATTCCAGGTAACTTGAATTTGAACAATGTTGGTCATAATTATAATGTGCTTAAGATCTCTATCCGTCATTCCGATCGAATCTGGAATCTGCAATGCAGGAGAAGGGTCCTGTTCTTTCATACACAGAAATTCTGCTGGTACCCTTGACGACACCTGATTTTAGCATGCCATACAATGTCATCACAATTACATGCACAGTTTTTGCATTGTACTTTGGATCTTTGCTAAATGTACTCCGGAGGCGTGTTGGAGAGGAGGAAAGACGTCTGAAAGACAAAGGTAACCCCTAACTCTTTCACTAATCTCATCTTGATCCCTGAAAATAAATCAAGTTTAGAGCCAAATACGAAGTCAAAATCCTAAAAGATGCTTATAAGATTTCCAGTTATATTAATCTTAATCTAATATACCTTTTTTTTCTGCTAAACCTTCCTTGTATGCCTATGTTCATTGTTTATTGATAACGCCTTTTTTAATTTTTACTAAGTTTCTGAGTTTTGCTTGTAGATGCCAAGAAAACAGGGTTTCTTCCTCAAGCATTAGCTAAGCTGTCTGCTAAACTGAGAGGGAAATCATCAGAGACGTCTCAGCCATCAACAGCCTCATCATCCCTATTTAGTCCAAAATTGATTGTTAAAGTGATGCTTATTGCAGGCATTGCTGTTGCTTGGCAATACTTCTCACAATGATATACCCACCCCGAATAGATAGTTTTTCTTAGTGTATCATATTCTCATTGCATTTGTATCTGTTTTCCTGATTGATCTAAAGGTAAACCCTGATTCCATCACTTGAACAACACAAGTTTGTTGATTATATACAAATTTTGACCATCAGATTTTGATTATTGTCAAGTAATAGAAAATTAGAAAGTGCAATTTCTCCATAAATACTTTGGATGTTGAAATGATACGAGAAGAACCCTCTCTAGCATTGTCAAAGGACATCGCCAATATCATCAAAGTTACAGCTTTTACTTGAACTTATAATTATACTTCCTCAGTCCTTAATATAGGTCTATTTAGAGAGTTAATGTTGATCCTAAATGTGAGAAGTTTTATTCAATTTTTCCCAAATTAACCCTTTGATTGATATTCCCTTAACAATAATCAAGTATGAGAGAGAAGGAGAAAATTAAAGGAAATGATTAGATGTTTTAGAAAAAAAAATATATATTAACTAACATCTTTAATATACTCAAATTAGTTAATTGTGTCTTTAAGACCGAAAGAGTAATTATAATGTACATGCTGCTATACATACTAGCGATGTAAAATGAGTCCATCAAAAGAACAAATTTAGAAGAAAATTGGAAGAGCTACTTGATGCGGGTGAGGCAGGGGGATATGAGTAAAGATTAAAAATTTCAAATTCACTTAATATACAAAAAAAAAAAAAAAAAAGTAAACTGTACTAGGATAAGAAAATGAGATTTCATTTAATCCTTTTACAATGAGCAGCTGCAATAGCCTCGTCTCTTATCCGCTTTAGATTATTGCTTTCATTTCTGCAGGTAAACCCGTTGCCTGACATGACGCTGGAAATAAGACTAGCTTTATCTTGACTACCTGTGATTCCATTCAACGTTTAGGTCTTGTGGAACTGAAATTCTCCAATAAAAATGAAAGATTCACATATTTAACAATTATATGCCACAGTCTCGACTTTCAGAAATATTAACAGATAAACATTTTCAAAAATGAAAGCTGAATCAGATAATGGACCAATCCAGAAATTCAACCTAAGTCAAATAACCATGATGATTGCAAGAAAATCAATAGAAGAGAGCATGTTGAGAGGAGAATTAAAACAAAAACATGCCTGTCGTACCATCATTTGTCTTTAGCTTCTTGAATAGGTTAAAAACTTCAAATAGTTGTTTTCTCTTGCAGCCCAGATTCATGATTTCTGCAATACCAAAATGAAGATTAGGGACTGGCTATGAAGAAATACAAGCAGTTACAGATATACCAAAATGAATAATGCAAAATGTTTCTGAGCTTATCATCTATTGCCTTTTAAACTAAAATGCTCTGAACTTGTTATAGCACCTCTAATAGCACAAATTTGAATAAAGAGCACACAATCAGATACAAGTCATGTATACTCTTCAGCCTTCAGAAATCAACAAGATTACCAGCCATGTAAAAAAGATTGCATGAAAACATATACCTGGGCTGCTTTCTCTCAACTTCTTATTCTTAAGCAATTCGATAGTTTCCAGCTGCGTCTCTCTGCTGATGCCAAAATTCCCACCTTCCGTCTCTTTACAATCCACATTTACAGCATCTTGTGAGTCATGCCCTCCTACAAAATCAGAAGCTCACAACTCGTCAATCCTGGTAATAAGGAGGTCCCTCAGAAGCATTAATACTAGCACCGATATAAGACACAGCACAATAAGATCAATCTTTTTTTTTTTTTGCTAGTCACATGTATTTTCCTTTGATATGTAAGGTGTAGAGAATATATTAGCTAGTTAGTTAGGGAGTTGGTTGTATTAGTTAGTTAGTTAGGAGGATTAGTTAGTTAGTTGTTAGTAACCATTTTGGATTAATGGGTTGAGGGGTTGCCTATATAAGGCATATGACTCTTCATTGTATGCTATGCTTTTATGTTGAATGATGGTTCATGATGAATGAAGATGCACAGTGATGTGATTCTGTGTATTCTCTCTTCCCCTCCCTCTTTCTCTTCTCAAATCCTCTAATCTTCTACAACTTCTCTATCAGTGGTATCAGAGCGAGTCATCCTCGGCTCCCCCGCTGTAAATCTCTGCAATTCTTGGATTAGTTCAGAGCCTTTCTCCTCTCTCACGGCTCAGTTCTAATCAGGAAATAACCAATTGACGAAGTGCAGCCTGAATCAGGTGGAGTCATGACCCTAATGGTTCAGTTGGCATTTGAGTCAGCCAGAAACTCCAAAAAGAAGCATCAAGAAATATATTCTTGAGATTAATTCTGGTCCTTTCTTCTACTGTCGGTCCAGTTTTTATTTCAAGACTAAACCAGAAAAGAAGAAGAAGAAGAAGACAGCCAAGAAAATTCAAAGAAATCAAGAAAAATCTTCTGGAATTCAGAACCGACTCAACCTCCAGTGTATTTCCAATTCTGGGTTAACCAGAAATTCAAAGAAAAATCAAGGATTTCAGTCTTGACACAAAAAAAAAAAAAAAGTAACCGGTTGATTCTGGACTCTGCATGTGGGATTCTGACGGAAATGTGAGATCAGTTCATTAAGTCGCTGAGTTCGGGTTCTGAACGTTGGGGTTCCAACGTCATTGTTGAGTTCGTTGATTCTGAATATCATCTGACTTTGGGCTCTGGTCATCATCGGAAGTGTCACGTCATTCTGGTTCTGCATTTCTGATTCTTGACTGCCATTGCTGTTTCAACATCGAGTTACGGGTTACTTTTCCTTAGTGCCGTTTATGCTCTTGGGTTATTCTTCGTCGACTGGGTGTTGGTTTCTGTCGGGCTCTGCGTATTGGCATAATCGGAATTCTGGGTATGTTCTGCGTTCTTGGTGTCTGATGTAAAAAAAAAAAAAAAAAAAAGTTGAAAAAAAAAAGAATTGGAAAAAAAAAACCCTCTTCTTGTTGGTATGGGACAATGGGTGAAGGAAACCAGGAAAATAAAAATTTTCTTCTTGTTGGTATGGGACAATGGATGAAGGAAAACCAAGAAAATCAATGGCGTGTTCTTTGAGAAATGGCTAACCGGAGAGGACTACCTACGAAGGGTTTTGACCGGACGGGCTGACCGGCAAGAGTTTGAGTAAAGCGCCGCGTAAAGTATCGTGGAGTGAAGCCATCGGAAAGTGGGCTTTCGAAGGAGATGTTTTTGATTGATTCAAATTTGTATTTTTGAGTTTTGTATTTTTTGTTCTTTAGGTTTGTGTTTTTGTTTTTGTTGTTTCACATCCTTGAGGGCAAGGATGTTTTGGGGAGGGAGTATTGATATGTAAGGTGTAGAGAATATATTAGCTAGTTATTAGCTAGTTAGTTAGGGAGTTGGTTGTATTAGTTAGTTAGTTAGGAGGGTTAGTTAGTTAGTTGTTAGTAACCATTTTGGATTAATGGGTTGAGGGGTTGCCTATATAAAGCATATGACTATTCATTGTATGCTATGCTTTTATGTTGAATGATGGTTCATGATGAATGAAGATGCACAGTGATGTGATTCTGTGTATTCTCTCTTCCCCTCCCTCTTTCTCTTCTCAAATCCTCTAATCTTCTACAACTTCTCTATCATCCATTGAGAGATAATTTTGTTCAAATCACTATTGGTCATTAAATGTAGGCACTTCTTCCCATAAGATTCAAATATCAATTCACCATGTTAAATATTATGAGGGGCTGGCACCTTCCGCTAAACCCAACCCATTTGGTACAATAATCACTCTTAGCTAGGATTATGAATGTGATCAAGCTAAGGCCGGTACAATGCAAAGAAGAAGAAATTTCAAGCCACAAACTTTTCAAAATTCAAACATCCACAAACTTTTGTGCTAAAGCCTTGTAGGCAGAATCAGGCACCAAGTTCTTTCAATAATCATACAAACTCAAAATTTCCCATATACAATGGGAAATCCCAACAACCCAAATTGTTATTGCAATCATTCAAATAACAAAATTTCTATAAAAACAAACATATAAATAGTCATTAAGATACCAGGAACAACATTTTAAGATCAACCAAACATAGCATTGCCTGTTTCCCTCTTCTAACTAAAGTGTTACGAGAAAGACGAAGCATTCGCAACCTGAGAGAGCCATATCCATTGATCGTCACAGTTTTGAGAAATCAAATAACAAACGAATAGTTGAAACGTTTATGCGCCTATATATGTATAGATAGCACACAGACTTACGTTTCTTTCCAGCTTTACAGAGTTTGCCGGTGACATCAAGCGCATCGCCGTCGTCTTTCCCGGTGGGCAATCCTTTAGCAGAGAAGAAAGAGAGGAGAGATTTCCAAGTAACAGAGGAAGCAACGAGGTCGACGCCTCTACTTATAAAGTGACCATTCAACTTGATCGTCGAAGGTTCAAGCCCGAAAGCTCGAGCTATGGATCCAAGGTCGATTCTCTGTTCATCCGAAGTAACTAGCAGCCGAGCTACTTTCGACAGTGAAGGGCATAGCAGCTTGATCGCTATTGGCTTCGTAGCTGACATTTTTTTTTTTTCTCTTCTCTCTAATCGCGACAAATGATCTCTCTGAGAAAACGGTGAAGCTAATTTTTAAAGCTGTCGAAGGATTATCATTACTGTGTATATCTATCTCTTTTTCTTTTTTAGGTTCCAACGGTTTCTCGAAGTGTCCCGGGAGAGAACTGGGAATTGGCTTTCACAGTGGACCCGGATCCGAACAACTTTGGGTCCGGTATGGAGATCGGGTCTTTCCCTTCGCCCGGTTGCGAAGCTTATACTACTTTTTTTTTTTTTTCCGACGCTAAATTATATAAAGGGAAAATTCTATTTAAATACCAAATGAATTTGCAAAACCCCCAGAAATCTTCCGAATTTGTAAAAAGACTGAGAGGTACCAAGGACCTATGATGGATATGCAAATTCGCGTGAAATTACTCTTTTACCCTTAGTTTTTAAAAAAACAAAAAAATAAAATACCCCTCTCCGGCAACCGGAGGCTGGGTGCAGGCCCCCGGTGGGTCTTTTTGGGGGTGGGGGGTTTTTTTTAGTGGGGGTTTAAACAAAATTAAATTTTTGAAAGTGATGAGGTGGGGTTCGAACCCCCCACCTCTCAAATAGGAGCCAAGTAGTCCAACTACCAGTTGGGCTAGCCCAACTACCAGTTGGGCTACTTGGCTCCTTTGATATATATATACAATAATAAATATATTAATGCATGAAGTTCTTGTGTCTATTTCCTGGGCAACAATGCATTATTACAAGTAGAGCATCGAGAATTACCATTAGAGCATCGTGATTTACCATTGAAGCATCCTGATTTACCACTGAGTTTTTTGGTTGCATCGTGATTTACCACTGAGTTTATTTCCTGGGCAACAATGAAAAAACCAAAAAACTCAGTGGTAAATCATGATGCTCCAATGGTAATTCTCGATGCTCTACTTGTAATAATGCATGAAGTTCTTATGTCTATTTCCTGGGCAACAATGAAAAAAGCAAAAAAACTCAGTGGTAAATCACGATGCTCCAATGGTAAATCACGATGCTATAATGGTAATTCTCGATGCTCTACTTGTAATAATGCATGAAGTTCTTGTGTCTATTTCCTGGGCAACAATGAAAAAACCAAAAAACTCGGTGATAAATCACGATGCTCCAATGGTAAATCACGATGCTCTAATGGTAATTCTCGATGCTCTACTTGTAATAATGCATGAAGTTCTTGTGTCTATTTCGGGCAACAATGAAAAAACCAAAAAATTCAGTGGTAAATCACGATGCTCCAATGGTAAATCACGATGCTCTAATGGTAATTCTCGATGCTCTACTTGTAATAATGCATGAAGTTCTTGTGTCTATTTCTTGGGCAACAATGAAAAAACCAAAAAACTCAGTGGTAAATCACGATGCTCCAATGGTAAATCACGATGCTCTAATGGTAATTCTCGATGCTCTACTTGTAATAATGCATTGTTGCCCAGGAAATAGACACAATAACTTCATGCATTAATATATTTATTATTGTATATATATATCAAAGGAGCCAAGTAGCCCAACTGGTTGGGCACTTGGCTCCTCTTTGAAGGTGGGGGTTCGAACCCCACCTCCTCACTTTCAAAAATTTAATTTTGTTTAAACCCCACTAAAAAAAAAAACCCCCACCCCAAAAAAACCCACTGGAGGTCAGTGGCCAGGCCGGAGAGGGGTATTTTTTTTTTTGAATTTTTTTTAAACTAAGGGCAAAAAAGTAATTTCACGCGAATTTGCATATCCCTCATAGGTCCTTGGTACCTCTCAGTCTTTTTACAAATTAAGAAGACTTCTGGGGGTTTTACAAATTCATTTGGTATTTAAATGGAATTTTCCCTTATATAAAAGCCTCTTGGTAATTTAAAGTCTATATTTAACTCCTAGCATTTTATCTTTTAACTATTAACCCCTATTTTTAAGTGATTGTTATCTTTTTTAACAGAAAATATCACGTCATATTATGAAATGGCATATGACATCTTACGTGAATTATCAATTTCATAAAATCTCTTGAACTTTGAAAAGTTGTAAATCGTCCCTTTAGACTTTGAATCAGTTACAAATAACTCCACTAACATTTCAAAATTTAAATTTAACTTCTTTAAAATTTTGATTTATAATATTAATCCTCATATTGTTACTTTTATCATTTAATAAATTTATTAAGTTTTTTTACTATCATTTTCCAATTAAAATAGTTTCTTATAGGGAAAATGATATAAAAATACCACTTGAAATTCAAAATCCTATTGACAACAACAATAATGAGATTAAATAATTATCAGTTTTTTTTTTTTTTTTGTCTCAATGTTGCCCCACAAGTCTAAAAACGTATCATATGATTAAATAACTTATTTAGCTTCCTTAATCTTTCCAAAAAATGTCAAACCAGTCTTATAATTAGGACCGGGGTAGTATAATTAAGTAACTTATTTAGTTTTGTTAATTTCTTCAACAAAAAAAAAAAAGTCAACCCGATTTTATAATTATAATCATGACAGGAGGGAGTAGGGGCGACAATTATTATTATTATTATTTTTTAAAAAAGTAAACATAGCCTACTCCTTCTTCCCCCACAATGTCCTCCATCGCAGGCATTCCACAATCAAATAATAATCACTCACCCGTGGAATTTGACCAGAAAAATGTTTCAAACAAATCAAACAAAAAAAATAAGAATGAATTTGTTTGAACAGAATTTGTTTGAACAGAAGATCAAACGAGTACATCGCAGGCAGTTCAAACAAATTTTTTCAAACAATAATCACTCACCTGCAGAATTATCTACGCGAACAATTAACGAACCTCTCGTGCATTGTAAGCAGAGATGACTGAGAGAATAAAGCTTACAAAAAGTGTCACATACAATTAATTAGGGCTATTAACGGAGGGACAACATTGCTACGTTTTTAGACTTCTGGAGCAATATTAAGACAACAAAAACTTTCAAGGCAAAATTGTTTCTGGGCGTGTACTTCCAGGGCAAACTTGCTACTTAACCCAAAAAAAAAGTGGGAAAGATGCCACGTAGACAATCTAGTCAGCATAATGTGGTCAACTAACGTTTGACTGTTAGGGCTTTTAACGGAGGGGAACATTGCTACATTTTTAGACTTCTGGGGTAACATTGCTCCCAAAAAAACTTTCAGAGCAACATTGTTCCTGGGCGTGTACTTCAGGAGCAAATTTGATACTTAACCCTATATATCACATACAAAAAGCATTTTATTAGATGAACGAGCATGTGCTACCTTGTGTTGCACGGGATGTATATACTACAGTCTACAGAGCTCATATTGATTAAAAAGGTTGCAATTATGTGGACATTTCTACATATCTTATGTTCATTGTTTATTAATGAAGAGTAAATACCATTTCTGGTGTCTGACAAAAAACACGGACCCCATTTTGGTCCCTGACAAAAAAAACAACCATTATTCGTCCTTTTTATGGGACTAAAAATGACCTTTTGGAAATTTGTGAGGGATCAAAACGTCTACCAATCGATCCTTATTCGTCCTTTTTATAGACTAAAAAAGACCTTTTTTTGTCAGGGATCAAAATGGGGTTCGTGTTTTTTGTCAGGACCAGAAAGGGTATTTACTCATTATTAATGAAATACAGATTGATCCAAAACTATCGTAAAGATGTACATGACATGCTAAATTTGATTTTTATGGCCGTACACATGCTTGCATTCATTCAATAAGTATTGTCACAGTATAAGCAGAGACGGACCATCTTAGAGATGGCCCCCAAAAACAAAAAAAAAAAAAAAAATCGTTCAATTTTTTTTTTTTTTTGAAAATTTAAGATAATATAAAAAGGTATGTTATCTTATATATTAGAATTGTTAAAATACTTTTATTATATATTTGGCCCTCCAAATATTTTTTTAATTAGTTAATGAGTATACAGTTGGCCCCAAATATTTATCTCAAAGTTCACTACTGAATATAAGCAAGTTGTACCAGTAGTATTTCCATGCAAGCAAATAACACTGCACTTCCTTTAACATTTGAGGTCACATGTAGAGTCACACATCAACATTTCTAAAGACTTCCTTATGTTAGTTCCCTATGTTTTGATTATAACACTTATAATGGAAAAGATTCAATTTTGTCAATTTGAAGTTCCTGTTTTTAAAAGTTATCTCGAGTTAGACATTGATTGCCTCGAGTCATACCTTTCAAAGGCAAAGTATATTTACTTTGGATGCCTCGAGTTATTTTAGGTTTAATTTGAAGTCAATTAATCTATCAAATATTTACCTCGAGTTATAATCTGATTTGCCTCGAGTTAATTGACTTGTAGGTTTTAAAACTTTTGCTTCGCTTTAATCTTTACCTCGAGTTAAGATAATTATTACCTCAAGTCATATACGCTTGGGTTCTTTCTTTTAAATTAGATGATCGTGCCTCGAGTCATATAAGTTTTGCCTCCAAGGCACTTATGTTTTTAACTCCAGTTAAACCCTTGTTGTCTTAAATTGCGTCCTTGACTTTCACAGGAAATTATTGCCTCAAGTCATTTTGATTTTAGGCACTCTTTCTCTGATATGCTTTAACTTGCGATAAAACTATATTTTGCCTCAAGTCATTTTTGCAAGTTAACTTTACTCTTTCCATTCAACATATCAAGTTAACTTTCAATGTATCATTTGAAAATTGCCTCGAGTCATATTTATTCCTGAGTCATTTTAACTCAAGGCAACTTCATTTTAAGTGGAAGTTAAACTCCTCTGATTTCAAAATCACCGTCTTCATAAATCCAAATTTCTTGATTGTGATTTCATTTCCTTATATCATCACTCATTACTATTCTTTACTATTTTTAATCAGTTTTTTAATGAGTTTCACATGATTATTCAAAGGATTAACATCAAATTATTGTAAAGCAATTTTTGTGTCGGAATGCATTTAATGCAGTTGCCTTATCGAGACACAATCTTAGCAACCATTCCTCTAAGCAATCGAAAGACATTCCTGCTATTCCATTCATACAATAAATGTTATTTCACAACGGGCAAAACAAAAGGAATGAAAGAATGTCAAGACGGCACAATTACACCTCGATCATTAATGGCGAAAGTGACTATTGAACTTCATCTGTCTAACGGCTATTTTGAAGAGTCACAACGGATAACCTTCAAGCTTCTCCAATGGTCATTAATGGCAACAACTATAAATTCGAGAAGCATTAAATTTGCCACCTACCGAAATTATGCGCATTCAATTCAAACTTATTGCAATCTACTGTTCCATTAAGTTTCATTTATTATCTTCGGTTATCATTGTACTTCAGTGTTTATCATTCATCTACTCTGTGAGAAAGCTTAAACACTTATTTCATTAAGTGATTATTTGTTTAATCTCAAGGTAGTGGGACCTTGAGTGTGGGTGTACGATTACAACTTGTAAGGGGGAGTGAGTCCTAGTGTGATAGGATAATCTCGAGTATAGAGTGTGTAATTGTAACCGTGTTTGTGGATTAGTGAAATCCCAAAGTGTCTGGGAACTGGACGTAGGTTGAGGAGTTAAATCAAACCAATATAAACTATATGTGTCCATTCTCTCTGTCTCCGTCTTTGTTCTTCGTGTTCTCATTTCTATCCGAAAAAGAATTTTGAAATCCTCCTATTTACCCCCCCCCCTCTAGGTGATATTCTATCTTCACCTTACACATACATTATTTGTAGTCCTCATAGACCCAAAAGCGTCTAGTCCCACAACAATCTTTAGATCATCCATGCTTTACACTCTAGAGAGAGCAACATATAATTGACCATGGGTGAAGATTGGTTTTGGCAAATACAATCCAACATGATGCAAAGACTGTTCTTGACTTTTGTTGATAGCCATGGCAAATGAAGTTTAATTGGGAATTTTCTCCGTTACATGCGGAATGGCCATCTCGACTCAGAAGGATTCATATTCATTCTATGTACTAGAACCTTTTCATTTGGTCTTGAATCATTTAGTGTGATTGCCTCAATAACCTTCTGCCTAACTATAGTTACATGAAGATGTGTGTTCCATTGCACAATCTTGATGCTTGATCAATGTTTCTTAACAACATTATAGGTGCTACAACTTTCAATACAAGTTTACGTTGTGGCAAACTAGAAGAAGTGATTGTGTTAAGAAATTATATTGTATAAAAGTTGTTAAAAGAGTCAGAATCTTTAGTGGACTTGCAAACTGGGTCACAACTTAAGAACTCATAGCTCACTTGGTAGTAAGGAACACATGTGATCATTGGTCTTTGCAACCATTTCAATGGTTGGTGCCAAGATTGCTCTGTCATCGAAGTACTCATTTGAAGTTAGATTGTCAAGAAGGTCTGCATAGGTTTCCTGTACAGTTGCATTCATTGGATCATTGCAATTTTCTATCAAAACTTCGTCTGTGATTTCTATGTTTGCAACACCTTCAATGGAATCTCCTAAATTGACACCACGAACATCTAGTAACCACCATCTTGAGAACCATTCAATTTTTTTGTTGACATTGCTATCACTGGATTGATTCAAGCGCATGTTCTTTGTCAACTGGAAAATAGTGCAATGTTGTCGTAAGTGAAAAGAACTTATGCAAGCATTCACTATAGCAGCTCATGTACCTTTAGGAATTACAAGTATTTGCCTGAAATCACTACCCATAAGAACAACTTTGGCCCCAAATAGTAGATTAGAATGCATTATATCCTTTAGAGTCCTGTCAAATGCTTCTATACAGTAATGCTGAACTATAGGGGCCTCATCCCATATTATTAACTTGGTACTCTTAATCAGGTTTGCTAATGCTGAGTTCTTCCAAATTAAACATACTCAAAATTCAGTAACTTGAATCGGTATTGCAAATTGGGAATGAGTTGTCATTCCAGATGGTAGTAATGTTGCTGCTATACCACTTGAGGCAATGGTCAGCACAATGTCTCTCTTTGAACGAAGACTGAGGCTAATGTATTCCACAAGAAGGTTTTGCCAGTACCCCCAAACCCATAAATGAAGAGGAAGCCTCTATGAGGCAACTGCAACGATGCCATAACGTTTTCTTACACATCTCTCTGATCCGAATTCAGAGTCGACAACAAATGACTCTACCTATGCTCGTAAAGCTTCTCTGTCATAACTCAACTCTTGTAGGATCAAGTGGTTGCTGACATCAATGGTTGGTACTTCACTTGGAATTGGAAGAGTGTTGAAGTCATGCAAACTCTTCACATTTAAATGCAGGAGGGAATCAATTTGTTTTAGTGCAGCCTCTTCCTTGTCAAATGCAGATATGTGCACACCTGGTAGTTAAGGAGAAGACGTTCTTTAAGACCCTGGAACATAATCACTCAAAGAAAGAACACGTTAAAAATATAGAGATAACTTTTCATTACTTATACTGACATGAATTTCATATGATCGTTGTGCGACATGTAGAGCATATCTTTGGAAAGCAATTATGATGTTTCTTTTCATACATAATTAGGCCGTTGCAAAGATCCACAAAGTAACATTGTGACAAACAGCTTCTTCAAACTACATCTTGAAGCCCAAAAAGATTTTTCTTTAGTCGCAGCAACATATTCTTTATAATCATCTAATAACCACGTGCAAAACAAGCCTCCTTGAAGGTTTTGTATATAACACCACGAAATGCTTTAATCTGATCAAAAGAAGATGGTCCTCGAACTTGTGTTAGAAGGGTACGCAAGTAATACAACTCTCCAACTGATAGTGATACATGGGTCATTTTGCCCACAGCAAATCCTCTTTCCCTTCTCTTCCATTTCCGCTTATCTCTTTGATATAAATAATGGTTTGGAAATTTTGAGTATGTGAGAGATGATGCAAAAGTGTCATCAGCATTAATCTTCATCCATGGTAGGAATTGTGATTCACAAACTCATGGTTTGTCCATCAAGTCTGAGACATCATCGGTACTTGTGTAAATAACAAATTGTTGATTCAGGAGATGGAAGCTTAGTCATTCAATAGCAGGGTACCTATGATGGGCATTAAATCCAAAAATTCGCCAAGCTGCTTCGCATGGTGAAACATAACGACAATTAGAATATTGTTTTTTTTTGGACCAAACAATTAGAATATTGTTGTATCTATCTAAACTGCTCATTTTCAAATGATATTTATCAATGACTTTTTTCCGGTCTCTGTCATTGTTGTCATCAAATAATCCAACAACAACCAGTGGTGGACCCATCTATAAGAGAAGGGGGGCAAGTGCTCCCCTTGAATTGAATTGGGGATTTTTTAAAAAAACAATTAATACATATTTAAATGATTGTTCACCTTTAAATTAAGTGTCCACCCTTAATACACCAAGATTACTTCGTAATCAGATGTGGATGAATGGTTGAATGATTGTTTAGTGCTTTATATTGAAAAAGACGTATGATGGCATTGATAATAAGAAGCTTATTAGCCTCTCTCTCTCTTTTTCAATAAAAAGAAGCTTATACTAAAAGGCCTATGATATGCATCACATTACCAAAAGAATTTTATTAGATGAATTTGCTTCAAAAGTTTTAATGATTTAAAATTCTTTTTCTACTTAAATTTAATTGTATTTCATGCCAATTCAAGCAAATAATTATATTTTTTAGAACTAATAAATCATATTACATTTTACACTATCTTTTTTAATGAGATCAATATGAATAATTTTATATAATAATAATATTGTAAATTATGTGTTTAAAAAAATATAATATCTAGAAAAAATTAAATAAAAATAGTCCAAATCAATTAGTATATAAGAGGGAGAACTATGAGAAATCGTCCAAATCAATTTAATAGGTAACTGGAGAAAAAATTAAGAAAAAAAAAAAGTAAATATGAGTCTCAAAATAAAACATTTGTTGCAACATAAAAAACAAGCCAGGCATCCAAACATTTCTAAAGAAGAGGAAAGGCAGCCAAATGGAATAGATCCAAGCCGTCGGATTATAAGGTAGTGGGTTATATGAATCACACCAAACAACCAATTCTATAAATATAGTTTTAGTGAATTTAAAGCAATTGAGCCAAGCATTATACACCTTTAATTCACTACCATTATTAGTAATTATATTTGTTTTTTATTAAAATAATTTAATTCAATATTTCCCCATAAATGAACAACAAGATAGTATACCTACCCACCAAAGTGCCACACAATTTGAGAATATTGTATCTCTTTCTGGTTCAACAATGGGTGCCTCTTTAACCTTGATGATAACGAACCCTAAGAGACTGAGTTGCAGGCTCACATGTGCGAAATAGCCAGAATTCAAATGAATCTGATTACGTTCAAAAGTTCTTATCACTCCAAAATTTGAACAATTCTTTAAATTTGAAGCGATAATAGTACGGATTATTAAGCTCTCAAAGTTCATAGTGTTGGGGCCATTAAACCCAATAGAAAACCCTTTATCCATTCCTGCATTTTCAACATCAGTCACTAAAGTACCACAATAATGTGATTTCTATCAAACCTTTGATCCATATCAAGGTTTTCAGATAGACATCCTTCATCTCTCCTTACAGAACAGTATGATATCTTGCATTGCAACATTAAGACTTGCTGAATTTTGGAGAATTACAATAATCTCCCTCACTGCACTCTTCTGTGTATGTGCATGCGTGTCAGAGAAATGGTTACTAGAATCAGACCCAAATTCCAAACATTACCAACACCTAACAAGTTTGTAGCTAAAGATGGGGCTTTTTGACCTAAATAAATTTTTTTAAAAAAAAATTTACCGAACTAAAGCTATTTCAAAACCACTGATGGCGTGAGAATTTTTCACGCCACCTTGGTGGCGTGAAAAACTCTCACGGTACAAGTGCCGTGAGACTTTTTCACGCCACCAAGGTGGCGTGAAAAAGTTTCACGCCACTTTGGTGGCGTGAAATAATAAAAAAAAATAAAAATATATAATAATAATTGTACCGCGTAAAGGGTTGTTTCCTACTTCCTAGACAATAGTTGTTGATTTAGGATTATTTCCTGCTTTATTGCTAGTTGCTATTAATTTTTCATTTGTTATTTTAATTATTTCTATTTCAAAGTTTAAATTTTGAATTATTGTTATTTCCATTCTTTTAGGAATTTCAAATAAGTAGCAGGTTGTTAGGGTTGTTTCCTACTTCCTAGCTAGTAGTTGTTGATTTAGGATTAATAATAATAATAATAATAATAATAATAATAATAATAATAATAATAATAATAATAATCCTAAATCAACAACTACTAGCTAGGAAGTAGGAAACAACCCTAACAACCTGCTACTTATTTGAAATTCCTAAAAGAATGGAAATAACAATAATTCAAAATTTAAACTTTGAAATAGAAATAATTAAAATAACAAATGAAAAATTAATAACAACTAGCAATAAAGCAGGAAATAATCCTAAATCAACAACTACTGGCTAGGAAGTAGGAAACAACCCTCTACGCGGTACAATTATTATTATATATTATTTTTATATTATTTTTATTTTTATTTCACGCCACCAAAGTGGCACCTTGGTGGCGTGAAAAAGTCTCACGGCACTTGTACCGTGAGAGTTTTTCACGCCACCAAGGTGGCGTGAAAAAGATTCTGATAAATAGTTTTGAAATAGCTTTAGTTTGGTAAATTTTTTTAAAAAAAAATTTATTTAGGTCAAAAAGCCCTAAAGATGGACTTGAAAACCACAATTTTTTTTAATAGTAGGCTTCCAAGGAGAATCAATGAATACTGTATGGATCACCCAATGTGTATCTTATAAATAAAAAGTGATGAGTTAATAGACTACTTAGAAATAAATTGTTAGGTCACTTTCAACTGTTAGTTATGTATTTGGAAGAGAAGGTTGATTAAAGTATTATATTGAAAATAAAATAAATAAATTTAGTACTCCCTCCGGTCCTAATTATAGGACAACATTTGAGGGTTGAATTTGGTCCTAATTATAAGACAACATTCTAATTTTTGTCAATTTCTTCCTAAAATACCCCTATTTTATTCTTTCAAGTGTGTTTGGTTTTTTGTGAGTGTATGTATGTACATGGGTAGACTCTTCCAATTAGTGAAACTTTTATATATGTGTGTGTATGTATATATGTGTGTATCTACACACAAATATATACGCGCGCACACACGCGCGCGCACACACATATATATATATATGTGTGTGTGTGTGTCTACATATATATGTATGTATGTATATATATGTGCATGTGTATATGTGTGTGTCTACACACAAACATGGACGGACCCAAGTATATGACTTGGGGGGCAAGTGCCCCCCCTTAAAATGACAACCGTTTTTTTTTTAAAAATTAATTAATTAATATATATATAAAGGGCTAATAATCAAGGATCATCAAGGCTTAATCTTCCATATACTCTTAGTTTCTTTCATTTTCTATCGATTAATTTATGGGTTGAGCTGAGCTTGAATCTGATATTGGAGACTTTTGTGATTTAGACTTTGTTTGTGTTGTTTGGGTATTTTTTGAAGCTTGCTCGCATAATAGTTCTTTGCCTTGATCAGGTTTATATTTCTGCATTTTACTTTCTGCATGAATTAGCGGCCACTTATTGTTTCTTTGTCTATTGAGCTTGGCATAAAAGTGTGATCATTAAAAAAAGAAGAAAGAAAAACAGATTGTCACCAAAATGAAAAGCGATTCAGCCAAGTGGGATTAAATCTGTGCTTCCTACTTTAAGGAGATATTCATTCCATTAAACTACAATGCCATTGATATTATTTTACAAGATCATTTTACAAGTGAGTTTCTCTCGAGCATTTCATTAAACTTGCATGCCTTTTTATTGTTTAATTCATATATCTCTTTGATCTGTGATTATTCCATCTTCATTGTTTTGATCTGTGATCAGTCCCCCCTGGTTGATCTATGGGTTAGGTGAAGTTCCATTTTCAATGAATTTTCTTTTCAATATGTTTGTTTGGTAGATATATTATTTATTGATTCATTTTTGTCATTTGTCATTTTTTAGGATGTAAAGGTATTTAGGTTCTTTTTTTACAAAGTCAAGTGGTAGTTGAACTGAAAGTTCTTAAAAAAGTTTACATGCTCAGTGATTCTGATCTGTGATCGTTCTTAAAGGCATTTTCAATGCATTTTTTAGGATGGAAATGTATTTTGATCTGTGATTGGTCCCCCCTGGTTGATAAGTGATTCTTTAATTTTTTTAATGCATTTAAAGCTTTGCTTAAAAAAAATTTCGGGGGCAGCCCGCATCCCCCGGCCAATGGTGCCCCCCTTCCATAAATTTCTAGATCCGCCCCTGCACACAAATATATATAGACACATACACATGTGTGTGTACATATATGTATATGTATGTGTGTGTGTGTATAAACACACATGCACACATATATATACATATATATTGTAACAACCCGACTTTTCTAAAGCAGTATAAATTTTTTTTTTCTAAACATCATTTCAAAATGATCAGAGTAGTGCACCGGAGCGATTGAGTAACTGATATATATATTAAAATACCCATGGTAACATGTTTTGTCATTTAAACAATGATACGAAGTGTTTCAAAAGAAATGACAGAAAGGAGTCTTCAGCTGGGACTCCTAGGCGTGCTTTGCCCCTCTCCTCGGTTCTCGGTCCACCCGACCACGAAGCTAAGTTAAGAGCCGAGGTCCATGCATCGAACCCAGTAACGGTTAACCTCATGATTACATACATCATATATGTACAACAGACATTCTTAGACCTTTGGCAACATTTACTATGGTCAGACATAGGGTATACATTTTCAGATATATATGGCAATGACAATACAGTCGGATGACAGACAATCATACAGTCGGATGATAGACAATAGTACAGTCGGATGTACGGAGAATAGTACAGTCGGATGTACAGACAATAGTACAATCAAAGTACAGAGCAATAGTACAATCGGAGTACAGACAATAGTACAATCGGAGTACAGACAATAGTACAATCGGAGTACAGGCATGACAGAACAACAGTACAGTCAGAGTACAGGCATGACAGACAATTGGCATGACAGACAATAGTACGGTCAGAGTACAGACAATATACACATATGCATACAATAAACATCAGAGTTAAGGTTACCAGTACGCGAACGTACCTTCGTTGACGGATTACGGTATTTCTAGCACGTTTTACGGAAAACTGTACTTTTACGGAAAATCGTGAAACAGCGGCACTTCGGCAGCGTAACGGCAGCAGATTAGGATTTCTGACGTCCTATAGGAGTAATATCACTTTCATTAGTGATTTGGCATTATAACTGGCATTTTAGGTAAAAATTACCATTTTGCCCCTATACCCTTAATCGGCGGAATTTCGCCAGCACTTCGTTACTCTTACAAATTTTCTTCCCGAAATTTCGCCAGAACTTCGACGCAATTATGATTTTCGAAATTCTAGACTAAAATAGCCCTATCATATGATATCTAATCATACTTTGAAAAATAAAGGCTACTCTAGCATTACTACTCTAACTATTGAAAGAACTACGAAAGCTTGAGTACCTCTCTAGATTTCGGCCTAGAGCTTGTGAGAATGGTGTGAATTGTGAAGAAGGGAGCAAGGCTATTTATAGAAAAATGAAGGGCATAATGGTCTTTTTGCATTTAATCTTAGCCCTTGAATTAAACTTGTTTGATAAGGCAACATCTTGACCCTTGAACACACTTGGTCGACATACATGAAGAGGTGGCAGCAAAATTGCATCATCCTTGATGATGTAATCAACTTGTTTAAGAAGGAGTTATACCGATAAAATCCCAATCGGTACTGATTCGCGTGATTTCGGAGAAATCTCAAAATTATGGATTTACAACTTTGAAGACCTTCTCTTCCTCATCAATAATATCTATTTAAACTTGAATTTTGACTTTAGACAGGGTTCCAACTGTCCGGCTGAAGTTTCTCGAAAAAAACTCATTCCTAGATATTGAGTTAGAATTTATTTTCTTCATTTCCAAAAATATGCCTATATGCATTTTTCCCTATTTTGTTTTATTAGGAAAATGCACAAACGGCCTCGGAATTAACTTCCGGAAGAGTTTAACGGAAGATAAAAACCCACTGATCAATATTCTACCTTGACTTTGGAAATCCCATTCCTAGATCTCTCGATAGGATCCGTTTCCTAATTTTTAATTTACTATTCATCAAATTTTACTTTAATTAATTAAAATATTAAAATATTACAAGTTGATATAATATCTAGATATTCTCATCTTCATTTTGCTTCCACAATTTCGGTCAACATCTGATCCATTTTTTTTTTTTATATTTTATATATTTTCGTTTTATATTTTATTTAATATAAAATAATTATTTAATAATTATTTTATAATTTTCCTATTGGTCCAAACTTGTATTTAGGCTTAAAAATACCTAAACTCAAATATTTTTCTCCAAAATTTCCAATTAATTAGTAAATATATTTTTACTAATTTCAAACCATTTTCCACTAATTTTTGAGCTTTACACAATTATTTCATAATTTTCTTTGCTCAGGCTTAAGTAATTAGCTCAATATTACTTAATTACTTTATTATCACTTGTTGATAATTTTCTTAATTAAGACACTCCTTTATCTTCAAACTTTTGTCTTAACATTAGAATTTCCATGCCTCATGCATTATTTTATAATTTACAAGGGTATTTTCCATAATTTTTCTAAGTCATTTATGTCCCTTAGGGGCATTTTCGTCATTTTGGCACTTTGGCCCCCCTTAAATTCCTTAATTCAAATTTCGGGGTATTACATTTCTCCCCCCGTTAAACAAAATTTCGTCCTCGAAATTTGTATTCTACCCACTAAACTTTGTACTATCCTGATCTCGGACTATACGCGTCAGATCTTCGCTTTATTTGTCAGCTGCTCCTCCTGGTGATCGAGAATTCGCTTTGGTTTGACCACTAAAGATCTTGTCATTTCGTACTTTGATATATGATGTTTTCCCGTGGTTCCCATACACCACGGTTAACACCACAAATACCAAAATGGATACCAAAAATGTCTCCATGGTTCCCATACACCATGGCAACATAAGATACCTCCTACTCAATAACTTGATCACGGTCGAATATAACGAGGAAGTATAGCACACGTGTCTAACACTTAATTAGTATACTATCTAGAGAAGATTTCGTCTGACGTGACCCAGCTTCTCATATAAGCTCTGGATTAGAGTGATGCACCCACAGCAAGTGGTACACCGATTCAGGATGGTACACCGGCTCAAGCTGGTATACCCAAATAGGGTGGTACACTGACTCAGGCTATATCGTACTCATTTTCAAAATGTGCTCCAAGTTTAAAAGGCTTTTGAACATAACTCCGTTATCCGAATGAATGGCCGGGTAAGTGTCTACCATGGGGGCCTCACCGACTTATACGGCGACTTATGGCACACCCACGTAGACTAGCCTTGCCTTCGGCACCAAACTGTCCGTAATGACAAAGTTAAATTCATGCCAGGACTACTGCTCTGATACCAAATGTAACAACCCGACTTTTCTAAAGGAGTATAAATTTTTTTTTTCTAAACATCATTTCAAAATGATCAGAGTAGTGCACCGGAGCGATTGAGTAACTGATATATATATTAAAATACCCATGGTAACATGTTTTGCTGTTTAAACAGCCGATACGAAGTGTTTCAAAAGAAATGACAGAAAGGAGTCTTCACTGGGACTCCTAGGCGTCTTTGCTTGCCCTCTCCTCGGTTCTCGGTCCACCCGACCCACGAAGCTAAGTTAAGAGCTGAGGTCCATGCATCGAACCCCAGGTAACGGTTAACCTCATGATTATATACATCATATATGTACAACAGACATTCTTAGACCTTTGGCAACATTTACTATGGTCAGACATAGGGTATACATTTTCAGATATATATGGCAATGACAATACAGTCGGATGACAGACAATAATACAGTCGGATGATAGACAATAGTTATAACGGCATTTTAGGTAAAAATTACCATTTTGCCCCTATACCCCTAATCGTGGAATTTCGCCAAGACTTCGTTACTCTTACAAATTTTCTTCCCGAAATTTCGCGTAACTTCGACGCAATTATGATTTTCGAAATTCTAGACTAAAATAGCCCTATCATATGATATCTAATCATACTTTGAAAAATAAAGGCTACTCTAGCATTACTACTCTAACTATTGAAAGAACTACGAAAGCTTGAGTACCGAAAAACTTACTCAGAGCTTCGCTCAAATTTCCCCGGATCCTCCTCCTCTCTATCCTCTCTCTAGATTTCGGCCTAGAGCTTGTGAGAATGGTGTGAATTGTGAAGAAGGGAGCAAGGCTATTTATAGAAAAAATGAAGGGCATAATGGTCTTTTTGCATTTAATCTTAGCCCTTGAATTAAACTTGTTTGATAAGGCAACATCTTGACCCTTGAACACACTTGGTCGACATACATGAAGAGGTGGCAGCAAAATTGCATCATCCTTGATGATGTAATCAACTTGTTTAAGAAGGAGTTATACCGATAAAATCCCAATCGGTACCCGATTCGCGTGATTTCGGAGAAATCTCAAAATTATGGATTTACAACTTTGAAGACCTTCTCTTCCTCATCAATAATATCTATTTAAACTTGAATTTTGACTTTAGACAGGGTTCCAACTGTCCGGAAATTTCCAATTAATTAGTAAATATATTTTTACTAATTTCAAACCATTTTCCACTAATTTTTGAGCTTTACACAATTATTTCATAATTTTCTTTGCTCAGGCTTAAGTAATTAGCTCAATATTACTTAATTACTTTATTATCACTTGTTGATAATTTTATTAATTAAGACACTCCTTTATCTTCAAACTTTTGTCTTAACATTAGAATTTCCATGCCTCATGCATTATTTTATAATTTACAAGGGTATTTTCCATAATTTTTCTAAGTCATTTATGTCCCTTAGGGGCATTTTCGTCATTTTGGCACTTTGGCCCCCCTTAAATTCCTTAATTCAAATTTCGGGGTATTACATATATCTTTCTGTGTGTATGTTTATATGTGTGTGTATGTTTATATGTGTGTGTATGTATACATATATACAGTGGCGGAGCCAGGATTGAATGTTTGTGGGTGCACAATTAATAGTGGGATTCGGAGGTTCGCCCCCGAAAACTTTTTTTAAGGAAAATTTTAAATGTATTAAAAAACAAAAGAATGTAAATAATAAAAGAATGAAAAGAAAACTTCAACTTAACATAGAAAAATAATAATCAAGAATCAATTAAGTTATTATAACAGAACGATTACAAAAGCATTTTTCAATTCTTCATTCCTTGAAAATATTGCATTATATCTTCATCATCAATTTTATCAAACATATCATGTTCAACATAAGTGTGTCAAGAGTTCTTTAAGATCATACAATGTGAGTTTGAAATGTCTAGGATAGGAGAATTAAATTTCTTCTTAGGACTTCGAATCAAACAAAAGAAGAATGAAATATTTATTTCCCAAACCAAATACCTGCGAGCTTCTTAAGAAATATGGAATGAAGTTCTCTAAGATCATGCAATGTGAGTTTGAAATGTCTACTATAGGAGAATTAAATATCTTCTTAGGACTTCGAATCAAGCAAAAGAATAATGAAATATTTATTTCCTAAACAAATACCTACGAGAGCTTCTTAAGAAATATGGAATGGATCACTGCAATAAAGTTGATACCTCTATGAGCTCAACGACTTTTGTAATATCCTAATTTTTACTTTTAGGATTTATTTATAATTTAGAGTGAAATTATATATGATAAATGTATTTGATTTATAATTTTTAAAAATATATAAAAAAAAAATTGTGGGTATTTTTATATATGATAAATGTATTTGATTTATAGTTTTTAAAAATGTATAAAAAAAATGGTGGGTATTTTGTTGTAAATTTTTTCCCTGTAAAAAAAAGGGAAAAAGAAAAAATATATCAAAATATGTGGCATAGGCTGATTGGAAAGCTTACGCACCTGAACCAAGAAAAAGAGATAGACGGTACAATGATAGACGTGAATTGCAAAATGAACCAAGAAAAAGAGATAGAAACACACCTGTGAGGAATCGAACCAGTGACTCTAGCTTCATTGTGTTACTCTTCTACCACTAAACCATCAGTGCTACTTTATAATAAGTTCCTTCAAATAATATATGTATTTTAAAATGTTTGTGTCTGCACTTGCAGACACGTGCCCCAGTGTGGCTCCGCCACTGCATATATATATATATATATATATAACAATATCATTATTTCAAATAGATAGCGTGTAGAAAGGAAAATTCTAAGTTAGAGAGGTATGTGGCAAAAGCTCTTGATTCATTTTTACTTATGTCATTTTAAATTTATATAACGGCATTTTAGGAAAATTAGTAAAATTAACTAATTTAACTTCTTTTCTTAATCTCTCCAAAATCGGTTAAATATGTCTTATAATTAGGACCGGAGGGAGTAACTCTTATATTTAATAATTTAGGAATATCATTCTTCTAATGTTTTTAATATTAGAAGAATCAATGAATAGAAGGTGATGAGTTAATAGACTACCTAGAAAAAAATTGTGTGGTAACTTTCAACCGTTACGTTAATTATATATTTAGAAGATAAAGTTGATTACATTGAAGATAAAATAAATACATCTATTAACTCTTATATTTAATAAAGTAGGAATATCATTTTTCTAATTTTTTAATATTTTAAGAAAATTAGCACACATTTATTTTTAAATAATATTAAAACAACACTATACTATTTATTTTTCTTATAAAGAATTTTTTGGAATTTAAATACTATACAAAATTTGTAAAGTACTTCTAATGGGAGACATTCCCCAATTTTCCATTTTTTCCCATAATATATGTATAATTTTGGGAAAAAAATAAGATAATACTCCATTCAGTCCTAATTATAGGACATATTTATCAAAATTTGGAGAGATTAAGAATATGAGTTAAATTAGTTAATTATATTCATTTTTTAAAATGCCCTTATTTAAAAATCATGACATTTTTTCCGCTTTCTTCTCTGATCAAAACTGTTTTTTTCATTTAAATAATAACTCATCTAGAAGCTTATACCTCTGGCGGTTTCTTTCTTGATGACAAGTCTGCTCAGCTGTATTCAATGGCGGAACTGTTTAATGGCCAGCTGGGGCCTTGGCCCCAGCTAGCCTTCTAAAATTTGTTAAAATATATATACTTATTATATAATATTTTATTTTGGCCACTAATTTGGCCTAAGCTAATCTCTTATCAAGGCCCCAGTTGGCCTAAGCTAATATCTTATCAAGGCCCCAGTTGGCCTTCTAAGTTTTTTTTTAAAATATATGTATTTATTGTATAATATTTTATTATGGCCAATAATTTGGCCTAGTTAATCTATATAATTTCACTATCTCCCTCTTTTCTTTTCTTTCCTTTTTTCCTTTTCCTTTTTACATTTTCCCCTGAGACTTCCTCCACACGCCACTTCCCTTCTCCCTCCACATCTCCAATCTGCCCTCCACTCTGCTCTAACTCTGGCTGCTCTGAATGCTCTCCACGACTCCACCGTCCACCCTTAGTCTCCCTCTTCCTCCAAGTCGGCGAGTCTCCGACCGTCTGACGCCAACCTAACTGCACTCTACTCTGAGTGCTCTCCATCCTCAGTCTCCCACTTCCTTCGACTCTGAATCTCCGACGTGCGTGGGGCGTGGTGACATCCGAGTCTCTGATGTGCGTGGTGACGTCCGACCAGCGACTAGCCGACCTCCGTTCATCTCACAACAACTTGACCAGCGACCATCGTCTGACCAACAACCACCGTTCGACTAGGTATTTCCCCCTCTCTATTCCTCTTCAATCGTTTCAATCGTATCTTAGATTTCTACGATTTCTGTGTTTATCAAATGTCAACTAGATTCATTCATTTATTTCAATCGAAGCTGATGCATTTTTTATTTAATTTCATTTTTATATCTGGCCTTGTTATTTAATTTCATTTTCATATCTGACCTCTTGTTTGAATGGTGTTGTGTTTATGAAACCTCCATATGCATGATCTAGATCATTAGTGAGTGCAAAACTACTGGTTGTAGTATAGGTCATGGGTATATTCGAGAAGGGAAACCACATTTTTCCTTCTCAATCTATCTATTGATCCTTCGGTATATCCTTTGGCAAATAATCCCATGGTTTTAAATTTTGTTTTTTGAGGTAGGCAAAATGCAACATGAAAGCCATGAGGCTATGAAAAAATTTGGCCTCGGCTAAAAAAATTCCCTGGTTCCGCCACTGGCTGTATTGCCTTCTTGTTAACAATAAACTGGGCACCATAATCAATACACTTTTTGGTTTTCTTGTTTCAGCCCTCACCCACGGTGTTGCTGTTTTTATCCTTCAAAGATGAAGATGAATTAGGAGAATATAAAGGTGTTATTGAATTAATTATTGTGGTGAAAATATTAGTAGGGGTGATATTGGAAAATTATGATAAAAATTGCTCAAAATTATTTTATAAAAAAACAGTAAAATTGATGTGTATGTGGCATTGATGAGTTTCAAGCATTACTTACTTTATAAAATATATAGGTGCATTATTAAATTATTTTTGTGTTTGATTATCGTTGCGGAAGTATTAATAGAGATGTTTAAAGAAGAAATTGACAAAAATTAGAATTTTGTCCTATAATTAGCACAAAAACCAACTCCCAAGTTTTGTCCTATAATTATAATCGAAGGAAGCATCACATAAACTTCAAAATTCCAAATTAGTTTGGTTGTCTATGACAATATAGGTCTTGACTACAAAAATATTACAATAAACAACTCATTTAAGTAGGAAGAGTATATGTATTAACTATAAGAATATATCAATCGACAACTCATTTTAATAGGAAAATATTGATTTGAGATTTTGAAATTTCAAGTGACTTTTTTTTTTAAAAAAAAAATCTTTTTCCCATGTTCTTAAAATCACTTTAACTAAGAATTATTTTGCAGTTCTTATAAAATACTCCCTCCGGTCCTAATTATAAGACATATTTAACCGATTTTGGGGAGATTAAGGAGAGATGTTAAATTAGTTAATTTTACTTATTTTCCTAAAATGCCCTTATATAACTTTAAATGACATAAGTAAAAGTGAATCAACAACCCCGTCATATATTTCTCCGACCAATTTTCTTTTCCATACGCTTTCTAATTGAAATAATGGTTTTACTATATATACATATATGTGTGTGTGTGTACATATAGATTTATTTACACACACATATACACACACACCTATATATCTACACATACACACACACACATAGAGATATGTATATGTTTATATATGTGTGTGTGTGTTTGTGTATGTACACACACATATATATATATACACACATATATATTGACACACACAAACACAGATATACATATATATATACACACATATATACACAGATACATATATATAGACACACATATATACATACATACATATATATGTTTATAGAAACAAATATGTGTGTGTGCGCGTGTATATTACAACCCACATACATATACTCATAAAAAACTAAACACGTTTGAGAGAATAAAATAGGGGTATTTTAGGAAGAAATTGACAAAAACAAAAAAGTTGTATTATAATTAGGACCAAAACCAACCCTCAAATGTTGTCTTATAATTAGGACCGGAGGGAGTAATTAAAAGTGCCTGGTCGGTACTCGGTTTTGAGCTACTTAACTGTCATTTTCCCAAAGCTTGTGGTTACTGGTTACCGTTAGATGGCGCTTAAACAGAATAAATAAGCGCGAAGTTCTTTAATTCGCATACAAGCAAACCAAAAGCTCGAAGCATCAGAATGCTGAAGGAAACACAGCGAGAAAGAAAGAGGGTAAGAGAAATCCAGAAGTGGGTGGTGGTGGCTTTCTCGATTTCTCTTCCCGTGTTGGATGGAAATCGAAGAAGAATCTCAATCCCTAGCATTCCGATCATTCTTGTTGCTTCCATAGTGGGTTTTCTTGAAGGCACTCGAAGAATTTCAAGAAATTTATACCTCACTCTTTACATACTCTAATCGATATTTCAAAGCTTCCTCGATCGCCTTCTCCTTCCCCGTTGAGCCGAGCATCTTACTTTCCTTTTGGAGAAGGTATTTATATTTTTTAATCATTTCATTTTCGGGCCTGGGCATTTAAGATTATTAATCATAAAATACGTTTAGAGAAGCTTAACTCAGGTTGTTATGGACAAACACTATCTCTTCTTATTGATCTAGCCCCTTTGGAGCTTGGTTTTTTATCACTCTTGTGTGTTACATTCGGCTAATGAACACTTGCGGATAATGAAACGAGCAAAAAAAAAAAAGTGGAGTTGTGTTTTTTCATCCAGAAATGGACCTGAAGTTTGGGGAATATTTAGCTGCTGTTTTTATTTTCATATTAAAATTTCCCTAATAATGAATGGAGGGAATTGGGACATAACATGTTTTTATTTTCAGTCTCTTATTTTGTCCATTGAAATGGCTGTTCCAAAAGTGGACAAAAAGATGCTTGAAGAACTTGAAGCAATGGGATTTCCAAAGGCAAAGGCAACTCGAGCACTCCATTATTCCGGTTAGTCTATTTATCATTATAACGATATTTCTTAGACGTCATTCCTTTTGCTAGCTAGTTTGTTTTTGACTATTTTTCATTTGTGCTATATTTACTTAAACCAAGATGTTTCTATTTTCCAGGCAATAATAATGTAGATGATGTTATAAATTGGATAGTTGATCATGAGAATGATCCTGATATTGATGAGATTCCATTGGTAAGTTTTTGCATCACTGTTTTCATAATTTTAAATATCGTTTGTGTGAAATGCTGGTCGAAGTTCTCACCTTCCAAAGCAAAAACCACCATCATAACAGAATTAAGTTTTCATTTATAAAATTAATTACATGGACTTAAGTTGCTTTTTAAGACTTTGATATTTCTTCTTGTACAGAATTAAGTTATACTAGAGTGATTTGCCAAAATTCTTCAGTTCGATAGACACAAGTTCTGGTAGGTAGCTATGGTTGGGCTAACTCATTGTATCAATTCTTCTCATTCTCCCAGGTTGATGTAGATATTGAGATTGGTTCTTCTCAATCATTCCCTATAACAGAAGAAATGGAAATCAAGGCACTGAAGCTAAGGAAGATTAGTTCTAATAATTCATTCCCTATCACAGAAGAATCTCAAATCAAAGAACAGAAGCTAAGGTTTATTTACAGCTGTTCAAACTATTTTCCAAGAAGTTGGTTGTGACAAATTGACTTGATCTAATTATTATTTACCACTATAGATGATATATTTCATGTGGGCCTATAACTTCATCTAAATACTGGAAATATTAAACTCATCGTTTCCCTTTCTTCTGGTTGGTTCCTGTTACCATTGCTTCTCAGTAGGGAACAATTGCATAAGATGAAAGAAGAGAAAGAAAAGAAATTGGAGATAGAAAGGGAAAAGGTACATGCTTTTAATTTAATAATTTCTCAACTATGCAATAACTTATTGTTCACCAATTCAATAAACTTCAAATATTTGTTAAGATCAGAATAATTTTTCTTTGTAGAATCATAAAGAAGTTAGGATTTCTGTTAGTCCTGTGTTATGTCTTGCAATAGTATTTAACCGTGGCAACATCAATTTATGTAATCGTTTACTGGTCTCATTCCAGGAGAGAATCCAAGCAGGTAAGAAACTCAATGAGATGAAGCGGATTGCTGAAGAGAATGAAAGGCAACGGTATGTTCATATTTAATAATTGAGCTCTATTTTTTAATTCTGGTTCCATAACGATGTTAGGTGGTTCCCCTTATGCATGTTGGTTATCAGAAATATAGCCTTGCGGAAAGCAGAGAAAGAAGAAGAGAAAAGAGCAAGGGAAAAAGTCAAACAGAAACTAGAACAGGATAAGGTGGGGAGAACTTTCTATATTTTAACAGAAAATTTTTTAACAACTTTTTTTATTTAGTATGATGAATTTGATAAATTTCTCCATTATAGTTTATAAAATGCCTCCATCACTAAGAACAGTGATTATGTCAGTCCGTGGAATCTAAACCATGTTTCCATTTTGAACTCCAGTGAAAGATAGGAAAAATAATATCGATATGCATTACCATGTCATGTACTTTCAGAAGTTCTCTTCTGAACACCTGACTGAGGAGGATCCATTATACCTGACTATGTGTTCCATTTTATTGTGAGTATCATTGAGAAGGCTTGAAGTTTTTCTATCTTGACAGTTAAACAGAAGGTCTAAACTTGGGTTGCCCCTAGAAGGCCATGCAACCGTAAAAACTTCAGCTACAACAATACAGAAAGAACAGGTTTTATGTCTGCTTTCTCTTACTTTGAACTTAAAGATCCATGTATTTCATATTTAAATGAAATTTGTCATATTTTTTACCCTTCCATTGCATCAATGAAAATCAAATTTTTAAATACTTCATTGCTTCAATAGAAACTGCAGAATCCAAAGCCTGTTTACACCGTTACAAAAGTTGATGTCTTGAGAGAATGTTTGAGGTCCCTCAAGCGTGACCACCAGGTTAATGAACTTTTTTCTCTCCTTCTGCTTAGTTGTCTAATTATACAAGTGTTATGGATTCCTTCTATTATAAGGTAGACATAGGCTCATTTGACGTGTAAGATAGGATAAAAATTTAAAAAAAAAGTCTTGCATTACTCATTTTTTACTGAGTGATCCAAATCATTAGTGCACCCAACTTGTTCCGTAAAGAAGATACCTATACGGACCTTTACTCATTTTCATTCTTGCTTAGATAGCTTTTTTTGTCTCTGGTACATAGATTTTTCCCCCAATTAGAACAAAGCATTTTTCTTTTCAATCCATGTTGTTTCAAGACAAGGTCCAGTTTTTCATATACATGTTCTAGATTAAAGATGTAGTGATCAGCTTATCCACACAAAAATATTGACTGAGAAACATGTTTGTCATTCGGTCTTTCCTCTTTAAGCTTTACATTCATACCTAAGTTTTGATTGGATGGTTCATGTTGAATTTTTATGTGTCTTTGTAGTAAAAACCTTATCTCATGAGAATCCACAAGAAGAAGTCAACAAATTCTGAAACTTTTATCACAATTATATCAGGAGCTTCATATAACATGCTTTATTCGCCAGTCTTGCATTAGCTTTATGGTATGGAAGTTAATCACAGTAGCTGTTTTTCTAATTCTTTCTCTTATTTAAAATTCTCTATAGGATGAGCATGCGAGCGTCAGAAGGGCCTTTGAAACACTCTTAATTTATGTTGGGAATGTTGTCAAGAATCCCAACCAGGAAAAATACAGGAAGATCCGATTGAGCAACCCATTATTCCAGGTAAGACACAATGTTTTGATCAATGGTAAGACTCTAGTTTCTCTGATATCTTTATTCCTCTAAATAGTTAATTCAAGCTGAGCCATCATAAGTTGTTTGCTTATGGCTCCAAGGTGAAAGTTTGGGGAATACTGTGGATTTCTTGTATCTAATGAAGTAGATTAAGTTAGAACTGCTTTTTATGTTTTATCTGTCACTAATTTTTTTTCTCTCTTTTTGAACAGGATAGAGTTGGGAGTTTGAATGGAGGTGTGGAATTTCTTGAACTATGTGGGTTTGAGAGAATGGGTGACTTTTTGTATCTTCCTGAGGAAAAGTTGGACATAACACTACTAAATTCAGCTGGATTGGTGTTGAACTCTGCTATTACAAATCCCTTCTTTGGACTTTTTAGCACTCGGACATTGTTATAATTATCTTTCAGTGATCTTCAAATCGAACACTTGATACTAGTATGGAAACTGATGTACTACCTTTGGTTCTAAATGTAAGACATAACTTATAGTGTGATTTGTACTACAAACTAAGACCGTAATTTTAGGCTCACTTATGTCAAATAAAGAAACCATGTTGTACTTTGGCGATAAATAAAGTTGATTTTATTGATGTGGCATCATTGCTCAAGTCATTAAATGGATTAAACTATTACAATATTACCTTTGTTATTGATCAATGTGTTGGTGGAATAGGAATTTGAGACAATTTGAGTCGTGCGTAAAGAAAATGTCCTTAAGGACTACTCCACTTCCATAGATGTCCTATTAACTCTTAAAAATTGATAATATTTCAGCACATTTTCTTCCATTTTCAACCATTTTTGGATTCAAATTGTGCATAGAAAGAGTTTAAAGAAGAAAATATCCAAATCAAAGAAGCAAACCAAAGTTAAAGAAATCCTTTTTTACAACCACATATTTTTGTGCTTTGTTTCAAAGAAAAAGTGACAACCTATAAATCCTCTCTCTTGTAGGGGGATAGAGCCAAATGGGGAAGTTTTCAAAGACTAAGGAACAAAGCTTATAGCAACAAAGATCAAACAAAGACCAACTCATGAAGCTAGAAAGAAAGTTGTTTTGTTGTTAGCTTCAGGCCTTCAGCCAACAATACAGTGCTAAAGCAAACATGATTTAATGAGAAAGAAGCTTATTGTGTCATATGCTTCGGCCAACAACACATTGGCTGAAGCCGATGGAGATTTAAATTTATTGTGTCATGTACTTTAGCACATGACACCTTGGTCGAAGCCAATTATGAGGATCTAAGCTTACTGTGTCATATGCTTCAACATATGACATGTGTGCCAAAGCAAATGACAAAAAGTACAACCATATGTTTTACTTGTTGAAACACATTTTAAGGGTTTTTATTGAAGTGTTAGACCAAAAATTGGGTATTCTAGACTTCTAAGTCTAATTCAGGGCAAGGTGAGAGCTTGGAGAAGAGACTTGAAGGTGTTGGAGGCTTAGTGGATGGTCTTGAAGAGATTTAGGCTCCCACTTTTGGTTTTCATCATTCCCTCATCATTCTTTCTTCTCTCTACTCTTATTTTTGTAATGAACTAATTTACCATGTCTAGTTCTTGGTTTGTACAATCTATGAGAAGCTAAACTTTCATTTCTAGGGTCACTTTGAACCTCTACATGGATTGAGACATTGTTCTTCTCTTTCCTAGCGTTTAATGAGTATGATGTGTTTATTTTATTATGTGCTTAAAGCTTCTAAGTGCTTGATCACCACTTGGTTGATGTGTTAAATGAGAGAATGCTTAAGAGAGATTATCTTGTTTGAAGAACTTTGATAAAATTATGCTAGTTTTAAAATTCTTGCTTGAATGGATAGTTTGTTAATGGGAAAGACATTTACCTATTGAACAAGTATTGTTATTATAAGATTATTTTTGAATGACTATTTTCACTAACTTATTTCAAGAGTTAAATGAGTTCTTTGAAAATATATGTTGATTTTGACTTGAAAAAGCTTTTCCAATACTTGTGAATCTTAGATAAACACTTAGTTTTTCATTAAAAGCTGGTCAAGAGGGAATTAATTGGTCTCATGAAGTATAGAGGGGGAAAGTGATCCTAGAGTCTCATTTCCTTGAAGTTAGAATCAACTTTTGCCTTATTTATTCCAATTTATCTTGTTTTGAACCAAAAATTGTGTTTACAAATTGAAATATTCAAAATGATTTTGTCAAACCTAATTAAGAGCACAATTGCATTAGTTAGCATATTTTTGCTTTAGTCTTCATAGGAACGACAACTTTTTATACTATTTGTGACCTGTATACTTGTGGTAGAAAAATGACAAAGATTTTCTCAATGATTAAACAAACCCTTCCTACAGAATATCAGCAAAGCAGAACTATAGAAGGTAGGAAAATATAACCAAGAGAATGAGAGAAGGAAGAATACTATTTATAAACTTCTTTTAGAAACTAGGGCTAGAGAACTATATATATATGTGTGTGTGTGCGGGATATGATATTGTTACTACCAATGTCATTACCATTTTTTTCACCGTTAGATTATAATCTCAATAGGAGAGAAAAATGATAAAGGTAGATGAAATTCTGATCTAGC
Organism: Acacia pycnantha; assembly: GCA_025563575.1. NCBI lineage: Eukaryota > Viridiplantae > Streptophyta > Magnoliopsida > Fabales > Fabaceae > Acacia > Acacia pycnantha. Next base: position 62,100 of record JAMWYP010000265.1, on the reverse strand, counting down.
AGTAAAAAAAAATGGTAGTGACAATATCATATCCCTATATATATATATAGATTTTGCTCTCTTTCTTCACCAATCACTAGAAACTATACACTCCCTCCGGTCCTAATTATAGGACATATTTAACCGATTTTGGAGAGATTAAGGAGAGGAGTTAAATTAGTTAATTTTACTCATTTTCCTAAAATGCCCTTATATAAATTTAAAATGACAGAAGTAAAAGTGAATCAACAACCCGCCACATATCTCTCCGACAAATCTTCTTTTCCACATGCTTTCTAATTGAAATAATGGTCTTACTATATATATACATATGTGTGTGTATATGTATACATATAGATCTATTTACATACATACATATATACATATGTAGACACACACGCCCATATATCTACACACAAATAGATATATGTGTGTGTGTGTGTACACACATATATATTAACACACACAAACACAGATATACATATATATGTACAACACATATATACATACATACATGTATACACAGACACATATATACAGACACACACATATACATACATACATATATATGTTTATAGACACACACATGTGTGTGTGTGTATTGCAACCCACATAAATATACTTACCAAAAACCAAACACACTTGAGAAAATAAAATATGGGTATTTTAGGAAGAAATTGACAAAAACTAAAAAGTTGTCCCATAATCAGGATCAAAACCAACCCTCAAATGTTGTCTTATAATTAGGACCAAAGGGAGTAATATATTATATCAAAATATCATAACAGTTGGCCTTAGAATGCAACACAATTGCCCCTTTTAATAAGAATAAGAATAATAATGGGAAACGTTGGTTTCTAATGTTGGTTACAAAATTAATAACTCTCAACATGGATAGGTTATGATAATTAATATAATTAAAGTGTAATAATTCCTTTTGAAACACCCATTAATTTTCAAAATATCCCAACACATTGAACAATTTGGCACTGTCATGTAGTTGAACCTTAACAAGGCCCATGAAACTTCATGTTATTGAAAATACCATTGCATACCCTGTCTCATAGATTATTGAAAAAAAAAAAAAAAGATTTCTAAATCCAAGACTCAGATAGACTCTAACTATCATACTTAAAGCATAATTCTGCAGAACTCTTGCATGTGATCCTCAGGTAAATCCAGGCAAATATTAAGACCTCCTCCTTCACCTTCAGTTCCAGGCAACATCATAACCAAACCAGGCTTAAGTTCAAGTGGTGTAGCACATTTAACCCTACCCCAAGCAAATTCTTGATCCTCTAACCCTAATTTCCACCAAGCCACCAATGAAAAACTGTTTTCAGAACAGGGCACTCCTCTGTTTTCCTCTAACCAATCAATCCCTGACCTCACATACTCTTCATCAATCCTCTCAATCCCTTCTTGCACTTTCCTTATCAGATAATCATCTTCTTCTTCCTTCAATTCCTTCACTGTAGCCCTAGCAAATCCAGGTACCAATGCATTACCTGCAAAAACTCCTTTTTCTTTTAGTTCTGCCACAATCCACTTCCTCACTTCGACCGGGAAAAGCATGGTCGATATCTCCTCCTCCGGCATCTTCATCGCAATGCTCCTTGCTCTCCATACTCTCACAGCAACTACTTGAAAAGAACTTATCTTCTTTGAGGTATTACTGATCTTGTTCTTGAAGATGGAAACTTGTTGGGGTGATAAATGAAGCACATGAACTCTGTTTTCTGCCATGGATCTTGGTTTTGTGGTGATTTTGATGCCGCTTGTGCTACGAGAAGTGAACACATGATTGTTATTTGTTGTTTTGGAGTACTCATAATGAGGGTGATTAATCTTTAGAGGGCTTCTTGCTCTGAGGAATGTTCTATCTGAATTAGGTATAACTGTGAAGTTATCACCTCTTGTTAAGGCAGCTAAGTTCTTCTCAAAGTCACTTATTGCTAAACCATCAAGTGTGCAGTGGTTGTAGTGAGAGGCAAGTGCTAAGCTTCCACATCCAAATTGAGTTAACTGTCACAACCAACAAGATAATTAATTTGAGCAAATATTTTTGTGTAAAAATAATAAAAATGTATATATATAATTTATAAGAAGTCAAACTATACATAAAAAACTTTCAATTTCATGTTAGTGTGTATTGGACAGTCAACAACTAGTTGTCCCAGTGGCAACACCACCTGCCACACTTGGATGAGGTTCTATGTTCGACCCATCGTTGATTTGTTTATTCACTTGTGTTTAAATTGTATTATATTAGTGTGTATTACATTTTATAGATGTTTTAATTTCTAGCAAGGTTTGGTAAAACAATACATGATTAATCTATATATATATATATATATATATATTAAGAAAAAATAATTTGCAAATCCCTATATTTTCTTATTTCTAATCAAATTCTTATAATTTTTTTTTTCTTCACGAAAAAACTATAGGAAAAATCAGGTATAACAATATGATTAAAAAAAAGTACAAGGACCTGATTTAAAAAATAAATAAATCAAACTTTAAAAACTTGCAGATTAATTTTGCCAAATTTATAAGAAGCCAAGCTATTCATAACTAAATTGTGAGTTGTTTCAGTTTCATATTAGTGTGTATTGCAATAGTATATGCTTACTAGCAAAGGATTAGCAGATCATACTCAATCAGATCAATTAAATTGCATCTACCTTAAATATATGTGTGTGTGTGTTTTGCAACAGAAAATATTTAGATCAGAATTAAGGAATTGCAACTTGCTGCAATTCAAGAAAGAATACTATAAAAAAAGAACTTCAACAGAATTATGAACCTGTAAAGATGTAAGAGGCCTGTCTTTCAAGTCACTTTCTTCATCATCCTCTTCATACAAGAAACCAACAAGTTTCTTCAACTTTGCATTAGTCACAGACATCTCACCAAATTCACTCAACATCTTATCGGTTTTGCTGCGGCGATGACGATGCCGGCGCCATTACAGTCGATCTCGAACCGATCATCGCCTTCTGAACTTGGCACGAGACGACCAGCCATGAAATCGTAATGCACATTAATCATTTGGCGTAGAGCACCATACAACTTGTTACAAATCTCAGAAAAACTCATTTGGCTACTTGGAGGATCAAAGAAGGAAGCAGAATCTTGATAAGCAAGTAGGGTCAAATCAATATTTGACAAGAACATTCTCTTATTGGGTTTGGATTCGTCTGGGCAAATCACAATTTTTTCAACTAGTTCTATATCATCCATAGTTGCCTTCATGTTTGATAATTCTGATTAATCACAAATTAATCAGAATCTAATGCAGTTTCTAAAGATAGTGATTAAGCTTAATCTAATGTTTGGTGGTGTTTCGATAGACTAAAGTGGTTAAAATATAGTGTTGTTTTTGTAACATTGTAAGAAGCATATTTATGTCCAATTAATGAAAGATTTGTTACATAAAGTTGTTTCTCTTCCGTTAGGACTTTTTGGAAGAGAAAATTGCATTTGAAAATATAACTGCTAATTCCTTAATAAATTGTCACATATGTTTTGATTGTTTTATGTTATACATTTAGGAAGTTTTTGTTGTTGTTTTTTTTCAGTTATTATTTTGTAATTAAGTATTTTGGAACCAAAATATTTTGTGATTTTCAGAGCTATATCGTTTTAGAGGAATTTTGATTATTAAACGGAACCAAAGAAAAGTTTAGGGTTATCGTTTGTCATGTCAATTGACATAAGGTTATGTCAAGTTACCCCCAAACTACGTCGTTTTGGGGTTAAAGGAATTAATAAACTTTCAAAACGACGTAGTTTTGAGGTTAGGAAAATTAATGGAGGGTCTTTTAGTAAAATTCATATGATAAATACAACAACAAAAATACAAAAACACCCTTTATTAACTCCGTTAACTCTCAAAACGACGTAGTTTTGGAGTGACTTGACATAAGCTTATGTCAAGTGACATGACAAACGATAAACCCAAAAGTTTATTACCTTTTATGAAATTTGGATGATATATTAGTTAAACTCTCTTCATTTAAGATCTTATGTACGAGGCTCTGAAGTTTTTATCTCTTTTAAACACTTGTATCATGTTAGATTAATATGAACTACTTCTTTTAACTTGTAAATAAATAGGACAAATTTAAACGGTGCTTTTCTGTAATTAACTGCTATCAAAATATGATTAAATATTAATTCTTTAAGATTTACATTTGTTGAATCAAGATTTACCGTTAAACGAAACTAATAGGGTTAAGATTAAATGATTAAAAGTACAATTTTTTAAACTGAAACTTTTTTACCATTGGATTTAAGTGAAACTTTATATAAACTTAAACCACCCAACATATGTATTTTAGCGTATTCTATTTGAATTGTTTTCATTGCGGGCCCAAAAAAACCAGAATTGTTTTCATTGATTTTCTCTAAAGTCTAGATTAATTGCATTTTGACATCAAATTTTTGATGGGTTGGGTATAGAGATGGAAATAGGCCAGGATATATCAGGTTTTAGCTAAATAGGTCTGAGCTTATGATGAAGTAAAAAGTCTGAGTCTGGGCCTGAGCTTGAATACAACCTTTTTTTTTAAACTCAGGCCTGAGCCTTCATAAGGCCTAATCGAGTCTGACCTACTTTGCAAGCCTTAAAGGTCATAATTAACTAATATAAAAATAGGGGTAGTACTATAGTTAACTAATTATACTTGAAATTAGAATATAAGAATGAAAAAAATTAAATATTTTGTTATTTATATGATATAAATATAATTATATTTATTAAATGTATAAATAGGTCAGATCTGAAGACTTACAGGCCTAGTCTATTTACACGTTTAAGCTTTTAAATAGGCATTGGTCTGGCTTTTTTAACAAACAGATTAGGCTATACCAGGCCCTAAATAAACCAGGCCATAGGCCGCTTGATAGGGACCTAACTTATTCTCACCCCTAGTTGGGTAAAAACAATAAGCATGACATACAAGGCGGTCAAATTTATCCCTTTTAAAAAGCGAATTCAAGAGGAGTGAATTGTTTAGAGTTTTTATACTCCTCAAGTTTTTAATATAAGATATATTTAGGGAGTTGATCTTGATCTTAAATATAAAATAAAATTTTTACATTTATCAATATTTTCTTAATTTATCCCTATTGATGTTCAACCAACAATAATCACGGAGGAAAGGAAATGAGGAAATTGAAGATGATGATGAGAGTGTTTTAGAAAATACATGTTATATTGACTTACCTAACTAAATTCTTTAATCTAATCAAATTAGATAAATATGTTTTATATTAAAAGCGGAGAGAGTAATATATTCCTCTCATCCTAATTATAGGGAGAACGAATATTTTTTGTCCTATTTATAAGTTAGATTATGAAATTTTTCATGTAAACACACCAATTTACCATTCATTTATTATTATCTAGACTTTATTCTTATGAGTTATAGTGTATATTAAATAATGATAAAATTAAAAAGTTTTTAAATTTTAAAGCAAAATTAGTGAGGTTTATTTTTTGGTTGCGGTAAAATATCTTGGGAGTGACTTATAAATATAATACCCAAAAGAATACATTAATACATATTTTTCTGTCAATATATTAATATTTTTTTAGCCAACCTAATGACAGAATGATAATATGATGGGATAGAATATTGTCACTACCAATTTGTGTCACTATCAAGTCACTACTACCTTTTCATCGTTAGATCAAAATCTCATATACATTTACCATTTCTCTCTCCTATTGAGATTATGATCTAACGGTGAAAAGGTGGTAGTGACTTGATAGTGACATAAAATTGGTAGTGACATGGGGTGGAATAAACCAGGTCTGGTCTGTTTGTTAAAAGGTCAGACCTAAATGTGTAAATATGATAAGCCTATTTTGTTAAGGCCTAGCCTGTAAACTTTCAGGCCTGATCTGTTTACACATTAAATAAATGTAATTATATGATAATATCATATAAATAACATAATATTTATTTTTAAATTCTTATATTCTAATTTCAAAATACACAAAGTTTACTTATGGCATTCAAAGCCTACAATATAAGGCCTTTTTAAAGGTATACATTGTGAGTAGGCAACTAGGTCTTATGAAGGCTCAGACCTGAGCCTAAAAAAAAGGACGACATTCAAGTTCAAGCCCAGACTTAGGTCTTTTGCCTCCATTATAGAGTCATGTCTGTTTAGCCAAAGCCTGACTTATTTCCATATGTAATGAGATTACAACTAAATTGATAAATAATATGTTTTATTTCAATCAAATTTCAGGTCAAAAAATTTGAGGGCAAAAGCTTAATTAACATTTTCTTACGTTGACAAAAAAATTTAACATTCTTTGTACCATGCTTAATTAATATTTTAGACTTTTGGTTTTGCATTATGGCCATACAAAAAAGGTTTAAAGAGAGGGGGAGGACTCAATTGGATTAGGGCTCAATTTAACGTGTCATATTGTTATATCTGAATTATGATAGCTAGACAGTAAATAATGAGGAGTCTGCTTCGCTGGTTCGAAAAGCCCCATCGGCCCTTCTCCACCCTCAACCAGCCTCTCCAGTGATTCCCTTTGAACAACCTTCTCCCCCTCTCTCTGCTCTTCAACTGCGACAGCGTCATAAAAAAGAACTGTCCTTTTTCTTGGTTTTGGCCAACTCAAAAATTGTCCGTAAATTCAAGCTCGCTTTTGTCCGTATTCGAATTTTCCTTATACCCCTTCTTTTTGTTTGTTTTGCGTTTTGAATTTTTGATTCTTTTGTAAGGTTAAGAGGGCTAGGGTTTTTGCTTTTTTCCCCCCATATTCTCTGATCCTTTCTGGACTTGGGGCATTCAGCGTCTCGGTAATTTTGCGTTTGCCTGGTATATTCTGTTTGTTGGTGCTGTCAAGTTAGGGTTTGGGATTAGTATTGGTTTTTGCTTCATTTCGAATTAGCAGTTGAAGATGTATTCTGATCGTGTGGAGACTGGAGCGAGGAGGTCAGTAAAGGAACGGCTTAATGGAAATTTTGCTAGTGACTCTACCCGCCCGCGACAAATCACCGGAAAGAGGTCTGCCTTCTGTCCCCTCGTTTTGTTCTCCATTGCATTTTCGTTTTCTTGGGAAAAAAATGTTTGATGAAATATGGAGTAATTATTCATTGTATTGGTGTCGTATCGAATCACATTGTGTGTTTTCCAGCTGTTTGGGTTGTTTTCTATGATTATTCTACCATGATCTTCCTGTTGAGTGGCATGACAGCACTTTCTTCTCAGTTAAGTAGCAAGGCTTTTTATGATATTTGATGAATGAACTGTAGTCCACTAGCTGCAATTTGGTTCTTGAACTACTTGCTTTAGCATGAAGATAATATTTCCTACCTTTTCTTATTATCTCAATTCCAGTCACTTGTGGCGGGTCGTTGTATTTTTCAGAACATGGAATCTGATTTATAGGATTTTCTTTTTTATTTCTGGTAGTCAATGAGACGTACTCTTTTGTGCTTTGTTATGCATATAGTAGGGAAAGATGGGAAAAATATTTCTTAGTGGGGCAGCAGAGACTTAGTTATCTCTTCAGAAGTTCTTTTGTAGACAGTGTAATTCTCTACGGCTTCATTGGGTTCTTACATTGGATTATTTACTTCTTTTCTGTTGGAGTAGCACCATCTCTTGCTGAATTACTGCCCTAGCTTGTATTTTTGTACCCTAGAGTTGGTTGTATGGTCATAACAGTTTCAAATAAGCATGCCATTCCTATGTGGCAAGTTCATCCACATTCTTGAATGTTGAAATGATTATAGAAAATAAAAATTTTGATGATTTAGTTTAGTTAAGAGGCATATATTTTGCAGGCAGAGACAAGATGACAAATGGGAGCATGATCTTTTTGAGGATGGCGAAGCACGAGTTTCTAGTATGGAATGGATTAACTGTGTTATTAACATATGCAAGTATAAGTTGCTGATCTTGTTGAATGCCATTATTTCTTTTTTTGGTTGTTGATATTTTCTTGATGACTTGTGAAGAACGCCAAGTTGGTGGTCATGATCTTCGCCTGAAGCTTCAGAAAAAGGGCCTTCAACCAGCTGCCCAGCGTGGAAAGAATTCTGTTCCAGGCATGCGTGATCTGCGTGAAAAGTTATCTGGGACGATGACTCAACAGCCTAGAAACTCAGATCCACCTAAGTCTAAAGTGGAAGCTGTTAAATCAAGCAGTAAAAGTGCCATTGTTGAGGCTCCTGCACCAAATACTAAAAGAGCAACTAACCCAGCTCCCAAAAAGAAGACATCACAAAAGGTTAAGTATTTTTTTTTTTTTTATCTATTTGGTAATTTGGTATAAACTAAGTGTGTTGTTTGGTCATTCTTAATGTTTATCATGCTTTAACACCAACTTTTACTGGATTATGCTTTCCCTGTTGTTTCTTACATGGAGGATGACTGCATAGTAATTTAAATTGTGTTATTACATTAATGTGCTTTAGTCTTCTCTATATTGATGAATTGGATCTGCTTTAGTTTCACTTTTTTGTGTTTTATCTAAGATAAAGAGAACTATTTGTTTGGCTATTGAGTTTTTCAGTTTTCTTGTCTTGGAGACTTTTCATGTTTTAGTTTCACTAGGCTCCATAAGAGGGGTGCATAAAACTGAGAAGATTTGGTTTTTGCTGGATCATTTTTCTTGGTTTTGGATCAAATTCAGGTGTTAAACCTCAGTGAACACTGAAATAGGGTTTGAAATTAAAAAAGGTTGGGTATACCAGCTCACCTGGCCAAGGACCTTAGAAGTAAATTATATTTGAAAGAACTAAACGGAAGCATGAAGCTTCAGGGAAGCTTTGTGGTCCCTCTTTCTATTTTATTTAGAAGTTAAAAATATCATATGTGAATCACGAAAAGAGGGAGGAGATATATTTAGAAGAATGGAGCTTAAACTTAAAGAAATCTTGATTATTTAAAATAATAGAAAAAGATGGATAGGTTATTTGGAAGTTGGGGAAGATTTGCCTCTTTCTTCAATTAAAAATTATAAGCTTGAAGGAGGAGATGCTTGGTATCTAACTTAGCCATCTCCATTGGAGGCTTCAAGACCCTTTGAATCGCTTGCTTTGAGATCATCAGTTGAGCCGCTACCATTGAATTACTCCTATATTCTCCCCTCATCCAACCAACACTTGAGAGGGCTTCTGAACACTTGATTTTGGGAATTATAATATGGTAAACCTAGCCCAAGAATCCGATTCATTTGGCTGATCATTAAGTGTGGCAACACTGGATCAAATGAAATGAATCAGGAATTGTTGGCTGCTTGAGTATTCCTTTGAAATTGAAGCATAAAATCTGGTTCTCCTAACTGATCCATTATCTGTCCCAGTGCTGTCAATGTTCACTATATTATATTTCTACCTGTCAGATTTATTTTAAAATAAAAATTATGTGGGGTTTGAAAGTTGTATTGGAGATGTTGGTGTTGAAATAGAGGAATAGTAGCATGATAAGAGATAGGTAGGGCATGTGGATATTCTTTTTCTTTCTTGTTTTTTTTTCTTTTGTAAAGTTTGGTTGAAAGTGAGATAAAATGTGTAGAAGTAAAGATACTTTTGCCATAAGATAGAAGTTTTGGAGAATTTATAGAATTTGATATGGAGGATAATAACTGTGTAGCTATGATCAATTGTCATGTGATTTCAGATCTTGGTAAAAATTATTAGAAGTTTAGGGTGATTTATCATTGAAGAGCAGGAGCATAATTATTATTTTTGTTAGGACGTTCATGGGTAAAGAGGCATCAATTAACTGAATGAATATCATAGCAGCTATGGAAATTGTAATTAAGTGCACTTGATGATATAATGAGGATCTGCCATTGTAATGCAGTCACAATGTTCTATTGCAGATGTGCTGTAATAATGATAATGACAAGATTATTATTTATCAAACATTAATGTTGTGTCTGTGGTATTTGAAATTGCCGGTGGAAGGTGAAAGTGGGTGAAGCATTGGTGGTTTATGTAATGCTAACAGGCTGACTGTTTAGTCAGATATATGATAGGATTAATTTTGTATGTTAGCCCATTTTGATGGACCAGAGATCATAGTTGTGGTAGGTGACAGTGTGCTTATTTTGGTAGTCATTTTATGTTTATATTTTAGTTTTCTCTGTTTATAATTTTTTATTTTTTTGTCCAAGAAGTATCATCTTCATATAATTTGCTTGAGGATATCAATTTTGTTAAATATGTTTTCGCCCCCTTATTTTCCAAAACTCTTGATGTAATTTGCATTTCCTCACTATTACTATTGTTCTTGCTTTACAGGCTGGTACTTCAGTGGATGAATTTTTGCATTCCCTGGGTCTAGAGAAGTATATCATAACTTTTCAAGCTGAAGAAGTATGTAGCTCATTAACAAATCTTTCTTTTCATTTTCCTTTAGTTGCAAGGTCAATGCTATTGGGATTTTATTCTTTTTTAATCCAGAGTCAGGATTCATCTGTAAAACTTGTTTCTGCAGGTTGATATGACAGCTCTCATGCACATGACTGATGATGATCTCAAGGTTATGGGTATACCAATGGTGAGTGTAATTGAGGTCCTTGCACTATACTTTGTATTCCTGCAGCTATATTTTGTGTGAATCGAGCATGTTGAATAGGAAAATTCCCTTGTGATCCATTCAGAATTGTTGATTATCACTTGTTAGTGAATAACTACTCCATGCTTGCTTGAAATCCCAGACCCTGAAGCTTATGTTCCTATTAACGTTGCTGTGAGATGGTTACTCTATTAATGACATGAAGTTGGCAATGTCTGCAATCAATGTCTTTATGCAATTTACGCGTAGCATATCTAATTAGTCAAGTTTATGCAACTTGTGTCCTACTATAACAGATTTTCCTCTAGCATGAAGGTCTTAAGGTTATGGGACATAATGTCACCCTTGAAAGCAATGCTTTTCTTTCGCTAAAGTAACTTGGAATATCAATTTTCCATTCGAATACTGTCTTCTTGGTGCTGTTGGCCAAAAATAAGACCAATACCATCCTGTGTTATGGATCATTTTGATGCTATGGTTTCAGACTAGTATTATATTTACATTTATTCCTCTTGTTTCTGCCAACCATGTCCTCACTCTAAAGATTAATTGTCTTTAATTTCCTTTTTTTGCTTTGATGCGTCTCATTCTGAATTTGCTTTGTTGATTTCAGGGGCCAAGGAAGAAGATACTTTTAGCTTTAGAGTCAACGGGTTGACAGTTGAAAACGGAGTGATGTTTTTCTTCGTTTGATAGTAGTGTAATATTGTTACTCAGATAACTCGTGCTTCTAGGCGTATGTTCATACTTAATTAACCTTGTTTCTAACCACCCTTTCTCTTGGGTTTTCTTTTTATGCTTTTATAACCAATCCTCCACCTTGTTCTCCCTCGATTATTAGTGGCAGAATCATGCATTTGATATCAGATAACTTGAAATCTGATCCAATGGAATTGATTATAGCTCCCCCCTTTTTTTTGCTCTTCCATCAGCCCCCACTTTTGATTGTGTTGGGGTTAGCTTTTCGGGCTGATTGCATTTTTTTCAAAGAAGAAAAAGGTTTTTATGAGAAGTGAAAAAAAAAAACGGAAGTTCCCAAACGCTGGATGATAAAATGTCTTAAGTCGCACGTAAAATCTAAAGAAAGAGCTTTAATTCAGGATCATTCCAATTCCTTTGAATGTTTAGAAGGGACACGCCAAGAGTTGTTATTTCCATCTCTTTGCCAAAGTGTCACGATGCTAGAAAACTTATTTTACTTATGAACTGTGATGTAATGTGGTATTCTACATTGAATCCTATGTCTTCGTCGATGCAGGGAAGCGTCTTAAAAGGGGGCAAAATCTAGTTCAAGGGATTAGGGGTGGAAATAGATTAGGATAGGTCTTACCTAAATAGGTCTAGGTTTGTAATAGAAATTTCAAGCCGAAGTTTGGGTCTGAGTTTGTATGTAGGCTCTTTTTTCGACCTGAACTTGGATCTTGAAAGGGCCTGACTAAGCCTAAAGCCTGTTTTGAGGCATACTTAAAATGTTGGCTTTTGAATACTCTTTAAAACTTGTCTCTAAATCGTGCGTGTGTGTGTGTGTTTAAAACTTGTCTCTAAATCAATCGTGTGTGTGTGTGTTTAAAACTTGTCTCTAAATCAATCGTGTGTGTGTGTGCGTGCGCGTGTGTGACCTTTCAAGCCTATTTACAATTCTATATTATATCTTAAAAGCCTAACTTCCATTCTCCTTGTAATAGAAGAGCTTAGTTAGGAAAAGAAAATAATACTAAGTGGCAATAGTTTTCCAAGCAAGTAAGAATAAGAAAAACTAATCGTTTGTTAACTAATAAGATATTTTCTAAAATCGACTAAGCATAACAAGACACAGGTAAAACTGGATTTATCTTATACTTTTCCCATGTAAATGGGGACCAACTCCTCCTACTAAGATTATATCTTATCTGGCATTAAAATAAAAGCATAGCAAAGCAGTAGAGTGAGTTACCATTTCCATCTCGAAGACAAAAGAGATAGGTTGTGTGTGAATGACAATGATATATGAAACTTGGGATTAAGTTTGAGTTGACAAATTTATAAATAATATTATTTAGATATTATATATTCTCATATAATAGCATAAACAATAAAGCCTTATTCCACTAGGTGAGGTCAACTACATGGATAGTATGACTTCATTGTACTTTATCCAAAACCAAACTCATATAATGGCATAAATTTAAGAATAAAAATAAGACAGGCTGTAGGCTAAGTTTTGTGAAAATAGACATGACATGTTTATCTAAATAGGCTTGACAAAAAACCTAAACGTAAGTCTAACCTATTTACTAAATAGATTAGATTAGGTTATGTTAGGCCGTAGGACCTTATTAGGAAGGGATGAACCATTCAGGTTTAACTTGCACAGTCGTGTGAAAATTGGTGGTATAATTTATTTGATTTTGCAGAAGTTCACATGCAGGGGAACTTTAATTTTCCGTCGTTATTTTTTCCCCCGATATTCTCCTATTTTTCCCACCCGTTTTCCATGGGTCAGGAATCAGAATTAATTAATAGCCACGAAGAAAGTTGACAAGTAAAATAAACAGAATATGGCACTTCGTATCTCTTGCATCGAAATTACCATGAGACCCCTTTGGGAAAGTGTCAAAACAAAATTTGCCGTTTCAACTGTCAATTGACAACAGAAATATCGAAGGCCAAAAAAAAAAATTTGTCAACAGAAATATTGCCAGGTCCTAAAATGTCTTGGAGAAAGCATATAATTTCTATATAAACAAAACAAAGAAGCAAAACTTCAGGAGGGGAAGGATTTTGTTAGAATGCTTCACCCCTCATCTATGTCTCACTCTACATTGGAAACTTCACATAAAACCCTCTTGGGCCAAGGGAATCAAGATGTAATTTTTGCTTTGGTCTTCCATGCCAAGTACTTCTTATTCTCCTGTTGGTACCTTTTCCATTCTCTTAAGGCGGCCAGGATTACATGCATTAAAACTGGAAGAAAGAACGGCTGCAACAAAAGAAAGAAACAAGACAATAATTTACTCACAACTTCCAGCTCAAGAATGTTTAGACTGCAACTTGTCTTGTGAGGGAAATGCAATCATCCTGAGCCATTTTCAACAATAATCTGACGCTTTTCAGAAAGTATGGTTCTTCCACTTTATTAATAGTTTCCTTTTCATTTTCTCTTTTAAAGAGAAAGATCTAATCAAACTAAAGAGGAATTATGCTTAAATGAAAGATTCATGTACCATGTACATTCCCTAATAACCATGAGTGGATAAAGTTAAAAACATATTCCAGTCAATAAAGTGTAAACAGATAGGTCACGTTTGTAATTTAATTTAGAATAGACAGAGATGCGAGACAAACCGAATAGACGGCAAAACAATGCTCAAATGAATAATAGCTGATTGACATGATTGACGGGTGAAAGAAGGCATCCTCTGCCAAAGACCTTGACTGCCTCGAGGATACTGACAATCAAAGATATTAATTGTAATTTAGTAACAAGCAATCTAAAAAGTAATCCATACCAAAACCAGCAACAAGATTTGATATCGATGTTAAAGTCACGGAAGAACGTTACCAGCTGAGGCATCATATATACCAAAAGACGCATTACTTTGAGCCAATTTTGCAGCCTCTAGAGAAAATTTCACCTGCTCAAACACAATATATTGAGGGGATGAGAGAGAGAAAATCTAAATCCATATTTACAAGGTAACAAGTGATTTAGAAAAATTAGCATATAGATTAATTAGGCATAAGTGATATTGAAAAATCAGTAATATCGTGATTAATAAAGAAGCACACAATTTCTGAACATAATTTGCAATTGCATAACATATTGAGATATTTGCACCTGGATGCAAATGGGAAAAATTGCATTGCTACGATAACTTAGAGATCATTGCTAGAAACTAAATTGCATTGCCTATCTATATTTGCCCCAGAAAAAAATTTGAACTCACTTGTTTTCCAATTTCATCCTTGATAATCATCCTAGGCAACGATTGTACCTAAGAGAAATTTTGAGCTTTAGCAAATAATAGCAAGTTAAATCATGTATATGTCTCGTCACATAAAGAAAGGGTATCATTGATAACAATACCAATCTAGAAAGAGATCCAAGCGTTGTAGAACATGAATGAAGATTAAAGCATGTATGATGCCGGGATAAAACATCCAACTCCCTGCACATGCAGCCAATAATTTTTTCAGCGTCTTTTTATAAAGTCAGAAAGCAGGGAAAAGAAAACCCACCCATATAAAGTATATGCACATAATATATAACGTAAATGGGTTCCATATGCAGCATCCCAAGAAGCTAATTGAGTGAGACTCATGGCTTAAATACCATGAATCTCCCACAAATTACTCAATAGTAGGACCTCTTTCTTGTATGTCAACCAACATTTCAATTGGGGTCTTGGGATGTTGCACAATTACAAATGAAAATTCAAAACATTTGCCAACATATGCCTCTTCAGTAGTCAGAATATAAGTTCACTATATCGATTTGAAATAAGATGGTCATTCAGCACCTAAGTGGTTATGCAGTTGGTATCACGCTTTCAAAAGTTATCCCAAAAGATTATGAAGGCTACTAAGAACAATTATTTTTACCATTCTGTGAAACCTTTTTCACTCCCAAGGAGGATGGATGTTCCTGATAGACCAACGTAGAGGTTAGTTGACTTAAGACCAAAAAGTTGCCTCAGCTGCCCCATAACAACTTCAAAAAGCTTCTGGAGGTCCTGTTTCAAAATATGCATGCTTCAATATAGAGGAAAATAATGCATGCCCATCTGCAAAATGTGAGAATGTGTGTGTGTTCAGGTGTCATTAAATTCTTTCAATGGAAATTAAAGGATACATTTAAAAAAAACTAACAAAATGAAATTCCATATATCCCTTTGTAGAAATGATTACTTTATGTCTGCATGCTACAGATAGAATAAAATGTTAAAAGGATTGGTATATGGAAAATATGAAACTAATAAACACTCTAATCAATGAAGAAAAGAAAACCTCTGGAGAAATCATATTCCTGACTACATCCTTAGTATCTGATTCCTTTACGCAGCTCTTGGGATTCCAAACGACAACACCTCCCCACATCTACAATATTCCAGATTGGAACCTTCAATGGTAAGCAATTTGGCAATTTCATAAGGGGAAAAATACAAAGAACAGGTGATGCAATTTTAAAGTTGTGAAGATTGACCGGTGATATAAAACCATTTGTCTCAGACATCTCTCCATTTGGAAGTATCAATTGAAGAGGACACTCCTTACCAGACGGTATATACCTGATATAATAGACAAAGAAGACATTTGAGAAGATATATATATATATATATATATATATATATATATATATATATATATATATATCAGCCAAGAGAGAGAAGAGATAAAATCAGAAAAGTTATATGGAGCTTTTCTTTTTCTCTGATGCTAAGGCTATAAATAGAATATTCTAAACTAAATATTCATCTCAGATGCAGGCCAAAGGAGTATAAATATTTCTGGCACTTTGCAGTCTCTGCTGATTTGTGATGTCTTTGATTTGAGCAGAATACTCTAGTGAGCAATTAGCAGTTACTTCCACCACACGATCTTTGGGAGAGTATTATTTTTATGCCCTTCTCATGTGTTCCGGATAAGGTTTTTTTTTTAAAGAGATTTTTTTGGGGGTGGATTGAGAAAGGAGGGGGATTTGTTCCTTCAAAAGGATTAGAAGGCTATTTCGAGCTAAACTCTAGGTTGTTTACATCTTTCTTTCCTTTCGAAGAGAAACTTGTGTCCTGTCATTCTATCTTTCTAAATCATTCTTTTACTTTTCATTAAAATGTTCATCTTCAGATGCCCTTATCATATTAATCAACAACTCCTATCTCATTAAATATGAGAGTAAAGACTAATTGTAAGATTGAGTTAAAGAATATACACCACAAATTGCAGTATCTTTGACCTCCCGCCAGCAGCAGCTGAAGTATCCAAGTGCCACTCATTTGAATTAACCTGTTTAACGAAAAAAATTGACTTAACAATAATAACTTTTAATAATAGTCTAGATAATAGCATCATTGCTTAACGAGGAAAACAGGACAATAGACTTGTATATTTTAAGCCTAACAGTGACAAAGAATTCATAACTATGTTTCTGCCATGAACTGAAAAGAGTGAACACCAATCATCTTCCTTTTATAAGTGAGATATCATGTTTTGCAACATGTATAGGGCTCTAAATGGAAACGCATATTGAATCCTGAGAGTAATTTTTTAAAATTTACAGGTTATGAGATAAGGGCTGTAAAGCACTAGACAAGGATCGTACAAAGAAAGGAAGGTCCTTGGCACTAAATATATGACTGCCACGCTTATCATCCCAGAAAGATAATGAAGACTTCGGCGTGTGGTATAAAACCTGCCAATGATGATGAACATTAGAGTCATTCAGATTCAAATTATCAAACTTGTCTCATCTCTGTTTGACTTACAAGCACTTACCTGGCTTTCAACTGTTACATTAGCAATTGGTTGCAAAGCCTTAATCACAGGGTGCACTAAAGCCTCGTCTACTTCATGAAAATTCCTACAATAGCGTCATGGTGAGAACTATATAATATCATCAGATTCATGCTACTACACATAATAAAGTGTCTATTTTTTATCAAGAAACAAAATACTCAGAAATTAAGGTTTTTTATATACCAATTAGGCAAGTATCAGCTAGAATAAGGTTTGTTAGCAAATGTACTCTATACTGCTCCAACTTATAATTTTATATAAATCATATCTTCTTTCATATTAAGTTCAATATACAATGATAATTGCATCCATCAAATCAAACTCAAGAATTTGGCATAGAAAAAAGGGACAAAAATGAAAAAAGGAAAAAATTATCAACATATCCCTCAGCGCAAGTGAAGTTCTGAGATGATGAATAGGCCATCAACATCTCTTGTTCTTCTATAATTTAAAGCCTAAACTAACCTTAACAATCCACAATTAATCAGATTAGCATAAGGGATCTATACGGTTCCATATGTCAATATTTCCTAAAGCAACCAAAAAATGATGTGTTGAAATTAGCCATGAGATGATGAAGACCAGAGAACGAATGCTCTTAGTCCCTCAAAGTATCTCATTTATAAGAGAATGAAAAAGAAAGAAAATGAACATCTGGAAATCATTCTAACGAACTTCATGTAACCAAAAATATTTGAAATTTCATACCAATCATATATCCAATCTCGAGGGTCTGCATTGAGCAAATTAAAAGACAGAACAATCTTCCCATCAGCACCCACAGGCATGAACTCACCATGAATCGAACCTTCTTCTTTCCCACCGTTAACAAACACCTTAACAAAGATTTCAGCTATCCTTGACACTGCCTCCTCCTTAGAAATGCTTCCAGTTATCCATGCATGACGATACTTCCCAACCACGGCTCTCACTTCCTCCTCCACGTTCACCACAACAATACTATAAACCCTCCCTCCAAACCCAGAATCATGGCAAGGTCCTAGCATAGACTGCAGCAATTCGTCAGCCTCTTCGTCATTATCCTTCACCTTCCCAAAAGAATCAAATTTATTGATTGTACCACACTTCCAAGAGCATGATGATTTCAGATTATTTGTTTCCACACAATCGGACCCGGAATCCACAACCACGGATACAGTATAGTTGTCATTACAAGTGCCACATTGCGAAGCTTTGGAGTTCAACACAAACATTTTCTTTTCAATCGCTGATTCAAGCTCATTTGCGCTGAAGCTCTTCGAATCAAAGCCAACAAACACTGCTTGGAATTGGCATGGAAATAGAAACGGTTTGGACTCGATTTGAGCTGAAAACGACTCAATACTTTGGAATGGAAGTGGGGCACGGTAGATTTCAATGGATTTCCACAGAAGAGGGAATCCTGCAAAGAATAAAGACACGCCAATCAGTCGTAGAAATTACAGGCATAAAAACACAACACAGAGTTAGAGAGTGTGTGTGGACCAAGGATGAAGGAGAAGAGGACAGAGAGAGTGAGGATGAGGCGCTTCAATCCAGGTTTTGTCTTTCGCATGGTCTTAGGATCGAAGTCGAGATCGGATTCGTGTGGCTCCGACATCTGAGTCTGTGGGCTCTTCTCTTCGGAAGGTTGTGACGGAGATTCAGAGATCTCCGCCATTGCAGTAGCAGCAAGCAACCAAAGTCTCTGTGACTTCGAATTGGCTTCGTTACTGTTCAATTTGGAGAATATCGATCAACTTCCGGTTAGCAATGTTCAGGCAAATGACTCCTACCTTGGGGAATTGGCTTCGTTCCTCATTATATTAACCAATAATCAATATAAAATTTAATATAAAAAAATACTCCTACATTATTTATAAATATCAAAATAATTTTACTTTTTTTTGTAAAGAAACCAAAGAGGATTATAATCCTTTCATTAAAAAAAAAAAAAAAAATTACAGCAAGTGAGGCACACCCCTATGTAAAAGAAGAAAATCATATGCAAAGTATAACATGCCCTTTCATTAAACTTATAATATGAAATTTATCACAGGCTATATTATTGACCGATTATCAGCAATGCCACTCACTCCGGTCAGTTTTTTTAATTGGCACATGTTTTGTTAAACTCCTCAAAATAACCATATTTTGACTTTTTATCTCGAGAATATTCAACAATAGTTTTTATTGAATGAATAATGGATCAGGATTTTAAAAACAACAAATTTATTTTTTTCCGTAACCCACTCGGTTTACCAGAATCTTCAGTTCCTACTAATCCAGATTTCACTCCACGTTGGGTCTACTGTCATAGGGGAAGAACTCCCAACATCCTTTTTTCATTCCCACGTCTCAGAAAAAAAAAACAACAATGTTTTTAATGTTTTTGAATAAGCGTGAATCACCAAATGAAATAAAGCAGCTCCATACATAAAAGCCCGTACCTAGAGCTAACATCATATAACCCACTTGAGACATTGTAGAGTAAGCTAAACTTCTCTTAATATCATTTTGAGCAAGAGCTAAAGTAGCTTCTAATAATATTGTTATTATCCCTATAAAAGTTATAACTATGAAAATGGGAAAAAGGTGGCACAAGAAAAATTTCCACTGCTACCATAGTAGCAACATGAATAAGAGTGAAAATAGGGGTAGGTCTTTCCATAACATCCGATAATCATACTTGAAAGGGGAACTAGATAGATAATATCCGGTAACCATACATGAAAGGGGAATTGGGCAGACTTAGTGGCTGAACCATCAAATCATAGTTAATCATGCTGTGGAGCAAGCTATTATTGCAAAAATTAGTGAATAAAACCAACTATTATTAAGAATTTCATCTTTGAATCAAAAACAAGCAAATGGTGGGATAGCACAAAGGGAAAAAAAATCTAGGTCTTATTATAAGTCAACT
This sequence comes from Acacia pycnantha, assembly GCA_025563575.1. Taxonomy (NCBI): domain Eukaryota; kingdom Viridiplantae; phylum Streptophyta; class Magnoliopsida; order Fabales; family Fabaceae; genus Acacia; species Acacia pycnantha. The sequence goes on along the minus strand of JAMWYP010000265.1, from coordinate 42,158 downwards.
TTCAGAGTAATAAATGAGAGTTACAATTTTTTTTCCTATCGTTCATAAATAAGGGTAAACTTTTTTTAAAAACAATTATCAAATTAATTCATATTTATTGGGTTGATTAACTTAGTTTAGTATGTAAGAATAAAGTAATCTAGATTTATAAATAGAACTAAAACGGTATATTATAGTATTTCTTAAATCTTACAAGGTGTCATATATATATTTTTTAATCAAAATAAGGTGTCATATATTAAACACTAAAATTTGTTAAAATAAAACACATGTTGATTTATAAAATGAAATTTGTTACAAATCATCACACATTAAGCAATACAAATCTTTGAATCTAAATTATACCTTTATTATATTGTACTAATAATTAGAATATGTTTATGAAAGATTAAGAAAATTGAAATGTGGAGTTTGTTAATCACTGGGTAATTTCGTCTAAGGCTGGTAAAAAACCAAGAGGATAATAAGTTAATTTCTATCTGACCTTTGGGTTAATGGTGGAAGTGATAACTTATTTTCTATCTGACTTTTGCAGAAGTAAGATAGGAAAAAAGTCAAGTTGTAAATGTGATTTGTGTTTGGATTGACGGTAGCAGAAATGACTTATTTTCCAAACAAATACATGTTTGAATTAATGGTTGAAAAGTCATTTGAGATGAAAAATAACTAAAAAGGTATGAATCTTATTGAATACCACACACACACACACACATATATATATATTTGTTGTATATATTGCGATAATTGAAGATAAAAATTTAAATTTATGTAAAGAAAATTAAATTAAGGGTTTAATGTTTTTGCATTTGCTGCAGAAACTTTTTTTCTGCCACACTCACATAAAAGTGAGTGGGTCCCACTAATATTTTCTTTCACTGCTCTTCATAATGAGATCCACTCACTTTTATGTGAGTATGACAGAAAAATGTTTATGTAGCAAATGCAGAAATATTAAACCCTTAAATTAATAGATAAAAAGGACATGCATCATTTGTAGGATATCAACTTAAAATATAAGTTTTTAATTAATTAAGTTTAGGAAATAAAAGAATAATAAGCATTACATGCTTATAGCTTACATGTTTCTTATATGCTTATACCTCTATTAAAGGTATGAGCATATTTTTTTTATATATTGTATTTATTTAGATTTAAATTATATGTTGCTTTCTGACATGTTTTTTGCACCCAGTATCTCAAATTAATTAGTTTTCATGATACTGGTGTTACAAACAAATACTTCTGAATACAGAACTGTAAACTAATTAATTTGAGATACTAAGTGCAAAAAACATATCAGAAAACATCATATAATTTAAATCTAAATAAATACAATATACAAAAAACATACCCTCTAATAGACATATAAGAAGCATGTAAGCTATAAGTATATAATATGCACTCGAGTTTTTTTCTACTATTGACGCCACTAGACTTTTTTCCTTCAAAACCTCCGGCTCGCTGCCTTTGGTTCAAAATGCCAGCTCTACTTCAGATAAAACTAGAGGCGGGATACCCTCTCTCCTTTACAAAAACACCCGCACCGATAATTCCCAATTGCAGGACCCCCAACAAAAGACTACAAAAACAAAAACAAAAACAAAAAACAAGAAAGACTCATCAGCAAATAGTAACGAAAAAGGTGTGGGCTCTCCGTTCGCGCTTCTTGCTTCGCTCTGGGCGACACTAGTAATTTGGAATCATCTTTGGTCGCTCTACTAAGTTAGCGTTGAACCTCTCTGGGGTCAACAAGAATGGACCAGCCGGGCGGAGATTTGGTCCAGTCACCCACAGAGCCGTCACTGTAGTCTCCCCCGAGCCGCTTGATGCACCACAAATCCTCATCGCAAGATAACATCTTCCAGTGTGGTATCCCCAACTTGAGGGGATCGCGGCTGAGACCTCCGTCGCCACCACCCCACAGCCACGTTCCATGGCCAGGTTTTGTGCGAACCCACACAGGACCGAACTATCTTGTATTTAAATTTTTTTGGCCTGATTATTTATTCTATGATATTTGTTCTTACATTCTACTTTGTTCTTTAATGCTTGTTATGAACTTCGTTCTTAGTAAAAGAAATTGTAACACACTTCGACATGCGATTGCTGCTTCCATGGGCTAATAATCACTTCAAGCTTCTCCTCTCGGCATGTCAAGAAAAGCCTTCAATTGCGAAGCTACACGCTTTGATAATCTTGACCGGTAACTTCACCCAAAAAAATAACATCGACGGGCAGCTTATAGCATCTTATGCACGCATTGGTGATATCGAATCAGCACGCCAAGTGTTCGATCAAAGGTCTCAACGAGGCATCAATGCATGGAACGCTATGATTGTTGCCTATTCTCGTAAAGGGTACCCAGATGAAGTTCTGAATCTTTACGATAGGATGATTTTGGAAGGAATTAGACCCGATAGTTCCATTTTCACAGTGGCATTGAAGGCGTGTACTAGGTTGCTCGATTTGAAAATGGGGAAGGAGATTTGGAGCAAAGCTGTGGATTTTGGGTATGGAAACGATGTCTTTGTTGGGTGTTCTGTGTTGAATATGTATGCAAAATGTGGGAAGATGGATGATGCAATGGCACTGTTCGATAAAATGCCAAGGAAGGATATAGTTTGTTGGACGACTATGATATCTGGTTATGCTCAGTGTGGAAGAACAATGAAAGCTCTTGATGTTTACAGAAAAATGAAAAAAGAGGGAATGGATGGAGATGAAGTTGTCATGCTGGGGCTGGTTCAAGCTATTACAAATCTGGGTGACTCCAGATCAAGTCTCTCGGTGCACGGGTATTTAATTCGGCGAGATATACCAATGGATGTTATAATCCAAACCAGTCTTGTAGATATGTATGCTAAAACAGGAAATCTAGGGCTTGCTTTTCAAGTTTTCTCAATGATGCCTCACAAGAATATCATATCTTGGGCTGCTTTGATTTCAGGCTTAGCTCAAAATGGTTTTGCAGGACACACACTTGAATTGTTGGTGAAGATGCAGAGTCTTGGCTATGAACCTGACTTTGTTTGTCTTGTAAGTGCACTTCTTGCTTGTTCACAGATTGGTTGCCTCAAGTTGGGAAAATCCATCCATGGATATCTTATCAAGAGGCTAGATTTCGAGCGAGTCTCGGGAACTGCACTTATTGACATGTATTCCAAATGTGGATCACTTTCTTTTGCATGTGCCCTTTTCGATGAAATAAAATTGAAGGATGCAGTTTGTTGGAATGCAATGATTTCCACATGTGGAATCCATGGGAATGGAAAGGAAGCTTTATCACTGTTCCAACTTATGATCACAGAAACAAATACAAGACCAGATCATGCAACTTTTGCTGCTCTTTTTTCAGCTTTAAGCCACTCAGGTCTTGTGCAAGAAGGTCGATACTGGTTCGAACTCATGGTCAATAAATTCAAGATACCTGCAAATGAGAAGCATTACGCTTGCATGATTGATCTCCTGGCTCGTGCAGGCCAAGTTGAAGAAGCTCTGAAACTTATAGATTCCATGAAAACTGAGCCTGGGGTTGCTATATGGGTTGCTTTACTTGGTGGTTGTTGTAACTATGAGAAGTTTTTGATTGGAGAGAAGGTGGCAAAGAAGGTTCTTGAGTTGAATCCAGATGACCCTGGAATATACGCTTTAATCTCTAACTTCTTTGCCAAGGCAAGTAGGTGGGATGAAGTAGCTGAAGTGAAGAAGATCATGAATATGTCAAGAGTTAAAAAGGTCCCTGGATATAGTGTGGTTGAGGTGAATGGAAAGCAACATGCTTTTGTTATGGAAGATAAGAGTCACCATCTTTATAAGAATATTGTTTGTATTTTGGGTAATTTGGATCTTGAAATGAGAGTGGCAGGTTTTGTCACTTTTGACGAATTTCTGCTGTTTGATTTGGAAGAGGACACAAATGAAAAAGTTTATAGTAAATAATTATAGTTTACTCTTATAAGGTTTGGCACAAAATATGCTTCTCGCCATATGCTTTGAAGTCTATACTTCACTTCAATTAGAAAATTCTTCTCATTATTCCTATATATGGTATTTTTAACACTCCCTCCTTTCTTTAATATAAGATATAGATATATTTATTTAATTAAATAAAATAAAAGAAGTTAGTTAATATCACATATATTTTCTAAAACACCCTTGTTATCTTCTTTAATTCCCTTCTTCTCGCTTTTCGCTCTTCCTTGATTTTTGTTGAGAGAACATTAATAGAGGGTTAAATTACGAAAATATTGACAAATATGATAACTATGTGTTATATATAGGATTAATATCAACTCCCCAAATATATCTTATACTAAGGATCGGATGGAGTATTAATTTGAAAAATGATTGCATAAAAGTTAAATAAGATTATGAATTTTCAGAATTTATTTTAGATAATATCTGATGATGTCGAGTATTTCAAGTATTGGGGTTCAAAAATGGCCCTCCTTGATCGCCCCATCATATCATATGTCCATGATCCCTCCTTAATTAATGATGATGAGACGGTAAGTGATCAGGTTCTGATGAATGGCAGATGAGACACTAACCGATGGCAAGGATTGTTACCTCCTGCAATTATTCATACTCTTTCCAAAATGTCCCCTCCCTCCAATAGCCTCCCTGACTATTTCACCTGGAGAGAAGCAAAGATGAATGTTTTTTAGTGAAATCTGCCTACCAATTTCTTTCTAACAGAAGAGCATATAACAATAACAACTTCAGGACGCAGATTTGGAAATGGCAACTACCTGAGAAAGTAAAAATTTTCATGTGGCAAGTTGGTCATGAGAGCCTTATCACAAATCTGCTCAGAACCATGAGAGGTCTCACCAATGATAGTTTTTGTCCTTTTCAATGTAACAATGAGGAAAGTGTGATTCATATCATCAGCGATTGTGAGCGAGCTAAAAACTTGTGGAAACAAATTTTAATGCCTAATTATTTCTCTAAGCTTTTTCATGGTAGCTTGCAGGATTGGCTCAAGTGGAACACCAATCACATATCGGGGAAAGGATGGTTTTGGAACTTCTTGTGGACAAGAATTTTCAGCTTGAGATGTTGGATCCTTTGGACAACCAAATGCAAATTTCTTTTCGGGGTGAGAACACAGACACTAGAGAAATGCTACACCAATGCAACTATCTTCTCATGGAAAATAATGCAAATTAGATTCTAAGTCACCAGATTTTCCAACTTGATAAGATTGGGGAGCAATCTTGGACTCCTCCTCTTGTAGATGTCATCCGTATTGATGTGGATGGCTTGGTTCGACATCAACATCAAGTGGCTTGTGAGGGAGTGTTAAGAAATGCTCAGGGTGATTGGTTGATGGGCTTTTCCAAAACCCTTGGCCTTCATACGGTTATTGAAACTGAAATCTATGTTATCATGCTAGGGCTAAAAATTGGGCAACATATGGGTTTACAAAAAATACTCATCTATTCTGACTCACTAGATGCTATCAATATCCTTTATAAGAGACTATCCCATAGATCATCCCCTCAAAGACATTATTGGGGAGACAAGAGATCTTTTGTACTGAGATTGGGAAGTGGAGTTATATCACACTTCAAGAGAGAACATCTCTTGTGCTGATTACATGGACAAGCATGGTCATCACGTTCTTTGTTGATCTTTGAGGTAGTTCTAGTCCCAAATATCCCCAAAGAATGCCTAGATATGGTTTTGAACGATCAACGTTCATGTTCATCTTAGCTTTCTATTTAGATGTATTAAAGGCTAGATCTTCACTATTTGATTCCTAAACTCTCTTTTCAAACTTCGACTTACCTACTTTATCCACACACAAAAAAAAAAAGTATTACAAGGCCCTCAATAGGAGTAAGGCTTCCACATACATATTCTGTTTTCATTTGAACTTAGATTCAAGATTTGATGTTGAAAAATGGCATTTTTATGATGTTATCGTAATTAAAACAATATTTCACAATTTATTTCTCACTTCACTTGTAACTATTTTTTTTATTATTTAAGTTTATTTTTAAGAAGATTTATCTATCTAATAATTTTTTACTGTCTCAACGACCCATTCTATTAAGATTTATTAATAGGAGTATTCACTTTTATTTCTTGATTTCATAACGAAAATCCAAACCTTTTCAAAAGTTAGGTTGTTATTAAGATTTTTAATTTAATTAAAGTAAATTTGTATAGTGTTCCGATAAAAACATGATACACACATGTTGTATATATGATTTGATTTAATTAGGACATGTAGTGAAAATAATATGCTTGCCATTTCTCCTAGGTGATACCTGTTGGACATGGCGAATCGTCTATTACCCTCAGACGTTTATCTAAGCACCCAGGAGTTAGGGTGTCTTGACCAACTCCAAGACCGAACCTCCTCTCTTTGATGAGATTGTTCGACTCCTTTATTAGTTGAACCCAAGGATAAAGAGGTGTCTTTAATCTTCATAGGGTTAATGTGTGATTTGACCAATAAACTATTGACTCAGGAGCATCCAACAAAATTAACTATTAAGTGGACCAAAAACACCAACAAACTTTTAAAAAGGTGCAGTCAACACAAAAAAACTTTTACTCAGGAGCGCCCAGCACAACGCCGTTAGATAAAAAGTTAACGTTCGTTATCTAAGGTGCAGATTGACCCACGAACTTTTATTCCGGAGCGCCTAGCACAAAAAAGTTTTACTAGGAGCGCCCAACACAAAATTCTAAATTTAACTAAATTAAATAAATTTTTCACAATTGTCATTATTCAAAACTACTTGTATAGATATCTATGGACAAAAATTACTCATTCTTCAATTTTGTCAAAACTATAATTTTCTAAAATAAACAAAAATTTTAATTAAAAATATAATTATATGATTTAAATAAAACTCAAAGTGTTTTATAGTTTATTATATATGTTAAACAAAAAAATTATATGATTTATTTTTATTTTAGAAGAAATTTATGTGAGTTTAAAAATTCATTTAATGTTAATAAAATTTTCGTAGGCCAAATTGCTTCTTAATCCATTATAATTGCTCCTTAACCTATTATTAAATTATCCTTCATCAAGCCTCTTAAATTATCTTCTTCTTTTTTTCAAAAAGTCCCATATTCATATAATCAATAGATCATTTAATTAACAAATATATCATCAAGTTGCCTAATTTATATTATTAAGTATCAATATTAATATCCATTAAACTCTTTTTATAAAAATAAAAATTAAACTCATTTCATTTCATTCAGTATTTTTTAGATTTTTTAAATTTCATTAACATTAAATGAATTTTCTAACTCATATAAATTTCTTCTAAAATAAAAATAAATCATATATATTTTTTTGATTAACATATATAATAAACTATAAACCACATTGAGTTTTATTTAAATAATATAATTATATTTGTAATTAAAATTTTTGTTTATTTTAGAAAATTATAATTTTGACAAAATTGAAGAATGAATAATTTTTATCCATAGATATCTATAAAAATAGTTTTGAATAATGACAATTGAGAAAAAAATTATTTAATTTAGTAAAATTTAGAATTTTGTGCTGGACACTCCTGAGTAAAAGTTCATGCACCTTAGATAACGGACGTTATCTTTTTCTAATGGCGTTGCACTGGCTGCACATTTTTAAAATTTTGTTGGTATTTTTGGTCCACTTAATAATTAATTGTATTAGACGCTCATGAACCAATAGTTTATTGGGCAAATCGCACCTTAACCCATCTTCATATAATACCATGGACACATTATTCACATGATTTTGTATATGTGATTCATGAAAATATACCTAAAATTATAATTAAATAACTTGGATATTTGATCAGTAATATTGTGTTAATTAAATATCAACGTATAATTAGTGGAACATAACTTATTTATGATTTTAAAATTTTGGAACTCTTTTCATAAGGTTTTGCCTATTAATAATACATTATATCAACATCCCTTATTTTTTTATTTACTAACTTGAAAGAATCTCAACCTACCGTATTGATAAGTTGGAAACAACTCATTCTTGGACTTTAATGTTTAAATACTCTCAACTCAAGGTTTAAAAAATGTTTAAATACTCTCTCTCATCTTAAATATAGGAGGTAATTATTGTTTCTGATGCTAAATCTAAATAATCTTCTAAATATATAAATTATTTTTCAAGAAATTCCTATCACTTACACCTTAAATATTACCCAAAAAATATAAATGATTAAATACATATTTTAAAAAGATCAACATAAATTTTTTACACATAGCCAACTTAATTAGTTTTAATCCCTATAAATTAATTATCTAATTCTTAAATTAATCGATACAAATATATGATGAGGTTAGTTTATTTTCATAAAAAAGATTGGGTAAATTTATATATTTAAACCAAGGAGACCAAAGATTTTGGGAATGGTCCCACAGTCAGTGGTCATTGGTCAGTCAATAGTCAATACTAAACTAATCTGCCGACAAAGCAAACATACTCAGCTGGCTCTACAGTAACATTGTCCTTTTTATTATTTGTTTATTATTATTATTTTAATTTTGGAACGCATAAAGTCATTTGTGAGTTTATATAAGATAACATTATTTTATGAGAGTTCAGATTCTCTGTCAATTCATTTATTGTATCGAGAGCTCAAATATCAAAATGATTGCGAATAAATAAAATGAAGATTTATTTTTTAAATTTTATTCTTTGTCACTATATTTCTCATAATATTCCTTATGTTTATTATAAAGCATCAATTACCAATTATCAGAAACCAATAAAAACAGTTAAAGTCAATAAAATTATCTTACAATTTAAATAACTTTTAATATTACCCATATTAATTGAACTAAACTCTAATATTATATTAATTATTCTCTATTCACTACCCTTGTTAATTATGAGTATATATGGGAAAAAATAATTAATGTGCTTTAGAAACAAGCGAGTGCCATATAAAAAGAACCAAATACAATTACTAGTTGATGTCTTATAATAAGGACCAGATGGAGTATAAGAATACTACATGTCCGTCTTTTATAATTTTTAAATCATGTCTATCAAATCAATCTGAAACATCATAATACTATTTTGATTTTTTTTCTCATCTTTCTAATCAACGGTTTAGATAGGTCAATGCGAGATAATGAAAAAAAAAAATGATGAGGAGATCATCTACATCAGCTTCCAATCATGAATTATAAATAATGTACTCCCAGTGAAAGTCCCTTGTTATAACCATGGGAGAAGGAAGGAGTAATTAATTAGACTTTTATTTATATTCATATTCATTTATATTACTTGTAGAAATGTATATGGAAAGAAATAGGATAGAATGGATATGGAAAGAAATAGGATAGGTCTCTTTTAACTTGACCAAAGATTTGTGCTTTTTGAGATTAATAATATTTTTTACAATTACTTCTTCCTCTCTTAAATATTGTATGTGTTTAGCTAATTTATTAAATTAAAAAAAATACAAAAGAAACAATTAATATATGAGACAAAAAGGAGGTGGACCTTATCCTTATGTTTAAGACTTAACAAAATTTTTAGCAACAAGTAGTTAACTGAAGCGATAAGGAGCTTCACTTTATAAGAAGAAGAATACAAATCTCAAGAATCTCACTTGTTGGAAGATCTGAAAATCATTTACCTTATAAGCCTTGAGAAAAAAACCTTTTTATTTTAATATAATTTTATACGCATATAAAATCAGTCTACATTCTATGTTACCTAATTTCTCATCCCTTAATGAGATATTAACCTTTAAATTTAATCGGAACAATCCAAATTTAAAATTTGTGATTTTTTAAATAATAAATTCATTTTAATGAGAAGTTTTATTTTAAATTTTACACATATTAAAATAAATATTTATTAAAAATATAAAAGGTTAAATTAAATTAAATCAAATCCAGACCATCTAAAATCAACATAACGATGTAAAGAAGTGATAAAAATACAAAATATTCTCCCTCTACGCTATACATTATATTTGGTAAAAAAAAAAAGCATATATATTATTATTACTATTTTGATAGACTTTTTGAATTTGAAGAAATGAAATAAATGACATTAACGATAATTATGAATTATGAAACACAACTTCCTTTCAACAGCCAAACTTAATTGAATTTTTGTAATTCGTAAGGAAAAGAAAATATTTTTCTTCAGAAATTTCAGCATTAATAGAAATAAACATTCCTACAGGGAGAGTAAAACCCCATGGCTATGATAATAACTGAGGCGAAACAGCTCTGAAACTGAGAGAAAACTCGGAATTTACAGAGAGAAAAGGAAGAAGAGAATGGTCAGTCACTACCGGTGGCGCCAGTCAATGGTAGTAAAACCTCTCTCTCTCGCTCTTCGTCTCTCTCTCTCTTGCTGGGTCCTTCAATTTTGCGGAGGGGCTTCTTACGTTGAGTTCTCTACGTGGTCTGGTCCGTGAAGCTTAATTTCTTGACCAATTAGCCCTGCAATTTCCTAGTTTCTTTGCGACTTCAGCTCAGGAAGAAATGGCGGTGAGTTTTTCCCCCTCTTTTTCTTAGGTTCGTCATGATTTGTCTCTCTCTCTATTGATTGAGAAATCGGAGTTTCAATCACCTGCATTATGTCGATTTTTCCCTCCCCCAAGTTGAGAATCTCTATTTCTTCATCTTCTGATGCCTTGACCAAGTTGAACTAAGTTAGATTCTGTTTGACAGCCAGGTCGAGCATATTCAATTAGAATCCTGTGATGTTTAGTTTTTATTGGATTATGCTGGTTAAGTGGCAGCTGCTTTTATAATCATACCATATTCACAGTGTTTCAGTTATGCTAAACATGATGAATCCAGGCTCCTTTCATGTATTTAAATGAATTTGTGAAATAAATTTTTGGTGAGGATTAGGAAAACATTAACCCCAGGGTAAGTTAAAGGATCAAAGATATATTTAACCTAGTGTTTGAGGATTATGGAAAACCTTAAGATCTTTGGTGTTTTCTCTTGTATTCAATATAAGCTGCCAGTTAAACTGTAAGAAATTGTTCTTTGGAAATATTAGTTTTCCCTTGTTTGTTGTTGGAGATAGCTACTTTTAGAAGGAGGACCCTATTCGCTGTGTATACTGATGCAGGAAATTTAGTTAAACAATATATTTCTTCCGAGCACACACCTCTTTCTCTATGATTACAATGTTCCATGTTTGCAGTAATTTGCTGTACTTAGTTGGAGAAGTGCATGATATTTCATTTGCTTTGGAAAAGATTATCATGTTGGCTTTGTTGTGGTGCTTTGCATGATTTTCTTTCCTAATTTATGAGGAAAAATATCATATGAAATGCCATAGACTTGAGATTAAGCTTTATGGGTTTCTAAATCATCCACTGTCAGCAGTTGCCACTTTTCACACTTTTTACTGAAATGGTCGCATTGTTCATTTGATTGTGCACAAAAATACATTTCATTAGCTAATACTTATTGTATAAGCTAATCCTGTTTTGATTTAGGATTTTGTTTGAATTTATGTAATCTTTTAGATTATTAGGGTCAACTTCTATTTAAATTGACATTTGTTTCTATTTTTTTAAAGAATATTTGGGCGCTATGAATATTGTTGTGGAAGTGAAATATATAGAGCGTAACCAATTATATTAAAAAAAATGACAATACTAGGAAATAAAGTTTAGACGTAATTTAATGATATAATAAATCACAACTACTATATCCAATAACAGGTAATAAATAATGAATAAGACAACAATAGGAGGAATACTAGAATCTAATTTCACTCCAAATAATTTACAAGTGAAATACTATAAGAGAGGAGGAAATAAAAAATACCTCATAGAATGAGAATGTTATTGTTGGGATGATTTTGAAAGAAGGAGGGAGGCTTTCTTTTATAGCATGAGAATGTTCAACAATGTTGATTAGATCCAAACAATGTTGAAATTTGACAGAAGTCACCTTTTGTTAGTATATCAGTAGGATTTTCACTTGTTCGTATTTTCCGTGTCATGACTCCACCTTCTTGTAAAATTTCTCATATAAGGTGATATCGAACATCAATATGCTTCGTCCTTGCATGATAAACTTGGTTCTTTGCTAATTTAATAGCGCTTTGGCTATCACAAAATACTGTGATGCTTTCTTGTCGAATACCAAGCTCTCCAAGCAATCCTTGAAGCCAAATTGCCTCCTTTACAACCTTTGTAATTGCCATGTACTCTGTCTCTGTGGTAGACAAAGCGATGGTTGACTGCAAAGTAGACTTCCAACTAGCTGGTGCGTTTGCAAAAGTAAACACGTAACCGGTTGTTGATATTCCTTTGTTCAAATCACCTACAACATCTGTGTCACAATACCCAACTAAATATTGATCATTTTCCTGCTCAAAGACCAATCCAACATCTACAGTATTACGAATATACTGTAGAATCCATTTCACAGCTTGCCAATGTTACTTTCCTGGATCATGCATATGCCTACTCACAATTCCCCCAGCCTGTGAAATATCATGTCTTGTACAAACCATTGCATACATCAAGTTACCAACAACATTTGCGTACAGTACTTTTCACATATATTCTCGTTCATCTTCATCTTTTGGCAACATATTACCACAGAGTTTAAAATGAGGGGCAAGTGGAATGCTAACCGAATTTGTTTTGTCATTCATACCAAATCGATCTAGCACCCCCTTCAAATATTCCTTTTGAGATAAAAAGAGTTTCTTTGATTGTCTATCTCTTGTTATCTCTATGCCAAGAATTTTCTTTGCCTCACACAAATCCTTCATCTCAAACTCCGTTTTTAGTTGAACCTTTAGCTTCTCAATTTCTGCTTGATTTTTCAAAGATGTCAACATATCATCAATGTGTAAAAGATATATAAAGGATCCATCTTCAAGCTTCTGCAAATAGACACAATGATCGTATTTGCTTATTCAGTACTTATGCTGCAACATAAACTTGTCAAATCATTTATACCATTGTCTCAAGACTAACTCAATCCGTATAACAATTTTTTCAAGTTCGCACACCATATTCTCCTTTCCAACAACTCTGAGTCCATTTGGCTGAGTCATGTAGATTTCTTCTTCCAAGTCTCTATTTAAAAAAGCAGTTTTAACATCCATCTGGACTAGTTCCAAAACTAACTGTGCTACCAAAGCCAACAAAATTCTATTGAATGAATGTTTCACAGTTGGGGAAAATACCTCATTGTAATCAATTCCCTCCTCTTGAGTATAGTCTTTAGCTACCAATCTTGCTTTATAGCGCACATCACCTTGGTTAGGAAATCCTACTTTCTTTGCATACACCCATTTCCAACCAATTGCTTTCTTACCCTTCGGGAGTTTGACCAATTTCCACGTACCATTCTGATAAAGGGACTACATTTCTTCATTCATGGCATTCCTCCACTTATCCTTTTTTGAGCTCTGGACAGCCCATTTATAAGTTGAAGGAATATCATCAGCTGCAATTAAGGTTGCACAAGCCACCATATCCATGAAACGAGTAGGCTTTCTTATTGTTCGTTTGGCTTGGTGGTTGCTATTGTTTTATGTTGCTATTGAGGTTCATGAATTGAAACCTCCCTCTCAACTAGCTCTTCTTCTTCCGCAAGAAAGTCTTCTTTTCTTTCCCCGTTTGTACCCTCAACTTTCCTTCAAACCCCACCTGCTTTGAAACACCATCAATTTGTTTAGTATTTTCCGGTGCTACCTTTTTACCATAGCAGATTCATCAAAAATAATATCCCTGCTGAATATAATTTTCTGTCTTTGGACACCATAAATGATATCCTTTGACACTAAGAGTAATCCCCAGAAAAAATAGCTTTATGTGCTCTTGGATCCAATTTTGACTCTTTCACATTATAGTATGCAATTGAGCCAAACACATGCAAAGAATCATAATCTGTAGTAAGTTTTCCATACCATTGTTTCAACAGTGTCTTACTGCTAACAACAGCAGATGGTAGACGATTAATGAGGTGACACACATATATTATTGCCTCAGCCTAAAATTCTTTGCCCAAGCTAGCATTGGACAACGTACACTGAACCTTATTCAGCAAAGTCCGGTTCATGCATTCTACCACTCTATTCTGTTGTAGTGTATTTCTGACGGTGAAGTATCTGACGATGTCATCATCCTCATAGATCTTCTGAAAAAGGATAATTCATGTATTCTCCTCCATTATTTGTACGAAGACATTTGATCCTCCTGCCTGTTTGTATTTCTTTCATCGCCTTGCGTTTGAGAAAAAATTCTAATACTTCATCTTTAGTCTTCATCAAAAGTAATATCCTTGCTGAATATAATTTTCTCTGTCTTCAGACACCATAAACGATATCCTTTGACTCCATAAGTGATCCCCAAAAAATAGCTTTCTTTGCTCTTGAATCCAATTTTGACTCTTTCACATGATAGTATGTAGTGGACCCAAACACATGCAAAGAATCATAATTTGTAGTAGGTTTTCCATACCATTGTTGCAACGGTATCTTACTACCAATAGCAGCAAATGCTAGATGATTAATGAGATGGCATGCATATGTTATTGCCTCAGCCCAAATTTTTTTACCCAAGCCAGCATTGGACGACATACACCATACATTCTCTAGCAAAGTTCGGTTCATGCATTCTGCCACTACATTCTGTAGTGGTGCTTTTTTGACAGTGAAGTGTCTGTCGATGCCACATCCTCACAGGTCTTCTGAAAAAGATTATTCTTGTATTCTCCTCCGTTATCTATACGAAGACATTTGATCCTCCTCCCTGTTTGTGTTTCTATCGCCGCCTTCCATTTGTGAAAAATTCCCAACACTTCATCTTTACTCTTTACGTCTACACTCAAACTCTTTAGGAGAAATCGTCAACAAAGGTTACAAAATAATGTTTTCCTCCCAATGAAGGTGCTTTGGAAAGACCCTAAATATCATAGTGAACATAATTCAAAATACCTTTCGTTTATGGATAGGTATACCAAACTTAACCCTTGTCTGTTTTCCCTTTACAGAATGCTCACAAAACTTCAAACCGCAATGCTTTAATCCTTTTAACCATCCTTGATCTGATAGAGCTTTCAAGGATTTTCCTCCAGCATGTCCCAAGCGCATGTGCCACAACCTGGTCGCTTCTGCCTCTTTCTCATCACTGGATGTCACTGCTATTATCCCAATAACCGTACTACCTTGATAATGGTATGTGTTATTGTTCTTCCAAATACCCTTCAATCCTTCATTACCACCAGTGCACCGGAAAATATCGTCATTACTCCACTTTCTGCAGTGATTTGGAACCCTTTTGAATCTAGAGTTTCAAAAAAAAAAAAATGAGATTTTTCTTCAAATCCGTTACATGACGAGCATCTTTTAATGTTCTGATCAATCCATCATGGTTCCTTAATCGAATTGAACCAATGCCATATGCGGTAAGAGAAGTGTTATCTGCTGCGTGGACAACTCCACATCCTTCTTGAAAATTAGTGAACTAGTCTCGGTTAGGACACATGATGATGGCTACATGTTGAGTTCAACAACCATATGTCCGATGGTTTTGACGACGTCGTTGTAGATAATTAGAAATCTGAATTTTCACCATCTTAGTCAGCTACCTATGAGTCTATAACAACCTTCTCATTGTTAGGTTTGGCTTTGTTTTTCAACTTTGGACAATCTTTCTTCCAGTGGCCTTTTTCTCGACAAAAATCACAATCATTTTTGTTGGGTCTAGACCTCGATTTGGATCGCCCTTTCCTCAATCTCGTCTAGTTTTCTATATGTCCTCTAACAGCTAGTCCCTTTGCTTCTCCACCTCTTTGTTTTTCTCTCTTTCTTTGTTCATAGATGTATAAGGCAGAACAAACTTCTCTGAGAGCTACTTTCTCTTTGCCGTTAAGTAAAGTAGTCTCCAGGTGCTCGTACTCATCGGGAAGTGATCCCAACAACATCAAAGCCAGATCTTCATCTTTAAAGGTCACATTTTGCAAATTTGCTTACAACTTATTGAAGCTGGTGATATGATCATTTATTGTGATACTAGGAACATAAGTGAAGCGAAACTGTCTTTTTTTCACGTGGAGTTTATTTTGATTACTTTTCTTAAAGAATCTTTCCTCCAATGCCTTCCATAGTCTACATGCAGAAGTTTCCATTGTGTGTGGATACTTCTGTTCTCCTTGAAAGGTACGATCGAATGGTACCACCAGCAACACGATTGATGATCCTCCAATCTTCCTCCCCCACGCTGTCTGGTTTCCTTTCTTCAATAGCAAAGTGTAGTCCTTGTTGCAAAAGGACTTCAAGAACCTTGCTTTGCCACATCCCGAAATGTCCTAATCCGTTAAAAATTTTAACTGCAAACTTCGCATTGGACACAATTCTTTTAAAAAACAAAGATACCAATGACGAATTGTTGACATTTGATGCTGATTCTTCATTCTTTTTGTTTGTCATTTCTGCTCCAGATACTATTTAAAAGCCCAAAGAATTCTTTTCTGACTAATACCAATTGTTGCGGAAGCGGGATATATAGAGCGTAACCGATTATACTAAAACATCATAATATAGAAAACAAAGTCTTTAGATGCAATTTGATAATATAATAAATCACAAATACTATATCTAATAACAACTGATAAATAATAAATAAGACAACAATAAGAGGAATGCCATAATCTAATTTCACTCCAAATAATTTATAAGTGAAATACTACAAGAAAGGAGGAAATACAAAATACCTTATAGAATGAGAAGGCAATTGTTGGGATGATTTTGAAGGGGGGCTTTCTTTTATAGCACGAGGCCCTCCCTTTCCCTTATAAAACTAGTGATGTTGGACTATTTGCCACTTCCAACAAATATGTGCTAAACTCTTCATTTGTGCAACCTTTGCCGCTGAATAATATTAAGAACTTTCAAATATTGTCTTCTCCCTCGTATTCTTTCTACTTCTTTGCCCTTCCCTTGTTTTTTTGGTGTTCTACATCGAACTCTGTTTTGTGCCAAAATGTAATCTTCATTACTAGGTAAGACAAACGAGCTATTTTTTCAAATGTTTTCTTTTCTTCACCATTTTTTTTCACTGGTGACTCTTATCCTGATTTGTGGAAGTAAAATTGTAAAATCCTTAATTTCCTTAAAACAATAACTAACTAAGGGTTTGATCAAACCATTCATCAAAACATTATCATGCACATAGTTGAACTTTAGACTTCACAAGGCCCAAACTCTTTAACTGAATAATGCTTCATCATATATCAAAATACACATATAATACCAAGTTGTGGATCTATAAGTTCAAAACAAGTCATAAGGTCTCTAGGCCACCCAAAATTATCAAGAGTAATCAAAAAGTATATAGTTAATGCGTCAAATCTCCAAAATAAACTAGAGTATACAAAATGAGCCATAATGTAGTAATATACAATAATCCACAATTTCACTGTAAAAAAAGAAGCATTACTTTTAGCAGATGTAGCTTAAGCTTCTGAAGTGTTCCTTGATCAACCCGCATGAGAACTATCACCTGGAAAAAAATGTTAAACCAACAGGGTGAGACAAAAGCCTCAGCAACCAATAATCCATCTCATCAAGCATACAAGTAAATGTTGTTGAGGTGTCAAGTGGGGTATTATAAAATCATAGCATTATTAAAAATGTCACATGGCAACACATATGTATATATCAATTCACAATATCATAATTACACTTCTCATATTTATCACATAAGTGCACAAGAATCAATACACAAGAATTTATTCTCTATCCTCTCTTATTTCCTCTGACTGAACCCATGGGCTAGTACTCACTCATATGGTTGGTAGTTCAACTCAACAAGATCATCGATAAAGTGATATGGACCGTCTAAAATCCATAGAGCACAAGACCGGACCATGGGTTCCCCCTCTAACGTACTAGTGGGGCGTCAAGGCCCTCCTTAACACAAATGGGCCAAAAGATTAACTAGTGCTCACCTAGAAGCCCACCACCTTATTTCCTCATTTTATACAAGAATCCACCCCCTTATTTCCTCTTTAAATGACCTCTGGTCAAATCCACATCTATCATCCCATCTCATATCAATACTTAAAAGATATAATGACAAAGGATTATCACATATCATTATCAATTCACAAGTTATCAAGAGAATCTTTCCAATCTTATAAATCAACACCAATTCATATATTATAATATCACTAGTCATTCCTTCATGAAAATAAATCTCACTAGACAATTGCATTATCAACCTAGTTTTATAATTTTATATGGTTAAAAATCACTCACAAACATCATACAAGTATGCATAATTAGAGGAAAGTGGTTACCTCTCGCCAAAAGCAAATTATTACCACAATGCTCCTAACTAGAGCCGGCAAATCGGGCCGAGCCCATCGGGCCGGCTGCTTTAAAAATAGACGAGATATTTGAAATTGGCCTCGTACAAATCCCCAGAGGCCTCGGGCTTAACGGGCCAGCCCTGCAGCCCTTTTCACCGTAGCTTTTTCTTATTTTTCTTTTAATTTATTAATTTATATATTTTTGTCTTTGTTATAGAGTTATTTATCCATTTAACTACAAATACATAATAAATATACTCTAATTTTATGATTTGGTTTATTATTTGTTGTAAATAAAATTACTCTTATGTTTAATGATTAAATTATTTGTTACAATAATAGTCATCGTACTAATGTCGCTAGTGGTATGTTTCTTATGTTTTATGTGAGTTATTTGTGAACATAGTTTGCTTTTGATTATGAATTAGTGATTGTGCTTATTTGTTGGATGATTTGTGATGTAATTTACTAATTATATTTCTTTAAAAAAACATAGGAAAATTAATTAAAATTTGGAATAGTAATTTCCACCTGAGCCGGCCTAATGGTGCTCTCGGGCCGGGCTTTGGAAAACATGTATTTTTCTTACCTTGGGCCCTGGAGGGCCGGGCCGGCCCTGATTGCCAGCTCTACTCCTAACCCAAGAGCTTAAACACACGCCAAAATCAATCTACAACTATCAATTTATACACATTTATAACTCTTAAGTTATTAGAACAATTAATTTACTTAGCTTAATTCAATAATGTTAAAGTCTTGAATTAATTACTCAAAACTTCCAATTATTTATTTTAACATTAATTCAAATATTCACATTCCGTTATAACCTCAAATCCAATCCATTTAATCCTCAATATAACCTCCAATACATTAAAGTGAATTATATAAATTCGGATATAAGATCTACTGTTACAAAAATCTCAATTTTCCAACAGAATACTAACTTTATGTTCCTCAAATCAACCATTTAGCTAAAAATAACCCATATCCATTATTATGCTAACACTATTATGGCCATTATAAGCTAAATAATACATTGGAACACCCAAATATTTGAAATCCTACAAACCCTAAAAATTTTCACTATCAATTATCTTTGAAGTAAGAAAAAAAATATGGGAAGAGGAAGCTAAATAACTCATTGTAGAAAACCCAAGCAATCTCCACCTCTTGTTCTCTTTCTCTCTTTCTTTTCTGGCTCTCACTCTCACTCTCACTCTCACTCTTGCTCTCCACATTGCACCTCTGGTGCCTTTATATTGAATGGAGAGGGGAGTGGTTGGGGTATTATTACCCCTCCCCAAAGTCAACAATGGTGGCAGCATGTCTAAAATGTTTTTTTTATTTTTTTATTTTTCTAATTCCCCTTTCTTAATAATTAAGTCCTAAAAATAAAATTATGATGTTACAACTCTCCCTATCTAAATAGAATTTTGTCTCCAAAATTCTCAACAAGTCATTAAAGAAGACAATCTACATCACAAGATTCTAATATAACATCATTAAATTCAAAACAACATTGCCAACATGCTACCAAAATGCAATAGCATGTTGGCACATCAAAACAAAAGTCACCAACACAAACAAAATTACCACATCACACAAATTCGATCACAACAAAACCATAAATATCAATACTATCATAACACATAGGCATATCTAAACAAACAAGTCAGGGAAATCATACCGCATTTGCTCTTCGGTTTCCTAGGTAGCAACACTGGGAGACAAACCCTTCTAGAAAACTTTTAGGTGACGAATTGTTCTATTTCGCAACTGCTTGTCCTTCATATCAATGATCCTTTATGGCTTGGGTATATAGGTCAAATTCTCTTTCATTTTGAGATCAATTACATGGGAAGGATCTGGATGATATTTCTTAAGCTGTGATACTGGAACACGTCGTGCACATTACACAAGTGCGGAGGCAAGGTGACCCGATAAGCAATTGGTCCAATTTGCTCTAGAATCTTGTATGACCCAATGAATCGAGGAGTCAACTTCTTGGATTTAGTATATTTGCCGATACCAGTTATCGGTGAAATCTTAAGAAACACGTGGTCAACCACTCCAAACTCTAAAGGTCTGCGTCGCCTATCCGCATAGCTCTTTTGTCTACTCTAAGCGATCAATAACTTCTGACGAATCATCTCAATTTTCTTTTCGTCCACCAAGTCTAGTCCAATCACAGCTCTCTCGCTCAATTCAATCCAACAAAGAGGCGATCTACATTTTCTATTGTACAATGCCTCAAAAAGTCAAAAGGAGCCATCAAGATGCTCGAGTGATAACTATTATTGTAAGCAAATTCTTCCAGAGGTAGGTGATGATCCCAACTACTAAGTAGATCAATGACACAATCTCTCAACATATCCTTAAGGGTTTGAATCATCCTCTCTATCTGACCATCAGTCTGCTGATGATAAACCATATTGTACTCCAACCTAGTCCCCATAGCCCCCTGTAATGCCTTCTAAAAGTTTGATGTGGACCTCGGATCACGGTCTGACACAATCTCTGTGGGTACACTATGTAACCTGACAATCCAATCCACTTAAGATTGAGCTAGCCTCTCTAAGCTATATCTTATATGGATCGGAAGGGAATGAGCTGATTTCCTCAATCTGTCTACAATGACCCATATGACGTTATGGTGTGCTATAGTCTCTGGCAATCTCACAATGAAATCCATGGAAATGTTGTCCCACTTCCTCTGGGAAACCTCTAAAGGTTGTAGTAGCCTTGGAGTGTTTTGATGTCCGATCTTCACTTTTTCACAAGTCAAACACTTCATTACAAAGTTTGTCACATCACGCTTCATCTTAGACCACCAATACCATTGCTTCATATCTCAATACATTTTAATGATTCCCGGATGAGTGGTATACTTGCTCCGATGAGCCTCTTCAAGAATTGTCTTCTTGATTTCTTCGTTGTTTGGAACACAAATTCTCTTCTTGTACCTCAATATGCCTGTATCCTTAATATCATAATTAGATACTTAACCATTCTTCAACTCTTCTCTAATCCTTAGTAATCGGTCATCTTCCACCTGGGCCATTCTCAAATCACCATAAAAGTCAAAATTATCGAGTACTGTACTCATAATCACCTCTGATTTTGGTTTAAGATAACCCTTCTAAAAGTTTATGCTTAATAACACACATGTGAAACATGTGTATTAACTTTCGGCTAAAGGCATATGCAACTATATTTGCTTTCCCTAGATGATACTTCAACTCAAAATCATAATTTGTCAAGAACTCTATCCATCTTCTCTGCCGGTTGTTCAACTCCTTCTGTTCCACAAGATACTTCAAGCTATGGTCACTGAAGATCTCGAATTAGGATCCATACAGGTAATGCCTCCGGATGTTTAAGGAAAAAAGACAGCTGCAATTTCTAGATCATGCGTCGAGTAATTCTCTTCATGAGGCCTCAACGCCGAGATGCATAAGCCACAACTTTGTCATCTTGCATGAGCATATATCCCAAGCCCTTCAATGATGTATCTGTATACACCATGTACGGTCTATGTGGGTCAGGTATGATGAGAACAGGTGCAGTGGTTAATAGGGTCTTCAGCTCCTGAAAAGCTGCCTCACACTTCTCATCCCAAACAAACAGTTGCTCCTTTTTAGTCAATCTAGTGAGTGGCACGGCAAGCTGAGAAAATCCCTCTATAAAACGATGGTAACAACCAGCTAACCCTACAAAACTACGCACCTTTGTCACAAACTTAAGTGGTTTCCTCTTTAACATAGCATCTACTTTGCTAGGATCAACAACCTCAGTAGACACCACATGGCTAAGGAAATTCACTTCTCTGAGCCAAAGCTCACATTTACTCAACTTAGCATACAACTGGTGATCCCTCAATATACGCTATGCAATGTGTAGATGCTCTTGGTGCTCTTCCTCATTCTTAGAATAAATGAGAATGTCATCAATGAAGAGGACAATAAATCGATCCAAATACGACCTGAAAATCCAGTTCATATAATCTATGAAGGCAGCTGGAGCATTTGTCAACCTAAAGGGCATAACCAAACTCATAATGCCCATAACGAGTTTGGAAAGCAGTCTTCGAGATGTCCTCAACCTTAACTCTGAGCTGATAGTAACCTGATCTCAAGTCGATCTTAGAGAACAATTCAACTCTCATGAGCTGATCTAGTAATTCATTAATACTAGCAACACATATTTATTCTTAATGGTGACCTTATTCAACTATTTGTAGTCGATATGAAACCGCGTACTTTTATCCTTCTTCTTGGCAAACAACACTGGCGAACCCCAGGTAGAGACACTTGACCGAATGAAACCTTTCTCAAGCAACTCTTTTAGCTATTTCTTCAACTCATCCAACTCTGATGGTGACATCCAATAAGGGGCCTTAGAAATTCGGGTTGTACCTGGTACCAACTCAATGGAGAACTCAACCTCTCACTCTGGAGGCAACCCTGATATCTCCTCTGGGAACACCTCTGAAAACTCCTTCACCACTTCAAGCTAATTAATCCTAACTTCCTTGTTGGCATTGATAGAAAAGAAGACTATATAGGGTTCACAATCTTGTCGAAAACACTTTTCCACTTGATTGTAGACAACAACAAGGGACTAGAAGCTACCTCAACGGATGCAAAGCATGAGGGAAAATTCGCTTTCTTTCCCTTACAATCAAGATGAACATTATTGTCAGACAACCAATCCATGCCAATGATCACATCAATACCCTTAAGTGGTAAACAAATCAAATCTACCTTTGAATCACAAATATCATACTTAAGAGTAAGGTCTAAACAAGCACGGCTAATCATAACAGAAGCTTCAGCAAGAGTAGACACTTTCAAATCATAAGGCAATTCACATACATGTAATTCAAATCTCTGAGTACAGTTAACAAAGATAAAAGAATGTGAAGCACCAAAATCAAATAACACATTTACATCATGCCCTTGAAGAGAAACAATACCTCGGATCACATTAGGAGATGCTCCTGCCTCCTTCCGGGTCAAAAGCAAACACTCGGCCAGGAACGATAGGGTGACCACTCTACAGGGCCTGCTAAGCCTCAGGGTAAAAACGAGCAATGTGCCCTAATTTGTGGCACCGAAAGTACTCCCAACAATTCTCTGAATGCACTGCCCTACAACTCTGACATGGTCTATTCACGCTCGATGTAGACATAGTAGAACCTCAATGGGATACCTGACTCCTACCATGATGACTCCTCTGAGCCTAGAATCTCTATTGTGGGGCCCTCTTATCCTTAGACCTTCTTTGATAGACCCTCTAATCATCCCTGAGCTCGTGAAGCTTCCAGAGCTAACACCTAATTTCTTCATCACACTACCAATGGGCTTTGGAAAGCTAGAGAATCTGCCAGAACTATCACAGTGCCTGGAATCTTCCACTTCTCGTACCATGCGTGCAACAATTTGTAGCTTGGTACATGCATCCTCAAAATTTTTAATAGTAGAAAACCTCATATATGACTTCAACTCCGGCCTGACCTTATTTATTAGATGTCTAATCTTCCAATCAAGGTTGTTATGCTCCTTCAAATACCTAACATATTTTTTCAGGCGATTAAAAATAGTGATATACTCATCCTCATTCATATTGCCTTGACAAAGAGCGTAAAACTCCAACTCCTCATGCTGCAACTCCTTTGGAAAGTAGTGTGCATAGAACATGTCTTTGAATTCTTCCCACTTCAAAGATGAGAAGTCATCCGGTCTAATACTCTTACACCATTCATTTGCCTCACCCTTAAGAATAATAGTGACTGCATGTATCATCTGCTCACTAGTGCAATCCGTAGCCTAAAATAACGTCTCTATGTCTTCGATCTACGTCTCTGCCTTGACAGGATCTAGATCACCATTAAATGTGGAGGGCGTTGTTGAACCAAATCCTTATACACACTAGAGATAAAGCGAGGAGTTGGAACATGTGACTGTTGGGGTACATTATCACTATGGCCCTCATTAGGAGTTTCATGCGGCTTTTTAGTATTTTCCACGCTTTGGTGATCATAACCATTCTCCACAAGGGTCTTGTCTCCGACTCTCTTTCTACTATCTTCCTCAAACTTCTTAAATCGCTCCTCTACAACAATCCACCACAACTTCCCTCACCTGTTGCATAAAAGCGTCCCTATCAAATAGGAGTTGTTGTTGCTATAGTTGATCATGTGGGTGTGGAGGCGTACTACTCACAGAACTAGTACGATGAGTCCGTACCATCACCTCCCCTCCTAAGAATGCAAGAGCTCAAACACACGTCAAAATCAATTTACAACAATCAATCTATAACACTGCTCAAATTCCAAGAGCTCAAACATCCACCAAAATCAATTTACAACAATTATTAGAACAATTAACTTGCTTAACTTAATTCTATAATTTTAAAGTTTTGAATTGATTACTAAAAAAATTTCAATTATTTATTTTAACATTAATTCTAATATTCACATTCCCTTATAACCTCAAATCTAATCCATTTAATCCTCAATATAACCTCCAAAAAATTAAAGTCAATTATATAAATTTGGATGCAAGACCTATTGTCACCAAAATCTAAATTTTCCAACCAAATACTAACTTAAAGTTCCTCAAATCAACCATTTAGCTAAAAATAACCCATATCTATTATTATTCTAACACTATTATAGCCATTATAAGCTAAATAATACATTAAAACACCCAAATATTTGAAATCCTATAAACCCTAGAATTTTTCACCATCAATTATCTTTGAACTAAGAAAAAAATATGGAAAGAGGAAGCTAAATAACTTACTGTAAAAACCCAAGCAACCTCCACCTCTTGTTCTCTTTATTGATATTTTAGTGGTAGATTAACAGGCTGTTTTTTATGTGTCAATGTGACAGCAACGTCCCCAAGTACCAAGATTTGGCGGTTGGACAAATGAAGATAATGTTCCTTATACAGCTTATTTTGAGAAGGCACGGAAAGATCGAACTGGCTCAAGGATGAATCCAAATGCGCCCGAGGGAAATCCAGATTTAGTTCATGATAATTATTCATCCTCTTCCAATCTCCCGCCTAGTGAACCCATGGTTAATTCAGAGGATCAAACTGGTAAAGGATCAGAGAGATCAACACTTGAACTGCAAAAGAGCAAGGATGATGCTGTTCTTAAGCCTTCTACTGACTCTCCAGCTCGTCATGACAATATGGGCAATACAAGTGGCAATGATTCTGCTGACATTCGTCAAAAACCTGCGAGACTAGGTGCTGGGTCTGAGTATAGTATTGATCGCTCACCACTTCATCGTCTGGCAAAGACCCCTGGCAGAGATAGCCCCTCTTGGGAAGGAAGAAAAAATTCCTATGACAGCAGCCATGGTACCCCAGGAAGATCCCGACTGAGAACACCTACTCGAGGAGATGAATCTGTCAGTTCTTTATTTCTCTTGTCCTGCTGTCTTATTGTAGCATGTGTTTTTAAGAATGAAGAATCTTAATGCTTATCACACCAAGAGTAAAACCACATTTTGGTCATCAGAGACAACCCAATTGGCTTCCTTAATGGTTTTATTGAATAAACTTATACCTTGGAATTAAATTCTAATCTTTAGCATTCTGATGTTGCAGCCTGACAAAGCTGCTGCTGTTCCCAGATTTGGTGCGTGGGATGAAAATGACCCTGCATCGGCTGATGGCTTCACTCAACTTTTCAACAAAGTGAGGGAGGAGAGAGCCGGTGCCGGACAAGCGCCCGGCATGCCCACCCCGAGACCATATGTTGTCCGGAATCAAGATACTAATGACAAAGCAAAGGTATGCCAACAATGTATGATGCATGTTGTGGATAGAATCAAGTTTCACAGATACATATTATACCGATATTCTTTGGGTACTTGAAAGTTGAAACTTCAAATTATGAACCTCTTAGGCTTTTATAGGCACACCTACATATTGAATAAATTGTAAGTGCGCCTACAAACTTATTCTTCAAATATTGAAATGTAATCTTACCAACTCAAAAATTAATGTAACTGTACAGAGTTGTATGAAAAACTGTTATTGTATATTACTTTGATTTACTTTTAATATAAGTTAAGGAACTTTGCAAACATGTTAGAAACTTGGATTGCTGCTATTTTGGTTGATTATATACTCTAGAAGGTTTACAATCTACTTTTATTATCATAAGAATTGATTTATATTATAAATATTCTTTATTTATATGGTGAATTTGGATGTGACCATAGTTGATGCTTTGAAATAATTGCTATATCTGGTATCCATGTCAGATAAAATGGTGAAACCGATACCTACCTGTGCTTGTATTATATTGAGAATAGTCTTGAAAGTTTGTAGTTTTTCCCCTATACTGATGCTTCTATCTTTAAATCTGGTTTCTTCAGAGTTGCTGCTTTGGTTGGTTCAATTAATGATTTCTGGAAAGAGATGAATTTGACTATGAACAGAAAGAGAGAGAAAAGTATTACTACGATTGATCATGAGGTCCGTGCAACACTTGTAAATATTCAAGAACCAAGGATCTCATGCGGCGGCAAAAGTCTATGAAATGCATTTATGGTGACTACTTTACAGGACCAAACTGAACCAAGGATCTCATGTGTTTATAAATTATACGTAACATATATGATTTGTTGAGTAAAGGCACTTACCAATCAGGCAAGATTATGATTTTTCTTTCATTTCCTTTTTTAGCTTTTTGTTGTGTGATTGTTTGCTTTAAATGTCAACTTATATTTATGTAGCTGAGATCTTGAACCATATTGATTATATATATTCTTTCCTAATGAAGTGGTGGGTTGTTAAATGGATCTCTTGTGTGTTGCGGTTTTATTTGAATGGTCAAATATCTTTGTTTTTTTTTTTTTTGGGAAAGCTTTGTTGTGAATGTATATCAATTAAAATTTCTCACTTATTTACTCTTGCCAACTCCTCAATTCAAACATAGTATGTGGAATTGTAGGCCGAAAAAAGAAAAAGAACTCATAGTATGTGGATTTATTTTCAATTTTTTTTATTGCATATTTCACCCATTTATTAGTTATAGCTGCAAGTCTTCGCATATTACTGGAGCTTCAGGTTTATTATGGTCAATGTGGAAATTCTCCTTTTTCCTGATTCAATTGAAACTAGAAACATTTAATTTATGTCAGCTTGGTCCTGAATAATGATGAGGAATGCTTCCATGCTCCAGGAATACTACGTTATTTAAACTCAGTGTAATAAAAATATAACAATTCATACCATTTTAATCTTAATTAGTTGGTGAGTCATCTAAAAAAATTCATTTTTTTAATATTGGTTCATCATTTTGTGTTAGTTTTATTTTTCAAATTAAGATATTTTTTCTTAAAAACAAGATAAAATTTGATTTTTTTTTTTTTTTTTTTCCAGATGGCTCACCCTCCAATTAGGATTAAAATGATATGAGTTTTCATGTTTTCATTGGACCGAGTTCAGATGACATGACACTCTTAGAGTATGTAAGCATCTGAACAATACTTCCTCTGGTTCTTAAGATAAGATATATTCGGATATTGGCTATATATATATATATATATATATATATAATTGGAGAGTTGACCTTGATCCTAAATATAAGATGATTTTCATATTAATCCATCTTTTTCTAATTTACCCCCTCAATAATAATTAAGGAGTAGAGGAAATCAGGGAATTAAGAAATATGACTAAAGTGTTTTAGAAAATACAAATTAGATTAACAAACTCAATTAATTACCTTAATATAATTAAATTAGGTAAATATGTCTTATATTAAAGAGTAAAGGGAATACTATTAAGAGAATGTTAGAATTTATTTATGAATTTGAAGAACAAAATTGACAAATATTTGTATAGAAATCATTAAATTAAGAAAAAAAAATATACGAATTAAATTACCAGCATCTAAATTGGGAGAGGTTTTCTGTTTTTCTTTTTCTTTTTAGCCGGGAAGAGATGAAGATGGTTTTCCGTTGGGGTAATATATATATATATATATAGGGAAAATAAGGGAGAATGACTAAGGAAAAGAAATATTTATTAGGGAAAATCCCATTGAAAACCTTTTAAAATATTAAAATCCTAAATTAGGCTTCTAAATTTAACATATTATAAATCAAGTCATAAAACCCAATTCATAATTTAAGGATTGAGTGAGTTTACCCATATATCCTCTGCTCATCTCCGTTTTTTTGTTATCTTCCTCTCGTTCTCCGTCCCTCTCTTCTCTTCTTCAAGTTCTATTGGGATCTTTGATTCACTAAGGATTATCGATTTTGGAACAACACCAACACTGTCATTCCCAACTTGAGTTACAATCATGGCAGTCCCAATCACGATGTAAAAGCAAACCCCCAAATAAGAAGTCTGGCAATTCTTAGGATGTGGCTTCACTAGGTACAGTGCTTTCAGAATTTATCACCTGGCTTCAATAAGTCACAAGAGGCAGAGACTTTCAAGGAATAACATTCAGGAGCTCAGTTTCTTAGGAGTGGTTTGTCTAGGTAATGGATCGATCTTGAAGTCTAACTTGAAAACGATAATAGCTTGATGGCCAGGTTAAGGGGTTGTGTCATTGGTCTTCGTGGGGTTAGGGATTGAGGCTTTTGGAATGTGAAAATTTTCTTGATTCATTAGAGATTATTGAACTCATTAACCTTGTGAATTTCGACCTACATGAAAATTCTAATTTTATCTGGGAATTACAAATATTAGTCAAGAAGATAATGGGCCTGCAATTCCCTTGCAAAGAAGGCTCCTTAATTTGCTCACACCAAGGCTTCATATTCTCTTGTGAAGAATCTATTGTATGTTAGCTGATAGTGGAATCACTTAGCTTGCTTATGTTTATTTTCTCTTCGTTCTTAGATTTATTTGTTATAAAAAAAACATCCATGTGTTTGAGAGTTTTCTTTTTTAATAACTCAGCAGCACAAAGGTAAATTGACTAAATTTTTAAATCCAAACTTAGGTCATATGACCTGATTTATAATTGGTTAAATTTAGAAGTCTAATTTAGGATTTAGATATTTCAAAAGGCTTTTAATAGGATTTTCCCTATTTATTAATCAGGACCTTTAAAATTATAATTTATTTTAAAGGAATAAAAATTAAAATATAAATATTTAATTATGATTTTTTTTTTTTTGAAAAGCATAGGCAAGCCGAAGCTTGAAGAGTTAAATAAAGGACTAGACTAAGGGTCTAACCCTGAATACAACAAACTAGAAATAAACTAGTGACCGCAAGTCAGCTGGTCATTCAAGACCATATCCAGACATTCTCCAGGAATCATTGGAACTAGAATCACGTCTTCCTCAGTAGGGGCCGCAATGGGTGGTCATCATAACAATAATCTTGCATGAGGATATTAATGGCGTCCGGAGAATCTAATAGATGAGAAATCGCGTAAGCCCATCCGTTGGCCCATTTTGAGCCCAAGAAGAATGGCATATAACTCAGCCTCAACAACAGTGTACAGGCCAAGGGACTTGCAAAAGCCCATCAACCATTGACCTTGAGAATTCCTGATGACTCCACCGCAGGCTGCTTGGTACTGATGCCGCACAGATCCATCCACATCAATGCGGACCACATTCGCTGGAGGCGGAGTCCAAGCCTTCTCTTCTTCCCTGCCAAAATGGAAAATTTGATGAGATAGGGTATGATTAGCATTATTTTCCATGAGAAGATAATTACACAAGTGAAGCATCTCCCTGGTATCCCCCTGGAAAAGGGCTTTACATCTGGAGGTCCAAAGGATCCAGCAACCCAGACTAAAGACTTTTGGCCAAGAAAAGTTCTGGTATCTTCCTTTCGCAGGATTACACTTGGTGTTCCAGTTGAGCCATACCTGCAAGTTACCTGAAAAAAACTTGGAAAAATAGTTAGTCTTTAAAATTTCTTTCCACAAATTCCTAGCATGCTCACAATCTCTGAGGATATGAACGACACTTTCCTCCCTATTACACTGAAAAGGGCATAGATTGTCACTCGAAAGGCCTCTTTTGGCTTTGAAAGAATTAGTGACAAGTCTTTCATGGCTTACTTGCCACATGAAGTATTTAATTTTTTCAGGGATTTGCCATTTCCACATCCAGGACCAGAAGTTATTATCACCAATCCCCCTTCGATTAGAAAGGTAAGAATAAGCAGATTTAACAGTAAAGTAGCCATCCTTTGCAGGCCTCCATGTAAAACAGTTTGGGGAGTTATTAGAAGGAGGACGCATTCTAGAAATACTTTGAATAATGTGAGAGGGAAGGATGCCATGCCATTTGCTAACGTCCCAACTCCCATTTGTCGTAAGCTGATCCCGCACCGTCTCATCTTTATTAATTAATGATGTGCTAGAAGCAAAGGTTATAAGGGGATGATCGAAGGGAAGCCAGATATTAGTCCAGAACTTAGTCCCGGACCAAAATCCCTATATTTTCTCTAATGACATCGCAATTATTTGGCCATGATGTTCCCTCCTCAGAAGCTTTCTTAAATTGAATTGAATTGTATTTAGATATTGAGATTTAAGTTTTTTTCCCATGAAAAATTACATATTTTTAAAGAAATATGTTATAATTTTTTTTGTACTTTTTTAAGTTTAAAAAAATAATCAAAATATACAAAGAGTTAGATTTATGATTATTTATAGATTTTAGAAGTTATTTTAATTTGAATAACTTTTAAGATAATCTAAAGTATACAAAATAGAATATCATAAAATTATTGAGTTGCCTATAAATATTTTTTTTATCAAAATATATATGGAGATATCATTAAATTTGATAACTAACAATTAAGGAAGGTTAATTTCGTAATAAAAATATTTTAATTTTTGGTGCTTTAAAATAATTATCATAAATTTAATCTTTTCTATAATTAATGACTTCCCCTTTAATTCAAAAAATATTTTAAAAAAAGCGAAACTGAATAAATTCCAAAGCTTCGTGAAAACGGCGTCGTATCCCAAGAGGGGACGAAGAGAGCTATCGGGCAAAAGCAAAGACAGTCCCCGGACGCGACCTTTTCACCGGTGCGTATCGAGAGATCTGAGCAGGAGGTTGAAAGACGGTGGTCGTCGGAGAGCAACTTAACGGTGTGAGCTTGTTCTTCTCTCTATCCCATCTATTCTATTTCTCTTTTTTCATTTCAATTTCAGCAATATCATATTAGTTTTATTCTCTTCGGTCTGTCTAATTATCCCAGTATCGAAGCGCAGAGCTGCTCCCAGTCACCACCACTTTGGTATCTATTGTTTAATCTTTTCCTGGATCCTGATTTCTGATAATGATTTCTCTTCTTGGTGTAATTTTTTTAGTTTCTGATGATGTATTAATATGTGTATGTTTTATTTCTGAAGAAAATGAAATTTGAGGACTTAATTGTTCATGTACATTATTTCAGAACAAAATCTGATCAGTATAATTTAATATGCCTGGCGACATTTGGATATACAACGTATTTCTTAAATGTCTTGATCGTTTAATATGTCCTATATTTGGCTTTGCCTCCTCATTTGTTTTCCTGGCAAGGCAATTTAATTTCTCATACTCTAGATTTGTGCTTCCAGATTAGCAATGGCATGGAGAGGAAATATTTCAAAGTACCTGAAGGAGGTTCGGTTTCTGATGTGCCAGACATCACCTGCAAGCTCAACCACAAGGTCATAATTACAGTACACTCTCTCTAGTTAAATTTTCATGGCTTCTCTAACCATATACATCCGATGTGCTAACTAGTCAAACTTAAATACTCCTTCTATGTATCTAAGTCTGATACAAGCCCACATTGTTATCCCAGGTCATTTGTGGAAAAGAATTACAAGGAGCTAAAGACATTGAACCCCAAATTGCCAATATTGATCCGTGAATGCAGTGGGGTCGAACCCCAATTGTGGGCAAGATATGGTATCACCTGTCATAAGTCCCATTTTATGTTTTTTGGTGATTTGTGTTTCACACGCTGTAGTTGTGTATTCCTTTGGATGGCACTATTCCAATGCCTCTTGTACCCTTAATTTTTTACCAGTATTTTCAAGACTTGAAAAAGGAAATCTAATTCATTGGGGTTACATTCTATTATAGCTTCATTTATTAATCCAGAGTTTGTGGTACTAAATTGTAGTCTTGTATTTGATTGGAGCTCTGTCTATTTAGTTCACAGGGACCTAACATATGCTTTCTTTGAAATTTGTAGAATGGCATATCATGTTTATTTTTAACCATGTTTTAACATAATATTTTTGAACTTTCTGTTTTGATTTCTTTTCATCAGTTGAGTATTAAGACTATGAATCTTAGGATTTGCATTTAAGTTCTCTATCCCCTGAGAGACATATGATGTTTCAAAATTTTAGAGTTTTAATCTTGGCCCTTTTTCTTAGCGGAAAAAAATAAAAGTAGAATGCTTGTTTGTAAAAGATATTTATACTTTGAATTATATTTTGCATATCTCTGCCCGCCCCCTTTCTTCTCTCTCTCTCTCTCTCTGTAGGAGTTTTTTTTTTGGGGGGGTGTTTGAATGAAAGAAATGGAGATATTCTGGAAGAGAAGCGACTGGAGCAAGTCCTTCTAAAATTTCACTTATCTTTCTGTATTTTGTAATTTAGTAAATGAATAATGATGCTTATCTAGTGTGGCATACTAACAAGAAAATCAGCATATGCAAAATCACATCGACATTTTCTTCGATTGGCTTAACATTAGGATCAGTTATCTGTAATCTTTCATAGGGATATTTGGTTGTGTTATTGCATCCTTGCCAGGTAAAAGTCCACAAAGTAATTTTGTCTGTGTTACTTGTTGGTCACAGACTTGGGCGTTGAGAAAGGCATCAGATTGGAAGGTTTGACAGAGGAGCAGATTTCTAAGGCCCTTCAAGATCTGGTAAAAGCTGGAGAGTCTTTGAAAGCTTGATGTTGTCATATTTCTGCACATGAACTGTCTGAAGTTGAATAAGTAATCTCTGTTGCAGTACTTTTATTGCAAACTACTAAGTTTTTTGGTGTCTGATAGTTGTCTGGTGTTCCAGATTTAATTTCCTTTACTTGCATCTTCAAGACAAAAACTAAGATTCAACTGTCTCTTGAACTTGCATTTTGACTGTTGAGTAATCTTATCCTGAGTAATCTATTCAGAACACAGCTGAAATCATATTATGATCTGGTTCTTGTATTACCCTTCCAAGCATCATCTTATTCGCATCAGTTTACTTGTTGTAATTAGGCTTTGATAAAGCATAATTTCTACTGCTGAAGGGTGAAAGAGCGAGTGAAAATTGTTGATGTGATGTTCTGCCACTTTAATGAAGAAATTGAACTACAAAGTGTATATTAAAGACTGAAAGGTAATATTACTTTTGATCAAATTATAAGATTATGATATGCTTATGAAGTTCGGCAGTGAACTTCATTTTCTCTTATTTTAGGTTTCAATGTGGCAACTTATTTTGATCAAAAGAGCTCAAGGAAACTTAAAAAAGTGAGTCATATAGAACAATAGTAATTTAATCATTATCCAGTCCTAATTATAAGACCTAGTTGACTTTTTTGGAGGGATTAAGGAAACTAATTAAATTACTTTAGAGTATTTTTATTTTTTTCTTCAAACTAATTAGTTTAACTAATAAACTAATATATAATCTAAGGATACACAACATATGAAATGATTAATTAACTTATTTAGCTTCCTTAATTTCTTCAAAGAAAATCAACTAGGTCTTATAATTAGGATCGGAGGTAAGAATTGTTCTATTCAAGGAAAGGTGAAACATATATTCAATGTTGACTTGATCTCTAACATCTTGGAGAAAAGAGGTAAAGTTAAAAAGGCATACCTTTCTTCAAGCCTGAAATGCCAAGTCATTTTATTCTACTCCCTTCGGTTGTAATTATAGGATAATATTTGAAAGTTAATCTCGGTTCTAATTATAGGATAATGTTCTATTTTTTTTTTTTCAATTTCTTCCCAAAATACCCCTATTGATATTTTTTCAATAATAATTAAACACAATAATAATTTAATAATACATCTATATATTTTATAGAGTGAGTAATTCGTGCAACTCATTAATGCCACATATATATTAATTCTACTGTTTTTTTTAATTTTTTTAATAAAATAATTTTGAGCAATTTTTGTTTAAAAATAACATCAATATTCAATTACACTTCCAACTTCTAAGAGTAGACTAGAAATTGTTGGGGGAGATCGACAACGCCGAACTATATGAGAGCTTAGAGAAGTTGTATGTGAGGTAGGAAAGGTCCGACAAATAACAGAGAATCATAGTAACTGCCTATTTGGATGCCCCACTTTAAATTTTAAATAAAGGCATTTTAAGAAAACAAATATAATTAACTAATTTAACTACTATCCTTAATCTCTCCAAAATTAAGTAATTATAACCTATAATTATAATTATGACTGGAGGGAGTATTACACATTAGCTTAAACCTAATGGCCAAATTTCGTTCTAATAGTCTAACGATTAACATTATGCTAACATAATTAAATTTTTGGAATGAAATTAATAGTGATGAAATTATAGGGGATGAAATCAATAATTGAGCTAAGGGTCAGCAAACCAAAAGTTTCATTTCCTTAATGTTTTTATACTTGATATTTAAAATATTTAATCATTCTTGATGTTAGTCTTGGGGGTTGATTTCTTTAAACAAATTTTCGTTCTTAATTTTCTTTATACTGTCTCAGTCCCTGAATATAGGTCACAATTTTTAAAAACATAAGTCTACGTGATGGTAAAATTATTTTTATTGTTATCCTCAAATAAATTCCATAAAAATGGTTCATTATGGGTAGATAAGCCAATTGTATTTGTTAATAATAGAGTTGAGTATAATTTTATTCTTAAAATATTTTTAATAGCATCATCCACTGTAATATGATTTTGGTATAATTTTGTCTTTAAAGTATTTTTCAATAACAAATCTACACTCCCACTTTTAAAACAGGGCAATTTAAATTTTGCTGTTAATTCCCATCATGTTCGTTAACCTCACGAATTGGACAAAATTACCCAATAACAAGTTGTGAAATAATAAGTGCTAAAAATACAGAGGAAGAAGGCTGAGAAAAATTAATTTAGCAAAAATTGCTACTAAGAATTTTTTTTTAATACATACATACATGCTTATATATATATGAAAATTGTTAGTGAGGCTGGTTCTCTCGGGAAGAGATGAAAAAGAAAGTAATGCACAATGGCTTCAGAGTCTGGACAACACTTTTCTTTTGGCTTAAGTTGCCCCCATATAATTCTATCTGATAAGATGCAAGTTGAATTAACGGATGAATTTTCTACAGGAAACAACGAAGACTCTTGAATATGAATTGTACTCTTAACGTTCAAGTAAGACAATAATGGGTTTTACAAAGTAATAATTTGACTTTATCTATGTGCACTCAAAGACATAGGCAATAACTTTAATCTTTTGATGTGTGGTATGATATGATATTATCTATCCAAAATGAAGTGATGGAGTAGGTATTTATAGACCATGAAGATGTTTTGAAATGGTACGTCTCAAAGGAACACCTCTTTAATTAAAAGTCATAAATACTTGTTAGATTCATGATTTCATGTGTTGATTTGTTAACAGATATATAAAAATTTATACCTTTTTAGAATGTAGAGTTTTATTAAAAAACAACAACACTACCTTTCGCCAAGAAACTTGGTTATAACGTTTTACATTTGTCATTAGAAATTAAAGTGTAACACCCCCAAATTTCTAACAATTTATAATAACATAAAATTTCTAAAATCATAGATAACTGTGAAATTTAAATTAATTAAAGGGTTAAGGAGCAATAATACACATGGACTTTTCCCCAGGGAGCGCCCAGCACCACGGGCTTTTTTTTGGAGCGAAAGTAGACATGTGGTTAGAAAAAAGGTGCAAAAGTCACACCACCGTTAAATCTGACTTGACGGTGTTAACTTTGGAGGTGGGGCCCACACTATTTTTATGAAAATACAAAAATGTCCCTAATTAAAAAAAAAAAAAAAAAAAGGCCAAGTTCATTTGGCCTCTGGTTCTCATATCAGATCGAGCTTGGAGGTCTGGTTCTCCCCCCATCTCAGATCAGATCGAGCTTGGAGGTCTGGTTCTCCCCCCATCTCAGATCAGATCGAGCTTGGAGGCTCTGGTTCTCCCCCCCCTCTTTCCCCAATCTCGATCTGGCCTCTGGTTCTCCCCCCACCCCCAACTCGATTCGGCTCTGGTTCTTCCTCCCCCCCCCCAAATCTCGATCCGGCTCTGGTTCTCCCCCCCCATCTCGATCCGGACCACCGTCCCCCCTATCTCGATCCGGACCGCCGCCCCCATCTCGATCTGGACCGCCGCCCCCCCATCTCGATCTGGACCGCCGCCCCCTCGATCACCGACGAACCCCCCCCCCAGCTCCACCACCGACGAACCCCCCCAGCTCGATCTAACACCCCCCATGCTCCGATTTGGCCGACACTCTATTTCGATTTGGTTAGCATAGTGTTTGATTGAGTTTTTTTTTTTTGGGAGTTAGGGGTATTTGGCACCACATTGTTCTATACTGGTTCAATGATGAAGCTTCGGAGTTCGGACATTGGATTGTTCATGGCTTGTTCTGGATCGAAGAATCACAGATGTTTATACTTTTCATGAATTGTTCATATGTGTATTTTTGGTCAACTGTTCATATGTATAAAAAATGTTTATAATCATCATGGATTGTTCATGGCTTGTTCTGCGATTTCTGAATCTTTGTTCTATTTTGGCCATAGTTTTGAGTTAATCTGCAAATGTTGGTTTATTTTTCTATCCTTTCTTCTTATTTTTCTGGTTCTGGTGGCTTATGGTTCTTCTTCTTTTTCTTGTTTCTATCCTTTCTTGGTGGTTCTGTTTCTGGCAATGGTGGTCGGCGATGGTGGGGTCGGCCATGGTTCTGGTGGCTTATGGTTCTGGTGGCTGGGGGTCGACGATGGTGGTTCTGGTGGTTCTGTTTCTGGCGATGGTGGGGGTCATGGCGGGGGACGATGGTGGGGGCTGGTTCTGTTTCTGGCAATGGTGGTCGGCGATGGTGGGGTCGACGATGGTTCTGGTGGCTTATGGTTCTGGTGGCTGGGGGTCGGCGATGGTGGTTCTGTTTCTGGCGATGGTGGGGGTCATGGCGGGGGACG
This sequence comes from Acacia pycnantha, assembly GCA_025563575.1. Taxonomy (NCBI): domain Eukaryota; kingdom Viridiplantae; phylum Streptophyta; class Magnoliopsida; order Fabales; family Fabaceae; genus Acacia; species Acacia pycnantha. Next base: position 4,656 of record JAMWYP010000265.1, on the reverse strand, counting down.
ATGGTGGGGGCTGAAGGTGGAATTTTTATCCTTTGGGATGGCGGGGGACGATGGTGGGGGCTGACGGTGGAATTTTTATCCTTTGGGAGGGCATTTTTGTATTTTTATCCTTTCTTATTCAGATTTGTTCAGGGCATAATGCTGACGTAAGCGTCCACCTCAGCCATTTTGGTCAAACTAACGGTCAACCGTTTGTATTTAACAGCTAGTGGGACTTTTGCTCCTATTAGTTAACCACATGTCTACTTTCGCTCCAAAAAAAAGCCCGTGGTGCTGGGCGCTCCCTGGGAAAAAGTCTATGTGTATTATTGCTCCTTAACCCTTAATTAAATTTGGGAAATGTTACAGCCGCACTTGTATTAAAGACAAGCGCAAGGCTAAATTCATTACATTCAAATAAAACCAAAGGCTAAAGTTCAACTTAGGAAATATGTCTTAAATTCATAAAAATTCTGTAAACTCTAGAACTAGTTAGAAATCTCTGAGTCATTATCCTTACTGCCCACTGCTAATCCCATCCTTTGAAGCTTGTTTCACTGAAAATCTGCTTCCCCAAAGGATCATTGCAGTCACAAACACAAAAGTTAGCAAAGCTGGTAATCCTAATCAAAACACAATTTATATAGCTCAAATATAATAATCAAGTATCAATTTCAATATTCATCATATATATATATATTCACATCAAATCAAATATTATTCATTATCCTTATTAAATTCATGGTAGACCCGGAAAACCCTGTCAGTCTACCCTGTGACCTGGGAAACCCTACCAGTCACAAATCATCAAATTGACCATCATCAAAACATCTCTTCCCAAAGTTGCTACTAGTATCCCAGGAAACTCTGCCAGACACCATTTTGAGAAGAACGGATAATATCTTTTCACATCGGAGGCATAAAGCCCAAATGTTGTGTTCATAACTTTAGGAGGTACTATCCCAAAGCTATCCTCCCACTTTAATTCATTACAATCACACACAATCAGAAAAATTCAGTCTTGTCACAATCAATTCAAATATAAAATTAACCTAAGACTTCTAAGGATTAGGATGACATGAACCTAAGATTTCTAGGGATTAGGATTACCTGATCTCCGTGCTTCTAGGAGGAAAATCGATTAAAGAAGAGAATCAATTTGAAATAAGGAGAAAGAGAAGAAGAGGAGAAGAGAAATAGAGAATTGCTGATGATTGAAAGTGATTTGGTTTGGTTTGGCTAAGCCCCTATTTATAGTTGAAGTTTTGTAACTGAAACATTAATTATCACGGGTAATATCAAAAGTCATCATTAAATATCACAGATAATATCAATGGTCATCATTAATTGTCACAGATAATATCAAAAGTCATCATTAATTATCACAGATAATATCAATGGTCGTCATTAATACCACATCAAAAGTCATCATTAATTATCACAGGTAATATCAAAAGTTATTATTAATTATCATAGGTAATATCAATAGTCATAATTAATTATCACAAATATTTTTTATTTTATTTTATTTTTATTGGGTTATCATGTAAAGAGACATGACCTTAGTGATTTTTAGTGTTATAACCCCTTACATAATTTTTCATATAAATCTCTTCATTTATAAGGACGTGATTTTACTAAAAACATATATCTTCATTTTAAAGTATTCCAACAAAAACTATTTCAAATTGCTAAATGTTACTAAAAAAATACTTAAAAATAAAATAAAATTGCACCTAACGGCTTAAGGCTAAATATTATTACTCTTATAGTAGTAATACTATTTGATGGAAGTTAAAAGGATCAATGTACCCAAACATTCATGAATTTTTATTAAAAAGTACATTTTGCACCATATACTTTTTGAGGTATCAAAATACTTATAAACATTGAAAACAGAAGTAAAAATGTTAGGATAGTTGAATATGACCAACCTCTTATATGCAAAAATAGCATGGACCCCAGTATAAAAAATAATTTTGGTGTTAGATTATATTTAAGAGGTGTTACGGACCTATATTAGGCCCATTTGCGATATGGCCCAACAAGGGGGCAATCTGTATCAGAATTCGCCTATAATGAAGGGAGATCCTAATCAACCTATAATCAAGGCTACAATCAATGAATGTCCTAATTAAGGATCTCAACTTAGGTGTGGCGACACAATTACTTGGGCCATAAGGCGCATAGGGCCCATGAGTACAAATCGTATAGGTAAAACTCTATAAATAAGAGGTAAATCCTTTGGCGAAAGCCTTATACGTGCACAACGATCCATCATCTTCCTAGGTATCTACCTCATAGATATCCTGGAGTGGTAATCTGATCCGATATCAACACACTAGTCCAATAGGGCTTGATATCTGTTGTTCTTATACAGAACATTGGCACCAACCATGGGGAACCATAAATTTTGATTCTCGTGACCAACGATGGTTGAAACAAGAAGCAGTAGTCAGATCCCTCTGCCCAATAATCTGAATTGAGTTGAGGCGAATCAACTGCAGCGCAATCAAGAGTCGCAATCACTCGAGGATGTCCTGCATTTAACATTGTGAGTGATGGTAAAGATGTATATGATACGGCCTCTTCCTCAACGCTCGCGGTGAATTACCAAGACACGGTGATCCAACAAGACCTTTTTCAACAAGTTCCAGTCCAGAACCTAGACATTCTCCTCTTGCAAACCACCTTAGGCTCGATGTTAAGGTGGATAGAGGAAATGGAGCAATGCAACAACCTCCAGAGGCAAGAGGATCTCAGAGTAATGCAGTTGTTGGATCAACGTCTGAGATAGATTGAGACCTTGGCTCGTAAGGGAGACCGAGATGAGGAGACAAGGAAAAGGCAAAAGGTGAAACAGAATTCCAGTAATCCTCCTCAGAGCGATGTATTGGGAGCCGGCCAAGATAATGAGGGAGGTCCTGCTCAAGGTAACGACGTTGAGAATAACCCGGCTGATCGGGTACAAGCTCGGATCCTGGAAGTTCAAGGTCCCAGTTCTTTATTGCAGAGCGAATGTGCCGAGAAGATTCCGGCTGGTGGAGATCAGAACTGTGATGTGGTACCCCGGGCATCAAACATTTCGGGAAAATATAGGAGGAAATACAATAGGGGGCAATACAACAATGTCCTTTCTCTAACGAGATCGCGAACACACCTTACCCGGAAGATTTCAATTTGGCAGACCTACCAAAGTATGATGGAAGTCAAGATCCGCAATCCCATCTTGATACTTTTGACACAGTCATGTTCTTGAGAGGACTTGAAGAGCCCATCATTTCTCGAATTTTTGCCACAACATTGACAGAAGCTACGCAAAATGGCTCCATACTCGCCAACAAATTCCATCAGAGGTTTGAAGATTTGGGAGAAAAGTTTGAATTAAACTTTGCAATTAGCAAAAAACAACCAAAGTCCGAGTTTGCTCTTGGCAAGATTAAGCAAAGAAACAGAGAAACTCTCCAAAAGTATTTGACCGCTTTAAAGAGGTCACTTTGCAAGTGCATGGGTTGGAAGAGAAAGTGCGTGTGCATTTAGCAAGAGCGGCTTGGATGGTGCATCTCGACTAGTGAAATCTATCTATAAGGATCCCGTCAAGACCTTGGTGGAGTTCAGAACTCGGTCAAAGAAATAAATGGAGTTGGAGCAAATGGAGATAGCTAATGCTCCGAGAAGAGAAAGGAGGAAGAGTCCACCCCCGAAGGGAAGGGAACAACCAGGAAGCCACAAACAAGATTTCCACGGAAGAAACCTGGATAATAGATTCTGAGGTGGCAAGTATGAAGACAAATATGAGAAATACACTCCTCTAAATGTTCCTTGATCCCAAGTTTGGAGGGAGGTAGCGTTGACTGAGATGAAAAAAGCGGACCTACCTCGACCACTTTACAACAAAGCCACCGTAGACCAATCCCGCCTCGCGAATTTCATAATGGACTAGGACATACTACTGATCAATGTTGGGATCTACGAGATGCTATCAAAAAATTTGTTCGAGAGGGTAAATTACGCCAATACGTAATAAAAACACAGGGCAGGAAGAATAATAAGCGCAACCAAGGAGGTCGCAGCAAGAGCCCGGCTGAAAAGAAAGGGAAAGATGAGAAGCAGAAGAGACCGGATGGTAATGATGATGAATTTCAGGAGGCCAAGTTCGAATGCAAGGTTATTAGCGGAGCTCTTGAAGGAGGTGGAGATTCAGCAAGCCAGAGAAGAAGGTATTTAAGGGAAGTCCTTTTAATAAGGGATCAACCAAAGTTTAAAGTAGATTCTAGCAAACCGAAACCCCCTCAATTGTGTTTCACTAAAGAAGATTTGAAAGACGTAGTCCTAGGACATGAGGATGCTTTGGTGGTTACGGAACCACGGTAAATTGTCGGGTTAAGAAGATCTTCATAGATGCTGGAAGCTCTGCAGACATTATTTTCTGGGATGCTTTCAAGAGGATGAACCTTGATCAAGAGGACTTGAAGCCATGTAAGACAACCCTTATAGGTTTTAATGGGGAACACACTCCTTAAGGGGTACATTGATCTCGATTAACACCGGGAACAAAGGAAGCATTCAAGTCGAGCAAGTAAGGTTCATAGTGATCGAATTCTGTCTCTATATAATATAATCTTGGGGAGGCCGACTATCCATAACTGGGATATATTATTTTCCACCAAGCATCAA